>CM056051.1:424807032-425407032 GCA_029574335.1 Rana kukunoris | reverse complement strand
GATCCCCTACAGATTTTGTAAGTCTATCAGAGGTGTATTTTAAATGATGGAGACAGAATATCAACCAAAAATCCATAAAAAAACACTTGATACAAATGTTATAAATTGAGTTGCAGGTCAGTGAGTAAAATAATTATTTGATCCCCAAGCAAAACATGTCTTAGCACTTGGTAGAGGAACCCATGTTGGCAAGCACATAGCTAAGACGTTTCTTTTAGTTAGTGACCAGCTTTGCACACATCTCAGGAGATGATTTTAGCCCACTCTTTTTTACGGATCTTCTCTAAATTCATAAGGTTTCTTATCTATCGCTTGGGAACTCAAAGTTTCAGCTCCTTCCATACATTTTCTATAGAATTAAGGTCTGGAGACAGATATGACCTTAATTTGCTTCTTTGTTGCCTTTGTGGTATGTTTTGGGTCATTGTCATGCTGGACCCACCCATGACCCATTTTTAATGATTTGGCTGAGGGAAGAAGGTTCTCATCCAAGATTTTGCAATACATGGCCCAATATATTGGCCCATCAATGCGGCAAAGTCGGTTTGTACCTTTAGCAGAGAAACTTGCTTAACTGTAGGAATTGTGTTCTTATGGTCATAGTCAGCATTTTTTTCCCTCCTCAAGAAGGCACATTCAGGCCAATGAACATCTCAATGATTCAGAGGAGGATTGTGAGAAAGTGTTGTGGTCAGATGGGACCAAAAATAAGCTCATTGGCATTAACTCTACTCACCGTGTTTGGAGGAAGAAAAATGCTGACTATGGGCCAGATTCAGAAAGACTTGCGCTGGAGTATATCGCTATGTGCCGCGTAACTGTAAAGATGCGCCGTAGTATCAATGCGGCCGTACCCACCAAACTAGATGCGACAGAAAACGGGCTTTCTCCGACCGGCTTAACTTTCCTTCGCCAGAGTATCGTAAGCGCATATTTTCGCTTGGCGCATCCGTCGCGCCTATTGATTTCCCATTCAAATATGCAAATGAGGGAGATATGCTGATTCGCGAACGGATTAGCACCAGACGCTGGCTACATGCGCCGCGCGTAAGTCGTCCGTCTGTCGCAAAGTTATTCCTACAAATAGCTGCTTTATCTTTACTCCTGACGGCCACAGGTCAGCAGGAGAGCAGCTAGAGCAGCAGCGTTACCGACGAAAATAGCAAGCTGAACAACCACACTTGCAAGGACAACTAGGCATGTGCAAAAGTGAAAAATTCGTTTCGTTTCGTTTCAATTCGTCATTTAATACATTTCGTTAAGTTAGGTTCGTTACATGTGTTGAATTCGTTTTCGGAATTCGTTCGTTTTCGACCGAATTTCGAAAAATCCGGTCGAAATCGAAAATATTTTGCCCGTTTTTCGAATTCGTTCGTTTTCGACCGAATTTCGAAAAAAAACGGTCGAAATCGAAAATATTTCAACCAGATTAGAAAACAAATAGTCTCTTTTCGAATAGAATTTTTTTCGAATTAAATCCGAAAATATATATATATTTTTTTTTTTTTCGAATTACGATCGAATTTAGTCCGCAGGTATTCGATTCGGAATTTGAAAAAAAAAATATTTTCGAATTTAATTAAAAAAAAATTCTATTCGAAAAGAGACTTCTAATCTGGTTGAAATATTTTCGATTTCGACCATTTTTTTTTCAAAATTCGGTCGAAAACGAACGAATTCCGAAAATGGTCGAAATATTTCGCTAATATAGCAATTCGGGAATTCGTATGCATCCGAATGTCCGAATAATGGAAAATTCATCCGAATTTCGATTCGGAACGAAATGAAATGCACATGCCTAAGGACAACACCTCTGTGTGCCAACATGCCAGGGGCAGCCGTGGTCCTAGCACTACTAATGGGTCCCCCGGTACGGAGGAGGCGGGCACGTGAGAGGATATACCGCACGCGCATGAGCCTCTTTGGCATGGGTGATGAGGAGGTGTATAGCCTCTTCAGATTCAGCCCAGATGCAATCCTTGAACTAACCACAACCCTGCAGGATGACATCACCAGCAAGACACACCGCTCACAAGCAGTGCAGCCACTGGTGAAGGTCCTGGCAACACTCCATTTCCTTGCAAGTGGATCATTCCAGCGTACAAGTGGAGTGGTGGCTGGGATGTCACAATCCTCCATGAGCAGATGTGTGCACCAGGTTGTCCCTGCAATTCTCAGACGCATGTCCCACCACATCATCAGACCCACCACTGAGGACCTGCGGCTGAAGGCAGTGACAGATTTCTACAGCATTGCCAGATTCCCACGCACCGTGGGGGCCATTGATTGCACACATGTGGCCCTACAGCCCCCCAGTGCCACAGAGCACATATACCGCAATCGGAAGCATTGGCATTCCATCAACGTACAAGTGATAGCCGATGCCCAATGCCTCATATGGCACGTCCGTGCCAAACACCCCGGATCCAGCCATGACAGCTACATCTACAATCAGAGCCCATCCCAGTGGAATTCGAACAGAACGTGTATGGGGACAGCTGGCTGGTTGGTGAGTGACATGGGTGGCAGGCATGACTGTCCCCCCCCCCATGATGCACACATCACAAGGGGCACATGCATGACTAACATCCTCCTGTCTTTTCCCTTACAGGTGACTCTGCATATGCACTGGGACCCCATCTAATGACTCCTTTCCGGAACCCCCAAACCAGAGGAGAGAGAAGATACAATGCGTCACATATCAAAATTCGTGCAGTGGTGGAGCAAACATTTGGGCTCCTGAAGTCCCGTTTCCGATGCCTGGATAAGTCTGGGGGGGCCCTATTGTATTCCCCTACCTTCGTGTGTCAGATCATCGGTGCATGTTGCATTCTGCACAACTTTGCCATGAGAAAGGGCCTGCAGATTGACATACGTGATGACCTGACCCCCCAACCAGACAGCCCCCCCTGCCAGAGGAGACCCAGTCAGCTGATGGAAGAGCAGTCAGGAGGGTCCTCGCCGTAGGCATCTTTGGACAATAAACCAAATTATTGATCACGCGGACAATGCACGCATGCACACCACTGATGTCCCTAGATCACACACACCACATTCACATCACATTGGATTAGCCCAAGTCCAACATGCAGGACTTGGGAGCAGCAACGCCGCGTCAAGGCCCCAATGGTGTCGCTGTCCATTCATACACCATTCACACGTCATTCACACAGCCGTGGGGATAACTTCTCCCCAATGGCCGAGGGTGACATCCCTTACTGGCAGGAGTGCCACCCCCTCACATTCACACACCATTCACACTGTCCCCTGCACTACTGACCGTGTGCAGTTTAAATAAAAATAAAAAGCTCATAACCTGAGCAACATAAAACAAAAAATAAAAAGCTCATAACCTGAGCAACATAAAACAAAAAATAAAAAGCTCATAACCTGAGCCAAAAAAAAACACCCCAAAAAGCCCTCATCTGGGCTCTTTCTAGTGGGCCCTCTCTGGCTCCTCAGCTGCCTGGAGGGAGTGGGTGGGGGTGGGGGGCATCTGAAGGTGGCTGATCCCCGGGTGGGCCACTCCTGACAGGTGTGGCCTGCATGCCCTCCAAGGCCATGGCTATCCGGCCGAGGTAGGAATTGGTGTGGGCCTGCATCCTCAGCTGCCGGGTCACTTGATAATGTTGGGCCCGCTGCCTCTGCCTCCCCTGGTACCGGATGGCAGCAGTGTTGGCCTGGACGGCTGCAGTGAGGTGCCGAAGATCAGCCTGCACCTCCCCCAGGCTGGTCACCACTGCAGCGCAGTTGCAGCTGACATCCTGCACTGCGTTGGTCATCTGGGACACGGAGCCCAGGCTGTCAGCTACCCGGTCCTGGTGCCCAGCTATCTCCCCCATCTGCTGGGTCTGCCTGGCCTGGTCCCTCGCCATCTGGTCATGGACCACATCAGACACCCCCCTGGTCTTCCGGATGGCCTTCCTGGGGCCAGGAGATGGTATTCCCCGGGGGGATGGAGTCACCCTTGAGGGGCTTCCTAGGATGAGGGAGGGGATTTGAGAGGGCCCTGCTGAAGGGGAGGACTCCTCCAAAAATAGTACAAACTCCTGCTCGGTGACAACAGGCTCCTCCTCAACCACCTCAGCAGGTGAGGTGTGGGCACTCCCCTCCACCTCGGTGTCTTCACCACCCAGGGTGTCGGGCTCAGGATGCAGTTGGGGGGATGGGGTGGACTGGCCTCCGGCAGATGATGGCCCAGCTCCGTCATCTGTGGATGACACAAAGCAGACACATGTTGGTGGTCCCACACACTTGGCACATGTACCCCCCCCCCCCCACATGCAACACACCAAATAGGGGATAAAAACACTTACCTGTCCTGGAGCCTTCCTCCATGGAATCATATCCCGGTACCCCCTCCAACTGCTCCCTCTCCAGGCAGCGGGCGATCACCTCCTCCTCCGTGGTCAGGCTGACCGCACATGGGGGTCCACCCCCCGTGCCCCTCTCATGCCTCCTGATAGTGGCCACCTTGCCCCGGACTTTGCGCCTCAAATCGTTAATTTTTTTGGCTATGTCCGCAGCAGTCCGGGTGGAATAGCCCAAAATGTTGACCCTGGCAGGAATGCTCTCCAGGTGGCCTGCTTCCTGTCCCGGCTTGTCTTGCAACTTTTCCTGCCATGGAGGAAATCATTGTAGGTCTCCATAGCCGAGATGACTACAGACAGCTCCTGGGCATTAAAGTTGAGGTTTCTCCTCTCTTTGCGGGGAACGGGAGCAGCCATCGCACAGCAAAAGTTACTTCCCTGGGGTGGGAAGAACCGGATATACTTTTGCGCCGGAAAGGCGCATCTGCAGCCCTATGTGTGCAAACTTACAAAATTTGAGGGGATCAAAAAATTATTATTTTCCCCACTGTACCTGTCAAAATCGCTACCTGCTCCCCACTTTAAGGACTCTTCCCCCACTCCTCCAAAGTGCCAAATCTTCTAAAGGAGCGGGAGACAAGTCCTTAAAGCCGAACTTTCCCTTTTGGGTGTAGCTCCGATTTAAAACCTGACCAACACACCAATATAAGCTTTTTCGACATTCCATTCCCAAACATTGAGCAGTAGATGCCCCCTCCTTCGTGGCTAAAACAACCTTCACTCTTTTGAAGGACTTTCAATAGAATTTTGGAATGTGTCTGTGGAAACTGGTGCCCATTTAGTTAAAAAATATTGTGCTCTGTCCACACCAAACTGGTCCAACTATGTCTTTTTGGAGCTGGCTTTGTGCACAAAAACACTGTCATGCTAGAACAAAAATGAGTCTTCCCTAAACTGTTTATACAAAGGTTTGGGAGTGCACAATTTTCTAAAAAATCTTTGTATGCTGAGAAAATGGCTGTGGTCTTTCACTGCCAACACCAAGATTCAATCAGAGGAGTGCCCTACATATTTCTGACCATATAATAGGTGATGGTCAGGTGTCCACAAATCTTTTGGCCATACAATGTACCTCCAGTCGCTGTTTGCCTCCAGAATTCTGTCCTATGCCAATCATTTACAAATAAGGAATCTCCATCATAGTTTAATATTCCAAGAGCAAGAAATCCACCAGCCCAAGTAGGTCTAGCTGAGTACTGGGGTGATCTGGTAAAGGGGTCCCAAGTGATCTTTTACCAATACTAGTATAGAGGGCAATTGAGCAATCTTTGGCAGATATTAGGATACCCACTTGGGTCACATATTGGTTTTTGAAAACCTCCAGATCTCCAAATCCAAGAGTAAAATATATTTACCCCTAACAACCAACTGCAGCTCATCCTGCCCTCTGATGTATTACTAATGATTACGGCATCTTGTAGTTAGTTATTTTTTCTGTGGAGGTTTTCATTTATCCGAGCCACTACAAAATAGTATTTTGTCAAATTCAGCTGGACTTGTTTTGTAATGTTAAAAGATGCTCATCAAGTGGCTTCCTCAGTTTAAATTAGGCTACTCACAAGCTACTAAATCACCTTAATCCAATTTATACTGTATGTTTACAGGGATTGCTGGAATAATCTGAGTTTGTCGTGTAGACTAAAATCAGCACCTAATATTTACCAAAGCAATGGGGGAGTTAGTTGAACAAATCTGGAGACATGTTATTTCATGTGCCTCAGGGTACAGAACATCTTTAGAGTGCCAACAAACTAGTTTTTTTTCTGCCTCTTCTGGGATGCTGTAAACCATAAATTATAACAACAAGCTGTGTGCAAGAAAAGCAAAAAACGTTGGCATGCATGTATTAGAAAATAAAGCAATAAACAGTAACCAAACTAAAAAAGCTGGAAATTCAGCAAGAAAATAGCTTTGCCTTTTATAAAATAACAAATTGAAACTTTAGGAGTGTATATTAATTGACAATCACTATTTTAATGGCTTGTGGTTATTTTATTGTCCGTTTATGACAGTTTTCAGCAGTTGCTGTACTGACAGGTTCACTTTAAAGTAAACCTTTCATGAAAAATATACAGGAAGTGCTTTTGCTGATTCCCTCCTGAAAATGTAATTTGTCTGGCTGTTACGCAAAACCACTAAGTAAAACTAAAAGCAAATATTTGGTCTTTGCCCCGTATCTGTCCTGTTTACCCTTGCTCTGAAAGTGAAGCAAAAGAAACTCCTGTTGTCCCCAGAAAAGTAATAGAGGGAAAATCTTCCAATGGGGACACTAGTTCTATTGGCCTAAGGATCCCAAGTGGATTCCTTTAATTTGCAGGGATTTCCGCTCACTTCCTGTTTTGACTATGGAACAGGAAGAGAAGGTAAATCCCCCCCAATCGATGGCAAAAAATAAACCAACGGGGGTTATAACCCTCCCTTACTCTATCCAAAATTGAAAAAAAAAACCTTTTTTTCCTATAGTTATAGTTTAATACTTTTGAATGTATTGAGATACAAGTAGTATAGCTTTTCAGGCCCTTTTTACTTGACACACGGAAGAAGCGAAGTGGTTTTGATAAAGCTTAATAAACTCAATGTTGCTGAATAGGGATCTTCTAATTTACCTTGTTTTGTGTAATTGATAATTACTTGTGTAGCACGGCCCCCTTGAGAACTGATTGGATTTACCTGCCCATCTGCATCACCATGACCCAGTGAACCTTCCAAGCCACCTGACAGTCTGGGTTCAAACACTTCCTTACTGTTCCCCCCTGAAATTTGAGGAGGGGTAGGGTTGTCTTCAGAAGGGGGGGACTCATAGCCAATCAAGGGGTAGTTCTTCCTCATCACTCTCCTTATCTGGAGGCATGGGTTCACAGCCCCAATCAATCCTAGACCTCAGCATAGGTGTCTAATAGGCCTCTGGGCAAGGGGATGGCAGCACTCTGACAGCCTCGGATAAAGGCAGTGAATTATTTTGATGGCAATTTTTCAGGCGGCCACTTTGGCCTTCAGGGTGCATCTGATACATGGGGAGCCCAGGTAATCGTTTGCAGAAAATATAAGGCTCGATCAGCCAGCTTATGTTTCCCGGGCACTCCCAGATTGCTCAACAACACTCAAACTCCTGTCAGGTCATCTGAGGCCAGGTGACAGATGCATGCCATTGGGGTCAGGAGTTCATTGCTAAGGTAGTGGACCTTAGGGTTGAATGCCGTGGATGGAGCTCTGGGTGGTTCAGGAAAGCAGGTCCTCTGGAGCACCAACACGGATCACACTGGGAGCTAGAGCATGAGATTCCCCAAGTCGCAGGGTCTAAGAGCCAGCAATGGTTCACCAGAGCACCTAGTGGTGGGGATGGACTTCGCTGCAACTGGCTCCAGGTCGCAGCCCCCAGGGTCTCCTAGCTCACGCTCACGGTAGGTTACTGGAGCATAGAGAGGGTAAAGCAGACAAGGATATTCAAGAACAAGCCAAGGACGGTAAACACACAGCAAGAACCACACAGGAAGCCAAACACACAATATTGATCACCGAGGCTGGTTTGCAGTGCAAAGGCTAATATAGCGTTCCCAGTTAGAGGCTGGGGTGAAGTCTTGCTTGAGGGAAGATTACTTAAGCAGACAAGTGTGAGATTGCAGGCCCTAAGACTGATTCACAACCAGAGGTAAGCAGACAGACAGGGCATGAAAGTATTGATGCAGATTCATGACATCTCCAGCCTCCAGGTTGCAGGTATTGAACCCTTATTCTGAGGTCAAAGTTTTTCTTGTTTCCCTGTTCTCTGGCGGTAGATGCTTCTCTAGCTTTCTCATAGGCAGTCTTTAAATGTTTTTGAAAATTCACCGATTTGTTGACGTACCCTGGGTAAGAGGCCTGAGATTTGTGATCTAAAAACGCTCCAAAAGCCAAATCCATCGGCAAGCGAGCTTCCCTGCCAAACATGAATCGATTGGGGAAGTTTCCAGTAGAGTCATTCACTGTGCCACTGTAAATATGAACCACTGCAGCAACATGATCTCCCCAATGTTGTTTCTTCTCTAAAGGAAGGGTTCCTAACATTTAACAGAGTACAGTTGAAGCACTCAGGTTGTGGGTCTCCTTGGGGATGGTAAGGAGTGGTCCTGTTTTTTTTGATACTCAAGAGTTCACACAATCACACAAATGAAAAACTTCTACAGTACTGGCTTGTTGATCCCTAATGGGCAAAGCCTGAGCATAACAAGTAAAGTGATCTGTCACAACCAGGACATTACTCCGCCCACTCAGGTCACATTCCAAGCACAAGAAATCAATGTACACCAACTCCATGGTCCCTGACTCTGTATATGGCCCATTGGGGCTGCCCTGTCTGGTAAAGTCTTTCTCTGAATGCATCTGATGCAAGAGCGACAGTAACTTTCCACTTCAGCCCTCATGGACGGCCAATAAAATCAGTCTCTAACTAACTTAGGCGGCGTACACACGACCGGTTTTCTCGGCAGAATCCAGCAAGAAACTTGATGGGAGACGTATTCTGCCGAGAAAACCAGTCGTGTGTACACTTTTCGCTGAGAAACTCGTCGGGAAACTCGTCGAGCCAAAAAGAGAGCATGTTCTCTATTTCCTCGTTGGGCAATGGGAAAATTTGGCTCGACGAGTTTTTTAACTGCCGAACTAGGAACTCGACGGGGAAAACAATTTTTTTTGCCCAACGAGTTTCTCGGTCGTGTGTACGCCGCCTTAAAGGTTCTATCTGGACCTAAGTGGTCATGGAGAGCTGTCAACACTATTAAACAGTGTTTCTCAGGAAGGAACAGTTGAAGAACACCTTCTGTTTCCTCAAATATGCCTTTCCGGTATACAACTCCGTCTTCTATTCGTATTCGCTCCCATCCCCACCACTAGGTGCTCAAAGGAACTACTTAACAGCATCTGAGGATCCCAAACTGACAAAGATTTCTTTATAAGGCTACCCAATGGGTCTTCACGTTGGTCCCTTCTCGTGTCCTCGCTAGTTAATTGAGACAATTCTTGACTACGCACTTGTGTCAGATCACAGTAATATCTTGCCACTCCAGCAGCGGTGACCCCCACAGCTTTGACCCCTGTCACCCCTTTATGCCTGTGTTTTACTCCTTGGCATACAGCCAGTACTCCTTCCAAATGGAAAATGGACCCAACTCGTCTGACCAGTATCCATAGCGTAAGGTCTTCCGGTGTAACAGCACTGGTGAAAGGGGGTGAACCACAACTGCGGTTAGAAAGGTTTTCAATGCACTTCTTTATGTAACAACTCAGTATTGGGCCCCAGGTGTCACTCCTCACAAACAGGAGTTTGGGGGATCTCTACATCATCTCTCTGTCACATAAAGAAAGGCGTTGAGCTACTAAGAATGGATGCATTACAACATGCGACCAGAGCTTAGCGTTTAAAATTATATATTATACGTTAGAGGTCAAAATTCCAATACACCTCTATATGCAAGTGATTATCAGTACGGGACCCCAGGCATCACTCCACACAAACAGGAGTTTGGGGGTTCTCTACATCATATCACCTTGAGCATATAGGGAAATATTAGGCCACTAAGGGAGATGCTATAAAATAGCATCAACCCCTAGCATAGAAAAGTTAGAGCGAACATGTTCAAACAATTAGGACAAGGCCTATAAGGGATTTGTACTTCTGTCATGCTCGTAGTAAATAGGAGTTGTAGTGACAACTAGTAATTGCGTATGAGAGGTAATATAGCTCAGGTAATAGTAGTTGCATATAAAAGGCAATATAGCTCAGGTTATTATAGTTGCATATATGAGGTGAATATTGCACACAAAATAGTAGTTGCATGTGAGAGGCTATACAGCTCAGGTAATTATAGTTGCATACATAATGTGAATATTGCACAAGTAATTTGAGGGTAGCTGACCCTTTAAGGTACTCCTTAGCAAACAGTCCTTAGCACAGAAATATCTCCCAGATAGTATGTTGATATCCACAAGGGATTATTAATTAACAACAAATGTATTAGATGGAACACAAGCATTATAGCAGTATATCTTCTTATAGGACTACAAGTGATACAAGTGATACAATAGCTACTTATGCGTTTGTATTAGATAGAGATTCCGTGGTGCAGAGTGTTCAGCAAAGGCCTTAAGGTTGTCCGCAGCAATGCTCTGTCTTGTTGTAGGTGCAGCAGCACCAAAGTAGTAGTTGTTGCCTGGAGCAGTGTTGCAGCATGGGGAGCGATGGCTGCGATATGAGTAGCGTGGCTGAGCTACAGCTGACAATAATAGAACCGTGTCTCTATGTTAAATTAATGCCTTTATAGGCAAGTGAGCAGGTGCAGTGCATCGCACTGATTCAAATGACCGCCGTCAATTGCGGCGCACTTCCGTGTTCCAAGCTGGAACGCACCACGGCACCGGGCGATGACATCATCATGCGAGCGCCGTATGCGTTCCATCATGGAATGCATTATGGCGCTGAAGGCACCTGTCACTGCAAGAAGTAACAGGCGGAAAGAGCATCAGCGTCTTGGTTTCCCACTCCTGGCTGATATTTCAAACTGAACCAGTACTCAGACAGAGCAGCCAACCACCGATGTCCAGTGGCATCTAGTTTGGCAGTTGACAGCAAGTACGTCAAAGGGTTATTATCCGTTTTCACCACAAACATGTCCCCATATAGATATACCCACATCTTATCCACTACAGCCCACTTGAGGGCCAGGAACTCCAATTTGTGTACCGTATAATTCTTCTCAGGGGAGTTAGACTGCGACTCACATAAGCCACTGGGCGGAGTCTTCCTTCCGATTCTTGATATAACACTCCCCCTAGGCCATCTCTGCTAACATCCACGTGTAATTCGTAAAGGTTTCAAGGGATCAGCATAGGCCAACACAGGTGATTCAACAAGGCTCCCTTTCAGACGTTCACACTTCACTGTCCATCGCTCTTGAATAGACTCACGTGGCTTCCTTGGGCCTCCAGAGAGGGCCTTTCTTCAGGTCCTTTCCAGTCTGCTTCTGCAATAACTCATTCAGGGGTTTTGCAATCTGTGCAAAATTCTTTACAAATCTTTTATATTAGGAGCAGAAACACAGAAATTACTTCAATTCAGTGACGGTGCTTGGGCGAGGCCAGGAAGTAACAGCCTCCAACTTCTGAGGGTCAGTAGCTACTCCCTCGGGTGATACTACATGTCCAAGATATGTGACTGAGGTCTGATAGAATTGACACTTCTCCAATGACAACTTTAGCCCCTCAGTGTGTAATGCAGCGTACACACGGTCGTTTTTTGCGATGAAAAAAAAACGTTGGCCCAGATTCATAAAGCAATTACGCCTGTCTAACTGGTGTTAGACAGGAGTAATTTCAAATTTCGCGCGCCGTATCACTAGTTTGAATGCTCAAACCATGATACGGCGGCTTCGGGCTTCGATCCGAGAGGCTTACGTCTTCGTAAGCCTTCGGATCTACGCTGCGATATGCAAATGTGTTTTTACGGCGATCCACGAAGATACGAGCGGTCTTCGCAATCGCTTACGTCTGTTTTTTTTTACGTACTGTTAGACCAGCTTTTTGCTGGTCTAACGGTGCGTAGCCCATGTTAAGTATGGCCGTCGTTCCCGCGTCGAATTTAAATTTTTTTTTTTTTTTGCGTAACTCGTTCGGGAATAGAAATGTCCGTAAACGCTACTCAAACAACGAATGACGTAACGACGTGATTTCGCGCAATGCACGGCGGGAAATTTGCGAACGGAGCATGCGCAGTTCGATCGCCGCGGGAACGCGCCTATTTTAAATCCTTCACGCCCCCTACTCGTCTAGATGGATTGCGACGGGGGAAATACACTACGCCGCCGTCGTTTACTGGACAAAATCTACCTGGATTCCACGTAGAGCCAGGTAAAAAACGGCGGCGTAGTGTATTTCTGATACGCTACGAGAATCCAATTCTCTCTGAATCTGGGCCGTTGTTTTTTAAAACGTAATTTCAATTGATCGTGTGTGGGCAAAATGTAGTTTTTTGTCTTCAAAAAAACGACCAAAAAAAAATTCCAACATGCTTGAATTTTTTGTGTTGTTTTTCAAAACGTTGTTTTTTGTTTCACAAAAAGTCACCGTGTGTAGCAAAAACGTCGTTTAAAACAAAGTTTTTCAACCCGCGCATGCCCAGAAGCTAGTTATGAAGCGAGCTTCAATGGAAAAGAGTAGTGAACGTAACCTCGCTTTTTGTGAAAAAAATGATGGTGTGTATGCAACATCGTCTTTGAAAAGTGACATTTCAAAAACGTCGTTTTTTCATCACAAAAAATGATCGTGTGTACGCGGCATTATAGTTGGAAAACTTTCTCCAATCAAGCTTCATACTCGTCCAAAATTTTACCAATGACAATGATATCATCCAGATAAACTAACACTTATGCTATCAAGTTTATATCTTCCACTGAGTTTTCCAACAGCTTCTGTTAATCCCTGTGGCATTCGGTCAAATTCGAAAAATACTAGAGCACTTCTCTCGGTCGTCCAGATGCATGGGTATCTGATAATATCCACTCATTCAGATCCAGAACACTGAACAATTTTGCTCCTGATAAGCATTTCAAGGCCTCTTCTATGGGAGGGGTTGTGTACTGATCTGGGATAGTCCTTCGATTCAAGATTCGGTATTCAATACACATCTGGAGGGATCCATTTTTCTTTCTCACGATCACAATAGGAAAGGCATAAGGGCTCCTGGATTCCCTAATGACCCCCAACCTTTTCAGTTCAGCCAACTGTTTTTGAAGGTCCTCCAGGTCGCACAGAGGGATTCGTCTAGACCTTTCTCGGAAAGGCTTATCTTCACTTAGCCGAATTTGGTGTTGGGCACTCCTGGCACAACCTATATCGAAGTCATTCTTGGAGAACATTTTCTCCCATGGAGCTAATTGAGCTGTGATCCTCTATACCCATCTGGGGGACAGATTTGGATGCTGGACAGTGGTCTCTTCCATTTTCCTTCCGACTTAAGACTTCCCCTGTCTTTGGGAGGGGCACTGGCCCCATGAGAGTCTGTACCAACCAATCCTAAGCCCTTTTCCTGGGTCCTCGACAATGGTTGCCTCTCAACAGACTCTCCACCCACTTACATCCTGGCAGTCACCCCCTTAGCTAGGCATACCTCTTCTTCCTGAAAGCACACAGGTATTTCTTCCTGCAATTCCAACAGTACCCTGACTTGGTCCAGGTCATGCTCAGCTTCCATATCCACAATGTAGGTCCTCTGTCCTGGAGTCAGGGCTCTTACCCACTCTCAAATCTCCCTCTCAGTGCATTCACTTCCTGAGATCTTTAGAGAGTGCTTCATTCCACTCAAGCTCCTTGGGCTTTGCCCCAAGCAACTGCAGCCACCGAAGCTGCCTCCCACATAGATTGTGGCTATTGTCTAAGTTGACTAGGACCGGCTGCAGAAAAAATCCTGCATGAGCCCCCAAATGTGGCACAAACCCTTGAGGACTGCTTGGATTTACCTGCTCATCTGCATTACCATGACCCTGTGAACCTTCCAACCCACCTGACTCTCTGGGCTCAGACATCTTTCCACAAGCACCTTTAAATGACACATCACACAAGTCAATATGTTTAGAGTCAAATATGTTTGTATTATGTTTAACAAAATAGAAAAACATACATAATGAGCCTGAGTGAAGTGCCATCATACAGGTATCTTGCAATATCAAGAGGCTAAAACTCTTGAAGTAAAAATTATTAGAGTTGGGAAATAGAACATTTGGGTTGGGGGTGAGGAGACATATAAAAAGAAAAAAAGGAAGAGGAGAGAAGAAAGAAAGAAGAAAGGGGAGAAGTTCAGATATAGAGCAAGATTAAACAGCTTCATGGTATATAATTCCGAGGTATCCCTTAACTATGTAATTGAGATGTTCGTTCCAATATGTTCACATACAGGAAATATGTATACATATAAGCAAATATAGGTTTTGGTACAGAATTCCCCACAACTATCTCCCTTTCCAATTCCTATTCACCTCTTGACCCTACTCTCTCCCATCCCCCATATCTATTCTCTATTACTATTCTCATCCTTATAATTCAATAAGTAAATATAATTTCATTAATACAATTGTTCCTACGAATTTACAATTATATTTTATTATTCTGTCAACAGACATGGGCCCAGATTCACAGAGAGCAAGGCGCACATTACGCCGCCGTAGCGCACACACCGTACAGCACGCCAACGTAGCGCGGAGAGGCAAGCATTTCATTCAGCAAGCCAGTGCTCCCAATGCTGCGCCAGCGTGGCGTGGGTTTCGAAGGTGCACGCCGGTGTAGGTGGAAGTGAGCGTGACCCCATGCAAATGATGGACCGAGCACCAGACAGGTATGCCGGCGTGGCGCAGTGTTTTATGCTCGGCGTATCACGAACTGCGCATGCGCCGTGACGTGGACGCATGCACAGCACCCCCTGCGCCTGCTCACAACTACGCCGGCACAACTGCCTAAGCTACGCCCGATCACCGCGTATGCCGTGAACATAACGTATGCCCAGCCAGACACACGTTTAATGCACAATACGCCGGGTTGTGTTACCTGGTGCAGACCTGTGCATGCGTGTTGTCGGGTTGCACCTCATTTATGGGGAATAACTTTACGCCGGACGTACAACTTACGCGCATCTCGCGTAGCAGGCGCCGGGCAGACGCACATTTGTGAATCACCATATTTACCTCATTTGCATGTTTGAATGCCTAATCAATGGAAGCAGCACCATGCTTCCAGCCCATATGTGCCCTCACCCTACGCCGGCATGTGCAAGCTACGTCGGCGGGGTGTAGCCTGTGTTTAGGCGCATGTTGGTTTGTGGGTCTGCCGCATACATATGCCGGCGCACATTTGCACTTACGCCGGCGTAACGTGCTATACGTCGGCGTAAGTGCTTTGTGAATCTGGGCCATTGTTTCTCAGTTTATGTTTCATGTCAATCTCTGCAACATTGTCAATTGTATGTATTAACTAATTCTCAATAAAACCTTTGATTGTGAAAAAAAAGATATAGAGCAAGAGGGGAGAGGGTCAGAAGGGAATTGAGCAAACCTTGTAGAAAACCTGTGTGATGGTATCAGAAAGTGTTTCTGTGTTGGCCATGGGGAGTCAGCATAGATTTCAGAGAGTTTGAGGTAGAAAAGTCAATCCAAAAGGAGCCATAGGACCTTACATTTTTCATAAGTGTCATTGTTTAGGGCTAGCATCTCTTCTTCCATACACATGATGTCATTAATCATTGAGACCCACAAAGACAGGGGGGTGGTAGTTGTTTTCCAAAATAGAGGGATACGGCTGACAAGAAAAAGCGCAATAAAGTGCATTTTTGTGAGGCTATGGAGCCCTGAAGCATGCATAATAAAGCGATCTCTGGGGTGGGTGCCAGTGGCTGATCATATAGGCTGCTATATATGGTAAAAACCTGCGACCAGAGGGGTCGGATGCCTGCACAGTTCCACCGAATGTGTAAATAGCTCCCCTCGGCCGAGCTGCATCTCGAACACGGGGGAGGGACCAATAGAAATATTTTATGGAGAGATTGAGGGTCCCTGATAAAGGTGTGCTAAAAACAAATAATTTGTGTTGACATTTTAGGGAAATTAAAACTCAATTTTACTCATCCCAATCAAATCCTATATATTTAGAGCTCTTCCCTTTGATCTTCAGGTGCTTTACTCTGTAACTATTTCCATGCGGCAGCCCTTCAACAGCAATGCTGATCTATTGTATATCTGGATATCTGACGCCTGCTTGAATCCCAATATTATATATATATGACACATATGGTAAAAATGTTAAAAGTATTCAGATGAACCTCATAATAACATCTCAAAAAGATTTCTGTTAAAAAAAAATTCGTACTGCTAAAAACAATGCCAAAATTGCATAGCATTCCTGCATAGGTCCCTTTGTTGAATACCAGTGTTGGATTTATTACTCTTCTCTTTGTTGACCTTTGTCTCTGAGAGCCATGTGAGATCCTGGCCAACTATGTGCACCAGTACCGAGGACCAGCAGCCAACCCATGGAAAACGGACAAAGATTTGGTGGTGTTGCTGAGCACAATATGAAGTGTGATCCGTTACCATTCACCCTTATGCAGCCAAACAACCTCATTCCAGCCCTGTAAATACTTTTAATTCCTTTCTGGGCTCTGGGTCTGTTTTACTGAACAATGTCCCTTGCCAGGGTGCTGGAGAAAGCCAATGAAGCAGAAAAAAAGCATTTGTGAGGTCCAGCTAGGGCACGGTGCTGCACTTCGGCTGGAGGCCACGAGGTGACCGCACTCCACAGAGTGCTGGAAAAGGAGATTGCTGGCTATGACTCACAAGCTCCACTCTGCGATTTTCACACCAGTCTCTTTAGGACTAGCGGTCAAGACTGACCTTATATGCCCCTGCTGCCATTGCAAGCAACAGAAAAGAGGCGTCTTACTGCAAATAAGGGACCAGAATAAAAACATGAACTCCAGGAACAGTTAAAAGGGCCAGTCTGGTACAGCTGCCCTCTGATCATAACTTTTTTAGTTCTAGTATCTTTAAAGCATTATTATAACCTGTAGAAAAGAAGCCTCTTGTAATGCTTTTAGCTGACTAGGACCTTAGGGTTCAACGTTACAGCTGTTTGATTTTTACATCATTCTGAGAACCACAGTCAATGTGGGTAGCAGTGTTGCCAACCGTCCGTATTTTTACAGACAGTTCGTAAAAACGGACACTTTTTCCCCCCGTTCGTAAATGTCTGTGGTTTCGGGAATGTGCCAGTAAAAATAGCCAAAATTGGTTCAGCTTGGAACTGCGCATGGAGATTGGAGGCAGGGGGTGATTGGAGCCAGGGGGTGATGGTGGCTGTGGTGGCACCGCAGAGGGGGGATGGAGGCAGGGGGAGATTGGAGGCAGGGGGAGATTGTGGCATCGCAGAGGGGGGTGAAGGCAGGGGGTTTCGGTGGCAGAAGGGGATGGAGGCAGGGGGTGATGTGACTAAATCACGTGCCCTTATTATATCGAAAATAACAAAAATATGTTTTTTTACCTTAATATTTACCTTTAATCACATTGCTATTTGCCTATTGTACTTGTTTGTAGCCTAAATACTAAAATTTCACCTACAAATGTAATTTAGTAACTTTTGTGAAATGCCAGTAACAATTTGGCTGTGCCAGTAAATTTCGGCTGTCGCGCCAGTAAATTTCAATCTGGTAGGTTGGCAACACTGGTGGGTAGCAAGGGTGACACTTATACCATAATGAAGTAATAGGTTGGTGTTTTTTTAATATCATGGTGTTCATGATATTAATATTCCTTTTTCCCATCTGCTCGTTTCTCTTTGGTTTAATGAAGTCTACTACTTGTAGAGTAGTATATAGTAGCCTTCGCGCTACTACAAGTGAATCAGATGCTTAAACAAATTTAAATAAGTGCAGCAAAATCTAAAAGTGTTTACATTACACAAATAAGGATAAATAGAATAAAGGATTTGCGCAAAAAGAGGGGTTAAACCAGTAGTGCAATAATATAAATGTCATCACACATCAAAAAATTTATAAAAAGTGCAAATTGATGGTCACCATGTGGTAATAGTGTGCAAAATAACAGTATAAAGTGCAAAGTGTCCAATAGAGTGCTAGATGTCCAACTAACTATATAGCAGCATAAATCTTCATGAAGAATATGGACTACACAAAAACGTATAAAGTGCAAATAATCCAATGGAGCGCTAGTCCAATGTCAGAGAAATGGAAGGTAAGTAACAGTAGTAGTCCAAGTGTGGAGCAAGGTAACAATGTACCTAGAGAAAGAAGATGGAGATATCCCTCAGCAGGCTCACAGAACTCTCACCTCACCAACAGAAATGACAAGCGTTGCGTAAGTCTGATATGGTCCACCTCCTTACAGCCACAACCCCATATTGAGTGTCTCCTCCAGTCGCTCCGTGTTATCTTTTCTTCTGTGATAGCAGTATACACCTGGGCTATACCTAAACGAGCCCTTTGCTCCAGGAGAAAGACAACAAACAGAGAGCCTCCAATAGTGTAGTATTAAATAAAGGGGGAATTTTAATAAGAAAAACCTATGCTTACAGCAAAAAAACGATAGGTAACAATAAAAACAAACAACAGAGTCCTACGTCACTCCAGGTGCACGTCACGTCCGTCCTCCTCCCTACGCGTTATGACACTGTCACGTGTCTTCATCCCCAGATGGAGGCACATGAAACTGTCGTAACGCGTAGGGAATGGACAGCCTATGAAAAGTGTTCACTTCACCAGGCATCAATGTGAGCACCCAAAAAAAGAATCCTCCTACTCTGCAGTGTAGAAGATAGTAGACTTGGGTTTAAGTGAGTATTTGGGGATTTTAGTTTTATCTGCGTAATATATTCAATTCAGGATTAGCTAGAGGTAGATGAGGAAAACTTTATTGAGGTAAGGGCATCCCTCCAATTGGATTATTAGTGCCAGGACTGGGATCTGAACCCATGACTTCTGCTGCATCTGGCAGTAGATCTTTTTGCTGAGTCACCTGATATGCAGGACAGCTCATTGCCTGAATCCTTGGTTAAATGTAATTTCTATCTTGTTTCCGGTACACCTTGAACTCCTTGCTCTTCCAATGAACTTCCTATTTAAAGTGGAACTTTACCCATAACAACTTGATCAAAAATAATGTTTTTCAGCAAGGAACATACATTTCACATTCATAATTATGCCACCAAAATAGCGTGTGCTGAAAATTGTTTCTGTTTCTTCTTGCCGGAGGCTGCCATTTTGCTGAAGTCCAGAATCCCTGAACAGCAGTAAATCATAAAGCGGAACTAAACCGGTTGATTTTACTGTTTCCAAGAAACGTTACATTCCTGGAATGCTAGGATTGCTGACTGTCACATTTGCTTGTGTCCTCAACCAAACTGTCAAAATATTAAATAGCTGGTGTCATAACTGATCACATGTGCAGCACTTGCAGATCAAACAGAAGCAGCTACCTTGGTTGAAAAGTATAGGAGGGCTTAATTCCGCTTTAAGGCTGTCAGCAGATCGGCCTCTACAACCTCAGCCATGCCATAAATCAGAGGGCAACTGAGCATGTGCAGAAAGGTCAAACAGTGTATTACTGAATTTTAAACAGTATGTTAATGCGTTACATAAACATGTTAATGTTTTACATAGCTTTACCTGCAAAATGCGTCAGCCTGAAGTCATCTAGCAGGACTTATTTTTCTGACTAAAGTTCCACTATAAAGAGGTTGTAAAGGTTTGTCTTTTATTTTCTAAATTGGTTCCTTTAAGCTAGTGCATTGTTGGTTCACTTACTTTTTCCTTCCATTTCCCTTCTAAATGTTATTTTCTTTGTTTGAATCTCTCATGTCCTGTTTCTCCTCAGTAAGCTTTCTACCATCATCCAAGCAGTGGAAAGTCATTTGGAACAGCTTACTGAGGAGGAACAGGACGTGAGAAATTCAGACAAAGAAAACAAAGAAAAAAAAAACATTTGGAAAGGAAATCGAAAGAAAAGGTAAGTGAACCAACAATGCACTAGCTTAAAGTAACCTATTTAGAAAATAAAAAACGAACCTTTACAACCCCTTAAGCATTGCCTTTTCAGTTTGTTACTGACCTTTGCTTGTTATTAACTATGCTTCTGCTACCAGACCCCAGCTTACTCACATCCTGATGGGGCATTCCTGAGGACCGTGACTTGACACTAGCATACAGGAAAACCCATCTCCACCATCAGGAGCTCTGGTGAATCCTGGCTAGTGGACCCAACACCTCAGATGAGCCCTCATCATTAGTGTTGCTCACGAATACGAATATTGCATATTCGAGTATTCGCGAATAACTCGAATATCGCGCCGAATATTTGCTGTTTCGAATATTCATATTTTTTCAAATTTCGCAATCAATTTCGCATTCGCACTAGTGAAAATTCGCATTAGCGAAATTTCGCAATTTTTTTTTTATTATAAAATATAGCGAATATTCGTAAATATCGAATATTCGTGATATTTTATCCAAAAAAAATAGCGAAATTTCGCAATCATTTTCGCTTTCGCATATGCGAAATTTCGCAATTTTTTTTTTTTATAAAATATAGCGAATATTCGATATTAACGAATATTCGCGAATATTCTTCGAAATATTCGCGAAATATCGTGCAATCGAATATGGCGTATTCCGCTCATCACTAATGGTGACTCCCAGTCACCCTAATTTGCATGTCTGTGCAGCTGCATGGGGGCAGGAATCATCAGGCACACGCAACAATTGGCTTCATCAGAAAAATATAAGGCGCACAGCCATGGAATTGGGGGCAAATATATGCGTAGGTGGATCAAGACCATCAAATCGCTTTCCAGGCCATGTTGACCACCACCAACAACACTAATGCCGTCGGCGTGCATTTCCAATTTTAAAGAACTCAAGCTATTTTTCACCATAAGCCCAGCATTAGCCAGGCATCAAAAAAAATCACCAAAACTCATGGTTGTTCCTCTCCACACAAATCTTTAGTAAAAGGGGAAAGATTCATTCATTCTGAAGAGAAATCAGAGTGTAACAAACAAATTTTTGTAAACCAGGTCCCCAGCAGAACACAGATGCTGTTCAACTTATGGAGACTCCAAGTCACCCTAATTTGCATGTCTGTGCAGCTGCATGGGGGCAGGAATCAGCAGGAATACGCAACAATTGGCTTCATCAGAAAAATATAAGGTGCACGGCCATGGAATTGGGGGGCAAATATATGCGTAGGTGGATCAAGACCATCAAATCGTTTTCTATGCCATGTTAACCACCACCAACAACAACACTAATGCCATCGGCGTGCATTTCCAATTTTAAAGAACCCAAGCTATTTTTCACCAAAAGCCCAGCATTAGCCAGGCATCAAAAAAAAATCACCAAAACTCATAGTTGTTCCTCTCCATACAAATTTTTAGCAAAAGGGGAAAGATTTATTCATTCTGGAGAAAAGTCAGAGTATAACAAACC
The DNA here is from genome assembly GCA_029574335.1 of Rana kukunoris. Classification (NCBI taxonomy): domain Eukaryota; kingdom Metazoa; phylum Chordata; class Amphibia; order Anura; family Ranidae; genus Rana; species Rana kukunoris. Next base: position 425,385,654 of record CM056051.1, on the reverse strand, counting down.
AATGTTTGTAAACCAGGTCCCCAGCAGAACACAGATGCTGTTCAACTCATGGAGACTCCCAGTCACCCTAATTTGCATGTCTGTGCAGCTGCATGGGGGCAGGAATCAGCAGGCACGCGCCACAATTGGCTTCATCAGAAAAATATAAGGCGCACGGCCATGGAATTGGGGGCAAATATATGCGTAGGTGGATCAAGACCATCAAATCGTTTTCTATGCCATGTTGACCACCACCAACAACAACACTAATGCCGTCGGCGTGCATTTCCAATTTTAAAGAACTCAAGCTATTTTTCACCATAAGCCCAGCATTAGCCAGGCATCAAAAAAAATCACCAAAACTCATGGTTGTTCCTCTCCATACAAATCTTTAGCAAAAGGGGAAAAATGTATTCATTCTGGAGAGAAGTCAGAGTATAACAAACCAATGTCCTAAACCAGGTCCCCAGCAGAACACAGATGCTGTTCAACTCATGGAGACTCCTAGTCACCCTAATTTGCATGTCTGTGCAGCTGCATGGGGGCAGTTATCAGCAGGCATGCGCAACAATTGGCTTCATCAGAAAAATATAAGGTGCACGGCCATGGAATTGGGGGCAAATATAAGCGTAGGTGGATCAAGACCATCAAATCGTTTTCTATGCCATGTTGACCACCACCAACAACAACACTAATGCCGTCAGTGTGCATTTCCAATTTTAAAGAACTCAAGCTATTTTTCACCAAAAGCCCAGCATTAGCCAGGCATCAAAAAAATCACCAAAACTCATGGTTGTTCCTCTCCATACAAATCTTTAGCAAAAGGAGAAAGATTTATTCATTCTGGAGAGATCAGAGTATAACAAACCAATGTCCTAAACCAGGTCCCCAGCAGAACACAGATGCTGTTCAACTCATGGAGACTCCAAGTCACCCTAATTTGCATGTCTGTGCAGCTGCATGGGGGCAGGAATCAGCAGGCACGCGCAACAATTGGCTTCATCAGAAAAATATAAGGCGCACGGCCATGGAATTGGGGGCAAATATATGCGTAGGTGGATCAAGACCATCAAATCGTTTTCTAGGCCATGTTGACCACCACCAACAACAACACTAATGCCGTCGGCGTGCATTTCCAATTTTAAAGAACTCAAGCTATTTTTCACCATAAGCCCAGCATTAGCCAGGCATCAAAAAATATCACCAAAACTCATGGTTGTTCCTCTCCATACAAATCTTTAGCAAAAGGGGAAAGATTTATTCATTCTGGAGAGAAGTCAGAGTATAACAAACCAATGTTTGTAAACCAGGTCCCCAGCAGAACACAGATGCTGTTCAACTCATGGAGACTCCTAGTCACCCTAAATTGCATGTCTGTGCAGCTGCATGGGGGCAGGAATCAGCAGGCACGCGCAACAATTGGCTTCATCAGAAAAATATAAGGTGCACGGCCATGGAATTGGGGGGCAAATATATGCGTAGGTGGATCAAGACCATCAAATCGTTTTCTAGGCCATGTTGACCACCACCAACAATAACACTAATGCCGTCTGCGTGCATTTTCAATTTTAAAGAACTCAAGCTATTTTTCACCATAAGCCCAGCATTAGCCAGGCATAAAAAAAAATCACCAAAACTCATGGTTGTTCCTCTCCATACAAATCTTTAGCAAAAGGGGAAAGATTTATTCATTCTGGAGAGATCAGAGTATAACAAACCAATGTCCTAAACCAGGTCCCCAGCAGAACACAGATGCTGTTCAACTCATGGAGACTCCAAGTCACCCTAATTTGCATGTCTGTGCAGCTGCATGGGGGCAGGAATCAGCAGGCACGCGCAACAATTGGCTTCATCAGAAAAATATAAGGCGCACGGCCATGGAATTGGAGGCAAATATATGCGTAGGTGGATCAAGACCATCAAATCGTTTTCTAGGCCATGTTGACCACCACCAACAACAACACTAATGCCGTCAGCGTGCATTTCCAATTTTAAAGAACTCAAGCTATTTTTCACCATAAGCCCAGCATTAGCCAGGCATCAAAAAAAATCACCAAAACTCATGGTTGTTCCTCTCCATACAAATCTTTAGCAAAAGGGGAAAATAGTATTCATTCTGGAGACAAGTCAGAGTATAACAAACCAATGTCCTAAACCAGGTCCCCAGCAGAACACAGATGCTGTTCAACTCATGGAGACTCCAAGTCACCCTAATTTGCATGTCTGTGCAGCTGCATGGGGGCAGGAATCAGCAGGCACGCGCAACAATTGGCTTCATCAGAAAAATATAAGGCGCACGGCCATGGAATTGGGGGCAAATATATGCGTAGGTGGATCAAGACCATCAAATCGTTTTCTAGGCCATGTTGACCACCACCAACAACAACACTAATGCCGTCGGCGTGCATTTCCAATTTTAAAGAACTCAAGCTATTTTTCACCATAAGCCCAGCATTAGCCAGGCATCAAAAAATATCACCAAAACTCATGGTTGTTCCTCTCCATACAAATCTTTAGCAAAAGGGGAAAGATTTATTCATTCTGGAGAGAAATCAGAGTATAACAAACCAATGTTTGTAAACCAGGATCCCTAGCAGAACGCAGATGCTGTTCAACTCATGGAGACTCCTAGTCACCCTAAATTGCATGTCTGTGCAGCTGCATGGGGGCAGGAATCAGCAGGCACGCGCAACAATTGGCTTCATCAGAAAAATATAAGGCGCACGGCCATGGAATTGGAGGCAAATATATGCGTAGGTGGATCAAGACCATCAAATCGTTTTCTAGGCCATGTTGACCACCACCAACAATAACACTAATGCCGTCTGCGTGCATTTTCAATTTTAAAGAACTCAAGCTATTTTTCACCATAAGCCCAGCAATAGCCAGGCATCAAAAAAAATCACCAAAACTCATGGTTGTTCCTCTCCATACAGATCTTTACTAAAAAGGGGAAAGATTTATTCATTCTGGAGAGGTCAGAGTATAACAAACCAATGTCCTAAACCAGGTCCCCAGCAGAACACAGATGCTGTTCAACTCATGGAGACTCCTAGTCACCCTAATTTGCATGTCTGTGCAGCTGCATGGGGGCAGGAATCAGCAGGCACGCGCAACAATTGGCTTCATCAGAAAAATATAAGACGCACGGCCATGGAATTGGGGGCAAATATAAGCGTAGGTGGATCAAGACCATCAAATCGTTTTCTAGGCCATGTTGACCACCACCAACAACAAAACAACACTAATGCCGTCGGCGTGCATTTCCAATTTTAAAGAACTCAAGCTATTTTTCACCATAAGCCCAGCATTAGCCAGGCATCAAAAAAAATCACCAAAACTCATGGTTGTTCCTCTCCATACAAATCTTTAGCAAAAGGGGAAAGATTTATTCATTCTGGAGAGAAGTCAGAGTATAACAAACCAATGTTTGTAAACCAGGTCCCCAGCAGAACACAGATGCTGTTCAACTCATGGAGACTCCTAGTCACCCTAATTTGCATGTCTGTGCAGCTGCATGGGGGCAGTTATCAGCAGGCATGCGCAACAATTGGCTTCATCAGAAAAATATAAGGTGCACGGCCATGGAATTGGGGGCAAATATAAGCGTAGGTGGATCAAGACCATCAAATCATGTTGCCACCACCAACAACAACACTAATCCGTCATGTGCATTTCAATTTTAAAGAACTCAAGCTATTTTTCACCAAAAGCCCAGCATAAGCCAGCATCAAAAAAAATCACCCAAAACTCATGGTTGTTCCTCTCCATACAAATCTTTAGCAAAATGGGAAAGATTTATTCATTCTGGAGAGATCAGGAAACAAACCAATGTCCTAAACCAGGTCCCCAGCAGAACACAGATGCTGTTCAACTCATGGAGACTCCAAGTCACCCTAATTTGCATGTCTGTGCAGCTGCATGGGGGCAGGAATCAGCAGGCACGCGCAACAATTGGCTTCATCAGAAAAATATAAAGCGCACGGCCATGGAATTTGGGGCAAATATATGCGTAGGTGGATCAAGACCATCAAATCGTTTTCTAGGCCATGTTGACCACCACCAACAACAACACTAATGCCGTCTGCGTGCATTTTCAATTTTAAAGAACTCAAGCTATTTTTCACCATAAGCCCAGCATTAGCCAGGCATCAAAAAAAATCACCAAAACTCATGGTTGTTCCTCTCCATACAAATCTTTAGCAAAAGGGAAAGATTTATTCATTCTGGAGAGGTCAGAGTATAACAAACCAATGTCCTAAACCAGGTCCCCAGCAGAACACAGATGCTGTTCAACTCATGGAGACTCCTAGTCACCCTAATTTGCATGTCTGTGCAGCTGCATGGGGGCAGGAATCAGCAGGCACGCGCAACAATTGGCTTCATCAGAAAAATATAAGACGCACGGCCATGGAATTGGGGGCAAATATAAGCGTAGGTGGATCAAGACCATCAAATCGTTTTCTAGGCCATGTTGACCACCACCAACAACAACAACACTAATGCCGTCGGCGTGCATTTCCAATTTTAAAGAACTCAAGCTATTTTTCACCATAAGCCCAGCATTAGCCAGGCATCAAAAAAAATCACCAAAACTCATGGTTGCTCCTCTCCACACAGATCTTTACTAAAAAGGAGAAAGATTTATTCATTCTGGAGAGGTCAGAGTATAACAAACCAATGTCCTAAACCAGGTCCCCAGCAGAACACAGATGCTGTTCAACTCATGGAGACTCCTAGTCACCCTAATTTGCATGTCTGTGCAGCTGCATGGGGGCAGGAATCAGCAGGCACGCGCAACAATTGGCTTCATCAGAAAAATATAAGACGCACGGCCATGGAATTGGGGGCAAATATAAGCGTAGGTGGATCAAGACCATCAAATCGTTTTCTAGGCCATGTTGACCACCACCACCACAACAACAACAACACTAATGCCGTCGGCGTGCATTTCCAATTTTAAAGAACTCAAGCTATTTTTCACCATAAGCCCAGCATTAGCCAGGCATCAAAAAAAATCACCAAAACTCATGGTTGTTCCTCTCCATACAAATCTTTAGCAAAAGGGAAAGATTTATTCATTCTGGAGAGAAGTCAGAGTATAACAAACCAATGTTTGTAAACCAGGTCCCCAGCAGAACACAGATGCTGTTCAACTCATGGAGACTCCCAGTCACCCTAATTTGCATGTCTGTGCAGCTGCATGGGGGCAGGAATCAGCAGGCACGCACCACAATTGGCTTCATCAGAAAAATATAAGGCGCACGGCCATGGAATTGGGGGCAAATATATGCGTAGGTGGATCAAGACCATCAAATCGTTTTCTAGGCCATGTTGACCACCACCAACAACAACAACACTAATGCCGTCGGCGTGCATTTCCAATTTTAAAGAACTCAAGCTATTTTTCACCATAAGCCCAGCATTAGCCAGGCATCAAAAAAAATCACCAAAACTCATGGTTGTTCCTCTCCATACAAATCTTTAGCAAAAAGGGAAAGATTTATTCATTCTGGAGAGAAGTCAGAGTATAACAAACCAATGTCCTAAACCAGGTCCCCAGCAGAACACAGATGCTGTTCAACTCATGGAGACTCCTAGTCACCCTAATTTGCATGTCTGTGCAGCTGCATGGGGGCAGGAATCAGCAGGCATGCGCAACAATTGGCTTCATCAGAAAAATATAAGGCGCACGGCCATGGAATTGGGGGCAAAAATATGCGTAGGTGGATCAAGACCATCAAATCGTTTTCTATGCCATGTTGAACCAACTCACCAACCACACCACTAATGCCGCAGCGTGCAATTTCCAATTTTACACACGCAACAATTGGCGTCATCAGAAAAATATAAGGCGTACGGCCATGGAATTGGGGGCAAATATAAGCGTAGGTGGATCAAGACCATCAAAACTTTTTCTAGGCCAGCCGAGGACGGAGATGCACGCGTGCTAGCAGAGCTTCCGGCACCAGCGGCTCTAACACGGCATATAGCAGACCTCCGAGGGGGAAAAATCATTCGCTAAAGCGGCGATCCAGATCCGGTCACCCTACAGACCCTACCCTGGTCATGACTCGGCGTAAGTCCGCGGGGAACCGGCCCTCTAAACTCACCGAGTTCTTCCCTATGGAGCGCAGGCAAGATGGCGCCGGGACCTCTTCCAGGCCCTCAGAAGCGCACAGCCACCGAGGGGAACCCGAACAAGAGGAGCAGCCCTCCTAGGAACCTGACATCCCCACCGGCTACACCATCCTCTGGGAGCCCTGAGAAGACCAGGTTCAGGATGGATGTGATGGAGACTGCACACGAGGTGAGCTCTCTGTTAGAATCAGGGGAAGATACAAGGGAGCTACCAGACTCCATAGAAGGATTCCCCACAGCTAATAAGCAGTCCTGGACACTGTATTGAAAGAGATGCTGGTCTCGTTGCGGGGTTCATTGCACTCAGATATGATATCTTGTGTTCACAAGTTCAGTACAGAACTCAGAGGGGTGGCTGACAGAGTGTCTCATATAGAGGACAAAATGGGAGAATTTGCCTCCACCATTAATGATCTAGTAGACGCGAATGATAACAAAGAGGATGATATTGAGGCTATGAAAACAAAGATGGCAGAAATCGAGGATAGATCAAGAAGGAATAATGTGAAAGTGAGAGGTGTACCAGAATCTGTTAGGCCTCAGGAACTCTGTGAATATGCCTCCCAACTATTCTCTGCCATACTGCCTGACCTATCTGAGCTGGACTGCACTATTGATAGAATCCACAGGCTTCCCAAACCTGCATTCCTAGCTGATGATGTCCCTAGGGATGTAATCCTGCGCCTACATTTTTATCATGCAAAGGAAAAATTAATGGCAGCATCTAGAAAGAGGGACAGCTTCCCACCAGAGTACGTGAATCTTCAGTTTTATGCGGATTTGTCACAGTTTACTCTGCAAAAAACGCAGGAATCTTGCCACCATAACTAAGGCTCTCAGGAACCACAACTTGTGTACAAGTGGGGGTTCCCTACCAAGCTCATCGTCACGAAAGACAACCGAGACTATGTGATGGACTCATTAGATAGAGGCATGGCCCTGCTCAAAGAATGGGGGATTCTTCCTGAGTCCCAACAAGCCATACGTCAAGGGGGAGGAGCCAGGAGGATTGAAAATGAGTGGCATGTAGTTGGCCGCAAAAATGCTAAGTCCCATAACTAACTACCCCGGAGATCTCCATTGATACGGCGTGGCCGCTGAGGTGGAGCTGCCTCCGTAGGCCTTATTCTTGAGGATCCCTCCCACCTGGCCATTGAGCGACTCTTGAATGTCGCACACAGTACTTTCTTTAGTTTTTGGCGCTATGCTAGTGTTACCTTTCTTTGTTACCTATTCTAACGTTACTTCTTTTTTTTTTGTTGTTGCCCTTTGCACGTTTTTTTTTGCCCTGCCACCCGAAACCTTCCCTCCCATTTGGGAGACGATGACGCCGGACCCCCCTGCTTCATACGGACTGGAGAAGTATCTGGCCCTTGGCTGCTGGCGAATGAGTATCCTAAACGAGCCACCCGCAGTGAGTACCTTCTTGATGTTAATAGCCACACCTGAACACGCCAACTGCATGCTGAAATGATACAATTCCTGACAATTAATGTTAAGGGACTCAATCACCCGGCAAAGAGGCGGTCTTTATGGAGAGAGGCCCTGCAGCAGAAGGCCGATGTCCTTTGTGTTCAGGAGACCCACTTCGACAGCTCAGCCCCTCCGAAATGCTCACATCCCAATTATCCGGTCACCTACTTTGCTAACGCTGACACCAAATCCAAAGGAGTAATGATCGCAGTGAGAGACTCTGTTCACTTTTCCTTGCATAAAGCTATTGTCGACCCAATGGGTAGGCATGTGCAAAAGTGAAAAATTCGTTTCGTTTCGTTTCGTTTCAATTCGTCATTTAATAAATTTCGTTAAGTTAGGTTCGTTACATGTGTTGAATTCGTTTTCGGAATTCGTTCGTTTTCGACCGAATTTCGAAAAATACGGTCGAAATCGAAAATATTTCGACCGTTTTTCGAATTCGTTCGTTTTCGACCGAATTTCGAAAAAATCGGTCGAAATCGAAAATATTTCAACCAGATTAGAAAACAAATAGTCTCTTTTCTAATAGAATTTTTTTCGAATTAAATTCGAATTTTTTTTTTTTTTTTTTTTTTTTTTTTTTTTTCGAATTCCGATCGAATTTAGTCCGCGGGTATTCGATTCGGAATTCGAAAAAAAAATTCGATTTCGACCCTTTTTTTTTTTTTTTTTTTTCGAACTTCGGTCGAAAATGAACGAATTCGGAAAACGGTCGAAATTTTTCGTTATTATAGCAATTCGGAAATTCGTATGCATCCGAATGTCCGAATAATGGAAAATTCGTCCGAATTTCGATTCGGAACGAAACGAAATGCACATGCCTACCAATGGGGAGATATGTGATTTTGGTGTGTGACATTGACCTGGTACCCTATACAGTGGCGGCGGTTTATGCCCCCAATACAAAACAGACCAAATTTATACAGAGAGTCACTAAAAAAATTAGAGAGGAACAGAAGGGACTGTTGGTGATTTGTGGGGACTTCAATATCATCCCAGATCCGGTCATGGACTCCTCCTCCTCACCAAAGCGCACTCCCCCATCATTGGCTCCCTTTTTGAGGTCGAATGAACTTTTTGATGCTTGGAGATGCTTGAATGCTAATGAAAAAGACTATACTTTCTTTTCCACCCGCCACAGGTCCTATAGCAGGATAGACCTCTTCTTGGTTGACAAGGGGCTTCTCCTGAAATGTAAATCTGTTAAAATCAATGCCATCACGTGGTCGGACCATGCTTCTGTGGGAATGACAGTGGGGGACATACCTCCCAATACTCCAGTTAATCATGTGGAGATCAATCCCATGCTTCTCCGGAGCGGTCCGACCAGGTCATACATTGAGACGAAACTCAGGGAATTTTTTGCTAACAATGAAGGATCAGTTACTAGCCCCTTCACCTTTGGAATGCGCATAAGGCGTGTGTGTGAGAGGGGTCATGATTCAACAAGGTGCTAGGGTTAAGAGGGAAAGGCAGCAGCGCACATTGACCCTCGTTGCTCAAATAAATGACTTAGAATCAAAGAACAAAATTAGACCATCCCTCTCCTTGACTGAACAACTAACCCATCTGCGCACTGACCTCAGGACACTGTTTCTTGACGACTATGAAAAAGCCTCTAGGAAGTTCAAGCTTGCTTTCTTCACTAGTGGTAACAGGGCGGGCAAGCTTCTAGCGAACAGACTTAAAGGACACAGAATTAAATCTAAGATTCCTTATATTCACCATCCAGAGACAAAGGTGAAACATTTTCACCCTCAAGCCATAGCTGACGCCTTTAGTCACTATTACGGGTCGCTTTATAACCTCAAGGATGATCCAACGATTACCCAACCATCCTCGGAAACTATCGTGGCATTCCTAGAGAAAGTTAATCTTCCCTCCCTGACCCCTGACCAACTTTTAGAACTAAACTCCCCATTTACTGTAGAAGAAGTGAGAGGACCATACAGTCTATCCCATCAAATAAATCCCGGGCCCCGACGGATTTATTGGAGAATACTTCAAAACATTCCAAGACATACTCAGTCCCTACTTGGTTCAGGTGTACAATGCCGCTGCTGCCTCAATCCTCGTTCCCAAGGAAAAATGAAGTGCCACTATAGTGGCTCTCCCCAAACCGTGGAAAGAACCAATACACCCCAAACCCCAAACCTTTCGGCCCATATCATTGTTGAACAATGATGTCAAAATCTACGCGAAACTCTTACTGCTAGACTGGTGGACATACTCCCGGGTTAATTAATGTGGACCAATCAGGCTTTACAAAGGGGAGACAAACGGCAGACGCCACCAGGAGACTACTGAACATCATACATATAACAGAGCGTCGTCGAACGCCTTCTCTGCTCCTGCGTTGATGCGGAAAGGCGTTCGACAGGATTCACTGGAGGTTTTTAGAAAAGGTCCTGGGGAGGTTTGGTCAGGGGCACATTTATTCTGCCATAATGGCATTATACTCACATCCTTCGGCACAGGTACTAGTGGCAGGTACTCTTTCCACACCATTTGACATCACTAATGGCACAAGGCAAGGGTGCCCACTCTCGCCTCTGATATTCAACCTTTTGATGGAACCTTTGGCTTCCCATCTGAGGTCGCACCCAAAATCTCTGGGATCCAAGTGGGAGGGAAAAACCATGTGATTAGCTTATTCGCAGATGACATCATCCTGATGGTCACTGACATAGAAAAATCTGTTAAACAACATATACTCCTCACTGAGGGCATTTAACGAAATCTCATACTACAAAGTGAACGAATCAAAATCACATATTCTAGGTCTAGGAGTCCCTAGGGAAATCAAACTACAAATGGAACAGAAGTTCCCATTTGTATGGAAGGAGGAAGGCATTAAATACCTTGGAATTGTCCTAACTTCCACTTCCAAAGGGCTACTACAAGCCAACTACACCCCCTTCCTGACCTCCTTCCAGGCTAAATTAGACGACCTGGCCAAAACTGAACTGTCATGGCTGGGTAGGTTAGCAGCCTTTAAGATGCAGGTGCTACCTCAGCTCCTGTATCTTTTCAGGACATTGCCTATTCCGATTCCTAATCCTTATTTCAGGTCCCTCCAATCTATACTGAACAGATACTTATGGCGGGGAAAGCGGGCTAGATGTGACTTCAGTAAACTGACAAAACACAGAAAAGCAGGGGGTATTGGTCACGTCCACCTACAAGGTTATTACTTTGCCGCCACTTTGTCCCAACTGCAGCACTGGATGGTGCCTGCTTCGGAAGCATTGTGGGTGGACTTGGAACAGTCCCAAATTAAACGAGACACACTACGAGATTTTCTATTAACATCACATCTAAGCGAAAACTTGGACCCAACCATCGCGCCAACTATCAGGGCGTCGCTTAGGGCTTGGGGCCACCTCCGCAGTTACCACGAATGGTCAGGACCAGTGTCTCCGTTGCAATTCCCTATTACTGCTATACATAACATAATACCTGATATCAATCTGGATGGGTGGGTATCCAGGGGTATTCAGCAACTGAAAGATATAGTAGAGGGACCCTCACTTGTGACATTCCAGGAGCTGCAGGATAGGTACAAACTTCCAGCAACTGAGCAGTATAAATATAGCCAGCTCTCACACATGTTTAAAAGGAACACATACCTTCTCACCTCACTCCCTGTTAACATCTCCCAATTCTACCAACAACCCAAAGTCACCCCTAAAGGGATCTCGATATTTTACATGGGACTACAGGAGAAACATAAACTATCTAAAATGCAACATATGGAGGCCTGGGAAAGAGATGTGGGGAGGGAATACACTATCCTTCAGTGGGTAAAATCTTTGAAGATCGTGTACTCTTCTACTAAGAGCACTAACCTGATGGAAACACACCAAAATCTGCTGTTGAGGTGGTACCTCACCCCTTATAGGCTATCTAAGATATATTGGGATTCATCTCCCTTGTGTTGGAGGAAGTGTGGGGAGACAGGTACATTGGTCCACATTATGTGGTCTTGCCCGAAGCTGAGCCACCTATGGTCTGGGGTATGGGGGATAGTCAAGGACATCCTGGACCCAGTTGATCCGCTGACCCCAGGATTGGCATTACTCTCACTGGAAATTGACAAAATTCCAACCTTTTGTAGAACTGTAGTGTCGAACCTCCTTCTGGCCACAAGGTTGGTAGTCCTACGCCACTGGAAGAATGTAGTACCGCCTTCACTTAATGAGGTAATTATCACAATGCATACACAGGGCAAATACGAGATTATGCACTCGTACACAATGGGTTCCTCTGAAGCCACGATTACAGCATGGTCCCCCTGGCAACAATGGTATTCAAACCTTACAGGTCTTTGAACTAGAGTGGACGCCTAGCGGACCACTATTATTTGTCAATAATGGGGGTTTTGTGCGTTTTGTGCGTTCTGTGCGAATTGGGCATATATGTTTTGTTTTGTTATTTAGATTAACCTTTTATTTATTCCTTTTGTTTTGATACTATTTCTTTAAAAGCATATTTAATACATGGTTACATGAGAGGTACCTGAACTTCTATGGTTTTGCCACTGTTGTATATGGTTTATACCTATAGTATGGAAATGCATGGGGTGTCTAGGCCCTCCCGTACACTCGCCTAGCACGGGGGCCGGGGGCTCTGGGCGGGACTGCCACTCTGACCAAATAAGAGGGATTGGAGGGGGCAGTCTGGGTCTGGGTCCGGGTTCCTCCGTTTTCATGGGCCACTCGCGAAGGGCCTCCACTGAAGGGGGGGGGGGCCATTGCGCCATATCAATGCCTTGTCAAGGTTAGTCCGACTACATATAGTCACCATACGAAGTATTGCTGTATGCTATATGCTATTGTGTATGTACACTATGACATTTGCAAGTACCTTTTATGCTTAATGTTTTTGCATATCTTTGCATTTTCTGTTCCATGTATTGCACCTTTTCTAATACCTCAATAAAAAATATTGTTTTAAAACTTTTTCTAGGCCATGTTGACCACCACCACCACCACCAACAACACTAATGTCGTCGGCATGTATTTCCAATTTTAAAGAACTCAAGCTATTTTTCACCATAAGCCCAGCATTAGCCAGGCATCAAAAAAAATCACCAAAACTCATGGTTGTTTTTCTCCACACAAATCTTTAGTAAAAGGGAAAAGATTTATTCATTCTGAAGAGAAATCAGAGTATAACAAACCAATGTTTGTAAACCAGGTCCCCAGCAGAACACAGATGCTGTTCAACTCATGTAGACTCCTAGTCACCCTAAATTGCATGTCTGTGCAGCTGCATGGGGGCAGGAATCAGCAGGCACGCGCAACAATTGGCTACATCAGAAAAATATAAGGTGCACGGCCATGGAATTGGGGGCAAATATAAGCGTAGGTGGATCAAGACCATCAAATCGTTTTCTATGCCATGTTGACCACCAACAACAACAACACTAACGCCGTCAATGTGCATTTCCAATTTTAAAGAACTCAAGCTACTTTTCACCAAAAGCCCGGCATTAGCCAAGCATCAAAAAAAAATCACCAAAACTCATGGTTGTTCTTCTCCATACAAATCTTTAGCAAAAGGGGAAAGATTTTTTCATTCTGAAGAGAAGTCAGAGTATAACAAACAAATGTTTGTAAACCAGGTCCCCAGCAGAACACAGATGCTGTTCAACTTATGGAGACCTCCAGTCACCCTAATTTGCATGTCTGTGCAGCTGCATGGGGGCAGGAATCAGCAGGCATACACAACAATTGGCTTCCTCAGAACAATATGAGGCGCACGACCATTGAAATAGGGGCAAATATATGCGTAGGTGGATCAAGACCATCAAATCATTTTATAGGCCATGTTGACCACCACCACCACCACCAACACCAACACTAATACCGTCTGCATGCATTTCCAATTTTAAAGAACTCAAGCTATTTTTCACCATAAGCCCAGCATTAGCCAGGCATCAAAAAAAATCACCAAAACTCATGGTTGTTCCTCTCCATACAAATCTTTAGCAAAAGGGGAAAGATTTATTCATTCTGAGAAGTCAGAGTATAACAAACCAATGTCCTAAACCAGGTCCCCAGCAGAACACAGATGCTGTTCAACTCATGGAGACTCCTAGTCACCCTAATTTGCATGTCTGTGCAGCTGCATGGGGGCAGGAATCAGCAGGCACGCGCAACAATTGGCTTCATCAGAAAAATATAAGATGCACGGCCATGGAATTGGGGGCAAATATAAGCGTAGGTGGATCAAGACCATCAAATCGTTTTCTAGGCCATGTTGACCACCAACAACAACACTAATGCCGTCGGCGTGCATTTCCAATTTTAAAGAACTCAAGCTATTTTTCACCATAAGCCCAGCATTAGCCAGGCATAAAAAAAAATCACCAAAACTCATGGTTGCTCCTCTCCACACAGATCTTTATTCATTCTGAAGAGAAGTCAGAGTACAACAAACAAATGTTTGTAAACCAGGTCCCCAGCAGAACACAGATGCTGTTCAACTTATGGAGACTTCCAGTCACCCTAATTTGCATGTCTGTGCACCTGCATGGGGGCAGGAATCAGCAGGCATGCACAACAATTGGCTTCCTCAGAACAATATAAGGCGCACGACCATTGAAATAGGGGCAAATATATGCGTAGGTGGATCAAGACCATCAAATCGTTTTCTAGGCCATGTTGACCACCACCACCACCACCACCAACACTAATGCCGTCTGCATGCATTTCCAATTTTAAAGAACTCAAGCTATTTTTCACCATAAGCCCAGTATTAGCCAGGCATTAAAAAATTCACCAAAACTCATGGCTGTTCCTCTCCATACAACTTTTTAGCAAAAGGGGAAAGATTTATTCACTCTGGAGAAAAATCAGGGTATAACAAACAAATGTTTGTAAACCAGGTCCCCAGCAGAACACAGATGCTGTTCAACTTATGGAGACTCCAAGTCACCTTAATTTGCATGTCTGTGCAGCTGCATGGGGGCAGGAATCAGCAGGCATGCACAACAATTGGCTTCCTCAGAACAATATAAGGCGCACGACCATTGAAATAGGGGCAAATATATGCGTAGGTGGATCAAAACCGTCAAATTTTTTTCTAGGCCATGTTGACTACCACCACCACCACCACCAACAACAACAACAACCAACAACAACACTTGTACTCGGAGTCTCAGGTGATCGTGCTAGGGAAAGGTCCTAGGGGAAAACAGGGAAATTGATCTGAGGTGGGAAGGTGACCTGAGGTGTGCCGGGGTCACGTGGTCAGTATGCCTAAAAGGGGGCATACCCAAGTAGAAGTAAAAGAAGAAATAGCAATAAAAAAAACGGGATGGGTGGTGGGGACAAACAAGAAAACCGACGCCCAGAAGGAGGATGGAGGGCGGGTTTAAATACCTCCCGACTCCTCCTACAAACCCAGGCTGACCTTCTGTCAGCCTTTCATTTGTACTCGGAGTCTCAGGTGATCGTGCTAGGGAAAGGTCCTAGGGGAAAACAGGGAAATTGATCTGAGGTGGGAAGGTGACCTGAGGTGTGCCGGGGTCACGTGGTCAGTATGCCTAAAAGGGGGCAAAAAACAAAACAGTAGGATGAGCTAGCCAAGAGATTTGAAATTAAAGTAACTGTATGCACCCACAAGCCCCCAACGTAAGAATGCCTGTGACAGACATGTGGAGCTGACATATGTCCGGAAAAGAAAGATGACTACCGCCAATCTAACTTCTCAACAACGAGAATACAGACCCCTCGACGAATGGCAGCAGAAACTGCACCTGTACTGCAAGCAAGGCCCAGAGAGGATATTGAAGTTCTACCCTGGTTAAGCAGCAGGGAATGGCTACGAGTCATGCCCTGTGCTAGCAAAGAAGGGAGTACTAGGGAAAGTAAAGTGGCCTATCCCCGAGTACATCCGCAAAAGTCTAGTGCCCAGACTGTCCTGGGCCCAGTTTGAAAACCCGTTTGAGCTAAAAGTGGCAAAAGAAGCAAAAAGGCAAGTAGGAACTGAATGTCAGTGAGAAAAAGAACCCAGGACTTGAAGATCAAGCTCTGTCTGTAAAAAAGAAGGCTGTATCAGGAGTTTCAAGGAGAGCGTGCTACCATGCATAGAATTCGTAACCGGAGAAAGACAGATGGCGGCAAACTCTGCGATATCTGCTGCCCCTGACATGAAATCTGCAAAGAAGAACAACATTGTTAAAAACATAATCAACCAGCCCCAACTCACCTTAGGAAAAGGAAAAATCCCTACCTCCCTTACCCCTACCTACGTAGGTGTCCGTGACTAACACACGCAGTAACGTAGAGCAGGAATGAAAATGTAGCGGAAGACTGAAATGTATCAGTCTCAAGAAACTAGCAAGGCTGAGCAACCTGAGGCAAATCAGGCCAATTAAAAACGTAACACTCAAGCCTATGAACCTGAAGACGTGTCAGGCAAGTGATGTAAGTAGTGAGATAATGTGACGTATGAACGTGATGAAAGCCGTGAGAAGCGGATGAGGGGACTTGCCACCGCACAAGCCAATTAGAAACGAACATCTCAATCCGACAGTACCCGTAGACGTGACAGGTAACCAGCAGTGGAGAGTGGCCATGAACTAACATGTATGCCCAGACTATGAAAATAAAATGTAGGCAAGTGTGGACTAATGCAGCTGGACTGAGAATGAGACAAACCCATGAATTGCAAAGGCCGAGCAACCTGAGGCGTAGCAGGCAAATTAAAAACGTACACTCAGGCCCGATGAACCTGAAGACGTGTCAGGTCATAGTATGTCGAGATGCATGAAACGTATGAGAAACGGATGAGGAGACTTGCCACCGTACAAGCCGATTAAAAACGATCATCTCAATCCGTAAACACCCATAGACGTGATGGGTGACCCCCCCAGCGATGAAACGCCATGAATCTACAATGATGATATCAAACTACCAACTAGAAACCATCACGACTGAAACCTATATGATAGACCTGAAGTTGCATGAGCGACAGGAAGAAGCATGAGAGACATAAGCACCCGAGCACACGAATAGCATGAGAAGTAAAAAAGCGTGAGAAGTGAATAGAATGAGAAAACGTGAATAGAATGAGAAAACGTGAATAGAATGAGAAAACGTGAATAGTACGGGAAACGTGAATAGTACGAGAAACGTGAATAGTACGAGAAACGTGAATAGTACGAGAAACGTGAATAGAACGAGAAACGTGAATAGAACGAGAAACGTGAATAGTACGAGAAACGTGAATAGTACGAGAAACGTGAATAGTACGAGAAACGTGAATAGTACGAGAAACGAAAAAAAAACATGAGAAACACGAATAGCATGAGAAGCGTAATACACTTGAGAACATAATACCCAGAACAGCGTAAACGTATGAGAAGCGTAATCGTATGAGGTACGAGAAACGTGAATAGTACGAGAAACGTGAATAGTACGAGAAACGTGAATAGTACGAGAAACGAAAAAAAAAAAAACATGAGAAACACGAATAGCATGAGAAGCGTAATACACTTGAGAACACAATACCCAGAACAGCGTAAACGTATGAGAAGCGTAATCGTATGAGAAGCGTAATCGTATGAGAAGCGTAATCGTATGAGAAGCGTAATCGTACATACATTAATAACCAATAATTGCATCACAACTAAAACCTGCAAAAGAAACGTAAATACGAGAAAACATGAATAGCATGAGAAACGTACCGTAAAACGCACCGTAGAAACGTAAAATTGTCTGAGGAACGAAAACACATGAGACATAACTGCATGAAACAATGTAAAATAGCATGAGAACATAACTAGCCTGAGAAACGCGACACATGAAAGTGCAACGCACAAGAACATGACTAGCGTTAGAAACGTAATCGCAAGGGAACATGACAAGCATGAGAACGCGATCGCCTGGGAACTGTAACTAGCTCGAGAAATGTGCACATTAGAAATGAAAACACGAGTAAACCATGAGAAACGTAATCACATGAGAACATGACATCCTGAGAAACGTCACGCAATCACATGATAACGTAACCGCATGAGAAACGTAACGCATGAAAAACGTGATACCATGAGAAACGTAATTGCATCAGTAACAAACACATGAGCCGTAATCGCATGAGAAACGTAATCACATAAGGAACCATGAGAACGCAATTGCATGAGAAACGTAACCGCATGAGAAACGTGATTGCATGAAAAACGTAGTCGTATGAAAAAACGTAAACGCATCCGAAACAAACTCACATGAGAACATAAAACCATAATTGCATGAGAAACAAACCCGCATGAAAACTGCAATCGCACCAGAAACGTAATCGCATGAGAACATAATACCATGGGAAACGTAATCGCATGGAAACATAGTCGCATGAAAAACAGTCGCCTGAAAAAATTTAATCGCATCACAAACATGATACCATGGGAAACGTAATCATATCAGAAACATAATACCATGGGAAACGTAGTCGCATTGGGAAATGGAGTCGCATGAAAAAACATAGTCGCATGAAAAAACGTAGTCGAAATAGAAACATATACCATGGGAAATGTAGTCGCATGAAAAACGTAATCGAGTCAGAAACATACCACGGGAAACGTAACCGCATGAGAAGACACCATGAGAAACGTAATCGCATGGAAACGTAGTCGCATGAAAAAAATAAATAAATAAAAAAAATAATCGCATCAGAATACCATGGGAAACGTAATCGTATCAGAAACATAATACCATGAGAAACGCAGTCGCATGAAAAACTTAAGCTAGTCAGAAACATACCATGGGAAACGTAGTCGCATGGGAAGCGTAGTCGCCACATGGGAAACGTAGTCGAATTAGAAACATATACCATGGAAAACGTAGTCGCATGGAAAACGTAGTCGCATGGAAAACGTAATCGAGTCAGAAACACACCATGGGAAACATAGTCACATGGGAAACATGATACCATGGGAAACAGTCGCATGGGAAACATAGTCGCATGGGAAACATAGTCGCATGGGAAGACACCATGAGAAACGTAATCGCATGAGAACGTGATCGCATGAGAAACGTAACACACGAGGACCGTGATCGCACATGAACATGATCGCATGAGAAACATAATCGCATGAGAACTACCATGCGAAACGTAATCACATGAGAACCACCATGAAAACCGTGATTGCATGAGAAACGTAACACGATGACCACGATCGCACGCGAATGTGATCGCATGAGAACGTGACCGCACGTGAAACATAATTGCATGAGGACATCACTAGCATAAGAAACACATTGCAGGAGGACATTACTAGCATAAGAAACACATTGCAGGAGGACATAACTAGCATAAGAACACATAGCATGAGGACATAACTAGCATGAAAAACGTAATCGCCTGACATGAATCGCCTGACATGAATCGCCTGACATGAATCGCCTGACATGAATCGCCTGACATGAATCGCCTAATATGAATCGCATAACATGAATCGCATAACATGAATCGCATAACATGAATCGCATAACATGAATTGCATAACATAAGAGAAACGTAACCATCAGAAGAACCTTAACTAGCAGGAGAAACTCAGAAACTTTGCCGGGGAGCCCTCAGCACCCACTGGGCTGTCACTGGGAGACATGTGTCACAGGGGAGGAAACAGGCCGCGCTGGGGACGATGCTCCTTCAGCCAAACAGCGCTCAGCTACATGACACAGCTAGGAGGAAGCAGAGTGCGGACAGGGAAAGCACATGCCCACACACCGAGCGACCCCCCCCCCCTGCACCGGGATGCAACCTCCGATGCTGACTGAGCCCACCAAACTACCGCACCTGATCCAACCAACATCCCCCCATGTGAGGTACAAGACTAGCTTGAGGAGCCATGGAGCGGGTGACGTCATTGGAGCAAACGGGGGGCGGGAGGAACAGGCGGGTGGTCTCCATGGAGCCCTGTACCACGTGGACGTGGGTGCCAGGAGGAGTGAGAGGGAGGACGGCTGGCTCCCCTCTCACCGAGTAATCCCGGAGGAGCAGGAGGGAGAATGGAGGGACCCCCCACAGTGTGAGCCTGAGTGGAGAAGCAGGCGGCCCCTATGATGCTGACAAGGGCCTGGCTGACATGGTGGACAGCCCCCCCAATGGTGCCTGCCACAACTACAAACCTGCACTCCCCCCCTGCAAGCATCGGGAGAAGCGGGGGGCGGTTGGGGTGAGCGGTGCTCAGCTGACAGAGGAGGATGGGGTACAGCCAGTCCGGTCCGCTCGGAATCCTGAGGAGAGCACAATGGACACCTGCAGCAGCTGCCTCCATTGCTCTGGACAGAAACAGGAAGTGATGTGCAATACCCAGAAACCCCACACACAAGAAAACCGACGCCCAGAAGGAGGATGGAGGGCGGGTTTAAATACCTCCCGACTCCTCCTACAAACCCAGGCTGACCTTCTGTCAGCCTTTCACTAATGCCATTTGCGTGCTTTTCCATTTTGAAGGAACTCAAACTATTTTTCACCATAAGCCCAGCATCAAAAAAATCACCAAAACTCATGGTTGTTCCTCTCCATACAAATCTTTAGCAAAAGGGGAAAGATTTATTCATTCTGAAGAGAAGTCAGAGTATAACAAACCAATGTCCTAAACCAGGTCCCCAGCAGAACACAGATGCTGTTCAACTCATGGAGACTCCCAATCACCCTAATTTGCATGTCTGTGCAGCTGCATGAGGGCAGGAATCAGCAGGCACGCGCCACAATTGGATTCATCAGAAAAATATAAGACGCACGGCCATGGAATTGGGGGCAAATATAAGCGTAGGTGGATCAAGACCATCAAATCGTTTTCTAGGCCATGTTAACCCATATGGAAGAAAAATATATTTCCAATATATTTATTAAAAAAAATTATATATTTTAAATATATTTACAATATATTGACCTACGCGAATATATTTTTACATCTATTCCAGAAATGTAAATTCAAATATATTTTCCAAAGGCATATATTTTAAAATATATTTTTTTCAATATATTTGACAGATATTTTTGAGCATCTAAAAAAATGCATTTAAAAATATATTTTTAAATATACTTGTAAAGGCATTCCAAAATATAATTTATATGCATTTTCCAAAGACATATATTGGAAAATATATTTTTTAAATATATTCTTCAGATTTTTTTCAACATATATTTGTACATATATTTGTAAGTGCGTTCCAAAAATATAATTTTAATATATTTTCCAAAGGCATATATGTGAAAATATATGTTTGTAAATATATTGTCCAGATATTTTTGAACATATAAAAAAAAATGCATTTAAACATATATCTTTAAATATACTTGTAAATGCATTCAAAAAATATAATTTAAATGTATTTTACAAAGATATATATTAGAAAATATATTTTTAAAATATGTTTTTCTGAAAATATTTAATGTCTAATAAAGACATTTCAACATATATTTTGTCTGATATTTTTGTAACTATGTCATAGATAACATTCTGAATACATTTATAAGAGACCCACTCCCATTTTGTTTTGTATTTTACTCCTTTAAAAAAAAAAAAAAAAAAAAAAAAAAAAAAAAGATTTAACCACTTCCCCACCGCGCCATAAGCATTTTACTGCTACGGCGCGGTGGAGTTGCTTTGACACGACGTCCCTGGGACGTCCTCGTGCACTTCCGCGATTGCGCGCCCCCTGGGACGCGCTCGCGAAAGTGTCCGTGCTCGCCGGGTCTAGAAGACCCGGCGCATCACGGATCACGGTAAATTGCCGCTGATAGCGGCCGTTTACCACGTGATCGCGCCGTCGAATGACGGCGCGATCACTTGTAAACAAACCGGCGTCATTTGATGACGCCGGTTCCTCCCTCTCCTCGCTCTCCTCTCTGTACAGTGTGCGAGGAGAGGGGGGGGGAGCGGGGTGTCAGCAGCTGAGCTGTGGCTGGATCTGTGACAAATGCAGTCACAGATCCAGCCATCCCTCAAAACATCCCAGCTCTGCAATCCCCTAGTACCCTGCAATCCCCAGTACCCAGCAATCCCCCAGTACCCCACAATCCCCCAGTACCCCACAATACCCCAGTACCCAACAATACCCAACAATACCCCAGTACCCAACAATACCCCAGTACCCAACAATACCCCACAATACCCCACAATACCCCAGTACCCCACAATACCCCAGTACCCAACAATACCCCAGTACCCAACAATACCCCACAATACCCCAGTACCCAACAATACCCCACAAAACCCCAGTACCCCACAAAACCCCCAGTACCCAACAATACCCCACAATACCCCAGTACCCCACAATACCCCAGTACCCAACAATACCCCAGTACCCCACAATACCCCAGTACCCCACAATACCCCAGTACCCGGCAATACCCCAATACTCAACAATACACCAATACTCAACAATACCCCAATACTCAACAATACCCCAATACTCAACAATACCCCAATACTCGGCAATACCCCAATACTCGGCAATACCCCAATACTCAACAATACCCCAATACTCAACAATACCCCAATACTCGGCAATACCCCAATACTCGGCAATACCCCAATACTCGGCAATACCCCAATACTCTGCATGATACTTTGCAATACCCCAATACTCGGCAATACCCCAATACTCGGCAATACCCCAATACTCTGCATGATACTTTGCAATACCCCAATACTCGGCAATACCCCAATACTCAACAATACCCCAATACTCGGCAATACCCCAATACTCGGCAATACCCCAATACTCGGCAATACCCCAATACTCTGCATGATACTTTGCAATACCCCAATACTCGGCAATACCCCAATACTCGGCAATACCCCAATACTCGGCAATACCCCAATACTCGGCAATACCCCAATACCCTGCATGATACTTTGCAATACCCCAATACTCTGCAATACCCTGCGCGATACTCTGCAATACCGCCTATGGGGATTTTTAAGTAGCGAAGTTTGGTGCCATTCCACGAGTGTGCGCAATTTTGAAGTGTGACATGTTGGGTATCTATTTACTCGGCGTAACGTCATCTTTCACATTATGAAAAAAAATTGGGCTAACTTTACTGTTTTGTTTTGTTTTAAGCACAAAACAGTTTTTTAAAAAACACGCGTTCAATAAATTTCTGCGAAAATACCGTGCGAGATAAAACGTTGTAACGGCCGCCATTGTATTCTCTAGGGTCTTTGCTAAAAAAGCATATATAATGTTTTGGGGTTCTATGTAATTTTCTAGCAAATAAATGATGATTTTTCCATGTAGGAGAGAAATGTCAGAATTGGTCTGGGTGTTCCAGAACGCCTGATGGTGCTCCCTGCATGTTGGGCCTCTGTATGTGGCCACGCTGTGTAAAAGTCTCACACATGGGGTATCGCCATACTCGGGAGGAATAGCAGAATGTGTTTTGGGGTGTAATTTGTGGTATGCATATGCTGTGTGTGAGAAATAACCCACTAATATGACAGAAACAAGTTTTTTTTTTTTTTTTTTTTACAGAATTTTCAGTCGTTTTTCTTTTATAGCGCAAAAAATAAAAAACCCAGAAGTGATCAAATACCACCAAAAGAAAGCTCTATTTGTGTGAAAAAAAGGACAAAAATTTCAAATGGGTAGAATGTTGTATGACTGAGTATTTGTCATTCATATTGTGAGAGCACCGAAAGCTGAAAATTGGTCTGGTTAGGAAGGGGGTTTAAGTGCCCAGTGGTCAAGTGGTTAAATAAATTATTTTTTTTTTTAATAAGATTTTAAGCATATAATCCATTTAATACAAAGCAGAAAAAACCTCTCGCATCCACTTTCCATTCCCAAAGAATTTTTGTGTAAGTCATTCTGAATTGAGAACGCTTGTCGGCGGACCAGCAAAATGTCTTAAAATACAGCAAGTCCAGTTATATTGATTTATTGATTGACCTGAATGAATGAGAACCTTTACAAACATCCACCTCCACAGTCCAAGGGTTTTGTCTGCTTACCGAGTACCGAGAGAAACTCTGGATATAAATATTCAATGTTCTGTTTAATCCATGAATCAGAAGTTGCACTATTATTACCAAACTCGCTCATCAGTGTCTTTATGGTCCTTGCTTTGTGCACTGGTGATCAGTCATGTTGGAACAAGAAGGGGCCATCCCCAAACTGTTCCCACAAAGTTGGGGGCATGACATTTTCCCAAAATGTCTTGGTATGCTGAGGCCTTAAGAATTCCCTTCACTGGAACTAAGGAGCCAAAACCAACCCCTGAAAAACAACCCCACACCATAATCCCCCCCCCCCCACACACCATAATCCACCAAATTATTTGGATCAGTGCACAAAGCAAGGTCCATAAAGACATGGATGAGTGGGTTGGGGTGGAGAAACTTGACTGGCCTGCACAGAGTCCTGACCTCAACCTGATAGAACACCTTTGGGATGAATTTGTGTGGAGACTGTGAGCCAGGTCTTCTCATCCAACATCAGTGCCTGAACTGACAAATGTGCTTCTGGAAGAATGGTCAAACATTCCCATAGGACAGCCTTCTCAGAGGAATTGAAGCTGTTATAGACTGGCATGCTATTAAAACTCATGTGCGTGTAAAGGCAGGCGTCCCAAAACTTTTGGCAATATAATATATATAGTATATATACTGTATATTCTTTTTATACTAAGTCCAGTCCATTGTTTGGACTTAGTACCTGCCGAAGGGTAATTCCAGCAGCCAATTAAAAGGAATTGGCATATTACAGTTCTCCCCAGCACAAAATTAAAAACTCAGCAGCTACACAAAGGGGGTTATTTACTAAAGGCAAATCCACGTTGCACTACAAGTTCAAACTACAAATTCAAAGTGCACTTGAAATTGCAAGGAAAGTGCACTTGGAAGTGCAGTCGCTGTAGATCTGAGTGGGCAAGGAAAATAAAAAAAAACAGCATTTTAGCTTACACATGATTGGATGATAAAATCAGCAGAGCTTCCCCTCATTTCAGTTCTACCCCTCAGATTTACAGCGACTGCACTTACAAGTGCACTTTCAGTGCAATTTCAAGTGTACTTTGCACTTGTAGTTTGCGCTTGTAGTGCAAAGTGGATTTGCCTTTAGTAAATAACCCCCTATACTGTACACATACTGCAGCTACTGACTTTTAATATTAGGACACTTACCTGTCCTGGAATCCGGCGATGTTGGTACCCCAGCCAATGTTTCCATTGGCTCTCGGGTGCTGCTGCCTCCATTGCCTATAGGGGCCAATTCACACCACATGCAGTCCAGTGCGTTTTTTTTTTTTTTTTTTTGCATGGAAAGTAAGTTATATGGTTTTCAATGGCATAATTTACACCAGTGCTTGCAGTTCCAGAAAAAAAGTAGAGCATGCTGCATTTTTCCTGCACTGGACTGTAATGGAACACTGTAAAGCACATCAAAAACGCACTAGAATGCACCTGAACACACTGGAACACACATGTCTTTATCTAAGGTTAAGAAAAAAAGAGAGGAAAATGCACTGGAATGCTTTAAAAACACACCAAACATGTCCTGGAATGCATCAAAAACACACATGCAGAAAAGCATCGGGAATGCATCCGCCGCAGCGAGATCTCTCGGAAGGGGGAAAGGGTACCTGTCAAAAATAGGCGAGAGGCAAATACGTGGAGCTTCCACTTTTGGGTGGAACTCCGCTTTAACCACTTCCCTACGGCCATACGACTATATGCGGCCGCAGGGTGCTTCTAATTCTCCGGGCTGCCGCATTTTCACGGCAGCTCCTTTCTTTGTTCCCAGCACGCGCTCCAGAGCGTGCAACGTGGAAATTGTGTACTGGCCGTGTCCCTTGGACACAGCCAATCACAGATCGCCGCGAACGGCCAATCAGAGTGGCCGTTTGCAATGCGATCTGTGGGCGAATGAGAGATGATCTCATATGTAAACATATGAGATCATCTCTCATTGCCGTTTTACACAGAGACAGCGTCCTGTCTCTGGAGAGGAGGAGACCGATTTTGTGTCCCTTGTACATAGGGACACAGATCGGTCACCCCCCAGTCACCCCCCCCCTCCCCCCACAGTTAGAACACTATGCAGGGAATACATTAACCCCTTCCTCCCCCCCTAGTGTTAAACCCTTCCCTGCCAGTCACATTTATACAGTAATTAGTGCATATTTATAGCACTGATCGCTGTATAAATGTGAATGGCGCCAAAAATGTGTCAAAAGTGTCCGATGTGTCCGCCATGATGTCGCAGTCGCAATAAAAATCGCAGATCGCCGCCATTACTAGTAAAAAATAAATGATAAAAAATAATAATTCTGTCCCTTATTTTGTAGGCGCTATAACTTTTGCGCAAACCAGTGGCTTATTGCGATTTTTTTTTTACCAAAAATATGTAGAAGAATACGTATCGTCCTAAACTGAATTTTTTTTTTTTAAATTGGGCTATTTTTTATAGCAACAAGTAAAAAATATTGTATTTTTTTTTCAAAATTGTCGTCCTTTTTTGTTTATAGAGCAAAAAATAAAAACCGCAGAGGTGACCAAATACCACCAAAAGAAAGCTCTATTTGTGGGGAAAAAAGGACGTCAATTTTGTTTGGGAGCCACGCCGCACGACCGCGCAATTGTCAGTTAAAGCGACGCAGTGCCGCAAGCTGAAATTTCACCTGGTCAGGAAGGGGGTATACATGCCCAGTAAGGAAGTGGTTAAATGTCATATCCTTGCCCAAGCTGCACTGTTGTCATGTGCCAATACTAGGCTGGGCTGGAAGATAAATATGTAAGTGATGAGAGCTGCATTCTTGTGTGTGTGTGTGTGTGTATATACAGTATATATATGTGTGTGTGTGTGTGTGTATATACAGTATATATATGTGTGTGTGTGTGTGTGTGTGTATATACAGTATATATATGTGTGTGTGTGTATATATATACTGTGTGTGTATATATATATATATATATATATACACATATATATATATATACATATATACACACATACACATAGAGTATATCTGATATATACACACACACACATATACCAGAATGAAGATACAAAATATATATATAGAATGCATCTCCCATAACTTACTTACATGTATAAATATTTTTCTAATTTCTTTTATCTCATTCTTTATATTAAGATATGGGTCTGATTTATGTGCCTTCGATCTTCTAATATGTAAATCCAGCCCTGGGGAAAACTCTTTAAACAGAGAGACTGCAATCATAATACAGGAGGTCTGTTACAGGAAGTGAGCAGTGGGAACCAGAGGGGTGAACTTTCACCTCTCACTTCCTGTTCCTGGTAAGGCCTCTGAAAAGGAAAGCATGGCATGGTGGAGAAGTTCTCTGTAATGTCCTGGATGTATTCCCCTGGATGTATTCTCCTGGATGAAAGGTAAGCCTTCTATCAAATAATATTAGAATTGTGAAAGTTTGGTGTATGAGTTAAGTTGTATTTGTCTATTTCCTGCTGAATAGTTCTCATTCTGTGTGCATTCATCTCCCCAGTTACCATACAGCATGTGCACAGTAATGTAATATTATAGAGCTCCTCTTCCACAGCATGTCACCCTGCTGCATATAATATGTATGGCTTCCATGTTATATCCAGTAACTGTGTAACATACTTTCAGTGCACATTGCTGCATATAATATTATACGGCTTCCATTCTATATCCACTCACCATGCAGCATAGGGGTTGATTTACTAAAGGAACATCTATTTTGCACTACAAGTGCACTTGGACATGCAGTCACTGTAGATCTGAGAGGAAGATCTGAAATGAGGGGAAGCTCTGCTGAATGGCAGTCTGGCTATGGTTCCCCTCTACCTGCTGTTTACATTCAGCTGCCATCAAATAAATTGTGCAGAAGGAGGTTAGCGGTGTCTGGGGTGTGTGTGTGTTGTGTGGAGATGGAAAGCTAATTTTTTTTATTTTTTTGGAGGATTCTGACAGATGGGCCGCCAGCCGCTGTCAAAGCACCTGACCAAGACTGACAACTGGTGAATATAAAACCGGAATAAGCACTTGGAAGAAGAAAACCAACAACTGAGACAACTTGCCTTTGGTAAGCGGACAACTTAATTATGGTGGTGGGCACCTTCCCTTTTTTTTTATATCACCACATTCAACTGGCACTGTATCTGATCATCATATTGCATCATCCTTCATTATTCATTTGGTCATCAGCGTTTGAGTTTTGTGGTGATATCATTAAGAACTTTAGAGGTTTGGTTTGCCAATTGTGTGCTGTTGGCATACCATTTTTGGGATCACGGATTTGGCGTATTAACCTCTCATTGTTTATACATATAATTTGACATTCATTTTGTGAATTTATATACAAATTTTTCCTTGCACTCTGATTTTTTTGTTTTAGTTAATTATTGTGCACCGTTTTTGGCATATCAGCCCCTGGATGCCAGTCTTTCAATGTGAATTGGTATTGGTGAAATTTTCAATTTTAATTTTCATAGAATGTTTTATATTGGTGCAGTCTTTTTATTTTTTATCTATTTATTGTCTATTATTCCACCAGTTCTGCTGCCTTTGTTATTTTTATCTTTATTTTCTGTTTGACCAATCATTTGCCTTTTCATTCTACAGTGTTTTAGGGCAGAGGTAGGCAACCTTAGAGAGGTGGAGATCTACCTGAACAACATGGGAGAAGTCAAAGATCACAGGTAGGGTTGTCCCGATACCACTTTTTTAGGACCGAGTACAAGTACCGATATGTTTTTTCAAGTAGTCGCCGATACCGAATACCGAAACTTTTTTTAAATATGTCCCCAAATGCAGCCATGTCCCCCACATATTGCAGCCATGTCCTGTCCCCCACATATTGCAGCCATGTCCTGTCCCCCACATATTGCAGCCATGTCTGTCCCCCACATATTGCAGCCATGTATGTCCCCCACATATTGCAAGCCATGTATGTCCCCCATATTGCAAGCCATGTATGTCCCCCATACCCGTAGCTATGATGCCGCCACCGCATACCACCGTTAATCCCCCTGCATTATAGCGTAGCGTGCATTACAAGCTTCCGTTTTGAATACTTGTAAATGCCCGCGCCGCCATGTATAGACACTCCCCTTCTCGGGGATCTGTCAAATACCGAGCAAGGGGGGGGTGTCCCACGCCCGTAATGTCACCACTCCCCCTTGCTCGGTATTGGACGGATCCCCGAGAAGGGGAGTGTCTATACATGGCGGCGCGGGCATTTACAAGTATTCAAAATGAAAGCTTGTAATGCACGCTACGCTATAATGCAGGGGGATTGACGGCGGTATGCGGCGGCATACGTGGGCATACGTGGGGGACATATCATAGCTACAGGTATGAGGGACAGGACATGGCTGCAATATGAATTATTCTATTTTGGTATCGGGGGTATTTGTGGGAGTACAAGTACTCCCGCAAAAACTCGGCATCGGTCCCGATACCGATACTAGTATCGGTATCGGGACAACCCTAATCACAGGGCAAAGTGTTCTCCAATGTTGCCTCATCACACCTGACTAAAACCTATAATTGCCGTACTACCGCGCTGCAATCCTGTGCTTTTCACTGCAATTATTGGTGTTAACATTTTGCCTCCTGACCACCTTGTATAATTTCTCAGAGGCCCATTGGAGCATTGCATAACGCATTATGAATGAGCCCTTAGTTGCATTTGGCAATAGCACTTTTTAGGCTCATCGCATGTGAATTTGGGGGTGGTAAAACAATGCCCCCAATCCCTACCCCATTTAGCTGCTAAGTGGGAGGGGGCAGGGTGCCATGGGAGGTGGATGCTTGAGAGTTACTATTAGATCTCAAGCAACCAGAAATAACAGTAACTGGGAGTTTACTGTACTACATTCATTATGGTATCAGTGAGTGCACTGAGGTAACTACATACTATATGCACAAGTAAGATTTTTGTTTTGTGGAACATCTTTACTTATACCTTGGGAGAAACCCTCCTGGAATATTTTTGATCTGGTGGGGGGGATGGGTCAGAAGCAGACTGGAGGAAACCCTCTAATCATGTAAAAGTACATTTTTCCACAAGTCATCAATTTCTAACAAATGAAATTAATGGATATGGTGAGAAAATAGGCCATTATGTTACTTAAAATGTTTTTATGCATTTCCATAGAGTTGCCTGGCGTAATGGATACTTTGAAAACAACAAGAGCGCAGCTAATAGCACTGAAGAATGATGGTGGAAGTTCATCCTGTGTGGGTGTATCGTGTGCATCACCTTCTGTCCCATCTGAAGACTTGAGCTCATCTCCTTGTCAAGTGTCGTACTCAAGGCCTAAACAGGTAGGATTTATTTTGGTACCGAAACATTAAAACGTTGTCTTTTTTGTAAATATCAAATATGACATATTTTACCTGCTCTGTGTAAGGGTTTTTGTATAGAGCAGCCCAGATCCTTGGCCCCATCTCCTAATTAGCTCACTGACTGTGATTGATAGCATCGGGAGCCAATAGCTCCCACCACTACAGAAAGCCAATCAGCAGTGCAAGTCCCTGGAGAGACAAGGCACTCGTGGTCATCGCTGGATCGAGAGGAGGCTCATGTAAGTATAGGGGGGCTGCTGCACACAGAAGTTTTTTTTTTTACCTTAATGCATAAAATACATGAAGGTAAAAACCTTTGTACCTTTACAACCACTTTAATAAAAAGTTACTTTCAAGGCGGTGCCTCCAAGCGGCTG
The DNA here is from genome assembly GCA_029574335.1 of Rana kukunoris. Classification (NCBI taxonomy): domain Eukaryota; kingdom Metazoa; phylum Chordata; class Amphibia; order Anura; family Ranidae; genus Rana; species Rana kukunoris. Next base: position 425,355,364 of record CM056051.1, on the reverse strand, counting down.
ACAGATGGAGAGAAGCGGGTACAGTTAGACCCTATGTAAACATCAGCTTTGACATGTAGACTGTAAGCCAATTTGACTTTTGTTTCAAAATAAGATATCTTGCTCAGTCTGGTGGTAGTCTGAACTAATAAGACAAGTTGTAGGCAAGATGTTGATTATTATACTGATTTTTGAAAAGTCTACAATATTTTGATGTTTTTATACATGCTTAATTTGGTTAGTTTTATTTACTCAGCTGCATCTGTTAGACCCCTTTCACACTGAGGCAGTTTTCAGGCGTTTTAGCAATAGAAATAGCCTCTAAAAAGCTCATGAAACTGCATCCCTTTCAGTGCAATGAGTACTTTCACACTGGGGCGATGTGCTTGCGGAACATTAGAAAGAGTCCTGCAAGCAGCATCTGGGGCGGGTTGGGAGCACTATAAATAGCGCTCCTAAAATGCACCTGCCTATTGAAATTAATGGGCAGCGCTTCCAAAGCACTTTAAAAGCGCATTAAAACTGTACTTTTTCCCTTAAAAAAAAAAACGCCTAAAAAGTGTTGCAAAAACCGCCGGAGCTTTAGCAGCGCTGCAGTGTGAAAAGGGTCTTATATGGCTTTTGATTCACAGGGAAAATCTAATAAGTCTAATATTTTCCATTTACTTTTTAAAGCTGCCACTTTGGCAAAGTTTCCTGGGACTTCAAATGGTGTGATCAGTGACGCTGTTACAAGAAAAATTGTTGAAATATCACCTGAAGGGAAACATGGGGAACCATCAGAATACCACAAATAAACTTTTATGTCATTAATGTCATTTTCCACAGTTAACACCACTTTCTATTCTCTGTGTTGTAGTTTTTGTATATTTACATGCTAATAAAGTTGTGTGTATTGTACTGTGTTATTGTTTTTATTTCCAAATATTTGCTGGTTTTATAGGCCTACAATATATAAATGCACAGCCTTTCAAAATGTATTTTTTTTTTTATTTTACAATTAGTACATTTATATTTAAAATATATTTTAAAAAACATTCTTAATATATTTTTTCCCAAATATATTGCCATATATTTGAAATGCTACAAATTTGGCCAGATTCAATATATTTCAAAAATATATTTCAATATATTTGTGAATATATTGGGTAATGCATTGTGAAATATGTTGCAAATATATTCATAAATATATGTTAAATGCACTTCTAAATGCATTTAGCAATATATTTTTGCAGCCATAAATATATTGCAAAGTGCATTTTGGAATGCATTGTGAATGTATTCAGAAATATATGTTAAATGTACTTCTGAATGCATTTAGCAATATATGTCTGAATATATTCACAATGCATTCCAAAATGCATGTTGCAATATATTTATGGCTGCATAAATATATTGCTAAATGCATTCAGAAATACATTTAACATATATTTATGAGTATATTTGCAACATATTTCACAATGCATTTCCCAATATATTCAATAATATATTCACAAATATATTGAAATATATTTTTGAAATATATTGAATCTGGCCAAAATTGTAGCATTTCAAATATATTGCAATATATTTGGGAAAAATATATTAGGAATGTTTTTTTTAAATATATTTAAAATATATTTTTCTTCCACATGGGAACCACCACCAACAACAACACTAATGCCGTCGGCGTGCATTTCCAATTTTAAAGAACTCAAGCTATTTTTCACCATAAGACCAGCATTAGCCAGGCATCAAAAAAAATCACCAAAACTCATGGTTGTTCCTCTCCACACAAATCTTTAGTAAAAGGGGAAAGGTTTATTCATTCTAAAGAGAAATCAGAGTATAACAAACAAATGTTTGTAAACCAGGTCCCCAGCAGAACACAGATGCTGTTCAACTTATGGAGACTTCCAGTCACCCTAATTTGCATGTCTGTGCAGCTGCATGGGGGCAGGAATCAGCAGGCATGCACAACAATTGGCTTCTTCAGAACAATATAAGGCGCACGGCCATGGAATTGGGGGCAAATATATGCGTAGGTGTATCAAGACCATCAAATCGTTTTCTAGGCCATGTTGACCACCAACACTAATGCCGTCTGCATGCATTTCCAATTTTAAAGAACTCAAGCTATTTTTCACCATAAGCCCAGTATTAGTCAGGCATTAAAAAATGCACCAAAACTCATGGCTGTTCCTCTCCATACAACTTTTTCGCAAAAGGGGAAAGATTTATTCATTCTGGACAAAAATCAGGTTATAACACACAAATGTTTGTAAACCAGGTCCCCAGCAGAACACAGATGCTGTTCAACTTATGGAGACTCCAAGTCACCCTAATTTGCATGTTTGTGCAGCTGCATGGGGGCAGGAATCAGCAGGCACGCGCAACAATTGGCTTCATCAGAAAAATATAAGGAGCACGGCCATGGAATTGGGGGCAAATATATGCGTAGGTGGATCAAGACCATCAAATTGTTTTCTATGCCATGTTGACCACCAACAACAACAACACTAATGCCGTCGGCATGCATTTCCAATTTTAAAGAACTCAAGCTGTTTTTCACCATAAGCCCAGCATTAGCCAGGCATCGAAAAAAAAATCACCAAAACTCATGGTTGTTCAACTCCACACAAATCTTCCAGTCACCCTAATTTGCATAAGTTGAACAGCATCTGTGTTCTGCTGGGGACCTGGTTTACAAACATTTGTTTGTTATACTCTGATTTCTCTTTAGAATGAATAAATCTTTCCCTTTTACTAAAGATTTGTGTGGAGAGGAACAACCATGAGTTTTGGTGATTTTTTTTTGATGCCTGGCTTATGCTGGGCTTATGGTGAAAAATAGCTTGAGTTCTTTAAAATTGGAAATGCACGCCGACGGCATTAGTGTTGTTGTTGGTGGTGGTGGTCAACATGGACTAGAAAACGATTTGATGGTCTTGATCCACCTACGCATATATTTGCCCCCAATTCCATGGCCGTGCGCCTTATATTTTTCTGATGAAGCCAATTGTTGCGCGGGCTTGCTGATTCCTGCCCCCATGCAGCTGCACAGGTATGCAAATTAGGGTGACTTGGAGTCACCATAAGTTGAACAGCATCTGTGTTCTGCTGGGGACCTGGTTTACAAACATTTGTTTGTTATACTCTGATTTCTCTTCAGAATGAATAAATCTTTCCTCTTTTACTAAAGATTTGTGTGGAGAGGAACAACCATGAGTTTTGGTGATTTTTTTAATGCCTGGCTAATGCTGGGCTTATGGTGAAAAATAGCTTGAGTTCTTTAAAATTGGAAATGCACTCTGACGGTGGTGGTGGTCAACATGGCCTAGAAAACAATTTGATGGTTTTAATCCACCTATGCATATATTTGCCCCTATCTCAATGGTCGTGCACCTTATATTGTTCTGAGGAAGCCAATTGTTGTGCATGCCTGCTGATTCCTGCCCCCATGCAGCTGCACAGACATGCAAATTAGGGTGACTGGGAGTCTCCATGAGTTGAACAGCATCTGTGTTCTGCTGGGCACCTGGTTTAGGACATTGGTTTGTTATACTCTGACTTTTCTTCAGAATGAAAAAATCTTTCCCCTTTTGCTAAAGGTTTGTATGGAGTGGAACAACCAAGAGTTTTGGTGATTTTATTTTTGATGCCTGGCTAATGCTGGGCTTGTGGTGAAAAATAGCTTGAGTTCTTTAAAATTGGAAATGCACGCAGACGGCATTAGTGTTGGTGGTGGTGGTCAACATGGCCTAGAAAATGATTTGATGGTCTTGATCCACCTACGCATATATTTGCCCCTATTTCAATGGTCGTGCGCCTTATATTGTTCTGATGAAGCCAATTGTTGCGCGTGCCTGCTGATTCCTGCCCCCATGCAGCTGCACAGACATGCAAATTAGGGTGACTGGGAGTCTCCATGAGTTGAACAGCATCTGTGTTCTGCTGGGGACCTGGTTTACAAATATTGGTTTGTTATACTCTGACTTCTCTTCAGAATGAAAAAATCTTTCCCCTTTTGCTAAAGATTTGTATGGAGAGGAACAACCATGAGTTTTGGTGATTTTTTTTGATGCATGGCTAACGTTGGGCTTTTGGTGAAAAATAGCTTGAGTTCTTTAAAATTAGAAACGCACGCCGACGGCATTAGTGTTGTTGTTGGTGGTGGTCAACATGGCCTAGAAAACGATTTGATGTTCTTGATCCACCTACGCATATATTTGCCCCCAATTACATGGCCGTGCGCCTTATATTTTTCTGATGAAGCCAATTGTTGCGCATGCCTGCTGATTCCTGCCCCCATGCACCTGCACAGACATGCAAATTAGGGTGACTGGGAGTCACCATAAGTTGAACAGCATCTGTGTTCTGCTGGGGACCTGGTTTACAAACATTTGTTTGTTATACTCTGATTTCTCTTCAGAATGATTAAATCTTTCCCCTTTTGTTAAAGATTTGTATGGAGAGGAACAACCATGGGTTTTGGTGATTTTTTTTGATGCCTGCCTAATGCTGGGCTTATGGTGAAAAATAGCTTGAGTTCTTTAAAATTGGAAATGCACTCCGACGGTGGTGGTGGTGGTCAACATGGCCTAGAAAACAATTTGATGGTCTTGATCCACCTACGCATATATTTGCCCCTATTTCAATGGTCGTGCGCCTTATATTGTTCTGATGAAGCCAATTGTTGTGCATGCCTGCTGATTTCTGCCCCCATGCAGCTGCACAGACATGCAAATTAGAGTGACTGGGAGTCTCCATGAGTTGAACAGCATCTGTGTTCTGCTGGGGACCTGGTTTACCAAACATTGGTTTGTTATACTCTGACTTCTCTTCAGAATGAAAAAATCTTTCCCCTTTTGCTAAAGATTTGTATGGAGAGGAACAACCATGAGTTTTGGTGATTTTTTTTTTTTTGATGCCTGGCTAATGCTGGGCTTATGGTGAAAAATAGCTTGAGTTCTTTAAAATTGGAAATGCACGCAGACGGCATTAGTGTTGGTGGTGGTGGTCAACATGGCCTAGAAAACGATTTGATGGTCTTGATCCACCTACGCATATGTTTGCCCCTATTTCAATGGTCGTGCGCCTTATATTGTTCTGATGAAGCCAATTTTTGCGCGTGCCTGCTGATTCCTGCCCCCATGCAGCTGCACAGACATGCAAATTAGGGTGACTGGGAGTCTCCATGAGTTGAACAGCATCTGTGTTCTGCTGGGGACCTGGTTTAGGACATTGGTTTGTTATACTCTGACTTCTCTTCAGAATGAAAAAATCTTTCCCCTTTTGCTAAAGATTTGTATGGAGAGGAAAAACCATGAGTTTTGGTGATTTTTTTTTATGCCTGGTTAATGCTGGGATTATGGTGAAAAATAGCTTGAGTTCTTTAAAATTGGAAATGCACGGTGACGGCATTAGTGTTGTTGGTGGTGGTGGTGGTCAACATGGCCTAGAAAACGATTTGATGGTCTTGATCCACCTACGCATATATTTGCCCCCAATTCCATGGCCGTGCGCCTTATATTTTTCTGATGAAGCCAATTGTTGCGCGGGCCTGCTGATTCCGGCCCCATGCAGCTGCACAGACATGCAAATTAGGGTGACTTGGAGTCTCCATAAGTTGAACAGCATCTGTGTTCTGCTGGGGACCTTGGTTTACAAACATTTGTTTGTTATACTCTGATTTCTCTTCAGAATGAATAAATCTTTCCCCTTTTGCTAAAGATTTGTATGGAGAGGAACAACCATGAGTTTTGGTGATTTTTTTTGATGCCTGCCTAATGCTGGGCTTATGGTGAAAAATAGCTTGAGTTCTTTAAAATTGGAAATGCACTCCGACGGTGGTGGTCAACATGGCCTAGAAAACAATTTGATGGTCTTGATCCACCTACGCATATATTTGCCCCTATTTTAATGGTCGTGCGCCTTATATTGTTCTGATGAAGCCAATTTTTGCGCGTGCCTGCTGATTCCTGCCCCCATGCAGCTGCACAGACATGCAAATTAGGGTGACTGGGAGTCTCCATGAGTTGAACAGCATCTGTGTTCTGCTGGGGACCTGGTTTAGGACATTGGTTTGTTATACTCTGATTTTTCTTTAGAATGAATAAATCTTTCCCCTTTTGCTAAAGATTTGTATGGAGAGGAACAACCATGAGTTTTGGTGATTTTTTTTTTTGATACCTGGCTAATGCTGGGCTTATGGTGAAAAATAGCTTGAGTTCTTTAAAATTGGAAATGCACGCAGACGGCATTAGTGTTGGTGGTGGTGGTCAACATGGCCTAGAAAACGATTTGATGGTCTTGATCCACCTACGCATATATTTGCCCCTATTTCAATGGTCGTGCGCCTTATATTGTTCTGATGAAGCCAATTTTTGCGCGTGCCTGCTGATTCCTGCCCCCATGCAGCTGCACAGACATGCAAATTAGGGTGACTGGGAGTCTCCATGAGTTGAACAGCATCTGTGTTCTGCTGGGGACCTGGTTTAGGACATTGGTTTGTTATACTCTGACTTCTCTTCAGAATGAAAAAAATCTTTCCCCTTTTGCTAAAGATTTGTATGGAGAGGAACAACCATGAGTTTTGGTGATTTTTTTTTTATGCCTGGTTAATGCTGGGCTTATGGTGAAAAATAGCTTGAGTTCTTTAAAATTGGAAATGCACGGTGACGGCATTAGTGTTGTTGGTGGTGGTCAACATGGCCTAGAAAACGATTTGATGGTCTTGATCCACCTACGCATATATTTGCCCCCAATTCCATGGCCGTGCGCCTTATATTTTTCTGATGAAGCCAATTGTTGCGCGGGCCTGCTGATTCCGGCCCCATGCAGCTGCACAGACATGCAAATTAGGGTGACTTGGAGTCTCCATAAGTTGAACAGCATCTGTGTTCTGCTGGGGACCTTGGTTTACAAACATTTGTTTGTTATACTCTGATTTCTCTTCAGAATGAATAAATCTTTCCCCTTTTGCTAAAGATTTGTATGGAGAGGAACAACCATGAGTTTTGGTGATTGTTTTTTTGATGCCTGCCTAATGCTGGGCTTATGGTGAAAAATAGCTTGAGTTCTTTAAAATTGGAAATGCACTCCGACGGTGGTGGTGGTGGTCAACATGGCCTAGAAAACAATTTGATGGTTTTGATCCACCTACGCATATATTTGCCCCTATTTCAATGGTCGTGCGCCTTATATTGTTTTGAGGAAGCCAATTGTTGTGCATGCCTGCTGATTCCTGCCCCCATGCAGCTGCACAGACATGCAAATTAGGGTGACTGGGAGACTCCATGAGTTGAACAGCATCTGTGTTCTGCTGGGGACCTGGTTTAGGACATTGGTTTGTTATACTCTGACTTCTCTTCAGAATGAAAAAATCTTTTCCCTTTTGCTAAAGATTTGTATGGAGAGGAACAACCATGAGTTTTGGTGATTTTTTTTTTTATGCCTGGCTAATGCTGGGCTTATGGTGAAAAATAGCTTGAGTTTTTTAAAATTGGAAATGCACTCCGACGGCATTAGTGTTGGTGGTCAACATGGCCTAGAAAACGATTTGATGGTCTTGATCCACCTACGCATATATTTGCCCCTATTTCAATGGTCGTGCGCCTTATATTGTTCTGATGAAGCCAATTGTTGCGCGTGCCTGCTGATTCCTGCCCCCATGCAGCTGCACAGACAAGCAAATTAGGGTGACTGGGAGTCTCCATGAGTTGAACAGCATCTGTGTTCTGCTGGGGACCTGGTTTACAAACATTTGTTTGTTATACTCTGATTTCTCTTCAGAATGAATAAATCTTTCCCCTTTTGTTAAAGATTTGTATGGAGAGGAACAACCATGAGTTTTGGTGATTTTTTTTGATGCCTGCCTAATGCTGGGCTTATGGTGAAAAATAGCTTGAGTTCTTTAAAATTGGAAATGCACTCCGACGGTGGTGGTCAACATGGCCTAGAAAACAATTTGATGGTTTTGATCCACCTACGCATATATTTGCCCCTATTTCAATGGTCGTGCGCCTTATATTGTTCTGAGGAAGCCAATTGTTGTGCATGCCTGCTGATTCCTGCCCCCATGCAGCTGCACAGACATGCAAATTAGGGTGACTGGGAGTCTCCATGAGTTGAACAGCATCTGTGTTCTGCTGGGGGCCTGGTTTACAAACATTTGTTTGTTATACTCTGATTTCTCTTTAGAATGAATAAATCTTTCCCTTTTACTAAAGATTTGTGTGGAGAGGAACAACCATGAGTTTTGGTGATTTTTTTTGATGCTTGGCTAATGCTGGGCTTATGGTGAAAAATAGCTTGAGTTCTTTAAAATTGGAAATGCACGCAGACGGCATTAGTGTTGGTGGTGGTGGTTAACATGGCCTAGAAAACGATTTGATGGTCTTGATCCACCTACGCATATATTTGCCCCTATTTCAATGGTCGTGCGCCTTATATTGTTCTGATGAAGCCAATTTTTGCGCGTGCCTGCTGATTCCTGCCCCCATGCAGCTGCACAGACATGCAAATTAGGGTGACTGGGAGTCTCCATGAGTTGAACAGCATCTGTGCTCTGCTGGGGGCCTGGTTTACAAATTTTGTTTGTTATACTCTGATTCTCTTCAGAATGAATAAATTTTTCCCCTTTTGCTAAAGATTTGTATGGAGAGGAACAACCATGAGTTTTGGTGATTTTTTTTGATGCTTGGCTAATGTTGGGCTTTTGGTGAAAAATAGCATGAGTTCTTTAAAATTGGAAATGCACGCCGACGGTGGTGGTCAACATTGCCTAGAAAACAATTTGATGGTTTTGATCCACCTACGCATATATTTGCCCCTATTTCAATGGTTGTGCGCCTTATATTGTTCTGATGAAGCCAATTGTTGCGCGTGCCTGCTGATTCCTGCCCCCATGCAGCTGCACAGACATGCAAATTAGGGTGACTGGGAGTCTCCATGAGTTGAACAGCATCTGTGTTCTGCTGGGGACCTGGTTTACAAACATTTGTTTGTTATACTCTGATTTCTCTTCAGAATTCCAATTCCAATTCCAATTTCCTGACGCCAGACATGGCAGCATACCTATGATATAGCCCCGCCCCTATATCCGCCCACAGGACACGTGATAACTCTCTATAAAACTCTGACTGAGAGCTAGCTCCCCCATTCTCCTTTTTGTCCTTAAAATATCAGCCTACAGACAGTTTCATTCAGGATATGCTCTTACCTGCCGACTATTGTCGAAGTTCCGGCTGGGTTCAGCCTCTCCCAGTTCGAGGTCCCACATCTTAGGCACGCTAAATGCACCAACAAGGTGGGGAACCCCTTCTGGTGGTCTTCTGGGGTTGAGGTGTTCTCTAATCAGAGACGACAGTCCTCCTTTGGCATTGTCGGCGATGGAGTCTGATTTGAGCAAGCTGGGACTGCATGATGACTTCTTTCCTATGGAAGCCCTTTCCAGGTCTGTCAGTTTTTCTTCTTGTTCTCATGTCTTTAAAGGCCCTATACACGCTGCAACTTTTGTTGTCTGTGTTCCTTTAGAATTGCCAGGACCATGTGGTGCCTGCCTGATTGCAGACAGGTTGAGGCTTTAGGCTTTGGCCTCATGTTGTGTGGTTTTGATAAATCTGAAGGGTAAAATCTGCTGAAGATTGTATGGTGTATAGCCAGCTTAAGGTGTCTTTTTGTGTGGATGGGTGTTGGCCTTCCTAATTGTATCAGAGTAGAGGTGAAGAGAGGACTGAGTCTCAGGTGATTCAATTGCAGGGAGCAGTTAAACAGCTAATGAATGCCTTTGCTTTTAAACATCTCCTTCTGAGGTAAGTCTTATCTATCCTAGTAATAGGGATATATGGGGGAGAGAGGAGTAAGGAGCAATGTTTTACTAGGGGGATGGGGGTTCTGCCAGATTATTTTTACTATTTGTAAAAAAAAAGAAAATGCTGAGATATATGTATATTTTTCTCTTTCGCTTTCCTTATTTCTGTGGTCATGCAGTCCCCCATGCACCTTTCAGTAACTCCCATCAACATGAGCCTACTGCCACATACAAAGACCACCCCACTATCAGGTAGAGGGCCAACTTTTGGTAAGTAAGAAGACGCGGGAGAAAAGAGTGCATTGAGCCCTGACGAGCGTGCCTTCTTATCTGTTGCAACCCCGGCCGCTCACACCCGCTCAAGGAGATTCAGAGACCCTCTCTGGATCATCAGGATTTTCAGGGTGGAAGATGTCTCCTCCAATCCTGGCAGACCCCAGTACAAAGGGTGCAAATGTACGCTTAAGAGAACGCACACAGCTTCTCCTCTGAGGGCTCAGCGCCTGAAAGGCGAATGTTGGTCATGTGGAGATGACCCTATGCCTGGAATGCTACTTTGCAGCGACTGCTTCAGGCAGCTTGCCAGAGAGGAGTTTGGGAGTCAGCAGGTGTCACCTTGCTCAGCAAAATAGTTCCCAACCCCCTGGCTGAATTTTCCAGCCATCTCAGGCAGCCAGGGACAGAAGTGGATAGACAGTATGGGCACTACACCAGGTCTAAACCAAGCCATTCAACCCTCTCTAACTGGAGGGGTACCAGGCACTTCGGGGGTGACTCCAGCCCAGCAGATTAAGCAGGCTAGTTCCCCAAACCCAGTATTATAGCCAACCTTTCCAGCAGAGGGAGATGATATTGCCTCCTCCTCAACAGAAGATCCTGAAGGTTGAGGCTTTGTCTTATGCTAATATCCTCATTTGTTATGACAGTAAAGCTGCACTGTAATGGGTGGATCCGGTACCTCCTCCAAAGAAGGAGAAAGCCTGTTATTACACACTGTACAATCTGATTTAAAATTGTGTGACAATCGCTGTACAATATGCGTTGGGTACCGTTATTCTTTCAGGGCACCCCAAATGCCATGCGATTCTGCTGTGATATGTCACATTGGAGAACGCACCTTTCAAAACATTGTGCAGAGTTGGTCGCCCTCAAATAGGAGCAGGGGCTTCTGTTTGCGCGCATAGGGCAACCAAGTGAATGGGCCGCACCCATGCGATTTGCAACATTGTGTACAAATCGCTCTTTGAAAATCGCATTGCATATACATTGGTCTACTCTAAGTGACAAATTCAAATACCTCTGAAAGGTGACCTAAGCACAGATTGCCTTTTAGGGCAATGGCAGATCATGCTGCAAGTGTGAACAAGCCTTTGGGTTCCATAGGAGGAATCTAAAGAAGCAGGTAAGCTACCTTTTCTCTTATGACAGAAATAGGAAGCCTGTTTTCAGAGAGGAATGAGAAAAGGGAGAGAAAATCCTCCTCAACCAATAGGTTGCAGAAGTTGTTTCCACTAATGGGGAAGGATGTGACTCCTTTATCTACCCTCCAACGGTGGATGCGGCAGTCGCCAGACTGACCGAGAATGTGACACTTCCAATGGTAAGCCCTTCTTCCTTTCACAAGATCCTTGTGAGACGCATTTCTTTCACATCCATAGCAGGTGCTATGTGAGTATGTGGGCGCAGAACTTGGAATATGCGATTAAACCCAGCTGCCAAAGAGAAGAGTCATCAAGGCTCTTGATGAGATGGCTTTCAGCGGACTCTACAGGTGAGGCAGCTATAGACATCATTCGATGGTTATCCAGAGTCATGCTTGGCTCAGTCGCAGCCAAAGGTGCACTGGGGCAAATCCTGGGCGGCTGGCCCATCCTCAAAGCTGAATTGCTGTAAGCTGCCTTCTGATGGGAAGGCGCTGTTTTGTCAAAATACTGGAAACTATCTTCTCCAGGCTTATAGGAGGAAGATCCGATCTTCTGCCCCAGGATCGAAGAGCCAGAGGGGGCAACCATTCAAAGGAACACCAAACAGGTACTGCGATTTTGGAGGCTTTCGCCCATCCAAGGGCGTCAGAAGACCCATGCGGCTCCCCAAGATACTCAGAAGCCCTTTTAACGCCAGGCCTGCCCAGGAGGCAGTTGGAGCCAAGTGGCTCAAAGTGACCCAGTTCCGGTAAGACCACTACCGAAGAATGGCGGTTTCAGGCCATGTAAGAGAAGAAATGGCTGCGCATCCAGGAATTTCAATATTCCTTTTATTGTCTAAAGTGATGACCCCAAAAACACCAACACAAGGTCACATAGACGCTTTTCACGCATTCATTTTGTGCTTAATCATTTCCAATGGCAAGGCCGTTATTGGTTATTTAATCGGCAGCCTCCAGAACTACCTCAAGAGGCTGAATCAATCTATACGGATAGACTCAAGATGGAGTCTCTCCATACCATAAATCCAGGTCATTCAACAAGGTTACTGGAGGATTTCAGTGGACCTGCAGTATACCTATCAGCATGTCCTGGTCCTTCAGTCATACCAACCGTTTTGGGTCGGGGGGCAAGCATTGCCAAAACTAGTTGGTGCCTATGCGGAATATGCTCTACCTAGGGGCCTGGTTTAGTACTCAGGCAGCCTCAGTTTCTTTGCCACCTCAAACTCCCTAAAGTCAGGGAGAGGTTCCAACAGGCGTTGGCTGCACCAGTGATGTCAGCATCCCAGTGCATGAGTCCTCTCGGGACAATGGCTTTGGTATTCCGAGGATCCCCTGGGCTCACTGCAAAATCAGTTTTCCAACAAGGCTTCCTGACTCAATGGAAGCATTTTGTCTAGCCAGAGGCACCAGGGTTCTGGTGATTAAAAAAAAAAAAAAAGATAAACTGCTAAATGGCTTAGTCTATTAGGGCTGTAGCCATGGATCATTATTGCTACAGATACCAGCACAGCAGGGTGGGACTCCACCTGTGAGCATCTCAGGATTCAGGGCAGGTGGGAATTTCCCACTCGGGGCCTAGTTTCCATATTCTGGAACTCCTACCAGCATTGACATTGAATACTTTACTGCCACACACATAGGGTCTGCCAGTCCTACTCTGTCTGGACCACATGGCAGCAGTCCCATATACAGCGACAAGGCGACATGCACAGCCAGTCCCTCCTGGGAGAGGTGGAACCAATCCTGGCTTTGGCCCAGCAATATCTCCCAGATTTGAGGGCCATATATCTTCCAGCCTATCAGAATTTGAAAGCGGATTGTCTATCCGGGCAATTCAAGGATCCCAACGAATGGTCCCTTCACCCTGAAGTGTTTCAAGGGATCATCCACGAGTGGAGGTTCGCTCAACTGGATCTGTTTTGCCTCATCGGCCTGCTACAAGGGGAACTGGTTCCTCTCACGCTACCCTCATCCATTAGTGGAGGGGACAGATGCCTTTACCAAGCCTTGGGTTGGGCAAATGACCTATACCTTCCCTCCAGGAATTTTAGGATTAAAGAAATTGTTGAGCCTGACAGTCATCACAGGTCTTCCTTACTGGCCTCACAGACCATGGGTCTCTCTGGCAATGGGTATCAGCATGTGCACACCGATAATTCTGCCTGTGACTCCTCATCTCCTCTTATCTGAGGGAGATGCTCTACATCGGCAACCATCACATCTAGATTTAGCAGCCTGGAAATTGTAAGGCAGAGGTTACAAGAGTTTTCCAGAGGGGATTAGAACTCTGCAGAATTCTTCGAAGGGATCAATCGATGCTATCTACTCCAGAGTATGGATTAGGCCCACAAGCTTTGCAGCTGGGCATCAGTTTGACTCTTGTGACCCAAATTTATCTCAAATCCTGTCTTTTCTACAATCTGAATGGGATTTGGAGCTCAGTTTGCGTAAGGTGAAAATTTCTGCCATCTTGGCTTTTTCCCCCAAAAAAAAAAAAAAAAAAATGGGCAGCAAACCTGCTGATGGATCACTTCATGAGAGGTACTTGGACTATGCCTTCCCAAGAGAAATAGGTTTCCTTTAATGGAACCTGGCAGCAGTCCTCAATTTTCTAGCAAACCCTCATTGTACTCTTGACAGAAGACTGCTCTTCATGGGAGATCTCCTTTAAAATCAGCCTTTTATTAGCCTTGATTTCGGGGGAGAGTGCGTCGACTCCAAAATTTGGGGCGACAGAGCCTCATTCCATGTTCTTCCGAGACAGGGTTGGGCTGAAGTCTTTTTGTTCCAAAGCATGACATCCATGTTTTGTCTTTTCAGTGAATGGGTGCTTCCAGCCTTCCCAGTGCAATCAGATGCCGATGTGCTCAAGTTAGGCTTTGAGGACTTTGGAATGTCCATCTCAGGCTACTTCTACATTCAGAATGTTTAAGATTTGAAGAGTAAGTGGCTTCGGCCCGAACCATCTCGGCCTGAATCGTGAAAATACTCACTGGGCATGTGGAGGCGGTAAGGATCCTCCAGAGATGGTTAGAGCTCATTGCTCAACCAGGGTGATGTCATCTTCTTGGATAGCCCAGGCAGGGTTGTCTCTGTAGACAGTCTGCAAAGAGGCAAGCTGGTCATCACATTATATGTTCTTAATACACCACAGGGTGGATCTAGCAGATCTTACTACGATAGAGTTTGGGAGGAAGTTTATCCAAGCTTCTTTGTCTTTTTTAAGTTACAGCATTAAACCCTCCCTCTAGAAAGCTCTTCATTTATCATAGGTATGCTGCCATGTCTGGCGTCAGGAAAATGGAAAATTGTATCAAATACTTACCGTAATTTTCCTTTCCTGATGCCAAGACATGGCAGCATACGAACCCTCCCTCTGATATTTTGTACTTTATACGGAGAATGGGGGAGCTAGCTCTCAGTCAGAGTTTTATAGAGAGTTATCACGTGTCCTGTGGGCGGATATAGGGGCGGGGCTATATCATAGGTATGCTGCCATGTCTTGGCATCAGGAAAGGAAAATTACGGTAAGTATTTGATACAATTTTCCATTTTAAAGAACTCAAGCTATTTTTCACCAAAAGCCCAACATTAGCCAGGCATCAAAAACAATCACCAAAACTCATGGTTGTTCTTCTCCACACAAATCTTTAGTAAAAGGGAAAAGATGTATTCATTCTGAAGAGAAATCAGAGTATAACAAACCAATGTTTGTAAACCAGATCCCCAGCAGAACACAGATGCTGTTCAACTTATGGAGACTCCCAGTCACCCTAATTAGCATGTCTGTGCAGCTGCATGGGGGCAGGAATCAGCAGGCATGCACAACAATTGGCTACATCAGAAAAATATAAGGTGCACGGCCATGGAATTGGGGGCAAATATATGCGTAGGTGGATCAAAACCATCAAATTGTTTTCTAGGCCATGTTGACCACCACCACCACCGTCGGAGTGCATTTCCAATTTTAAAGAACTCAAGCTATTTTTCACCATAAGCCCAGCATTAGCCAGGCATCAAAAAAAAATCACCAAAACTCATGGTTGTTCTTCTCCATACAAACCTTTAGCAAAAGGGGAAAGATTTATTCATACTGAAGAGAAGTCAGAGTATAACAAACAAATGTTTGTAAACCAGGTCCCCAGCAGAACACAGATGCTGTTCAACTTATGGAGACCTCCAGTCACCCTAATTTGCATGTCTGTGCAGCTGCATGGGGGCAGGAATCAGCAGGCATGCACAACAATTGGCTTCCTCAGAACAATATAAGGCGCACGACCATTGAAATAGGGGCAAATATATGCGTAGGTGGATCAAAACCATCAAATTGTTTTCTAGGCCATGTTGACCACCACCACCACCGTCGGAGTGCATTTCCAATTTTAAAGAACTCAAGCTATTTTTCACCATAAGCCCAGCATTAGGCAGGCATCAAAAAAATCATCAAAACTCATGGTTGTTCCTCTCCATACAAATCTTTAGCAAAAGGGGAAAGATTTATTCATTCTGAAGAGAAATCAGATTATAACAAACAAATGTTTGTAAACCAGGTCCCCAGCAGTACACAGATGCTGTTCAACTTATGGAGACTCCCAGTCACCCTAATTTGCATGTCTGTGCAGTTGCATGGGGGCAGGAATCAGCAGGCATGCACAACAATTGGCTTCCTCAGAACAATATAAGGCGAACGACCATTGAAATAGGAGCAAATATATGCGTAGGTGGATCAAGACCATCAAATTGTTTTCTTGGCCATGTTGACCACCACCACCACCATCAACAACAACACTAATGCCGTCAGCGTGCACTTCCAATTTTAAAGAACTCAAGCTATTTTTCACCATAAGATCAGCAATAGCCAGGCACCAAAACTCATGGTTGTTCCTCTCCATACAAATCTTTAGCAAAAGGGAAAATATTCATTCATTCTGGAGAGATGTCAGAGTATAACAAACCAATATTTGGTAAACCAGGTCCCCAGCAGAACACAGATGCTGTTCAACTCATGGAGACTCCAAGTCACCCTAATTTGCATGTCTGTGCAGCTGCATGGGGGCAGGAATCAGCAGGCACGCGCAACAATTGGCTTCATCAGAACAATATAAGGCGCACGACCATTGAAATAGGGGCAAATATAAGCGTAGGTGGATCAAGACCATCAAATTGTTTTCTAGGCCATGTTGACCACCACCACCACCAACAACAACACTAATGCCGTTGGCGTGCATTCCCACTTTTAAAGAACTCAAGCTATTTTTCACCATAAGCCCAGCATTAGCCAGGCGTCAAAAAAAATCACCAAAACTCATGGTTGTTCCTCCCCATACAAATCTGATCGGCACACAAATCTTTAGTAAAAGGGGGAAGATTTATTCATTCTGAAGAGAAATCAGAGCATAACAAACCAATGTTTGTAAACCAGGTCCCCAGCAGAACACAGATGCTGTTCAACTTATGGAGACTCCCAGTCACCCTAATTTGCATGTCTGTGCAGCTGCATGGGGGCAGGAATCAGCAGGCATGCACAACAATTGGCTTCCTCAGAACAATATAAGGCGCACGACCATGGAAATAGGGGCAAATATATGCGTAGGTGGATCAAGACCATCAAATTGTTTTCTAGGCCATGTTGACCAACAACAACAATAACAACACTAATGCCGTCTGCGTGCTTTTCCATTTTAAAGGAACTCAAACTATTTTTCACCATAAGCCCAGCATTAGCCAGGCATCAAAAAATTCACCAAAACTCATGGTTGTTCCTCTCCATACAAATCTTTAATAAAAGGTGAAAGATTTATTCATTCTGAAGAGAAAGGTAAGTTTAAGGTAAGGTGACCAGATCTTTAAAATGAAATCCAGGGACATATCTTTTCTTTTCTAGTAATGGCAACAATCGACAAACAAACGACCAGCACATGATCATCAGAAAGGGGCACAGATAATGGGAAAAATACAACCCCCCTATGCTAGTAGGCACCGTAGAGCGGGGGTGTGTAATTCAATTTTTTTTTATTTTAATTCTGCACTGACTGTCTTTGAAATTGCCCCTGCCTCCTATTAAATCCAATCTGGGGACAAAACCAGGGACAGACTTGGTCCGGGGACAATGTCCTCAATCAGGGGACTGTCCTCTGAAACTGGGGATGTCTGGTCACCCTATTTTAAGGGTCTATAGAAGAAATTACACCTTACATTCTGTTTTTGGCCTACTGGAGAAGAAGCGAAAATGAAAACAGCTTAGTAAAAACCAGTATTGACAGGAATGAGTAAGGCAACACCTCGTTGCTTTCAGATCTGGGGAAAATTAGCTCTTAATTATTTGGTGTAGAGGCTGTCCTCTCACTGCAGTGTCATAGAAGGGGGCATGTCCAAAAGACAAATGCTCCCTTCCAGCCCAGTCATCTGAATTAGAAGGAAAAAGCATGGGTTTATGTGAAAAAGATTTACCCATAATCCTATGTTTTTTTTCACACAGTTAAGAGGAAGAATGAGAATCTTCTGCTGCTGAAAAGGTACACGCTAAATCATATATTATTATGCTATAAATTATAAGATTATAATGTATCTATTTACTGTGAAATTACTGGTTGGAAGTTATAACTTCAAACTTCAGTAATTTGACCGTTAAGCCTGTACATATACGCCCACTGTCATACCATCCACACTCGTCTCCTGTACATACTTCTCACTGTCATACCCTTCACACTCCTCTCCCATACATACTTCTCACTGTCATAAACTTCACATTCCTCTCCTGTAAATGCCGCTCAATGTCATACCCTCCACACTCCTCTCCTGCACATACTGCTCACTGTCATACCCTCCACACTTCTCTCCTGAACATAGTGCCTGCTGTCATACCCTCCACACGCCTCTCCTGTACATACTGTCCACTGTCATAACCTCCACACTTCTGTACAATTTTCGTATTTCCGAATTTTCAACATTTCTAAAATTGAAAAATGCGAAATTCTAAAATTGAAAAATTAGAAAATTGAAAAATTAGAAACATTTTCAATTTTCGAAATTTCGATTTTTCAAATGTTTCAATTTTTGAATTTTTCATTTTAGAATTTGCGAATTTAGAATTTTTCAATTTTCAAAATTTCGTATTTCCGAATTTTCGTATTTCGAAATTTTGAAAATTGAAAAATTTGAAAATTGAAAAATTCAAAATTAAAAAATTCGAAAAAAAACGATTACCGAGCTTTTGTTTACATCACGTGATCAGCTGTCATTAACTTACAGCTGATCACGTGGTGAGGGGCCAGGATCGGCCCCTTACTCGGATCTGTGATCACCCAAGTCTCAGTGACTCGGTGATCACAGTGCGCGACGCGCACACCCTGCAGGAGCGTGCAAAGGGGAGGACGTCTATTGACGACCTCCCGGCAAACTAGATCTGTGCTGTAGCCATCATTCGGCTATAGCGCGGATGGTAAGTGGTTAATCTGGCCCTCCTTGGAACTGTAGAAAGCTGAGCTCTTCAGTGTGTTGCTTCTCTTTTCACTGTACAGCAACAGGCTGAGAAAGGTCCAGTGTGACCTGGGCTGAAAGGAAGTGGCGTAAAGCGGACCTTTGGTAATTTTTTTCAACTTTCCATCTATTAAATCTTCTGCCCTTGTTGTTTTAACTTTGGATAGAAAAAAAATTCTGTCAATAAATACCTTATACAGCCCACTTCCTGTTCCTTGTCTGGTAAAAAGCCTGGGCTTATGACATAATGCATAGCTCTCTTGCCGCATATACACGATCATTTTTCGGCATGAAAAAAAAACAACGTTTTTAAAAACGTCATTTAACCACTTCAATACAGGGCTTTTATACACCCTTCCTTCCCAAACCAAATTTTTAGCTTTCAGCGCTCTCACACTTTGAATGACAATTACTCAGTCATGCTACACTGTACCCAAACCAAATTTTTATAATTTTTTTCTCACAAACAGAGCTTTTTTTGGTGGTATTTAATCACCGCTGGGCTTTATATTTTTTGCAATACAAGTGAAAAAATAGAGACATTTTTGAAAAAAAAAAATGTGTCTAAAACTTTGCAAATAAGTAATTTTTCTTCATAAATTTGGGCCAAAATGTATACTGCTACATATCTTTAGTAAAAATAATAAAAAAAGTGTATATTATTTGGTCTCTGTGAAAGTTATAGAGTCTACAAGCTATGGTGCAAATCATTGAAAAATGATCACATCTGATCACACCTAAAGTACTGACGGCCGATCTAATTTCTTGAGACCCTAACAAGCCAGGAAAGTACAAATACCCCCCAAATTACCCCTTTTTGGAAAGTAGGCATTCCAAGGTATTTAGTAAAAGGCATGGTGAGTTTTTTGAACGTGTAGGCCCAGATTCAGAGAGAATTGGATTCTCGTAGCGTATCAGAAATACACTACGCCGCCGTTTTTTACCTGGCTCTACGTTGAATCCAGGTAGATTTTGTCCAGTAAACGACGGCGGCGTAGTGTATTTCTCCCGTCGCAATCCATCTACACAAGTAGGGGGCGTGAAGGATTTAAAATAGGCGCGTTCCCGCGGCGATCGAACTGCCCATGCTCCGTTCGCAAATTTCCCGCCGTGCATTGCGCAAAATCACGTCGTTACGTCATTCGTTGTTTGAGTAGCGTCGTTTACGGACATTTCTATTCCCGAACGACTTACGTAAAAAAAATTTAATTTGACGCGGGAACGATGGCCATACTTAACATTTTGATCCCCTGATGAAGTCACGTGGTGTGACGAATACGCGTCGGGATTGGAGCACTGGACCCTTTACACCTGACGGACGGTAGACGAGCTCGCTGCTCGTGGATGTATGACCGCCTCAGCTGACTTTATAGTATCGGCGGATCAACATCTAGCCAAACAGCGGCAGCAGAGCAGCACCTGACGAGCTCGCTGCTCGTGGAGATAGGCACCCCCTTTCACCACTCTGTGTAAGTGCACATCTTTTGATTGCTAGCAGGAATCCCTCCAGTGGTGACAGGACTACTCTATGTTTGTTTTTTTGTACTTTCCCCTTCCATGCACCATCGGATTTGAGGCTTCCATTCATCAAGAGTTTGATGCCCTATCTTTCTGGCTATATCAGATAGCCTTGAGGTAAGCTGATAGGATCACTAGAGGTGTGGGCTGCACGTTTTGGAATCCTCCATTGCACCTTCACTCATTTGGCTGCTGGAACATCTCCTTTTGACTTCACACCAGATTTCACTTGCTGCACCGAGTTGCATGATTAAGTTGGACTCTCTTCTTTTATTTGGTTTTGTCTGCAGGACTGAGTTTGACCATGCATTCTATTATGTCCACCACACATCTTTATAGATGACACGGTCACTGTTATTTACTGTTACTTTGTTCACATTGTGTTTTATAGAATTTTTTCTATATATTTATACTTTTTTGTCACTTATTGTATTCACCTAGTTTACTACTTCACTTCCCCTTTCCCATCACCCTTTAGGCATCACCACCACAGCGCAAACAATATCACTTGTTTCATACTTAACATGGGCTACGCACCGTTAGACCAGCAAAAAGCTGGTCTAACAGTACGTAAAAAAAACAGATGTAAGCGATTGCGAAGACCGCTCGTATCTTCGTGGATCGCCGTAAAAACACATTTGCATATCCCGATGCATCAAAAGGACGCAAACTCCTCCCAGCGGCCGCAAAAATATCGCAGCGTAGATCCGAAGGCTTACGAAGACGTAAGCCTCTCGGATCGAAGCCCGAAGCCGCCGTATCATGGTTTGAGGATTCAAACTAGTGATACGGCGCGCGAAATTTGAAATTACTCCTGTCTAACACCAGTTAGACAAGCGTAATTGCTTTATGAATCTGGGCCGTAATTTTTTCACACAATTCTTGGGGAAAAAACATTTTTTCCTGGTGCCTCCATGGCAGCATACCTGTGATAGAGCTCCGCCTCGACTCCTCCTTCAGGGCTAGTGAATAGCATAAATTAAAAGGCATAACCCCTCCCCCAACATTCTCTTTTTTTTCCTGATACCTTCTTGTGCTGGTGAAGAGTAGCAGTATGTCCATACCTCTGCAGTCGGCAGCATCCGCCGGGTTTTGCCTTTCCCGTGCGAAGTCCTCGTCTTGGGCCGCTCAAAGCGTTAAGAAGGCAAGGAACCCCTCTGTGGATCTGGTGGGGTCATCTCGCAGTGTTTCCTTTATGGAACGAAGTCTGCTATCACATCCACGATGAATGCAGTGGAGTCGCAAAAGGATCAGCTCACATCTTTTCAGGCTGGTGGTTTCCATTTTGTTTTTAGGCATATATTGTTTTTTTGTCTCTCCCCTTCTCCCGTCCCTTCCTTCCTTCCTTTAACTTGCCTGTCTCCTTTGTAAAAAAAAAAAAAAAAAGTGTGCTTGTTGTCTTTTTTGTGATGCTCCCTTTAAGTCCAGTCAGTTTGATGGGGCAGGTGCCTTTTATCCTGACAGGCTTGCAGTTGTTGTTTGTTTTCCCCGAAATTAGCAGTGGGCTACAGCTTTTTGTTGTTTTGTATATCACTCGACATCACTGCGGCCATCTTGGATTCTGGAAAAAGGGCCAGATTTGCCCTTTTCTTACAGAATCAATTCACAATGGTGGTTATGGGATCAGCCCATCCACCTGAGCCTAATTAAGTTCAGATTCAGGGTTAGCTGCCAGAGTCTCCTCAGCTGTGCCCTGCTAGGTTTCACTGACACTGCTCTGTGGTAGGTACCTTTATTTTTATTCTCAAAGGTGATTTAAAAAAAAAAGTGACAAAAGCTTCTCCATAGTTTCTTTTTTTCCCCCTTCCTTACTAAATTTCCGCAGCTGATCCTTCTGCCTAACTCCGCTATTAGTCATTTATCTTACAACAAAGATCCTCACACTCCTATTAGGTATGGGACCAACTATATGTGAGTATTGAGGAAACATGCGCCTCAGTGTGAGCTCTCCAATCAGGATCCCTCCTTTCCCTCAACTTCTGTCGCAGGGCAGTCTAGTTCATCCAAACCCTCAGAAGTTGAATCTTCAAATCTGGAGGTTGAGAGGCGAAGGTTCGAGTCCCTAGGGTGTTCCCCACAAGTCCTAACAACCCTTCTAAAAGCCAGAGCCTGCAACTTGTGCCATATATTAAAAAATCTGGGACAAGTTCTTGTCATTTGCTACCAGAGATGGATTTGATCCAATCCTTCCCTCTACGTCCAATATTTTATGTTTCCTTCAGACAGGACTTGATCTGGGGCTTGGTCTGAGCTCCCTCAAAGTGCAGGTAGCAGCAATCTCTGCCGCAACAAATAAGAGATGGGCGGAGGATCCTTTGGTAGTCACTTTCCTCAGAGGAGTATTGAAGATTCGTCCTCCTGTCAGACGATAATTTCCTAAGTGGGATCTGTCACTGGTCCTTTGAGTTCTATCTGACCATCCCTTTGCTCCAGTGGAACAAGTAGCAATATGGAACCTGACACTAAAGACGGCTTTCCTGCTAGCCATTACATCTGGCAGAAGAATCTCGGAACTTCACTCCTTAGGGATAGGTGTCGGCCACATCTATCTTCCCCGACAGGGTGGAACACCTAAGGTCGCTACTCCAAGCCACCTGTTGGAACCCTGAGCACTTCCAGTATTTACAGACACAGGTTTAGAGTCTCGTCGTGAGCTGGATGTATCCAGAGTGCTCAGGGCCTACCTAGAAGCCATTGACCCCTGAGAGACTTTTTATTGTACCGTTCAGTAAATACAGGGGCAAAGAAGCTTCCATCAGAACTCTGGCAGCTTGGGTTGTGAAGTTAATCCAGAAGGCCTACAGGGTGAAGAATATTCTCCATCCTGAGTGAATGCTCATTCTACAAGGGTAGTCTCAGCTTCCTGGGCAGCAAGGACTAATGGTTTGTTGGAGACGGTGCGTAGGGCCGCCACCTGGCCTTCTCACCATATGTTCCTTAAAACACTACCATATTGGTCCAGGAGCTCTCACGACTGTTGAGTTCGGAAGAAGGGCAGTTCAGGCTGCTATGTTCTCTTCTAATTAAACATTTATTGTTAAGCATTTTCCCACCCATGTCAGCTAGTTATTTATCACAGGTATTTTACCAGTAATTTTCCTTTCCTGGTGCCTATCCATGGCAGCATACGCTCCCACCCTCGGTATTTGGTATTCTATATTATGGAGAATGTTGGGGGAGGGGCTATGCCTTTTAATTTATGCTATTCACTAGCCCTGAAGGAGGAGTCGAGGCGGAGCTCTATCACAGGTATGCTGCCATGGATAGGCACCAGGAAAGGAAAATGACTGGTAAGTATGATACAATTTTCCGTTTTTTTTCACAAAAAGGTGGCAGGTACTCTGGTGGCGGGTACTCTGGTGGCAGATACTCTGGTGGCAGGTGGTGAGGTGGTGGGTACTCTGGTGGCAGGTGGTGAGGTGGCGGGTGCTCTGGTGGTGGGTACTCTGGTGGCAGATGGTGAGGTGGCGGGTACTCTGGTGGTGGGTACTGTGGTGAGGTGGCGGGTACTCTGGTGGCAGGTGGTGGGTACTCTGGTGGCGGGTACTCTGGTGGCAAGAGGCGGGTACTCTGGTGGCAGGTACTCTGGTGGCAGGTACTCTGGTGGGGGAAAATCTGGTGAGGTGGCAGGTACTCTGGTTGCGGGTACTCTGGTGGCGGGTACTCTGGTGTGGTGGTGGTACTTTGGTGAGGTGGTACTCTGGTGGCGGGTACTCTGGTGTGGTGGCGGGTACTCTGGTGGCGGGTACTAAATGACAGGTACCCTTTATTTAGGGGGGCAATCTGGGCACAGTAGTAGGTTGCAGATGGTGTGTGTGTGTAACTCACTATTAGCTGATCTCCTCCTCACACTGGATCAGCGTGTGAAGAGGAGAACAGCAACAGTAAGTTACACACACACACTCAGTGTTGTGTTTACATTTAGTGACCGGCTGTGATTGGACACAGCCGGTCACGTGGTAAAGATCGGGGCTGGGCTGTATCCAAAGGAAAAGCCTTACCCCCGATCACCACACTTCCCGCCCCCGGGGGCGCGCGTGATCGCCGTACACGCCGCTGCGCAGCTCTGCATTACATCCAGTAAGCAATACCGCAAAAGTACCGCCGCCTGCCGCTGTTAGATTACACCGATCGGGGATCGGCTGTGTCCCAAGGGACACACAGGATCACCGATCGCCATGCTGCGCGCCCCTGGGGGGCGCGCGCGGGCTTCACGCACGCCGCTGCTCAGCTCTGCACAATGGGAGCCGGTAAGCTACACAGTAACCCCCGCCGCCTGGCGCCGCCGCTCCGCAACCGCTCCATTACCCCCATTGGGGGACGGCTGTGTCCAGAGGGACACACCGGATCCCCGATCGTCTCTCTGCGGGCCCCCAGGGAGATCCCATCTGTGGACGTCATTTGACTATGGCTGGGTATTGAAGTGGTTAAAATGATCGTGTGTGGGCTTCACATCGTTTTTCATCTTCTGAAAAAAAAGCATGCTGCATTTTTTTACATCGTTTTAAAAAATGTTGTTTTTCGGGTTGTAAAAAATTATCGTGTGGGCTAAAACAACGTTTTAAACCCATGCATGCTCAGAAGCAAGTTATAAGACGGGAGCGTTTGTTTTGGTAAAACTACCATTCATAATGGAGTAAGCACATTCATCACGCTGTAACAGACAAAAAAGCGCAAATCGTCTTTTACTAACAAGGAATCAGCTAAAAGCAGCCCATAGGCGAATGGAACTTCCCCTTTAGAGTGCCGTTGTACGTGTTGTATGTCACCGCGCTGTGTTCATAATTTTTTTTTTTTTAACGATGGTGTGTGGGCAACATCGTTTTTAATGATGAAGTTAGAAAAACTTCGTTTTTTGGACATGCTGAAAAACGTTTTTTTTTCATGCCGAGAAATGATCGTTTGTACGCGGCATCTCTCTCACTCTTGTGAGAGTTTGCCAGGAAGGAATGAGTCATAAGAGGGTCAATGAAAGCTGTATGGGTGGAGGTGTGCCTCTGTGTCTGTGTAAATCCAGGAAGTGAACAGGCAGCAGTTTCAGCTGTCCATAGTTAAAATGGTCGCAGCCAGACTTAGTGGAGGGAGATTTCTGCAGCATATTTGGCAAGTACAGAATCACAATATATATAAAATAATATGCAAAGTGTTTGGAGGGAAGCTTCAGAATGACAAAGGTGTTTTTATTACAAAGTGAGCAGACTGCAGTTCTTCTTTAAATGATGCTGGCCATCAAACTGATAAAATCTTGTGGCAGAAAAAAGAATAAAATACCATAGGGGAAATCTCTAGATTCAGGGTGAATATTGCAGCAAACGCTGGATTTGTTTTTTTGTCTTTTAATGAGCTTTTCATTTGTATCTTGTATTTTAAAGCTTCTATGAGATTGCAGTAAGTAGGGTTAGATACACTGTAACAATCCTTTGAGTGGAGAAAAAGTTTGTTCGCCCAAAAGTATGAGCTTAGATATACAGTAAGTGAAATAACACGTTTTTGCGACCCTTTAAAAACATCAGTTTTTACATTTTTGAGATATTTGGCAAAAAAAAGTTGTGTGTTTATGGAGAGATGTTTTTATGATTATTTTTTTTTATTTATTTTTTTCAATAAATGTTTCAAATACCTCTGCTGCAGTCTATCATATAGCAGCTCCATTTGTTGGCTGTATCTTTCACGTTATAAATCTCTCCTCTCCCTGGGCCACCCAGATAGGATGCCATCCTAAAAGGAAGCTGTCAAGTGTGTTCCAGGGATGGCTCAGGAATGCATTGGATAAATGGTGCAGAATTTACAACATTACAGTTAGCTGTTTGCTGCACAAAACTGCAACCTGTCAACTGAAGTGGACTTCTCAGTAGCTGCAAAAGCCTGCCATAAATAATTCTTCACAACATACAGCAGGGTATTTTTTCCATAAAACTACACTGTTTATCATCAAAAAGCAATCCTTGGGTCCAATTACATTGTCTAGCCTGAGATGATGTCATCAGTCTGCTGCCAGCAGGAGGTAGCATTTCCTTAGGCTGCATTCACACTATAACGCGGCGTATTGTAGCGCGATTTGCCGCGACAAA
Source organism: Rana kukunoris (assembly GCA_029574335.1). Classification (NCBI taxonomy): domain Eukaryota; kingdom Metazoa; phylum Chordata; class Amphibia; order Anura; family Ranidae; genus Rana; species Rana kukunoris. The sequence goes on along the minus strand of CM056051.1, from coordinate 425,329,095 downwards.
TTGCGGCGTTTTGTCCCACGATTTGCCACGACAAAACGCGTTATTTTTTGCCTTGTTTTCGATGGAGGGGTGATTTTAACATTGTCTGCTATGCCGAAACGCCGAAGCCGCCTGAAAAAAAGGGTCCGGTACTTGTTTTGAGCTTCAGGCGTACGGCGTTTCGGGGTTCGGCGTGGAGATGTGAACCATCTCCATAGCCGACAATGTTAAATCACCCCTCGAGCGTATTTGCAGCTGCAATAGCGTCGGGCGTAAAAACGCCTAGGTGTGAATGCAGCCTTAGGGCCAGATTCAGGTAGATGGGAGCATCTTTGCTCCAGAGTAACGCTTCTCATTTACGTTACTCGAAGCACTTGTTACATTCACGAAGCACTTGCTCCTAAAGTTGCGGCAGCGTAACGAAAATGAGCCGGCGGAATTCAAATTGGGCGGGTACGGGCCGTGTAGTATTTAAACTAAGCGCGATCAGGCCGCGAACGTACTGTGCATGCGTCGAGTGTCAAAGCATCCCCGTGCGCATGCTCCAAATTCTGTGAATGAACGTCAATGACGTCACATTCCCATTCATGATCTTTTTACGCAAGCGACGTGATTTTTTTTTTTCCCGACGCGATGACGACGCCTATACCTAACATAGGATACTCCAACCCCATGTAGGTATATCTTCGCGCCGCGTATCGCTTCCGGAAACATCGTACCGTCATTGCGTCGCGCCGGAATTCGCTCGTGAATTGCCGATTTCCGCTCATTAACATATTTTTTGAGCGGAACTTGGCGGGAACGCCCCCGGCGCCATTTTTAAGTTGAAGTAACGATGCGATGGCGAAACTCAGTTACGCTGATCGCATCGGAGCTTCAACCCGGCGTTTCTTGTTTTCTGGTTACAGAAAACAAAAACGCCGGCTCAAAGTGACAGTTAGGCTGGCGGATCACTGGCCCTTAGTCTTCTTCCTTTCAGTGATCAGACTGGAATATGGTAACTTTGTAGCATATCACATTTATGTGAGAGGGCACAGCCAATAGCTGCACAGGCACCAGGATTTAGATAATTATGTATTCTCTGTGCTGGTACCTCTGTCTAGGAAGTTAAAAAGGAAGTATGGGTTTGGACATGTTTCTTCTATTATACTTACCTAGGTGGATGTTGCATCTGTCACCCAGCGCCTCTACACTGAGAACTGAGCAATCAAATATCACCAATGGCTCGGTCCTCGAGCAGAGAGCTGCTGACTGTCAATCAGCAGCTCTCCTGCTCTGCCCCTCCACGCTCACTGGAGCGACGAGCTGTGGAGGGGTGGGGAGTGGCTGTCTCAGCGGCTCGCTGAGAGGCTGAGGCGGCAGTTAGTTCAGGCACCTGGCGGATCTAGACTTTATTGTCGGGGTGTCGTGGTGCTTGGACCGATTCCTGTGACATCAGCAGAGAGCGTACTTCAGTCCACTCTCTGCTTAAATTGGGTCACAGGAGTGCAACCAAACAAGCTTAGGCCGGACTGCTGAACAAAGATGGCGCTGCCCTTATAGGGAATAGTAGGCATTGTCAGGGTGAGTACTGTGATCTCCATGAAAGGTGATAAATCATTTTACAAGGACAGATTATTTAAAGTGGTTGTAAACCCAATAAAAAAAAAAAAACAGCAAGACAAAAGCATAATGGGCTAGCTCATTATGAATTACTTACCTTAGGTCAAAGCCGCCACAGCGGTCCTCGCCCCCCCTCCACTACTAAGATGGGGGTGCTGGATGAGGGGTTGGGGTGGCTGTGTGCGTCCGTGCCGCTCGCCGCGTACGGGGGGTTTTGCTACATGAGTCCACTGGCGGGGGGGGGTTGGTTGAATGCTGACCCCCCCTAAAAAAAAAGCATGCGCCGCCACTGATCAGAAGGCAAACTGCCCTTCTAAATCATTGAAAGCTCTGAACTGATATATGTTGGCCTGAAAGCTGGCCTGCTTCCCCATGTTTATATTCAGAAGTGTAGAGAGTGTGTTAGTATGGAGCCTCAGGGAGAGCTGTTGCAGTTCTGTTCAGCCTCTCCCTACAGCAGTGAAATGCTGCTATAATGATCTATTTCTGGCTGGTTGCAGCCAGCAACAGATCACTATTAGAAGGTATCTGTTGCTGCACAATTACAGGGGGGCTTTGGTTGCAAGTGGAAAAAATGTGTAAAAATTTAAGATGATAAAATGTTCCCTCCCAAGTTGGCAACAATGATGTTGGAATATCTGTCAGAGGCTCTAATAGGCTTCAAAAAAGGGTGGGCTCGGGCGCAGTGCACAAACACGTGTGACAATAGCGAATTAATATTTGCTGTTGTCTTCCTGGTTCTCCTCCCAGGTAATCAGGAAACAGCTCCTGAGACCTGATTGCACTTAGGAAGCACAATCCTGTCTCAGGACACACTGGCCAATCATGTCTCAGGACACTTGCTGTTCATCCCGGAGAAGAACAGAAAGGAGAATGGGTCCGCTCTTCATTCCCTCTGCCTCCTAAGGTTAATCTCTGCCACTGCCCGGGGGGGTCTGGTGCTTGCGGTAATCGCTGCCTTCCCCTGTCCGCCATTCATCCCCCACATGGGGGGGGGGGGTTTGTTCTATTGCTGCCTTCCTGTCAGCCGTTAGTCTCTCGCCAAGGGGTGTTTGCAGTGATTGTCCGTTGTTCGTCTCCCGCAGGGGAGGGAGGGGCGACTGCTTGTGGCGAATGTCTGTCCGAGGGGTGGGCTGGCGTTAGTTTGCAAGACAGGAATGACACATTTACACCTGCTTTGCAAACTGAAGAGTGATCTGCATTCAGTGCACTCTTCAAAGAGCATTTGACAGGCAGTGAGAAGGAGTTATATCACCTCCTCATCACCTATGAATGAAATTAATTTCATGAATGTCTTACAGGACAACTTCATGTCTCTATTGGTGGATTGCCCGACTAGAAAGAATGCAAATCTGATCTCAGATGTGGCAATACAGGATAACTTGGGATATAGTGATCACAGGATGATCACAATTGGGAGTAAATCATAGGAAAAGGAGGCACGAGGGTAGCACAAGCACACTATATTTCAAACGAACAATGTCAATACTGCAAGATTCAATTGGGACCTAATCCTTAAAAAATTGAACACGGAAGAAAAATGGAAATGCTTTAGGAACACATTAAACAAATGTAGCGCCTGGCTACTTTCATAGCAGGTGCTGCTTAAAGCGGAGTTCCACCCTTAAAATCACTTTGTTTCATTCCATCCAGCAAACTGGCGTCAGCGCCAGTATGCTGTTTTTTTTTTTTTTTTTAATGCATTACTTTATATAAAATCATTGAATTTCAGGCGCACCGCGGTATAGCGACATACCGCGGTGCGCCTGAAATTCAATGATTTTATATAAAGTAAGTACATGCATTAAAAAAAAAAAACAGCATGCTGACGCCAGTATGCTGGATGGAATGAAACAAAGTGATTTTAAGGGTGGAACTCCGCTTTAAAATTTAGAGGGTGGCCAGAGAGTTATTTGCCTTTGACCGTGTTTATTTGACTAAATTTAGGGCCTCTGCTCCAGCTCTGGCTGTACTGTGTGTGCACTCGGTTGTTGTCTGGGGAGTTGGTTACACCCCAGGCCGACAGGTGGCAGCAGTAGAGTCAGGGTACTGTGGAAATTTCTCCTCGGCAGCCAATCAGGAGGGTTGATCGCCTTGCTGTGCATGCTGGGGAGGGGTATTTAGGGGCAGACACCATTGGTTCAGGGTCGTCTTTGCCGCCATCTGCCTGGGCAGTTGTCCCACCACCCCCGTGTGTGGCCCTTGTCGTTGGAAGCAGAACTGTTTCCGAAACCCAGTTATACGCCTGAATCCATTAACTACCACTTATTCTATCTTATCACCTATTACTGTGGCAGGTGCAGCACTATGAAGTGCCTCATGCGCTGTGGCATTAGAAGAATTGTGATATCTCTGACTTTTCAATCCAACAAGACTGTCTATTACTCTGAAATTCCTCTATTGCCATTCTATGGAAGCCGTAGGTTTAAAGAGCACACCAAATGCTTAAAGCGGAGGTTCACCCTCAAAATTAACTTTTTTGCTAACCTATCTGCAGCCTTAATAAAGGCTTGTAGTGTTGTCATTTTTTTTTTTATGTATACACTTACCTGTCTTCAGCCGCACTTCCGGGTCTTCTTCCTTGAGGGGAGTGGGCGTGTCGCTCCTTTTCCCCGACGGGGAGCTCTGCGCAATGTCTCCTGGGAGTGAGTGATGATCCTCCCAGGAGACGATTGACGTGCGGGTAAAGCGCGTCATCGCCTTCCGAAAATATCCGACGGGGACTCGGCTCTTTACTGGGCTATACGGCGCCTGCGCCTGCCCTGTAGAGCTGACTGCGCAGGCGCCGTAAAGTGCCGAGTCCCCGTCGGATATTTTCGGAAGGCGATGACGCGCTTTACCCGCACGTTAATCATTTATGCGACGCCTACTCCCCGGGGGTGATCGAGAATCCGGAAGTCGGGTGAAAACAAGAAAAAAAATGTAAGTACAGCCCGAAAAAAAAAAAATCCAGCATACTGTTGATGTCAGCAGTATGCTGGATATAACAGTATATAGAGATTTAAGGGTGAACCTCCGCTTTAAAATAACTTCTTTAATAACTTCACTTTTCTTCATATAAAATACTGCTGCTTAGCAGCAGACAGTCCATGTACAAAACACGTGATGAATAAGTATAACAGAAAATGGTGGTTCAAATATTCAATCTTGTCATTTAACATAAGATGGTGGATATATTTTCTCTCTCTCTCTGTTACCTGTTGGGTAATAAAGCACAGAAAAAGATATCTACAGTGTGGACATTGACTTTCTTACAGCTCTCATCCAGTACCCTAGACAGCGGAGAATAAGAGGTAATGTGCCACTGAAATCAAACCAGCAGCTCCTTCGGGGGTAGTGCTACACAAAGGTATCACACAGTGCATTCCAATGGGCAATAAATATAGAAGAACGAATGTTAAACCTGGGTGGCTAAACCATAATGTAAAAAGTCTCATTAAAGAGAAAAAAAGGGGGGGGGGTCATTGTCAGCATTCCAACAATACAAAGAAATGCAATAAGAAGTGTAAGAATGCAATCAAATCTAAAAAAAAGACTACGCTATTTTTTTAGATATACAGTATTAACAGTAAAAGCCAAGATAAGCAGGGCAATAACTTCACATCAGGATATAGAAATTTTACAGAAAGACCTGAACAAAATAATGGGGTGGGCAACTACATGGCAATGAGGTTTAATTTGGAGAAAGATAAAATAATGCACTTGGGGGAAAAAAACATTGCAAACTACTCACTAGTGGGAAAACCTCTGGGGAAATCAAATAAGGAAAAAGATCTGAGGGTCCTAGTAAAAAACAGACTGAGCAATTTAATGCTATGTCAAGCTGCAGCTACCAAAGTCGGCAGAATTTTAGCTTGTATAGAAAAAGGGATATACTCCAGAGATAAAATGATAATCCTGCCAATTTATAAAACTCAGTTTAGGCCGCATCTGGAGAATTCCGTCTAGTTCTGGTCACCAGTCCTCAGAAGGGATATGCTGAAGCTGGAAAGAGTCCAGAGAAAGGCAACAAAATTAATAAGGGGACTGGAGGACCTCAATTACAAAGAGTGACTGCAAGCATTACATGTATTTTCCCTGGAGAAGTGATGCTTGAGAGGAGATATGATTATGTAGCACCCTGCTCCCATTTGATCAGGCGCTATGCTAAATTTAGTGGGTGTCTGGGTAATAGTTGGCTCAGACTTTAATGATTTATGCTAAATCAGCCTCTGTTCTAGCTGTGGCTGTGCCTGAAAGGATTTTTCCACTGTTGCCTGTAGGTGGCGATACCACCACAGGCCAATTATGGGATACAGTCAGGTGTATTGGGTGCCTTTTCCTGGGAACAGCCGGGTGGGAGTGGTCTTCCTGCTGGGCATGCCGGGGAAGGGTTCTTAAGGGTCAGATTCCATTTTTTGGGGCTCTTTGCCTCGTGACCCTCCTGGAGCGAGGTACATTCGCTGCGATTTTCAGTCTCTGGGCCATGTTGCCCTGAGGTTGCCTTTCTACCAAGCAGGCCCAGCTATCCTGGCTGGGGCCTACAACTGCAAAGAGATCCCAAGCTGTCCGTCTACTAGAGGAAGCTACTTAATGGAGGAAACCAGGGGAGGACCAGAAAAGAAATTGTCCCGGTGGGGCTTTAAAACAGCAGAATCAAAGAAATATGGAGATGCAAGGGGAGGACCTGCCCAGGAGGAGACCAAGCAAAAGGCTAATGTCTTGGGATAGGCCTGGTGACCCCATTAAGGGGAATCTACAGCTGAAGTTGCCCTACAGTCTCGCTGGCTCGGCTTAAAGGCTCTTTGACTGTATGGCTGGAAGTTTGGGTGTTAAAATTCTGTGGCAGAGGATTCCGGACTGTTCATTTTGCTTATAACCAGTCTGTGGCAGAGACTGTTACTGATCATTGTTCGTGCATCATTCTGGCTGCTAGGCCAGGTGAGAGGGGCCTCTGGGTGAGCAATACCCACTTTAGAGGAAGTGTTGACTGACTATTGGGACTTACAAGTTTTTCTTCAGTGATCTGTTCTGTGCACCTTCCCTTCTTCATCCTTCTACTTTCCTGCAATTGAGAAGAAAAATAAAACCAGCCCTAGGTTTTACATCTAGTGTGAACATTGGAGTTCTTTACAGACTTTCCTCCCCTAGACGACGAATATTGAGGCAACGTGCAAGGCCCAAAATTAAACCAGCAGCTCATACGGGGGTAGTGCTACAATAGCGATTTACATACCATACAATACCTCAATGGTGATCCCAGCATAGTAAAAAAAACTATTCAGTCTCAAAGTGTAAGAGGACACAGGGCCACACAATGTGATTGGTGGAGAAGTGGTTTAACCACACAAGGAGATTTATTCGATGAAAAGGGTCCGACAGACCGATTTTCCCTCAGGACTTGACCCCTGTTGCACACAATCTGACACTGGGGTCATGATTCAGTGAGTCAGTTGGGCGTAGGGTTGCCACCTGTCCAGGATTCACCCAGACAGTTCGGGTTTGGAATCATGCATCTGGGTTTCAGACTGCCTGAAACCTGGGCACATTATTACACTCTTTCATACTACCCAAAGCCAGCACTAACAAGCCCCCCAAACACACAGATGGGAAAGGAGAGAGGGCTCGATCTGCACCTCTTTCCCCCTCCTTTGTGTCTGCCGAACACTCCATTCCCCGGCATGTGCCCTTAGAAAAGGAAAGTTTGGGCCGGAAATCTAAAGATCAGCAGCCTCAGATACATCTGGATGTGCTAACTGCCAGTCTGCCAAGGGGTGAATGAGCTCACTATCCATCCCTGTCTGTGACTGCAGTCTCCCCCTTCTCTCTTCTGCCTCTGAGTGATTACACTAAGGCAAATCAGGGTTCTCAGAGCACCCCTTACATCAGTGAAAAATAGAAATCACCACTCTAGGATACTAATCAGAAAGTCTCCTCATCTGATCCAAAGCCACGGGTGCTGGCAATGCATGGAATGATGCAAAATGAAGGAAATACATTCTGGACAGCCGCAATTGCTTTTATTTTAAAATCAAAAAACACACAAAAAGCATGCCACAGCAGACGGGGTAAAAAGCGGACGCGTTTCACACCAAACTTTAGTGCTTATTCAAAGCTTACCAGTAAGCTATAGATTTAAAAGGGGATTATTAAATGTTATTTCATAGCAAAATATATGTGTAGTTTATACTATAAAAAAATTGCTGTGCGCCGGTAAAGTGTTCGGGTTTGACTTGAAGAAAAGGTGGCAACCTTAGTTGGGTGTGGTTGCACTGACGTCATCATGCCTGCCAGTATCCATTGTGGACTGTGACTTGTTTATACATGTGCTTGCATCTTCATTCTTAATGTGAGTGAATCTTGTTCTAAAATGTTTAATAACCAACTTAACCACTTACAGACCGCCCGCCGCAAGAATAAGTTGCTACTTTGAAGAGGAATACCATTGTTATGGTAGCAGCTAGCTACCAAAACCCTGGTACCCTCTTCAAGAGCAGGTGATCCGCTTTCAGATTAAAGTGGTCTCAGAAGCAGGAGAGGGGCCCTCCTCCTCCCACCGCTCTCCGGTGCCCTCCGCCGCTTACCAAAACCGTTGGCAGTGGCGGAGGTGATCGGATTCTGTTCCTGGGCTGACATGGAGATGAGTAAGGGGAAGATGGCCCCCACCCATCTCCATGTCATTGCAGGACGGAAGCGACGTCAAAATGTCACTTACGCCCAATGCTCTTAAAAAGGGACATTTTTGTATTGCATTTTAGTCTAAATATGAGATGTGAGGTCTTTTTGACCCCCAGATCTCATATTTAAGACGACCTGTCATGCTTTTTTCTATTACAAGGAATACTTACATTCCTTGAAATAGGAATAAAAGTGACCCAAATGTTATTTTTTTTTTTAAAACCGTGTCAAAATAAAAAAATGAAAGTAAAATAAATAAGAAAAAAAAACGAGCTTGTGCGCAGAAGTTAACGCATACGTGAGCAGCGCCCGCATATTAAAACGGTGTTCAAACCACACATGTGAGGTATCGCCGCGATCGTTAGAGCGATAGCAGTAATTGTAGACATAGACCTCCTCTGTAATTCAAAACATGCAGCCTGTAGAGTTTTTTAAACGTCGCCTATGGAGATTTTTAAGGGTAAAAGTTTGTCGCCATTCCACGAGCAGGCACAATTTTGAAACGTGACATGTTGGGTATCGATTTACTCGGCGTAACATTATCTTTCACAATATAAAAAAAATGAGCTAACTTTTTTTATTGTCTTATTTTTTTATTAAAAAAAGTGAATTTATTTAAAAAAAAATGTGAGCTTGTAAGGCCGCAAATACAGTGTGGCAAAAAGTATTTCAACCACCACCATTTTATTCTCTAGGGTGTTAGAAAAAAAATATATAATGTTTGGGAGTTCTAAGTAATTTTCTAGCAAAAAAAATGTTTTTAACTTGTAAACACCAAATCTCAGAAAGAGGCTCGGTCCTTAAGTGGTTAAATGTATAACTTAACGCGATATTAGACCTCATAGTTGTGAGGTCCATTGCATGAGGTGAGGGCACTTGGGTGGCGTGTATGGAAATCCTCACAAGAGTGCTGATTCACTATTTTTATGGTGGCTATTATTTATGCACAGAAGTTTTAGTGTGACTCAAGTGTCATTTTTTGGGACTATTTACTGCATTATTTTACACATATTTGTCAATAGATTAAATTTTTCTATTAAAGCAGAGGTTCCGCCGATTTTTTATTTTTTTAAAGTCAGCAGCTACAAATATGGCAGCTGCTGACTTTTAAAAAAAATGGACACTTACCTGTCCGGCGTGCGCGCGATGTCAGCAGCCGAAGCTGAGCAATCCCTCAGTCCTCGGCTGCTTTCGCCGCCATCCTCAGTAAGGGAATCCTACTGCGCATGCGTGAGGTTCGTAACGCGCCGTCACTGGTCCCCGCTCTCTCCTGGAAACAGTGTTTCCCAGAAGACAGCGGGGGAGGGGTGACGTCACAGGCTGTATTCCCTGCACCCCCCTCCCCCCTGAAAGGTGCCAAATGTGTCACCGGAGGTGGGGGAGGAATCCAAAAAGCGGAGGTTCACTTTTTGTGTGAACCTCTGCTTTAAGTAATTTGCGTAGAATGTTTCACTATCATTCACTTTTGAATCTTATCATAATGTTATGCTAAAAAGGTTACGCAAAACTGTTTTTTTTTGCGTGTGTCACAATGTTTGGCATTGAAAAGGGAATAAAGCTCTCCTAAAATAAAATCCTTACCTTCACTTTGAGGCTGGGTTCGCACTATTTCCGCATGCGGCTCACAGCAGGGGTCCGGTGCGTTTCCGTTCAAAAGACACACAGGACCCCTGTGCAAATTCGCACTGGAGCCGCAGCCGCAGTGGAGATATGCTTCACATAGAGCCGGTCACAATCTTCTACCATGCGAATTGGATGTGGGGAAACCTGCATCCAATTTGCATAGGTGTGAACCCAGCCTAAGCTTTACAATTCCGCAACATTACATAAAGTCTCACTAATGTGATATTTTCATCAGCAGACTTTGATGATTATACTTTGTGGCAAATTATGTAAACATTGCATTTTAAAAAAATTACAGGAAAACACATTTTTTTTTTCTATTTTTTTTTACTATTCATTTGCAAAAAAAAAAAACTATGGGCCAGATTCAGGTAGATGGGCGCTTCTTTACTGTGGAGTAACGTTTCTCATTCACGTTACTCCGCCGAAACTTTAGGAGCAAGTACTGTATTCACATAGCACTTGCTCCTAAAGTTGCGGCGGCGTAGCGAAAATGAGCCGGCGGAATTCAAATTGGGCGGGTAGGGGGCGTGTATTATTATAACTAGGCGCGATCCCGCAGCGAACGTACTGTGCATGCGTCGACTGTCAGTGCCCAAATTCTGTCAGTGAACGTCAATGACGTCAATCCCCATTCACGGACGTTTTACGCAAACGACTCAAATTTTATTTTTTTCGACGCGATGACGACGGCCATACTTAACATAGGATACTCCACTAGGGGGCTGCTTTATCTTTACGCCGCGTATCTCTCACGGAAACGTCGGAAAATCACTGCGTCGCGCCCGAATACGATCGTGAATTTCCGATTCCCGCTGATTAACATATTCTCGGCGTTAATCAGCGGGAACGCCCCGCGCGCCTTTTTTAAAATTGAAGTTACGATACGACGGCGAAATACAATTACGCCGCTCGTATAGGAACTCCAACCCGGCGTTTCTTGTTTTCTGACTAAAAAAAACAGAAACGCCGGCTCAAAGTGAAAGTTAGGCTGGAGTATCACTGATACTCCAGCCTAACTCTACCTGAATCTGGCCCTATATGTATCCAAATTTGCTAAATTAAAGCCCTATCTGTTTTTAGAAAGACATGTATAATATGTTAGAGTAGACTACAATCGCTAAAGGTATAATGTGTTAAACTGAGGCATTGCCTGGGACTCAAATAGTTAAAGGGGTTGTAAAGGTAAAAAAAAAATTCCCTAAATAGCTTCCTTTACCTTAGTGCAGTCCTCCTTCACTTACCTCATCCTTCCATTTTGCTTTTAAATGTCCTTATTTCTTCTGAGAAATCCTCACTTGCTGATCTTCTGTCTGTAACTCCACACAGTAATGCGAGGCTTTCTCCCTGGTGTGGAGAAAGCTTCTTGAGGGAGGAGGGGGCGAGCAGGCAAGTCACTCTACTTTGCAGATAGAAAAAGGAGCTGTGTGCTAGTGGGTGTCCTGACACTCTTGCTCGCCCCCTCCCCCCTCAGGAGGCTCTCTCCACACCAGGGAGAGAGCCTTGCATTACTGCGTGTAGTTACAGACAGAAGAACAGGAAGTAAGGATTTCTCAGAAGAAATAAGGACATTTAAAAGAAAAATCGAAGGATGAGGTAAGTGAAAGAGGACTGCACTAAGGTAAAAGAAGCTATTTAGGGATTTTTTTTTTACCTTTACAACCCCTTTAAATCTTCAGCTTTCAAAATAATCTGTGGTGATCCTGCCATGGAGGTCTTTGGTCCAAAACTTCCTGTTTTAGGTTGACAACGCTTTGTCCTTGTCTGCCAATTGTAGACCTGTGTTTCATCCTATTACCAGGGGCTTCTGATTAAGACTACAGGTGTCCATTTCAACACACATTACTCTGGCATGGTCCACTGTTGTCACCACCACCAGGCATACCTCCCCCCAACTTTTTGAGATGGGAACAAGGGACACCTATTAGAAAAAGTATGCAGACATAGGATACACACCCCTGCCATGCCCCCTTAAAGAAGAATTATACAAAAAAAAAATGTACAAATGCAGCAATTTAAAAATTGGATGAAAGGTTTTTCTCTGGGAAACCCTATTTGAAAGATAAATAGTGAATATTATATGCTACTATATAGATCATACTAAAATGATGGACAAATGAGAAGGAAAGGGGGATAAAGGGACTTTGTTCCAAATCAGGGATAGTCCCTCGAAATCAGGGACAGTTGGAAGCTATGCACCACGTAACCCACCCTGAAATGCCATGTGGCCATCGCTGGAGTGTATGCAGACAGTAAGTGGCTACAAAGAGGTAGAGCTGGCTAAAATGAGAATCACTATTTTTTTGTTTAGAATAAAGATCACGATCAGGCGTGACATCAATTTTCACAATATACAAAATAATTGGGCTAACTTTACTGTTAATTTTTTTTTAGCTCATTGAAATGTATATTTTAGCATACAATTGCGTTTGAAAGACCGCTGCGCAAATACAGTGTGACATAAAATATTGCAACAACCGCTATTGTATTCTCTAGGGTCTCTGCTAAAGAAAATATATACAATATTTGGAGGTTCTAAGTAATTTTCTTGCAAAAAATACAGATTTTTAACTTGTAAGCAACAAGTGTCAGAAAAAGGCTTAGGTTCCATGCACACTGGCTTAACCGGTTAAGACCCGACCATTATGCAGGTCTTTTTGTGATTCGGCACTGCGTCGCTTTAACTGACAATTGCGCGGTCGTGCGACATGGCTCCCAATCAACATTGGCATCCTTTTTTCCCACAAATAGAGCTTTGCACCGTGTCGTAAGCGTGCTGCCGGCGGCATGCTCGCGACCCACAGCTGGGTTCCTAAAGGGGACGTACATGTACGCCATTGTGCCCAGCCGTGCCATTCTGTCGACGTATATATGCGGCGGTCCATAAGTGGTTAACCGCTTCAGCCCCGGACCGTTTTGCTGGTCAAAGACCAGGCCACTTTTTGCGATTCGGCACTGTGTCGCTTTAACTGACAATTGCGCAGTCGTGCGACGTGACTCCCAAACAAAATTTGCGTCCTTTTTTCCCACAAATAGAGCTTTCTTTTGGTGGTATTTGATCACCTCTGTCGGCAAGTGGTTAAAAAACGTTGCTTCCACAGGAGTTTTGTGTTCTGTCTGTAGAAGCAGCTCAATGTTATCCTATGTGTCCATGCACATTAGGACGTTAAGAGGCATATTTTGAGTTTAACGTTTAGAGGCAGAAAAAAAAAAAACCTTCTGGTTTGTGTTTCTGATTGGAGCTTGGAGGCAGAAAAAAATTAAAACTCTCCTAAACGCGTCTAAACTTTGTACAAAAGATGCTCTATAGAAGTCTTTTTTACTCCCGAGAGAACAGACGTTTTTTTAAGCCCAGTGTGCATGGAGCCTTAGGCCTTGTACACACAATCAGTCCATCCGATGAGAATGTTCTGAAGGACGGCTGTCTTAGGTTAAACGATGAAGCTGACTGATGGTCTGATGTGCCTACACACCATCAGTTAAAAAAACGATCGTATCAGAACGCAGTGATCTAAAACACAATGACGTGCTGAAAAAAATGAAGTTCAATACTTCCAAGCATGCGTCGACTTGATTCTGGGCATTGCGCTGGTTTTTAACCGATGGTCGTGCCTACTAACGATCGGTTTTGACCTATCGGTTACGAGTCCATAGGTTAATTATAAAGCAAGTTGGCCTTTTTTTTAACCTAAGGTTAAATAACCTATGGGGCCTACACACGATCGGTTTTGACTGATGAAAACGGTCCATCAGACTGTTGTCCTCTGGCTAACCTATCGTGTGTACGAGGCCTAAGTCTTGGTTAAACCAACCTCATTTACAGACCGAAGTTTATCCCTTTGATTCTAAAAGAACAAAATGATACAATGTTTTTAGTTAATCGCAGCGCTGATAAACATTTACCAGGCTTCTTTTTTTTTTTTAAGCTCTGAGCAGAGAATGGCTCTGCAATTGTTACACAGAAACGTGGAAATGCCGGATTAGGATCGCGAGGGGGTTGAATCAGGATCGTAATTTTATTTAAAGATTAATTCTGCAGTTTTACAAAGAGTCTGTGTGAGATCAGTAGCACAGACTTGTATTTTTAAAAAAAAGGCAATTGTGTATAATGCGCAGTGCTCAGAGCAAACTAAATGTAATTCATTTAGTGTTTTCATGTACTTTAATTTGATCCCTATCCAGGAAAAATACGTTTGGTAATTCCAAAACTCCTACCCTCGTATCTGTATAAACATCTATAAATATTTTACATTTATTTTGTCCATAAAAAGTAAACTTTCTGGACGGAATTGCCCCTGGATACATTTTTCTGGAGCACAAAAATGGCCCCGATATTTTTGGATGACACGCTATTGTGAACAAAACACGCAAACAAATGAATGGAGAAATTAAGTCACTTTTCCGTCTGCTTAGGCTCAGATCCAGCTGAAAAATATTTATGCCTCTCTCAGGGCCATCCATCAGGTTCAGGCATCTTAAGACCTTTGAATAAATTTAACCAGCGATGCTAACTGTGACAAAGTGACAACATCGAAAGTTTTATCATTCCTCCTGCCATACATCTGTGTTCAGCTACACAAAAATCAAAACAATGTGTCAATATTTAGGATGACTATAAAAGTATATAATTGTCGGCGATGGGGTAGGGGAATCACTAAACAATTGGAAAATACCATTGTTACAGAAGATGTTTTAAAGTGCAATAAATAACTGTTGTGTTTAAAGATGTTAATTTTTTCACAGTGATTGTGGAAAAAGATGGCCAGCACACAGGCAGCGCTCAAAACAAAACATGAACGGAGGTATTTCCTGTAAGAATATATTGGATTGTCAATAATAACTATTGATTGTGTAGCGCAATGGGGGTTAGTCAAGGAGCTCCTCCTCAAATTCCTTGTCAGGGGTAGCTACCATAGTTAAATTGTTAGAGATCCATTGATTTCTCCCTAAGTTTGGCCTTGTTGCACTTTTCTCTTATCTACCATTAGGTGGCCGGGTACTTGGTGGTACTAGTTATGAGAAGGACAACTTAAGATCAGGTTATGTGAATATGGGGTATCTCAGCCAATGGTCAGGGGTTTTCTTGAATCCCTTGGACTGCTGGGAGAGAACCTATATATTCGGGGTGGAGTTAGGTGATCTAGGTTCTGTGCCACCCGGACTACCGTCAGGGTGGAAGTGTGTCGTAAGTCCCAGGCTGCTAGGCCAGAGATTGGGCCTATCCCGGGGGCATCTGGCTGCCAGATCGTGTGAGGGCCTACCCAGAAGTAAGAGGACAGCGCAAGGTTGGAACTGTGGCTTGCAGTCCAACCACAAGTGCCGGTTCTGCCAGCAAGAGAACCGTGGTCAGAGGTAGAATGAAAGCTGTTGCCACTAAGGGCCCAACCACCTTTACCAGGGACCACAGTGAATAACTGAAGCAAGTACCAGAGCAGTATTCTTACCGAATGGGCACGGTGGAGAATCAGGAAACTTCAGGCGGTGATCAAGTCAGAGACCCAACCAGCGGAGGTGATGCAAGCAGAGCAGCCTTGTGTGTCAAGCCAGGGACTGAGCCGGTCAGTAGGAGTGAAGCTTGAAGGTATCCGAAGTGCCAAGCTAGGGACCCAGCAGGGAAGGGTGGGCAGGGCTATCTTAATGCAAGGGCACTGCCCAGGGGCCCCAGGTACACGGGGGGCCCCACAATAATCTTGCATTACATCATACTTGCCAACTGTCCCGGATTTGCTGGGACAGTCATGCTTTTTACTAAACTGTCCCGATGTGGTTGTGTCCCAGAACCTATACTGTGCCCTCCTGACCCCCCCCCCCTCCCCGTACTGTGCCCTTCTGCATTCCCCCTGTACTCTGCCCTTTGTGTTGACTGGTCTTTGATTTATGGAATGTTTTCCTTGTTTAAAATTGTATTTTATTGAAAGTACTAATGAATATATGTTTAATTCTATCAACTATTTATACTTTAGTTCTTGAAGGTAGGTGTGTAGATTGGGGAAAGCTGGTGGGGCCCCAGTGCATTACTTTACCCATGGGCCCATGATGCTATTAAGATGGCCCTGAGCGTGGGTGATGCGTGAGGGAGATACCAGAGCAAAAGCCTTGAGGAGCTCACGGGATTCAGAGTTAGTGAATCAGACGGTCCAGTTAGAGACCAGGAGCTCAAGGGGCTGAAGAAGAACTACAAGTAGAAATTGTAGTAAAGCTGAGAGAACTGGGATTTCCCTGTATGGCTGTCCTCCTATTGAAGTCTCAGACTCTGCCTATTGAGAGTGTCCTGGCTCCAACCCTCTTTCCCTTGCAAAAATATAAAAGGACTGTTATTAGACATTTTCATTCAAGAAGTTTCTTGCGCCCAATGGCTTTTACCACCTTTGCACCCACTATGCCTCACAACCCATTACATATTGAAGGATGTCAGCGGTCTGTGGCCTCAAAGGTTCTAATTTGACTGGAAGAGGCTAGAGATTCTGCTACAATTGTATTGTTATTATAATGCTGATGTTACATTTAGGCCTTCTTCACACAGCCATTTAGCGGATTCTTGTGGGTGAATGCGAATAGCTGTGGCCAATCAGCATCTAAAAACTGACACCCTGACAGTAGTTGGGATGGATTTTAGAGCACAAACGCTGTCAGATGCATCCAGACTCACACTTCTGTCCCTAACCACTATTCAAGGGGACATGTGATCAGGGCTGCTGTTATGGAGCCCCATACAGCCTATCTGATGGGGCCCCCCCAAAAATATCAAAACAATATTTTCACAAAAAATGCACTGAAATCACTATTAGCGACCCCCAACATAATATAACTTACAAAAATTGTAATAACCAATGTAAGTGGGGATTTGTACATGTATAACCAATGTAAGGGGACACCCTACACTGATCCCCAATGTAACTGGGACATTTACACTGACCTCAACACAAAAGTCATCAACCACCAATGTAATTGGGACATTTTACAGTAAACTCCCCCATCTCTCTGCTAATCTCTGCATTCCTATCTCCCTCTCAATGCAACTCTTCCCCCCAAACTCTTCCTTTGCTAGCCTCTTCATCCCAAATCCTTCACTTATAGCTTCTGCACCCCAAATCCCTCCTCTACTAACCTCTGCCCCCCCAAACCCCTACTTTGGTAACCTCTGCACTTCAACCCAATTCACTGACTCTTGCCGCTGAAATCTGTTGTTTGCGGCTCAACGGCCATGTGACGGAGGCCTTAGCAGTCTAGACAGCTCTTCTATTAGAATCCTCAGATTAGTTTTCCTTTAACAGGATTGATTCTCTAAAATTATTATTATTAAGAGTAGTGAGACCCTTGTAAGTCATGTACAGCATCCAGCAGTCATAATTGACCCCTCCCATGATACTCAACAGATCTTCCCTTTCTTCTTTTAGATGTATGAGTCTCACTGATCCCAGGGATAACGTACCTGTTAGGATGGAAATTTCTGGATGATGTATAGGCAATGGAAGGCGGCTCAGAATTATATATAGAGAGATGAACTGCGGGACATTTCAAGCAGCATACACAGAGCAGAGCTCCCTCTGACCTAATACTCTGTGGCATGGTAGAGGAGGACTGAGGTTTCACAAGACACAACAGTCCCTTGAATTACAGACATCTATCTACTGTTAGAGGAGTCAGCAGATAGCTGACAGTCTTGGTGAAAATTCTGCAGAGATTCCATTTTTGTATTTCCCGTACCACCTTACAGTCCCTCTGTCACATTATTTTGTCCCTTTTCCTCCAAATGTTTCCATTTCTGGGTCTAAGGGGATTTTGTATGATATACAAAAAAAAAAAAAAGCGTGATCCCATACTAAATATCTGGAATTGGGTACTGTTGCTACCTTGGGATGAGTTATTCTTCTCTGAGGAAAGCTTTAGACCCCTTTCACACTGAGGCGCTTTGCAAAACCCCCTGAGAGAGCTGCTCCATTCACTCCAGTGTGAAAGCCCTGCGGTGCGCTAGAAGGGCGTCAGAAAAAGTCCTGCCAACAGCTTCTTTGCAGCGCATTAGGAGCGGTGAATAAACCGCTCCTAAAGTGCCCCTCCCCATTGAAATCGATGGGCAGCATCGCCGAACCCTTTTTCGGCTGCTAGCGGGGGTTAAAAGCACCCCGCTAGCTGCACAAAAGCCCAGCAAAAATTACGGTAAAGCGCCGCAAAAAATAGTAGCGTTTTACCGTCTAGCCCCGGGGTGGCTCAGTGTGAAAGCACTCTTAATTTTGAGATGTCGGCCACATGTGATGAGCACAGCTGGGCACTACCGATACCATCATCAATACTACTACTTCAATACTGGGTGCTTTTACCCCCTTCCTGCCCAGGCCAATTTTCAAATTACAGCGCTGTCACATTTTTAGTGACAATTGCGCGGTCATGCTACACTGTACCCATATGAAATTGTAATTTTTTTTCCCACACAAATAGTTTTCTTTTGTTTATATTTAATCACTACAGTTGTTTGTTTTTTTTTATTTATTTTTTGCAAAAAAAATAAAAATACAGAAGATTTTGAAAAACAAAATGTGTTTTTCTTAGTTTCTGTTATAAAATTTTGCAAGCAAATAATCTTTCTTCATAAATTTAGGCCAAAATGTATTCTGCTACATTTTTGGTGTATATTAATTAGTCTGTAGGAAAGCTTTAGAGTCCACAGACTATGGTATATATAACTGAAAATCGATCAATCCTAATGTGCATAGGCATGTGCAAAAGTGAAAAATTCGTTTCGTTTCGTTTCAATTCGTCATTTAATAAATTTCGTTAAGTTAGGTTCGTTACATGTGTTGAATTCGTTTTCGGAATTCGTTCGTTTTCGACCGAATTTCGAAAAATACGGTCGAAATCGAAAATATTTCGACCGTTTTTCGAATTCGTTCGTTTTCGACCGAATTTCGAAAAAATCGGTCGAAATCGAAAATATTTCAACCAGATTAGAAAACAAATAGTCTCTTTTCTAATAGATTTTTTTTCGAATTAAATTCGAAAATATTTTTTTTTTTTTTTTTTTTTCGAATTCCGATCGAATTTAGTCCGCGGGTATTCGATTCGGAATTCGAAAAAAAAATTCGATTTCGACCTTTTTTTTTTTTTCGAAATTTGGTCGAAAATGAACGAATTCGGAAAACGGTCGAAATTTTTCGTTATTATAGCAATTCGGAAATTCATATGCATCCGAATGTCCGAATAATGGAAAATTCGTCCGAATTTCGATTCGGAACGAAACGAAATGCACATGCCTAAATGTGCATGACATCTCATTCAAATGTCAGGACAGTACAACGATCGAGATTGATTTCACTAGCGCAATCTCACAGATCATATAACCTAGGCAGGGTGTTTCTACTTTTGCAGCCAAATTGGGACAACACCTACTTTATATTTGTTATATGTCCTGATTCATATTGCGTATTAGCAAAATATTTTAAATTTGTGTAGCACCCTCTAGTGGTACTAGGATGTGTACAGTTAGTTTTTTGTAGTGTAGAAAAATTTTAGCAGGCTTGGCAGGCAGCCAGCCTGTTTGTTTGATACTGGGTTGGCAGGAAGCCAGGCAGGGCTGGGTGACTCACAGGCAGCATCACTGAAACCTCCCCTTTTCTTCCAGAATGTGCTGGAATCTTCTTCAAAGGAAGGAGGAGAGGAGAGGTGGTGCAGTTTGGAGTATTCTGAGGGCCTTGTCCAATCACTAACTAGGATTGGCAGGGGGAAGGCCCCCTCAAATACTCAGCGTCAGCCCAACTGCGGAGGAGTTGGCATCAGGTGGAAGATGGAACTGGAGTGTTAGGCTGTCGGGGCCTTAGAGGGAGCTCCCCAGTTTGGGGAGCGTGACCTTGGGCCTGGGCTCAGGTGTGGACAAAACCCTCTTACAACATACAGAGGTGTCCTGACCAGGAGGCCCAGTAGGAGCAAGAAAGGACAGTGGGTAAACACTGCCAGGCAAGTCTCCAGAAGTTCCACAGAGTGCAGCCGAGAAGGTTTGTGAGTGTTCACATAGTCAGGAGGACTGGGGAGGCACGCCTGAGAGAACTGGGAAGAGTGCAGTCTGGTATGGGTGCAGAGCCAGCGGAGTGGACTATGGTGACATGGGCAGTGGAGGGAGGCAGCTGCAGCCAGGAGGGTTGGCAGGGCCTGAAGATATGGTGCTGGGAGCAGTAGCCATGTGGACAACTAGCAAAAGGACTACCACAATTTTTTGCTACACCAAAGGGGCCTGCTGTCCCTGCCTGCAAAGGGCATTTGCTGAGGCCTGTTGGAGCCAGTGTCAGGCCTAAAACTAGTGCTAGCTGTTCCTGTGAGTGAGATCAGTAATCTAGTGATCTGCTGAAGAGTGAGATCAATAATCCAGTGATGTGCTGGAGCTGGAAGTGAGGAGATGTATATACAAGGAGTGTATATAGTTGAAGTCACAATTCTTTATTCTTCAATCGAGTGGGCATCCCATACTTACCCCTTCCAAGTTTAATTCTCCTAAATAAAACAAAAAAAAAAAGTACATGGACTGCTTCTTGACTCCTGAGTGTCTGAAGATTGTGTACTACTACAACGCGCCCATACAGGGGTACTGCGAAATTTGCAACTTCCCTTTTTAATATGCTATATTCTGGACCCTCTAGCAAGGAAACATTCTAGATAGGTCTCTTTGTTTAGGGGGACTAGGCAGCTGTGTTTTCCATAATCAACCCCATCTGTACTTTTTTTTTTTTTGAAAAGCCTATGGCGTGTGAAACACACTCAAAAACTCCACCCGGTGCAGAAAAAATGTGCACACACATAAAGAGTGTTCACAAAAACGTGCAGACGGGTGCAACGTCAAGTGGTCCTTCTGTGCAGAAGGGACCCAAACCCTGATCCCCCGGGGCGTTAGGCTCCAGACGGGGACTGAGTTACTGTGGCCCGAGCAACCGAAGCCGACTCGGACCCAACTTCCCTGGAGGGACTGCCGAAACAGAACCCTCCAAGTACTAGGTGGGACTCCCCCGAAGGGAGACACCATGAGAGCAGGTGAACTAAGCCAAAAGGCCATGTCCACCCACTCCCAAGACGTTCAGGGCTGGCCCGAGGACCGGCACCCTACTAATCACACTGTGTACAAAACGTGCACAACAAAAAAAAGACAAAAAGGTGACAAACATAGGCTAATAAATTCAACCCCATCTGTACTGTGCAGGCAGATCTTCATTATCAATTGCAAATAGATTTAAACACTATGGCCCAGATTCACCCAGCACTTTCGCCGACGTATAGCACATTACGGCGAAGTAAGTGCAAATGTGCGCCGGTGTATGTGTGCGGCAGACCCACAAACCAACATGTGTCTAGAAACAGGCTACACCCCGCCGACGTAGCTTGCACACGCCGGCGTAGGGTGGGCGCACATATGGGCTGGACACATGGTGCTGCTCCCATTGATTAGCCATTCAAACATGCAAATGAGTGAAATACGGCGATTCACAAACGTGCGTGCACCCGGCGCATGCAACGCGAGATGTGTGTAAGTTGTACGTCCGGCGTAAAGTTATTCCCCATAGATGAGGTGCAACCCAGCAACAGACATGCAAAGGTCTTCACCAGGGAACACAAGCTGGCGTATTGTGCGTTGGACGTGTGTCTGGCTGGGCGTACGTTAAGTTCACGGCGTACGTGGTGATCCTGCGTAGCTTAGGCAGTTGTGCCGGCGTGGTTGTGAGAAGGCGCAGGAGGGTGCTGTGCATGGCTCCATGGCGACGTCACGGCGCATGCGCAGTTCGTGATACGCCGAGTGTAAAACACTGCACCATGCTCAGACCATTATTTACATGGGGTCACGCCCACTTCCACCTATGCCGGCGTGCGCCTTCGAAACCCACGCCACGCTGGCGCAGCATTGGGAGCACTAGCTTGCTGAATGCGATACTTGCCTCCTACGCGCTATGGTGTGTGCACAATGCCGGCGTAATGTGCGCCCATCTCTCTGTGAATCTGGGCCCTTTTGTCCTAACATTGTTCAAAAACCCTTGCAGTCAGCCATGACACCTCCTTAGAAACATCTAAAATGCAAGGGAGGAAAATGTAAAAAATAAATAAAAATTTAGGCATGCTGTGTGAATATGAACACATAAATATAATCAGAATACCCTCCTGCGCTATGGTGCTATAGTCTCAAATAACCAGACAAAGTAACCCTGAGTGTTGTATTGCCAAAAAACAAACCCTCAAACATAAAAACTAAATAAAAACAGTGCTGAAGGTCAGTGCATGTGCGAATGTCGGATCTCTCCAATATAAAGTACACTCTACATTTATCACACATAACCCAGCAGAATTTGATATGCAATAATATAAGGACAGAAATTCAATGGCGAATTGTCAAAAGAAATCCTCCATCCAGTGTTCGTTTTTTACTTATATATATCAAATCTTCCCAACATAAGTTGAAATATGACAAACATCCAAATAACATTCTACAATCAAATAAAGGAAAATTATAAAAATAATAAAACACAATAGTAAATAATTTTCCTGCACCTAGCTTCTCTTCAACACACTCTAATATATCATGTGCTTTCAGTTGTGCATATAAACTTTATTCAGCTTCGGAATGTCCGTTTTTTATTTTATTTTAACAAGCAACATTACACAAAGCACTGAAACATCTCCAAGCTGAGAAGTAGGTACAGTAAAGCAGTCTCACCTATCACAATCCAGGTGTTACATAGAGGATACATATAGAACCTCAATCAAGTAAAAGTACAGTCACATATTAACCACTTAAGCCCCGGACCATTTTGCTGGCCAAATACCAGGCCACTTTTTGTCATTTGGCATTGCATCGCTTTACCTGACAATTGCACGGTCGTGCAACGTGGCTTCCAAACAAAATAGATTTTTTTCCCCCACAAATAGAGCTTTCTTTTGGTGGTATTTGATCACTTCTGCGGTTTTTATTTTTTGCGCTATAAACAAAAATAGAGTGACAATTTTGAAAAAATTGCAATATTTTTTATCTTTTACTCTAATAAATATCCCCCAAAATGTCCTCAGTTTAGGCCGATACGTATTCTTCTACATATTTTTGGTAAAAAAAAAAAAATGCAATAAGCGTATACAGTATTAATTGGTTTGCGCAACAGTTATAGCGTATACAAAATAGGGCATAGAATTATGGCAATTTTATTATCATTTTTTTTTACTAGTAATGGCGGTGATCTGCAATTTTTATCGTGACTTTATGGCGGACACATCAGACATTTTTGACACATTTTTGGGACCATTGTCATTTTTACAGCGAAAAGTGCTATAAAAATGCACTGTTACTGTGAAAATTACACTGGCAGTGAAGGGGTTAACCACCAGGTGGCACTAGATGGTGCTGAAGGGGTTAAGTGTGCCCTAGGGAGTGCTTCTAAGGGGGGATGGGCTGTGTGTGACAGGACAGTGATCACCGCTTCCGATTACAGGAAGCTGTGTACACTGTCCTGGCACTAGGAAGACTGGGGAAATGCTTGTTTACATCAGCATTACGCCCTTCACAGTGACACGATCTAAATGTCTTTGATGACGAAACGCGTCTGAGTGGGTACGTGCTGACGTCAGGATGGGAGCTTTTGTATTGTAGCCGGCCGGCTTCATTTTTACACGCTATTCATATTGTGTTTTTATCATACGAAGGTTACGGTCGCAGTAGTGAGAGTCTGCATCCATCAATCCATCTATTAGCCTGCAGTTGTCCTATACATATTAATGCGCATAGCTGCTTTGATCTGGTAAGGAGATTCTCTGTATGGTGGCGGTTCACATTGCGGTGGATTTGTATGTCTTCCGATCCTATTGCTGTTTAATATCCATTGTGGTGGTACACTTATACATACTGTGAACATTGGGTGTATTTGTGTCTCCCAAACCCGATAGCATTGATCCTATCATATGGGTCACCATTTTTGACAGGATCACGCTATGTTTTTTTATTTTTCCTTTCCTTTTTCTACGCATCCTGTGGAGTAAATTTTTCATCTGCTTATCAACATTGCAGAAGTTAGTACTGGTGTGCTAACTAAATACCTGGGCTGGGTTATAGCCATCCGCCATATTGGCTTACCTTCTGGCATTCAATTTATCAGGTTGATTTAGGACCCGGGAAGGCTTTGTGTTTTTTCTTACCAGCCTTTCTTATTGGACTCATTATTCCAGCACTACTTTGGACTCATAGCGCAATTTTTCTTTTTATCTTTACTGTGTTTATCCCACTAATATTGCTGCTGTACAGGGGTTTCATAAAATATTTTATTTTATTTATATTACAATTTTTTTTTCCACTTCAGACTCCACCAAAAACAAGAGACTTGCTCATGGATTAATTGCTTATATAGTCTCTGCTACGGTTTCGCATCATTTGTGGTTTTGCTTTTAATTCTTTATTTTTATATTACTAATTTGATCATAGTACGTGCAGTTTTTTACTCTCACGATCGTGGGTACGCTCGCGGACATCGAGTCAGCAGGACCTGCGGTTGGATTCACGGAGCTTGCGGCGGGCACGCACATCCACAATGCCGCTTCTTAAAGGGGACGTATATATACTTCCATTTGCCTGCCCGTGCCATGCTGCAGACGTATATCTGCGTGAGGCGGGCGAGAAGCGGTTAAAGAGGATCTGACAGGTAACTACGAATCTATAGTACACTACACAGGTTTAAAGCGGAGTTCCACCCAAAAATGGAACTTCCACTAATCCCACTCCTCACCCCCTTACATGCCACATTTGGCATGTAATTTTTTTGAGGGGGGAGTGGGGGCTTCAGGAGGAGTGGGACTTCCTGTCCCACTTCCGCCGAGGGGCTGGTAAGGCGATTAAGCTTAATCGCCTTATTGCAGCCCCTCCCCTAGGCGATCGCCTAGGACACTGACAGGTCCCAAGCAATCGCCTGTCCAATCAGCGGCGGGCCGCGCCGCTCGCGCATGCGCAGTGCCGCTCGCGCATGCGCAGTGGGTGCCCAGCCGTGAAGCCGAAGGCTGTCATGGCTGGGTGCCCACAGTTGTGATGAGGACGCCAGCCGGGGAGGGGGGTAGAGGAGCGGAGCCACAGTCGGCGCGTCGCTGGAACGCTGGAGCAGGTAAGTGTCTGTTTATTTAAAGCCAGCAGCTACACTTTTTGTAGCTGCTGATTTTTAATAAACATATAACTAGGCTGGAACACCCCTTTAAAGATCCAAGTATTTTCAGTAGCAGAACCGGGACCTAAGCAAAAGAAGGGGAACGGGGTGAGGGTTGATATTAGAATGTCAGCCATACACCAGCAGAATACTTAGGGTGACCTGGGGTAAACAAAACAAAAGTACCTAATAGTGGGGTTGGGGTTCATAACACAGGCAATTCACAGGGTCAGGTCCTTTACCTCAACCCATTCTGCCCACATTTTTGAGAACTTCAGTGAGCAGTCAAGCCCCATATACATCAATTTATAAAGTGAATGTGCATTATTGACCAAAGTCCTCCACATCTGTATAGTTGGAGGCAACAGCTTTTTCTATTCGAGTAAAATATTTTTACTGGCAAAGTAGACCGTATAAAACACATTTTTTTTTAATGATATGTAGCATGTATGTTATCAGAGATCCCTTAAAGCAGAAGAGCAGGGTCCCTGGCAATGTTCAATATACCTGTCAGGATTATATATGTTACCACCCCACCCCAGAATTCCTGAATGTAAGGGCAGGACCAGACCATGTGTAGGAAAGTGCCCACAACGGACCATCACTTAGGGCATACCGCCTCCTGAGAATTGTATATTTTGGACAGCCTATAGGGGGAATAATAAGCCCGATGTAAACATTTCAGTTGGTAAAAATCTCCTGAGAACAGGAGACAGTAAACAGTAAAGCCCCATACACACATCACACAACAATAAAGGTTTTTCTCTTCAGGTGTACCAAAACCATATAATATGAGGTCAAACCTTAAGGCAGCGTACACACGATCAAATCTATCTGCTGGAAACGGTCAGCCCGACCGTCCCAGCAGACAGATTCGATCGTGTGTATGGGCGAGCAGACGGATTTGGCCAGCCGACAGATTTTAAAGCATGCTTTAAAATCTATGGGCTGGGAATCCGTCCGCCCGATATGTCTGCTGGTTAGTACGCTAACCAGCAGCCATATCTTCTCGCACATGCGTCGAATGGATTAGACGCATGAGCGGAAGTAATTTACTTCCTGGTGCGGTGACGTGGTGGCGTCAACGTCACCGCCACGCCCCCGCTCTGTCTGCTGGCGGGGATTTTGGTTTGATCGTGTGTACAGCGATCAAACCAAAACGGCCAGCAGGCAGATTTGTTCAAATCGGTCGGTCCGACCGATTTGAACAAATCTATTTGCTCGTGTGTACGGGGCCTAAGAGTTTCAATTTGTATGCAATCAGGCAGGCCCTTGCACTACATGGTTTTGGTAAACCTGAAGAGAAAAACCTGCAGGAAAACTGATAGTGTGTATGGGGCTTAAGTATTGTTGAATGCCTTCCTCACAATCATCAAATGCTAAGGTATGTATATCACTATGCCAGAGGGCACAGTAAAGTTTATCCTCAATGTCTGAATGCAGGAGACTTTCAATATCATGAGACTCAAGGGCAACTGGATCCCGAAAAGCATGGCAAAATCTAAAAAGCATCCAAGTAGGTAGACTATTCCTAAGTTTAAGCTTATCAAAAGTAAGTGCCCACTAGACACAGTATCACCTAGAGCAGGGGTGTCAAACTCAATTTCATTGAGGGCCGCATCAGCATTACGATTGCCCTTAAAAGGGCCGGTTGTATCTGTAAGGTTAGATTTTCAGCGCATCTCCTCCCCTTACATTAGATGTTAAATGCCACCCCACCATCAGATGTTGAGTCCCCCACTCTCCCTTACATCAGTGCACCCCCCTTTCCTTATGCTGCTGCTGGGAAGAAGCTGGATGCATTGCTTGAAAGCAGAAAGTAAGGGTCTTGAGGACCAGAGGAGGGCGAGGGCCACATGAAATGGCTTAGAGGGCCGCATTCGGCCCGCGGGCCTTGTGTTTGACACCCCTGACCTAGAGTTTTAATACCAAATCTAGCCTATACGACTGGATCTGGAATGGAGTTAAAATGTGAGAGAGTAGGATTACCCCATAAAGGGGTGTGTGGAGACCAACACAGTATGCCTTAGCCACCTTAGCTGTAACCAGCCCCCACACACGAAGGGTAGTCTTTAGAGTAACATTCTGGTTTGAGTGTGGGCCCCTATGGACCAGATTACGAAGCTGAGAGTAGGAGCCATAAGTGCTGCTTCCAGGGTTGGCAGGAGATTAGGAGAACCAGCAATGGACTGTAACTAAGACTATAGTGCATTAGTATTTTAAAAAGCATGGCAAAGCAAGGTCACCCAACAACATCAGCAGTTGCAACATGGTCTTGGCTGAATTTGATAAGTGTATGGCCAGTTTAGGACTAGAAGTTTCCATTTCTGGGTGATATAGGAATATCCAAGTTTAGAAGATCTTCAAAAACATTTTTATGTTCATAATGTAGAATACTGGTAAGCCTTTCACTGGCCAATCCTGTTTTTTAACTTCAGAAAATAGAATAAGTTTTGCCTTTTGCTCCCCGCCAGTGTTAACTTTTCAACAAGCAAAATTTGGTTGACGCACTTGCAGTTTTCTAGTCAGCAGCCCAACTGTACGATGGAGGAGAGCCTGCC
Organism: Rana kukunoris; assembly: GCA_029574335.1. Taxonomy (NCBI): domain Eukaryota; kingdom Metazoa; phylum Chordata; class Amphibia; order Anura; family Ranidae; genus Rana; species Rana kukunoris. The sequence continues at coordinate 425,301,533 of CM056051.1, read as the reverse complement.
AGGGTTTTTTAGAGATGTCCCTACAGATTGTTTTAAGGAAACAGAATACCTTTGTCCAGAATGCAGCAGCAAACAGACATATGCATCAAATATGTACCATGTCCCCTTCATCAGCACAGTCCTGGAAACATTTGTCATAAAATTAAAGATTTATTTAGAAAGGGGACCATATACCATTGCATCATTACCTTATAAGCTACATCCGTATTAATGACATTGAGGGATCCGGAAGCCAGATTATTTTATGCACCACCAGCCTAGATTGCATAACGTCTGTCTCCCATTTACTAACATATCGGTCATAGTTCAGAAGTTTATTCAGTAGAGCATAAAAAAGTGTAATAAGCTTTGGACCCCTTGGGGTGTGTCGACAGACCTGCTCTAAACAGGGCATGGACTACATGTCATCTTTATATTTAAGAAAGGTAGAAAGCCAATACTGCATTTACCTAAATCTAAATAATTCCTTAGCTGGGGATTTCTAGTGTTCTGGAACATAGGACCAATTAAATTGTGGTGTCTAAAGCCGCGTACACACGATCAGTCAAACCGATGAGAGCGGTCTGAAGGACAGTTGTCTTAGGTTAACCGATGAAGTTGACTGATGGTCTGATGTGCCTACACACCATCAGTTAAAAAAATGATCGTATCAGAACCCGGTGACGTAAAACACAACGACGTGCTGAAAAAAATTAAGTTCAATGCTTCCAAGCATGCGTCGACTTGATTCTGAGCATGCGCGGGTTTTTAACCAATGGTTTTGCATACTAACGATCGGTTTTGACCTATCGGTTATCAATCCATCGGTTAACTTTTAAAGCAAGTTTGCTTTTTTTTAACAGATGGTTAAATAACCAATGGGCCCCACACATGATCGGTTTTGACCGATAAAAACGGTCCTTCAGACCATTGTCCTCTGGTTAACCTATTGTGTGTACGTGGCTTAAGAGTCTAGAGGAAGCCTATCATTTTTAGTGGGATGCCTTAAAGCAGTGGCCTCCAGTGACCTATTTCTCCCATTGACACCAACAAGGGGGCACCATACCTTCCACTGACACTAACAGTGGGGAACCATTCCTACCACTGACACCAGCAATGGGGCATGAATCCTCCCACTAATATAAACAATTATGCCCCGTACACAGGAGTGGTTTTCCCATTGGAAAAAGTATGATTATCGCTTTTGGTCGTGAATCCCGACCGTGTGTGTTCCATCAGACATTTTCCAACCGAAAAACTGCTGGAAAAAGATAAAGAGCAGGTTTGGAATTTCCTATTGTGTGTACAAATTCCGACGAGCAAAATTCCGATGCATGCTCGGAAACAAATCGATGCATGATCAGAAGCAAAGAACGTAATTTTCTCGGCTCATCGTAGTCTTTTACGTCACCGCGTTCTTGGCAGCCAAAAGTTCACCGAACTTTGGTGTGACCGTGTGTATGTAAGGCAGGCTTGAGCAGAATTCCGTCGGAAAAAACATTCAACTTTTTTCCGACAGGAAAAACACTTGTGTGTACGGGGCATTAGGCGAAATTCCTCCCACTAATACCAATGATGGGGCGACAAACCCCAGTTGAAGACTCGTAAGTCGTAATGCGTAGGGTGAAGGGAGACGTACATCGGGATTGCCATGACACCAGCGCGGTGCCGCTGTGTTATATGCTCGTTTTACTTCTATATTTGTAAGTGCAATTTTATTCATTAAAACTCCTTTATATCAACGGTAATGCACTATTGGAGGTCCTTTATTCCTGTTTATACCCCACCTCTGAGATCCAGGTCATTCCTATGCATATTGCGGAAACCAGGAACATCAGGGAGATAACCAGCAGTGGATCTGCACATTGAGTAAAGTAAAAAATAGTGTTTTTTTTTTCAAAAATGTCGCTCTATTTTTGTATATAGCGCAAAAAATAAAAATCGCAGAGGTGATCAAATACCACCAAAAGAAAGCTCTATTTGTGGGAAGAAAAGGACGCAAATTTTGTTTGGGAGCCACGTCGCACGACCGCGCAATTGTCTGTTAAAGCGACGCAGTGCCGAATCGCAAAAACACCTTGGGTCATTTACCAGCGTATTGGTCCGGGTCTTAAGTGGATAACATCATGAACTCTGTCTGCACTTTATAGTATCTGGCACTATAGTATTTGGCACTATTGATTTATATGTCACCTGCATCACTCTGCAAATTAATATCTAACATTTGTTGGTCTTATTCACTTTGCGCAATTACTTTTTCCTTACAGTTGTTTATTTATAGGTGTTGTGTTTGCACTTTTTGTTTTTGCTGCATTGTTTTTTCTGTGTGTTTAGGGCGACCTTGAATTTTAGCGCAGAAGCCCCCTCTTTCATTTATATAATGATGGGGCACTATTCCTCCTTCTACTGGCTACAGCCACTATGTAATTTTTTAATCCCACTGACATTGGGGCATTTTCTACTTTCACTTGCCACTCTGGCCCCCCCTAAATTCTGAAGGACAATAAACTGGCTCTTTGTTTAGGAAGTTTGGGGACCCCTGCCTTAAAGCAATGTATGTTAACGCACGATATAACACACATTGGTTAATGCACTGCAAAAGGTGCAACTGGGCACTAAATCTGACCATTAGTGTCCAGACCCTTGTATAAGTCTTTATCATCCATGCTGTCAGTCATGCAGGGATCGCCTGCAGAAAACCCACTTTAAGCAGGATGAACGTACTGAAACCCCAGAGAGGGAAAACATTTGTATTGACATATTTTATACCAGAATAATTATGTTCACAGGAGTACGTGTAACTGCTCCTACATTTGTAGGGCACATAAAAAAGGAATGTCCATCACTGAGAGGTGACCTCCAGCGCTACGAACGCCAGAACATTAGGTCAGATATACCCATTTTTTGGATCTGTTCCTAAAAGCAAAACATATGTTCGTGTTAATGCTATTAATAGTTCTTTTATACAAACCATACTGAAGCTTTACTAGCCCTTTAAATTTCTAATTGAGCGAAAAAATAACACCCATAAAAAACAGCAGCCGACCCGCCAACCAGCTCAGGTGAACTGGCTCGCTTTGCCAAACTACACATAGATCTTTGTAAAGGGTTCTTATTAATGAGCAAGTATGCCGCTGTAATTGGGATACCAGCGTGTAAAATGCTCTACCATAGACTCAGATGCCCTCTGTGGTGAAGCAGGTGTCCATACTCAGAGAGACTTTGCTGGCCCATGGACACAGCTCAGACATTTCTTGTAACATTTTATTTGCATCCAGCAGTTAGATTAAAGCATCTACTGAAAATTAGGGATTAGTGAACCTGACATTGTTCGATTTGAGCAGGGGCAATGAGAAAATAGGGCAATGGCAATGGGACGCATGCGAATTCAAAACCCCATTGAAGTTTAGGGGAATCAGAACCTGCTATTTTTATTTTATTTTTGCTATTGTTAAATAAAAAAATAAAAAATATTTGGGCTCTGCCAAGGGTGGCATGTATTGATGCAGAATTTTTTTTTTAAGAGGTGAAAAAGAGACTTTTTATGTGTATTAAATTAACATTGAAAATACACAAATCATTTAAAGGGTCACTAATGGAAAACATGTTTTGGGCTGAAATGACTGTTTACAGGGTATAGAGACATAAAAGTTAACTGATTCCTTTTAAAAATGATTAGAAATAGATAAAAATCAATCATATAATCAACCTACAGTTCTAGTTTTGTTTTTGCTGTTATTTCCTGTCTCTCTAATGTACAGAGCCAGAGAGCCAATAGAGGGCAGTGATGGTTTGTCTAAAACCCCTTAGCACCAACCCAGTTTCAGTTTACACACAGTAATCACACCTCCTTGATTAGTGACCACAGTGAGAAAGCTCCCAGCACTGTGGTTGTAAGGAAACAGACAACCAGGAAGTGTGGAGATCAGAGCAGAATTACAGCAACATCAAAGCAAAAATGAACAATGAGGACATGAAAACAGCACTGCAGTAAGCAGGGCCACCATCAGGAATTATGGGGCCCCTTACACAGCTTCAGGCATGGGGCCCCTGGAGCAGAGAACCGGGGGGGGGGGGTGCTACCGCCTGAAATTGAGAAGCGGGGGGGGGGCCCTGAGAAGGAAATAAAGAAAAATATAAAAAAGGGGGGACCTCTGGGCCCTTTAATAAAAAGAAAAAATAGAGAGAATATAAATATATATATATATATATATATATAAAATATATAAATAAATATATATATATATATATATATATATATATATATATATTTTTTTTTTAAAAAGGGTGGTTGCCATCTGGGGCTCTGGGGACCTCTGGGCCCTTTTCAATTTTTTTTTATAAAAAGACCTCTGGGCCCTTTAATAAAAAGAAACCTCTGGGCCCTTTAATAAAAAATATATATATATAAAAAAGAAATAAACATTATAAAAAAAACAAGGGGGGTTGCCTTTCCTGGGGAGGTCTGGGCCCTTTAATAAAACATAAATAAAAAACATATAAACAAAACTAACATGGGGCCCTGGGGACCTCTGAGCCCTTTAATAAAATATATCTATGTATAAAAAATAAAAAAATAAAAAATAAAATGTAAAAAAAATGTAAAACATTTTTATAAAAAAAGAGGGTTGTCATCTGGGGCCCTGGGGACCTCTGGGTCCTTTAATAATATATATATATATATATATATATATATATATATATATATATAAATACAATAAAATAATATATAAAAATATATGTCATCTGGGGCCCTGGGGATCTCCCACCGGACCTCTAAAAAAAAAATAACAGAAAACAAATTGGGCCTTTAATAAAAAATTAAATAAAAATATATATAATTTTTTATATTTTTTTTATAAAAAAACAAATAGAAAAAGAGGGTTGTTGCCATCTGGGGCCCTGGGGGCCTCCGGGCCCCTGGGGACCCCCGGGCCCCTTACAGGTGTACTGCCTGTACCCCCCTGATGGCGGCCCTGGCAGTAAGGTAAAGGAAGCTATTTAGCTAAAAAAAAAAAATCCTTTAGTGACCCTTTAAATAATATGCATTTATGATTCCTTAACCACTTCCAGCCAGCTATAGTAAAATGACAACTGGGCTTTGGTTTCATTATCCTGACTGGGCATCATATGACGTCCAGCAGTATAAGCCACTAGCGAGTGCCCCCGAGGGCATGCAGTGCGGCTATTAGTAGTGTGGTGTGACCCTCTGACACACGGCATCGCCGATCTCGGTAAAGAACCTATGACGTAGGCTCTTTACCATGTGATCAGCTGTGTCCAATCACAGCTGATCACATCAGAAACCAGAAGTTTTTTGGCTTTTCCTTTATTCCTGCTGACAAGGCACAGCGCATGTATGCGTGCAGGTGCGTGACTCAGGTGCGTGTGCGCTAAGAACTGCTTGGTGCCAATTGACCTTTAAAAGGACAGCGGCTGCACTTGATCTGCAGCCCCTGTCTTGTAAACCTGTATCTGCCAGCTGATCACCTGTACCGACCCGGCTCTGTTGACTTAGGCCGCGTACACGCGGCAGAGATCCTCGACGGGCAGAACACATCGTTCCGCCCGTCGAGGCTCTCTGCCGGCCGTCGAAATCGGCGACCCGCCCGTCGGGAATGGCAACCAGTCATTCATCCAGGCGGGCCGTCGAGGAAATAGAGAGCGTGCTCTCTATTTCTGCTCGACGGGCTTCCCGACGGGAAGCTCGCCGAGACCGTACACACGGCCGAGGTCCTCGCTGGAATGCACATTCCAGCGAGGTTCTCGCTGGTTTTCAGCGAGAACCTCGGCCGTGTGTACGCCGCCTCATGCCTAGGACACACGGGAAAAGGTCCGTCGGAAATTCCGAGGGGAAAACCGAGAACCTGCTCTCTACTTTTCCCACGTACAGATGATCGGTTTTCTCATCAAGAAAACTCAGATTAAAGCTTTTCCTCGGGAATCCTGATGGTGTTTATGCTCCATCTGAGTTTTTCCCCACAAGAAAACTGCCAAAAATGTCTGGTTTCTGCTACACACGGCCGGGTTTTCTAATGGGAAAAAGTCTGTCGAGAATCCCGGTGGGAAAAAAGAGAGCTGGTTCTCTTTTTTTTGTCCGGTGGGTTTGGCAGTTTTCCTGTCGGAAAAACTGTGAGGGAGCATACACACGGCCGGGATTCCCAGCCAAAAGCTCTCCTCGCAGTTTTACCGCCGGTCATGTGTACGGGGCATTACCCATTATCTCCAATCCTGACTTTGGCTTGCCTTTTGACCCTGCTTATACCTCTTGCTACATACCCTGTTGCCAACCAATGCCTGTTTATCTGACCCTGCTTCAGCCTGCTGCATTACCCTGCCTGACTACCTGCTCCGATCCGGCTCGTCTGACCCTGCTCCTGCCTGTTGCCTTGCTGTGTGTGTTTTCTGTGCTAACCCGGATTGTCTCATCCTGCTCCAGCTTGCTGCTGATCCTGCATCAACCAGTTCACCAGGTCGCTGACCTGCATCTGTCCCTGCTGTCATCTGCAGTTTCAGTCATACCTGGAGGATCATCATCCAACCTTATCCAACCTCAGTGCCAACTAGGGTGACCACATGTCCCGGATTGCCCGGAACAGTCCCGCATTTTGCAGGTCTGTCCCGGGCACATTCATTCCAGGACAATATTCAGTCCCGGAATGAAATTGACACAGCCACCCCCTGGGCCAATCTGATGCCCCCAAAAAAGGGGGGGCATTATGCGCATTGAAAGCCCCCAATGTGCTACCTGGATTTTGGGCCCCTCTATCTGGCTAGGCTGTGAAAAGTACATGTGGTATCCCCATACTCAGGAAGCATAGCAGAATGTGTTTTGGGGTGAAAGTCTAAGTAAGCCTATGTTTGTTAGACCAGTGTTCCAGTCCTCAAGGTGCTCCAAAATGTCATGTTTTCAGTATTTCCCTCAGATGAAACAGTTGTAGTACCGTAATTACTAAGGCAGTGAATTTGAGCAATGTTGTACAAGGAGCTGCAAGAGGATGATACCAGGTCAAATTTAAATACTTATATTTAAAAAAAATACATTTAGGCTCGGTTTACACTAGTGCAACCCCTTTGTTGTGCGACTTTCAGTGCTACTATGCATTGTGACTTGCTTGTGATTTTCATGTGACGTTAGAGTTTATGGGACTCTAAGTTGCATCAAAGTAGTGCATTAACCTTTTTTGAAGACACTGCGACTTGAGTCGCAAAGATTGGAACTGATTACATTGAAATAAATGAGTTTTGACTTGTCATGCGACTTTAAATTGTATGACAAGTCGCACTAGTGTGAACCAAGCCTAAATGATATACCAGTATTACTGATTAATTTGTATCTTCTGTATCTGCCTGGAGTCCAGCTTTCCTGACAACTTCTACAATGTGTTTCTGAGAACTCCTACAAATAACTTTTACAACCATCCACCAGCTCTTACCCCAATGTACACCATGGCTCTGAGAAACTTTCACTATGTACAGAATGAAGGACGGTGATAAGGAACTTTCAAAATACAAACTTGTTCTCAAAAACTTGCAATTCGTAGCTGTCAGCTTTTTTTCTTTTTTTTTTTACAAAGTCTTCTGCAGAGACGAAAAATTTCAGAGTAAGTGATGTCACAAGAGACGATGAGAGGAAGAGGGGACTCCAAATCAACTGGAAATGATATCCATTATAACCCCAAAAGTGTGCAAGCAGCATGTACATCACAGTTAGTAGCCAATCAGTATCCATCTTTTAGTGTTTGAGCTGAATTGCATTGACTGTAGACAAATATAGCTATTAAAAAGTTAATGTAGCGAGGATAAGTGCCTGAAATATAAAACTTGTACATGTGTTTTTTTTCTAGCTTTATATATACTTCAGAAAACAGCTAACAAATTTAAAACCAAATCAAAAACAAAGAACAAAAATGTAATCTATTGAAGATGGTTGCATTAGTTTTCCTTTTTCAGGCTTTTGTTTCCTGCAGTAACATACTTATGCCTTGTACACACAGCCAGACTTTCCAAGAAAAAAAGTCAGACAGGCTTTTTTTCTCGGAAAGTCGATGGACCTTAGATAGAGAACCTGTTCTCTTTTTGTCCATCGATCTTCCGATGGGGTATTGGCGGACCGTTTCACGGTCAAAAGTTCGACCATGTGTATGAGGCATTACTGTCCTAATGTGCACTGTGCTGTATTTATGTAATAGCAGTGTTGTGTGCTAGGATTACAGGACATGTTCTTCTCTCCTTATCTGCTTAGGCTTTTTCCACACATATGCAGGCGTTACGGTGTGCATGTGTTTTTGCACGATTTTGCACAATTTCACACACTGCGCTTAAGACAGCCCATTAATTTCAAAGGGCTTCCCTACACAAGCCAATCACATAAAAGAAGTACAATTACCTTTTTTTTTAAATTGAGCTACACCAAAATGTTAAAGTAAACGTTAGCAAGGTGCACTGGGGTTCCATTTGGAATTGATAGAAATTCCGTGCACCTGTAAAAGGGATGCATGTTTTTTTTTTTGATGGTTGTGAGAATGTGCGTGATTATGCATGTTTTACCGCAACACACAAATGTGAATCTAGCCTTAATATAGGGGGGGGGGGGAGTTCTCTAGTTCTGACAAACTTCCTGATAACTTAATTTGAGATAACACTGACAAGGGCACAGGAACTAACAAGAGCTTACAAGCTCACTTTTTTATTGTCAGGATCAAGAGGTATTTTTGCAATTGTCCAATATAAATCATAACAAAATGCTTTCAATGGTATATTTAACTACTTCCCGCCTGCCCACCATCAAATGATGGCGGAACAGTGTGGCTCTCGTTCTGGGACGATGTCATTCTGGGACACAGCGTGACTCCGATCTCAGCAAAGAAGTGCGGCTCTTTACACATGTGATCGGCTGGGTCCAATCATGTAAACATGTAAACAAGGTAATCACTGATCATCAGTGCCCTGATTACAATGCAGCCCAACAGTGCCCATCAGTAATGCCACTCTGTGCCCATCACGACGATAACTTTATTGTGTTAATGTGGCCCCACAGGTGTGGGCAAACACAGTTAAAGTGATACTAAAGTCTTTTTTGTTAAAAATAACAAACATCTTATACTCACCTGCTCTGTGCAGTGGTTTTGCACAGAGCAGCCTAGATCCTCTTCTTCTTGGGTCTCTCTTAGGTGCTCCTGGCCCCTCCCTCCTGTTGAGTGCCCCCACAGCACGCAGCTTACTATCAGGGCAGCCGAGCCGCAGCTACATGTGTCCACCCAGACACCAAGCCACGGCCCTGCCCCACCCCCTCTCTCTCTTTATTGGATCACTGACTTTGATTGACAGCAGCGGGAGCCAGTGGCGCTTCACTGCTGTCTTAGCCAATGAGGAGGGAGAGTCCCAGACAGCTGAGTCTCTTGTGCAACATCGCGTGATCGAGATGGGGCTTAATACCTAGAATGAATTATGATAAAAAAACTTTCGTTCTTTACAACCACTTTAATGGTGGTTGGTACGGTTACTTGGAAACAAGGAAGTGGTACAGTTACTTAGTGCTCCAGTCCTAAAAGACTGAGCGGGGTAATGACACCTCACAGGTGTGGGTGGACAGTGTCTATGGTGGTACCTGGTGGTTGGTACAGTTACTTGGTGCTTGAGTCCTGAAAGGTTTGACATTTTAAATGGTGATATTGGTCTGTGTGTTTAATGCTAAAGGTATGGTACAGCAAAGGTTAAAGGTTATCATATTTGTTTTAAATCCCAAATAAAGGGGTGGCGGCCATAATTTTCCACACTTTCGTTTCATGGTTTTCTTTACTATTATTATCAGGGCCATTTGAAGGAATTTGGGGGCCCCAAGCAAAATGGGAGCCCCCAAGCACCCCCCCCCCGCGCATGCAAAACCTACATTAGCGCTACACTAATTTTTTACACCCATGTTCTTACTCCTCCCCCCCTCCCTAGTCGCTATGTTTTTCTTTTCTCACCTCCCCTTCTTCCCTGTAGGCAGCCGCTGTGTGGCTGAGCTCCTCTTCCTCCTGTCAGTCCGGTGTTCTATCATTATGGGTTCTCAGTCCCTTATCAGGCCTGGGCCTGGCCGGGTACAGCGCGGTACAGGAGATTCAGTTTCCTGTGTTCCCGGCCAGACTGACAGGAAGTGTGCACTTCCTGTCAGTCCGGCCGGGAACAGGAAACTGAATCTCGGCCACGCTACAGCCTGGGAAGGGGAAGTTGGGGGCCCCATGCCAGCTCAGGGCCCCAAGCAATTGTTTGTTTTGCCTGTCCTGTAGCGACGGGTCTGATTATGATTGATGGTGGTGGTGTGGAATTAGGGTGGTTGTTTATGGGGTTGTACAGTCCCATGTTGGAGACTGGGGACATGCTTCAGGAAACAGTCCCAGACTGGAGACACATTACATTAGACAGCTAAAGAAAGAGATCACTGTCATTACAGACCCTTTACAATTTAAAGCTTCCTACAACCCCTTTAAAAAAATGACTTGTGCCACATTTGATATTTCTCTTGGCATTATAAAAGAAAAATCATAAAAAGAGATTGACCACACCAAGAAAAGTAAGGTATTTTGACATAAACACAGAAAAAAAAATGCGTGTTTAGTGCAAAAAGATGTTAGGAAATACAAAAACAGGCTTTCTTTATCCCCTGTTGCACCAGATGAAATGTGCCCAGGGTGAGGTCAGTGGATAACCAGTGAAGGACCGTTAAGGTGTGCTATCCTGAGCAGTGACCCATGGTGGTATCATTTGGAGATCATTATTATTAGCCCTGGTTCACACTGGGCTGCGGGAGTGAAATCGCGCGATTTCAGCTGAACTCGCGCGATTTCACTCCCTCTGGCAGTTCCGATTTCGGCGCGATTTAGGAGACATTTGTGCAGGGTTCTGCACAGATGTCAATGTAAATCGCGTCCTGAAATCGCAAAAAGTAGTACAGGAACTACTTTTTGAAATCGGTGCAGCGCCGCAGATGAGGAGTCGCACCGATTAGGACGGTGTCATTGCCGGCAATTGCCGCCGATTTGAGATGCGATTTCACATGTGAAATTGCATCTCAAATCGAACTAAATCGTACCCAGTGAGAACCTGGGCTTAGGTAAGGGATCTGGTGCTTTGGAATTCTTACATGTAGAATTTCATAATTTTTAAGATTTCACATTTGAAATAAATTTTATATAAATAATTTTTTTTATAAATTTAAACTTACATCTTTTTTCCCCCACAAATAGAGCTTTATTTCGGTGGTATTTGATCGCCTCTGCAGTTTTTATTTTTTGCGCTATAACCAAAAAAGCATCAATTTAGAAAAAATATTTTTTACTTTTTGCTATAATAAATATCCCCCAAAAATATATATAAAAAATGAATTTCTTTCTTAGTTTAGGCCGATATGTATTGTTCTAATTATTTTCGGTAAAAAAAAAAAATCGCAATAAATGTATATTGATTGGCTTGCACAAAAGTTATAGGGGTAGATTCACATACACTTAATATTGCGCTGCGTAATCGAAATACTCTACGCTTTTACCAGGCTCTACACCGAATCCTGGTAGATTTTTGCCCGTACGCTACAGCGGCGTAGTCTATTTCTCGCCGCGTAATCGAAATACGCGATTGGGGGGCGTGAAGCATTTAAATTAAGCGCGTCCCCGCGGCGATCGAACTGCGCATGCTCCGTTCAGAAATTTCCCGCCGTGCATTGCGTGAAATCACGTCGTTACGTCATTCGTTGTTTGAGTAGCGGCGTTTACGAACATTCCTATTCCCGGACGACTTACGTAAAAAATAATAAAAGACGTCGGAAAACGTAGAAATTCGACGCGGGAACGACGGCCATACTTAACATGGGCTGTCTAATATTAGAGCAGCAAAAAGCTGGTATAGTGTTACGTAAAAAAAAAGATGACTAAAGGTGCCGTAAGAGATTGCGATTGAAGATCGTAATTTCGGGGATCGCCTGCAAAAGCTCATTTGCATACCCCGACGCGGAAAACAACGGGAAGTCCATCCAGTGACCGCAATTTTATTGCAGCGTAGATCCGAAGGCGTACAAACACGTAATCCAGTCGAATTGAAGCCCGCAGCCGTCTATTCATGGTTTGAGGTTTTCGACTAGCTAGAAAACGCGCGTAATTTGAAATTACTCCAGTCTAACACCAGTTAGACAGGCGTAATGGCTCTCTGAATCTGGCCCATAGTGTCTACAAAATAGGGGGTAGTTTTATGGCATTTTTATTATTATTTTTTTTTTTATTAGTAATGGCGGCGTTTAGCAATTTTTATCATGACTGAGACATTGTGGCAGACACATCGAACACTTTTGACACTATTTTGGAACTATTGTCATTTATACAGCGATCAGTGCTATAAAAATGCACTGATTACTGTGTAAATGACACTGGCAGGAAAGGGGTTAAACTCTAGGGGGCGATGAAGGGGTTAAGTGTGTCCTAGGGAGTGATTCTAACCTGTGGGGGGGCTGGGCTACAAGTGACATGACAGGGAGCAGTAGATCACTGTCCTGTCACTAGGCCGAACAGGGAAATGCCTTGTTTACATAGGCATCTCCTCATTCTGCAGCTCCGTGACACAATCGCAGGCACAGTCACGGAGGACACAGCGATTATCTGCTGCTTTTGTACTATAGAGGGCTAATTTTAGTTTTTTAACCCCATCATGACAGGTGATTAAAATGCATGCTGCTGCTACTAAATGTCTTATGCTGGCCATACACGTATCAATTTTCGGACGAGAATGTTCGTACAAATATTCTTTTTGCATTCGATAAATGAACAAATGTTGTTATAAAATTTCACTTACTTTTAACTTTCCATTTTAAAATGAATGTAATTTCTAAACGAAAACCACATACACTTTCTGAAAATTGATTCGACCAAGAAAGATTTTCTATTCTGCTGCTTTGAATTTTTCAGTCACTGTGGTAGACAATGAATGTCAGTTTCAACCCATTAACAATAGAAAATCAAACAAACGTTTTTAAAATGAACATTTTTTAAGGTAAAATTTGTTTGTGTGTGGCCATGATACATGATAGCAGGCGCAGGGGGCTTGTATCCAGCTACCTGCCTATGACAAGGGAGTCTGTTTTGCATAATAAAATATAACAATCCTGTCTGATAATCTGCAAAATAGATTTAGCTTTTTTAATAATTTCTTTAAAGCAGAGTTCCACCCTAAAAATGAACTTTCTATTAACAGCTTGCCTTTTAATGTAAAAAATATTCACTCCTATCTGGCTGTTACTAGGCACATTTCGTAATCTGCCTAGTTCCTGGTCCTAGGTGGTTCAACTTCCTGTCCTAAGACCCCATTGCCTCTTGGGAAATAATGACACTAATTTCCCAGGAGTCTCTGGGCATTTCTGTGCCTAAAAATCGCCCATCATGCACCTCTTCCTGAAAACCAGGAAGAAAAAGGAACTGGGCTTCACATGCCCACGCATATGATGGATACGGCCACAACATGAGCTGGAGGATATAAGGCAAGTGTTTGCAATGATTTCTGGAATGATTGGGGAGCTATTAATATGTTTTAGGAACTATTTAATGTGATTAATTTTAGCTTGCAAAAAAATAAAATTATGCCCGGAACCCCGCTTTAAATTAAAATGTTGATCCCTGAGTTTGATGATATGAACCAGACTCAACCTCTAATCGTAAACATATCTCTCAAAGTGGATTCGATATTTTTGTTCCCTAACTATATAGCTGGTTATTTATATTTACCACTGCATATAGATATTCAGTAACTAATAGTTTTGTTTTTAAACATATTAACTAAATTATATACCACACTTTTTTTGAGGTTTTTATCCGATTCTTCGATTAATTGAAACAATAATCGGCCAACAAACCGATTATGAAAATAATCGTTAGTTGCAGCCCTATTTTTATTATTCCATCACTGCTTTTTTAACTTTTCTTTTTGCCCAACTTCAAACTTCAGTTTCCCGTCACAAGAAGTGGTGACACAGCGGCTCAGTATGGCCATTGACCTCTTTGGGAATATTTCTGGCGAGTCCTTTCAACAAGTGGATACAATGGGTTATTAATAGAGCATATTTCCGGTGTTATAAAATTGCTGGGGTAGATAAGAATAGGGAGAGGATCAGACTTGGCATGGGTCCTGCTCAGTGACACGCTTGGCAGCCATTTTTTTCTGTTACAGTCAGCTGTTACAATGACAACAATAACATTACTGGAAAAACCCATACGTGTGTCATTTACCTGTGTATCATAAACTGCTTTATTTTACCAACTAGCGTTTCTTGGTTAAACAACAATGAATAAAGTCATGCAACAAGTTTAGTTTACCAATTAAAACAACACCCAAATTATTTGATGCCCTGCAGTATTTTGTAAGTTTGCCCACTTGCAAAGAAATGAAGGGTCTATAATTGTTATCATAGGTGTATTGTAATTCATCGAGACAGAATATCAACCAAAAATACAGAAAAAAACATGATACAAACGTTATCAATTGATAGCAGTTTAGTAAGTAAAATAACTATTTGTTTACAAGCAAAACAAAACATTAGTATTTGGTGGAGAAACCCTTGTTGGCAAGACGTTTCTTGTAGTTGGTGACCAGGTTTGCACACATCTCAGGAGGGATTTTGGTCCACTCTTTTTTACAGATCTTCTCTAAATCCTTAATGTTTATTGGCAACTCAAAGTTTCAGCTCCCTCCATAAATATTAAGGTCTGGAGACTGGCTAGGCCACTCCATGACCTTAAAGTGGCTGTAAACCCTTTTTTACAACTTTATGCTACAGGTAAGCCTATATTAAGGCTAACCTGTAGCTAACGAGGATATCTCCTAAACCTGCACGGTTTAGGAGATATCCCCTGTCCGCTGCATGTGCCGTTTGCACTGGGGCAAACTGAAGCAATGGCACCTATGTGCCGTTGCTACAGTCTCCGTGCCGTTACCGTTAACATCATCACGGTTCCGGCCAATCACAGCGCCGGAGACACGATACCCGGAAGTAACTCCGGGACGACATGTCGGCTGCCGGAGGGGAAGACGGGGACCGCTGCAGGGGCTTTCATTCGGAGGTAAGTAATACATAATGAGCTAGTATGCTATGCAGGGATTTCTTTTTTTGGGATTTTTTTAAGAGGGTTTACTTTCTCTTTAACCACTTCCCGACCGCCCACCGCAGGTATACGTCGGCACTTTGAGGATGGATATCTCGGTAACGGCAGCAGCTGCTGCCACAACCGAGATATCCATCTCTTCTGTGGGCGGTCGGGTAAACGATAATAGCGGTCTTCGCGGCGGAATCGCCGCGAGATCGCCGTTAGCGGTGGCGGACGAGCGTCCCCCCCCCTCCCGCTGCGCTCCCGCGCTCTCCGCCGCTTACCGGAGCCGTCGGTAGCGTCGGAGGCGATCGGGTGCGCTCCTCTGGTCAGCGGGGATGCGAGTGAGGGAAAAAATTTCCCTCGTCCATCCCCGTAGCTCCGCTGGGCGGAAGTGACGTCAAACGTCAGTTCCAAACAGCGTCTTAAAGAGACATTTTTTTTTAAATGTCATTTGAAAAATGACATTTAAAATTTTTTTTTTTTTTTTTTGCATTTTAGCCTAAATATGAGATCTGAGGTCTTTTTGACCCCAGATCTCATATTTAAGAGGACCTGTCATGCTTTTTTCTATTATAAGGGATGTTTACATTCCTTGTAATAGGAATAAAAGTGATAATTTTTGTATTTTTTTTATTTTAGTGTTAAAAATTGGTAAAATTAATACAAATAAATAAGATTTGAAGATCAGAAGCGAACTCATACGCGAGTAGCGCCCGCATATGAAAACGGTGTTCAAACCACACAAGTGAGGTATCGCCGCGATCGTTAGAGCGAGAGCAATAATTCTAGCCCTAGACCTCCTCTGTATCTCAAAAAATGCAACCTGTAGAATTTTTTAAACATCGCCTATCGAGATTTTTAAGGGTAAAAGTTTGACGCCATGCCACGAGCGGGCGCAATTTTTAAGCGTGACATGTTGGGTATCATTTTACTCGGCGTAACATTATCTTTCACAATATGTAAAAATATTGGGCCAAATTTATTGTTGTCTTATTTTTTAATTTAAAAAAGTGATTTTTTTCCAAAAAAAGTGCGCTTGTAAGACCGCTGCGCAAATACGGTGTAACAAAAAGTATTGCAATGACTGCCATTTTATTCTCTAGAGTGTTAGAAAAAAAAAATATATAATGTTTGGGGGTTTTAAGTAATTTTATAGCAAAAAAAAATGTTTTAGTCTCGTAAACACCGAATCTGAAAAACAGGCCCGGGGCTAAAGTGGTTAATGTGCTTCTTGAGCCACTCCTTTGTTGCCTTGGTGGTATGTTTTGGGTCATTGTCATGCTGAAAGACCCATCCACAACCCATCTTCAGTGTTCTGGCTGAGAGAAGAAGGTTCAAGATTGCACATAGATGCCCTTGACCTGCTTTTAGCATCAGAAACACCTAACTGATCAAAATATCATCTCTCACACATCAGCAATAAGTCAGTATTCATTATTGTTTTTATACATTCAAATATTTTTACATTTTCAGGAGGCAGTAAATATGCTTAAAAACAAGACCCATTGACTTCTAGTCACAGGTACTGAGAAGCAGTTTATCCTCAAAGTTCTCAGTAGAGAGTACTTTCAGTTTTTATTTCAGCAGCTCAGCGCCCTGCTTTACAATAATGACTGAGCAGCTTAGCTCTTCTTGCTCCCCACTCCCAGCAGTGAGTTAGTTGCCTACCACCCCTCCCATCTCTAGATGAAAGTGGACCTTCAGTAATTTTTTCAACTTTCCATCTAATAAATCTTTTGCCCTTGTTGTTTTAACTTTAGATAGTAAAACATTTTTTTTTCTGCCAGTAAATACCTTTTACAGCCCACTTGCTGTTTCTTGTCTGGTAAAAAGCCTAGGCTTATGACATCATGCACAGCTCTCTCACTTTAATGAAATTTTGCCAGGAAGGGAGAGGCTATGAGTCATAAGAGGGCCAATGAGCGCTGCAGAGGTGGTGGGTGTCTGTGTAAATCTAGGAAGTGAACAGGCAGCAGCTTTAGCTGCCCACAGTTAAAATATTTGCAGCCAGACTCAGTGGAGGGAGATTTCTGCAGCATATTTGGCAACTATATATAAAATAATATGCAAAGTGGTTGGGGGGAAGGTTCAAAATGGCAAATATGTTTTTATTACAAATGATGTGAGCAGACTGCTGTTCTGCTTTAAACATAGAAAAGAAGAGCAGAGTGCTGAAACCTGACTTGAAGGACTTCAGTAGACATGTGCGTTCCCGTTTCGTAACGAATGGATTTTCGTACGAATTTGTTAGTATTCGTACATTCGGATCAATTTGAACATCCGAAAAGCTAAAAGATACAAAATACGAAAATTACAGAATTACGAATAAGCAAAATAACAAACGAGCGAAAATACGAACGTATGATTGGACAATCTTACTAAAATACGGAACACCGAAAAAGCAAAAGAACGAAAATGACATCTATAATGAACGATTTGTATTCTGTATTTTAAATTCTTTGTCTGTTCGTATTTTCATTCGTATGTTTGTATTTTTATTTGTGTGTTTTGTAAATCCGTTTATTTGTCTGTTCGTAAATTTGTGTACTTGTATCGTTCTTTCGAATGGGCACTGGGCAGTGTAGTTAGTGAGTGATGTATCTTACTTAATATCTTAGCCAATCAGCTTATCTCTTTTGTGCTGAGTCACATTGTACAAGTGTAAAGCCTCGTACACACGATCGGACTTCAAACAAACTTTTCCGTGGATTTTTGTCTGAAGAGAGTTGGCCGGACTTTTGAAACCAAAAAAGTTTGTCCGTTAGAGCGTACACACGGTCAGATTTTTTGAAAAACGCAAATTTTAAAGTTTGTTGGCAAAAAGTCAGACCGTGTGTACGGGACTTAAGAGAAAGTATATCTTAATATGGATTAGCCGCGTGTTGCTATGTATTTACGAAAGTACAAAATTACGAATCCAATAAACAAAAATTATTATCTAACAAAATTACGAATTTCGAATCAACGAGATAAATTAGACAGAATTACGAATCATTCAGTATAAACGAAAATAAAACTGTTACGAAAATACGAACGGTCCGAATAGGAAAACTTGAGTCTTACGAAAGTACGAATCTACAGAACGAGATGAAATGAAACAAAAAGATACAACATTTTTTGTTGTGCACATGTCTAGACTTCAGTGCTTCTTTTTTGAGGATTAATTTCTCCACAGTGCCTGCAGCAACAGAGGTCAGCGAGGGCTTATTTTAACGTTTTTCTATTGCTTGTTTAGACTTTGTAAATATTTGGATATTCATACCCTGGCCACAGTTCTTTTTTAAGCAGAGGAAAATGGGAAATATTGTATATGTGGTGATTTTAATGCTGCTTACACCAACCTTCTCATATAAAACAGCAAGAGAGGATGTTTAATTCACAAGTTATATAGAGCATTGAGTGAAATTTATGGGGCAAATACAACCATCTTATATGCATGCAGAGGAAAAGTTACTTGTAGAGCATTTTATGGAAGAGAGAAGAGAGGCTGTGAGTACAGTTCATATGGAGCATTGACTAATGACATGGAGCGGTACAGAGCATCCTTCCTACATAGTTCTAGAAGATAAAGGAGAGCTTGCACTGAGCAGAGTCTGTGCTGCTCTGAGGGAACCATTCTGATGCTGCGTAACTCTGTGGCTGTACTATTCAACCTGACCAACAGATGGGTGGGGAACATATAGGAAGGATAAGGGGTATTCCGAATAGGTAAGGGCAAAGTTGGGTTTTCATTACTAAAGCTATAACCACAAAACATTTGGCTCCACATGCCAATGGTGTGGGGCCCCCTGGAGCCCCACCATGCACCTTTACTTTAAGCTGCTCAATTTTAGAGTTTGGGATCTGTTCAGCATGGATGGAGATGGCGATGGGTCTTTCTCACTATTGCATCTCTGACGAACGTGTTGGGCTTTAATTTGTAACTGCACTTCAGCTGTATTGACTATTTAAGCCCAGGTTCACACTATAACCCACATGTGAATTGCACAGGAACCACACTGCATCTCTGTGCAATTAACATGCAATTCAGTGCAGTGTGATTTAAGCATATTTATTTTGAATGGGCTCAGATTGCACCGCATTGCATCAAAGAAGTGCAGGCACCTATTCTTGGAGCCACACCCCAACCACATTGCATTCTATGCATGAAGGTAAAAAAACCTTCTCTGTGCAACCTCGCTAATACTTACCTGAGCACCATGGTGATCCAGCGATGTGCATGAAAGCTTTGGCTCTCTGGGGACTTTCCCGCCATTGGCTTAGCTGCTGTGAATCACAACCAGTTAGCCAATAATGAGAGAGCAGGGAGAGAGACCAAACCACCACTCTGTCTGTGAATGAACCCACAGAGCGGTGACTCGGGAGCTCCCATTGTTAGCGCTTGCACTCAGAAGGAGGGAGGGGGCAGGAGCAGGTTGTTATTAAAGTTTAAGTGATATGTGATAAAAGAATTATATGGGAGTAAGAGACATTTAAACAGGTAAGTTATACAAATTCATACAATTAAAGCATACTGTAAGAGATGTGTGAGTAACAAAGAGTTGAGATTAAATGAAATGCATGATGCTTTCTTGCATAATGTATTTATTTTTATTTTTTTATTATATTCAATATCAAAAAATAAAAGAAACATTTTTGATGGTATTGTTTGGCAGTGAGTGGCACAGTGTCCCCTGACGAGAAATATGACATGCACTGCTCGAGGGCCCCATGCCACTAGGGGGCCCCATCACGGTTTCCAGCCTTAGTAAAACCAGGGACAGTATGTAAAAATCTATGTTTTTTTTTTTTACATCTGTCCCTAAAAATGTCAATTACTGACATCCTTTTGGTCTAAAAATCCAAACATTATAGCTGCCCCTCCTCTCCAGTACCTTTTCAGTGTGTGTATTGTGAGGGGTTAGCTCGGTAGCGGGTGTGTGTGACTCCCTGGATGGGTTCACTACACGCTGAACTATACAGAGAGGCAGTTGAGGGTGGTTGAAAACAAAGGATATGGTTTATTCTTCCATATTGTTGGATACAAGTGCAAGCATCAAAATAGCATAAACAAAACATAAAATAAACCCTTGCCGCTTGGGGCGTCTACCTTCACAACACAGGAACCTACCTATGGAGTCTGGCACAGCCTACTGCTGGGCAGACACTGCTGGTCATACAGCAGAAAAACAATAGTCTCTTTGATTTTTTATCACACAGAAAAATTAACACCACCTCACCTTCAGGAGTCTTTTTCAGCTCACTGCCCTCCTTAACTCAAAAGCCTCAGGATGCAGCAATCAGTACTGATCCTCTGCATAACTTGTAGAGGCCTCAATTGCCTCATTCTGAACAGCTGAAACTATCCAAGGTCCTTAAACCTGATAGCAATTGGTGCATTGTCTAAACAAGGCAGAAATGTATCTCCCATCTGTGACAACACCCACAGATTTATCTGACTTCCCTGACTTCCTGTCACAGTATGTATACTGTGTGTGTATATTGTGTGCCTGTGTGTGAATACTGTGTATGTATACTGTCTGTGTGTGTGTATTCTGGCTGGCCCCATAATCGATTGCATGGGGAGCCCATAATCTCCTATTGCCTGGGGGCTCCATAATCTCCTATTGCCCATAAGTTGTCAGTCCGCCCCTGTCCCACACTACAGACCAGAAGATAGAAGAATTGTCCATGACTGTTGTTTGCCTTAAAAAAATAATAATAGAGCTTTAGTTGAACTGGATGGTCTTTTTTCAATCAGAATAACTATGTAACTATGTTTCTGAAAAGATGAACTACAAATTAGGCGAAGGTGGGTGTAGTAGAAATGGATATTTTTATTTTATTTATGACCACAGATAAGCTTTAAATGTATATGCACAATTAGTTAATCAGAGCAATGACCCCTTCTCCCTCCCTCCTCTTTTCAGGTGGCTCAGTATTATGATGTTTCCATTACAGAGAGAGAGCCTGAAGGCAAACTACCTCTTTCACTTCCCATGGTGCTTTGGAAAACCAGTGTCTTTGGTGCACACTATTGTTTTCATGTAAAGCAAACAGTTTATATAAATAGTAAAAGGCAAGTATAAAACATCAATTTAAAAATGTATAAGAAAAAGTAAAATTGTTCTTGAGCTATGTATAGTATCCAAACATGGGACATCTGCCATAAGATTCACTTTTAACCACTTAAAGTGGAGGTTCACCCTAAAAACAAATTCTAACAATACATTGAGAAGACTAATTACACTGCGGGTGTGCTGTTTTTTTTTTTTTTCCTTACATACCTCGTTATCGCCGTTTCATCCCTCGGCTTCCAGGTATGATTCTTGCGGGTCTGGGCGTTCCTAGTTGATTGACGTTCCTCCGACCGGCGCATACTGCGCGTCACAACTTTCCGAAAGAAGCCGAACGTCGCTGCGCAGGTGCCGTATAGAAAAAATCAGTTTGTCCCGCAACTTGTGTCACAATATAAAATATTCCATGGACTCAGCAAATAGCTTGGGGTGTCTTCTTTCCAAAATGGGGTCATTTGGTTTTTTTTTGTGCTATTTTGGCATTTTATGGCCTTCGAAACTGTGATAGGTAGTAAGGAGTGAAAAATCAGGGCAATCAGGGGTTAAAAACTTTATTTATAAAATGTATGGGGGTACCTAACGCTATAAAAACCTGGCCGGCGAACCTCAGAAAATAACTAGCTACCTAGCGGCACTAGCGACACTAATACAGCGATCAGAAAAACTATTGCTTAGTGACGCTGGCAACAGGGGGTGAAAGGGTTAACTCTAGGGGCAATTAGGGGTTAAAACCTTTATTAGAAAATGTATGGGGGTACCTAATAAAGGTTTTAACCCCTGATTGCCCCTAGAGTTAACCCTTTCACCCCCTATTGCCAGCGTCACTAAGCGATCGTTTTTCTGATCGCTGTATTAGTGTCGCTGGTGCCGCTAGGTACCTATTTATTTTTTGAGGTTCGCGGCCATGTTTTTTTAGCGTTAAGTACACCCATACATTTTCTAACGCTATAAAAACATGGCGGCGAACCTCAAAAAATAACTAGCTACCTAGGGGCACCAGCGACACTAATACAGCGATCAGAAAAACGATCGCTTAGTGACGCTGGCAAAAGGGGGGTGAAAGGGTTAACTAGGGGGTGATCAAAGGGTTAAAACCTTTATTGGGGGGTAGGGGGCTACCCTGGACCTAACACTAACTGCCTGACACTAACTGCCTGTCACACTGACACTAAATGCAGTGATCAGTAAATAAATGATCACTGCTATTTAATGACACTGTGACAGGGGACTGGGGGGGATTTGTGTGCCTATGTGTACTGGTGTCAGTGTAGTGCTTGTGCTACTCACTGTTGTGATGTCTCCTCTCCTCCGTCGGACGAAAATACCGGCAGGAGGAGACATCGCTTCCTCCTTGCCTGTGTTTACAGTTCAGGCTGAGGAGGAAGCGGATTGGCTGGGAGCGATCGCGAGGGGGCGGACAAAAGCAGTCTCCTGTTCCTGCCCCACAGTGAGCTGTGCTCTTCCCATCTCAGCTGTGACAGAAGTTCTAGCACAGTGCTAGGACTCCCGTTTTGGAGGTAACAGGGTCAATAAAGAGAAGCTGTCCCCTCCAATTGCTATCACACATGGAATGGTTTTCTCCTGTGTGATAGCAATAATGTTAAGTGGAAAAAATTGATAATAAAAAAAATAAGAAATAATTTAATTATTAAAATAAAAAGGTAATTAAAAAGTAAAGAGTAAGAAAATTATACAAAAAAAAAAAACGTAAACGACAAGCTACAAAATAAAAAAAAGCGGAAAAAACAAAACAAAACAAACAAAAAATATTTGAACTAACCGTGCTGCCCCTGCCATACGGTTGCCATATTCCGTTGATTGGAGGGGGGGGGTTCGGTTGGCGGGGAGGGGGTGCATTGCGGAACCTGTCCTTGGGGCGGCAGGGAGAGCAAATCCAGCCCTGATGGTATAGTGCCTTGAAAAAGTATTCATAACATTTTGTCATATTACAACCAAAAACATAAATGTATTTTATTGGAATGTTTCTGTGATAGACCAACACAAAGTGGCACATAATTGTGAAGTGGAAGGAAAATGAAAAATGTTGCATGCAGTTGTATTCAGCCCCTTTACTCTGATACCTCTAACTAAAATCTAGTGGAACCAATTGCCTTTAGAGGTCACCTAATTAGTAAATAGAGTCCAGCAGTGTTGTTCTGTGAAGAGAACAAAGAGCATCAGGAAGGCTAATGAACTTGCTGTCCAAGGACCACGACTGTGGAATGCACTACCAACCACCATCCAACTGGAGTCCGACCACTTGGCCTTCAGGAGAATGATTAAAACTCATCTCTTCTGAAGGCAGAGCATTCCTTTATCCAAGGAATGGAAATAGCGCCCAGAGGCGATTTAGTTTGCAAGTGTTGCGCTCTATATGTTTTTTACTCACTCACTCATTTAATGAACTCACCAGACAGGTCAGGGATCTCATGGAGCATTGTTCATCATCTGAAAATAGAAATTGTATGGCACAACTGCAAACCTACCAAGACATGGTCGTCTACCTAAACTGACAGGCCAGGCAAGCCCATGGTAACATTGAAGGATCTGCAGAGATCTACAGCTTAGGTGGAAGATTCTGTCCACAGATCAACTATTAGTTGTGCACTCCACAAATCTGGCCTTTATGGAAGAGTGGGAAGAAGGACGCCATTGTTAAAAGAAAGCTATAATAAGTCCTGTTTGCAGTTTGCGAGAAACCATGTGGGGGGCACAGAAAACATGTGGAAGAAGGTGCTCTGGTCAGATAAGATCGAAAAATTAACTTTTTGGTCTAAAAGCAAAACGCTATGTGTGGCAGAAAACTAACACTGCACATCACCCTGAACACACCATCCCCGCCTTGAAACATGGTGGTGGCAGCATCGAGTTGTGGGGCTGCTTTTCTTCAGCAGGGAAGCTGGTCAGAGTTAATGGGAGGATGGACGAGTCAAATACAGGGCAATCTTAGAAGAAAACCTGTTAGAGTCTGCAAAAGACTTGAGACTGGGAGCAGTCTCACCTTCCAGCAGGACAACGACCCTAAACATACATTAAGTGCTAAAATGGAATGGTTTAGATTAGCAGTCCTCATACTATCGCATACGGCCCGCCAAGGCGATTTACCAGGCCCACGGCACGGACTGTCCCTTTTATAAGATTGCAGCACCTCCCCTCTGCAGCACTTCCCCCTCCCCTCTGCTAGTCACAAGACACAAAGCGTGACAGGTCCAAACAAAGGGCGGGACTTTTCGAGTTAAAAAGCGGGTAATTGGTTTCTAGGCAGTCCCAGCAATCAATCATCTGCTTTTCACTTTAAAAGTCCTGCGTTTTGTCCGATCCTGTCAGGCTTCGCTCCGTGTGTGAATAAGGTGGGGGGGCTGTGCTGTGCTGTGCTGTGCGGGGGGGGGGGGGGAGTGCTGCTCTGTGATATGTGGGGGGAGTGCTGCTCTGTGATATGCAGGGGGGAGTGCTGCTCTGTGATATGCAAGGGGGGGAGTGCTGCTCTGTGATATGCGGGGGGGAGTGCTGCTCTGTGATATGCGGGGGAGAGTGCTGCTCTGTGATATGCAGGGGTAGTGGTGCTCTGTGATATGCGGGGGGAGTGGTGCTCTGTGATATGCGGGGGGGGTGCTGCTCTGTGATATGCGGGGGGGTCTCTGTGATATGATGGGGGGATTCTGTGATATGATGGAGGGACTCTGTGACATGCAGGGGGAGTGTTGCTCTGTGATATGATGGAGGGACTCTGTGATATGATGGGGGGGACTCTGTGATATGGGGGGAGTCTGTGATTGGGGGGATCTGTGGTGGAGCTTTATGATTGGTGGATCTGTGATAGGGGGGCTTTGTAATGGGAGAGATCTGTGATGGAAAGCTTTGTGATTGGGTGAGTCTTTCATGGAAGGAGTCTGTGATGGGGGGATCTGTGATGGGGAGGGAGGGAGTTTATGTTGATTAATTGTTTTTTGTGCACTACAAAAAAAATATGTGCAGTGTGCAAAGGTATTTGTTTATATATTTTTTTTAAACTATAGTCTGGCCCCCCAACAGTCTGAGGGACCGTGAACTGGCCCCCTGTTTAAAAACTTTGAGGACCCCTGGTTTAGATCAAAGCATATTCCTGTGTTAGAATGGCCCAGTCAAAGTCCAGACCTAAATTCATTTGAGAATCTGTGGCAAGATTTGAAAATTGTTGGTCACAGACGCTCTCCATCCAATCTGACAGAGCTTGAGGTATTTTGCAAAGAAGAATGGGCAAAAATGTCACTCTCTAGATGTACAAAGCTGGTAGAGACATCCCCAAAAAGACTTGCAGCTGTAATTTGCAGTGAAAGGTGGTTCTACAAAGTATTGACTAAGGGGGACTGAATACAAATGCACGCCACACTTTTCAGATATTCATTTGTAAAAAAATTGAAAACCATTTATAATTTTTCTTTCACTGCAAATTTACGTGCCACTTTGTGTTGGTCGATCACATAAAATCCAAATATGTTTTTGGTTGTTACATGAAAAAATGTGGACAATTTTAAGAGGTATGAATACTTTTTCAAGGCGCTGTATATGCAAAGCTCATTGATCCAAGCTGGACCAATGCAACTATGTACAAATCTCCATACCTGGAATTCATCTTTAATTCACTATGAAAAACACAAAACAACCAATATTTTAAGAAAAAAAAGAAAGAACGCAAGCTTCAAATATAGCAAACTGTTTTTTTCTAGCTTTATCTTTTTTATGTTTAGTACATATTTCTTTATGTCCGTTCTATGAATAAACTTAGTGTGAGTAATGTGAAGTCCATCTATCGTAATGATTTCACCTTCCTGTTTTTTTTCAGGACCTCACCGTGCTGCAATCCCCCAGCTGTAAAGTATGAATTCCCTTCCACTTTGGCTGCGATGTCTCCGTATCCATATAGATGTCCTGATAAGGATTTCAATATTCACACAGGGAACAGCGAATTTCCTTTTTCTTAGTTCACGTGTTGCTCTTACTCAACACTTTGAAAAATCTTTTTTTGTTGACACCCAATTTCTATTTTAAAAGCTTCTTTTTTTTTTTTAACTATAGCACAGTGCACTGCTACAATTTATTGGACTAAGATGGAGGTGTAAAAATATTCCTGGTGAGTAAAATAAGAGACTCTATTGTCCATTTGTAAGCTTATTGTATTGGCTTGTTTTGGAGAGAGTGTGGTCATGTTAAAATCCATAACAGTTTTTTTTTTTTTTGCCACCCAAACGGATGTCCCCATGGGTATCTTTTCCTTCTATTTCTGTTCTGTTGACAAAAATATAAAAGGACTGCTGTCGAAAAAAAAGAAGAAAATGAAAGTCATCAGCTGCAAATACTGTAGTTGCTGACTTTTAAGAAGCAGATCCTCATCAATACTGGAGTCCAGTGCTGTCTATATCCGGGCCGGTTACTTATCAGTCTTTGGATAGTCAGTGCTGCCATCTTGGCTGTGGGAGTGGGCTGGAAGTGGGGGTGATACATTTAAATGAAGCGTGACCCCAAATTATGGGCCGAGAGTCACACAAGTACTTAAAACGAACTGCGCATGCGTCGTGCCTTGGATGCATCCCAGTGCGCATGCTCACAATCACGTCAAAACAACTGCCTAAGATACGTCAAATCACTGCCTACGACGTGAACGTAACCTACGCCCAGCCGTATTCACGTACAACGTAAACTACGTAAAATTTGACGGCATTCGTTCCCTGGTTCATACCTTTGCATGAGTTGCGCCTTCTATATGGGGAATAACTTTACGCCGGATGTACGACGCAAACCGCGTATATTATGCGTCGGGCGCAAGTACGTTCGTGAATCAACGTATCTCCCTCATTTCCATATTTAAATAGGAAATCAATGGGAGTGCCAGATGCGTCCAGCATAGGCAAGTTACGTCGGTGGACTGAAGCCAATTTTTAGGCGTATCTTAGTTCTGTGGGCACGGCGCACAGATACGATGGCACATAATTACACTTACGCGGCGTATCTCGAGATACGTCGGCGTAAGTGCTTTGTGAATCCGGGCCTATGCCTTTGTGAATATGTGTTGTGCCTCTGAAAAGAGCTCCATGGTGGATCACTTTTCAGAAGGCAGTAAAACAGTGACTGACAGGTGTCCAGGAGGTGATCCTGCTTTCTCTTTTATATCCCAAGGGGAATTTTGTATTTGAAAAATCGTACTACAATCACGACTCTAGTTTTTGGTTTGCGGTTGCTACGCGCTTGCCTTGACATGAGTGGGTGCGTTTGACAGGCAGTGCTGCCTATCAAACTTTGCAGGTCGAGTTAAAATTGCCACTGGCACGAAGCATGTATTATCTCATGCGTTGGTTAGTGCAATGTGCGGCAATTACACATGTTGCTGTGTTGAGGTGCCAAGGCAACATGCCTGTGTTGCAGCATGCTGCAAAATGCATTGCTGTGCACAGTGTAGCTAGAAATGGTGCATAACCATATTTTCAGTACCTTAGAATGCTTTTACAGTCTATTCATATCACTGTGCTGCCCTAACATAGTGCACGTTATCGCATGGCATAATGTGTTAAAGCATGTCAAAAATAAAACAGGAAATATCTAGTGCTCTCTGCTGACATGAATTTAATATGATAAAAAGGAAGAATCACACTTACATACAAGGCATTTCTATTAAGTGCCAGCAAAAAAGCGTTCTCTCACATAAAACCACATGGTGACGTCAATCCCTCTCACACACGTATTGTCCCAAGAAGCAGGACTTCATACGCTGAAGAGGTTTATCGCTACTCTGCAGGATTTTGCCCGTAAGGGGAAGCCTTTCGACCCTTTGTTGACTCAGGGGACCTATCATTGAGGTCAGCGGCAAAGAGTGTCTCATGGTTGTGGTCACACTTCTGGCACCGATCTTCATTGATGCACATGGAATCCTGATTTATATATATGAACTTTTTATGATTTTTCCTTTCCAATAACTATATCTTACGTGTATTGATTTTATGCATGAGGAGATGTATGAATTGTGATATTTAGCACTTTGTAATACTTTATAGAACCACCTTACTCTGCAATTACAGCTGCAAGTCTTTTTGGGGATGTCTCTACCAGCTTTGCACATCTAGAGAGTGAAATTTTTGCCCATTCTCCCTAAAAAAATAGCGCAAGCACGGTCAGTTTGGATGGAGAGCGTCTGTGAACAGCAATTTTTAAGTCTTGCCACAGATTCTCTATTGGATTTAGGTCTGGACTTTGACCGGGCCATTCTAACACATGAATATGCTTTGATCTAAACCATTCCATTGTAGCTCTGGGTGTATGTTTAGGGTTGTTGTTCTGTGAACCTCCAAATCAGTCTCAAGTCTTTTGCAGACTTTAACAGGTTTTCTTCTAAGATTTCCCTGTATTTGGCTCCATCCATCTTCCCATCAATTCTGACCAGCCTCCCTGTCCCTGCTGAAGAAAAGTATTCCCACAATATGATGCTGGCTGTCACCACCATGTTTCACGGTGGGGATGGTGTTCAGGGTGATGCACAGTGTTAGTTTTCCGCCACACACAGCACTTTGCTTTTAGGCCAAAAAGTTAAATTTTGGTCTCATCTGACCAGAGCACCTTTTTTCACATGTTTGCTGTGTCCTCCAAGTGCCTTCTCGCAAACTGCAAAAGGAACTTCTTATGGCTTTCTTTCAACGGCTTTCTTCTTACCACTCTTCCATAAAGGCCAGATTTGTGGAGTGCACAACTAAAGCCGCGTACACCCGATCGGGCAAAACCGATGAAAACAGACTGAAGGTCCGTTTCATCGGTCCAAACCGATCGTGTGTAGGCGCCATCGGTCAGTTATCCTTCGGTCCAAAAAAATAGAACTTGCTTTAAAATTGAACCGATGGATGCCTGACCGATGAGTCAAAACCGATCGTTATTATGCAAAAGCATCGGTTAAAAGGCTGCGCATGCTCAGAATCAAGTCGACGCATGCTTGGAAGCATTGTACTTCGTTTTTTTCATCACGTCGTTGTGTAAAAACATGTAAACGTCACCGCGTTCTAACACGATTGATTTTTTAGCCGATGGTGTGTAGGCACATCAGACCATCAGTCAGCTTCATCGGTTAACCGATGACAATGGTCCTTCAGACCATGTTTTAGTAAGTTCTCAGTTGTGCCATACTCTTTCCATTTTCGGATGACGGATTGAACAGTGCTCTGTGATAGGTTTAAAGCTTCGGATATTTGTTTGTAACCTAACCCTGCTATAAACTTCTCAACAACTCTATCCCTGACCTGTCTGGTGTGTTTCTTGGCCTTCATGATGCTGTTTGTTCATGAAGGTTCTTGAACAAACCTCCAAGAGCTTCACAGAACAGCTGTGTTTATACTGAGAATAAATTAGACACAGGTGGACTCTACTAATTAGGTGACTTCTGAAGGTCCCACTAGATTTTATTTAGGGGTATCAAAGTAAAGGGGGCTGAATAAAAATGCACTCCTCACTTTTCAGGAATTTATTTGTAAAACGTTTTTAAAAACCATTTATTATTTTCCTAACACTTCTTAATTATCTGCCACTTTGTGTTGGTCTATCACATAAAATCTTAATAAAATACATTTACGTTTTTGGTTGTAACATGATAAAACGTGGAAAATTTCAAGGGGTATAAATACATTTTTAATGCACTGTATCTGCTTTGGTTCTGAGAAATGATTCACAGTCACACACAGTATCTACTGTATCTAAAAAAACAATTAAGAAATTGTGAAATTCTTCTAAAAAAAAAATATTTGTTAGATTTAAAATGCAGCAAAGTTTACCAAGTTGGGCTTACTTGCTATTAATGGAAAAACATTAACATTTTTCTCTAAATCCATAAATCCACCCACACCAAAATTCCAACATATTCTGTGTGTCTGGGGCGATCCTCAGATACCAAACTGACATGACTATGTAGATATCAGACACCTTCACTAGAGCAGTGGAAAGATCCACCAGGCAAGACATTTACATGGATGGGAAGTCAGCTGGAATGCTCTTATAAGGGAATGTCATTATCGCTCCCCTGACCGGCACCCCCAGCAGACAAAAAGAAAAAACATTTTGAAGCATGGCGACATATGACCTTATTCAATGAAGAACTTGTGCTCATAAGTGATAATACGTAAAAGGTCGCTAAAAGTGATATTTTAGTTATAGGGGGAGTTTGATAAGCTGACTTTTTATGTTTTCTTCCCAATATTGAAATCTCCTTGCCAAGATTCCTGACTGGGAGTTTTGGGTGTTCCCAGTCACTTTTGTGTGTTTTGGCTCCTCCTGTTTTATTCTTCGTTATATAAAAATAATTAAAAAGGCAGCACTTATAGTGGGGATGCCTCAAAAATGGGCACAACAGGTGTAGAGACCTGGGAATCTAGAGAATAAATTGTGGGAGCCCCTCATTATTTGCACAGGAGAAGTGCAGACCTAGGAACTCACAACAGGGGTACAGAGTTGGCAACCCAATCCAGGGATGTGGGGAGCCCTTCATAATGGGCACAGCAGGTGTACAGAGCTGGTAACTCAATCCAGGGATGAGGGGAGCCCTTCATAATGGGCACAGCAGGTGTGCAGAGCTGGCAACTCAATCCAGGGATGAGGGGAGCCCTTCATAATGGGCACAGCAGGTGTACAGAGCTGGCAACTCAATCCAGGGATGATGGGAGCACTTCATAATGGGCACAGCAGGTGTGCAGAGCTGGCAACTCAGTGCATGGATGGTAGGGGCCCATTATAATGGGCACAGCAGGTGTGCAGAGCTGGCAACTCAGTGCATGGATGGTAGGGGCCCATTATAATGGGCACAGCAGGTGTGCAGAGCTGGCAACTCAGTGCAGGGATGGTATGGGGCCCATTACAATGGGCACAGCAGGTGTGCAGAGCTGGCAACTCAGGTGTATAACCTAAGAAACACAGAGCAGGAGCAGTGGAAAGGCAGGCACAGCAGACCAGGGCACTCTGCACAGGGATGGTGGAAGCCTCGTTTAAGGGACACAGCAAATGTGCACACCCAGGACCTCAGTGCAGGGATGGTGTAAACCCCTCCTAATAGGCACAGCAGGTGAGACCTGTGTAGAAAGGATATTGATCTTGTTTTATGCAGAGGAGGGCTAAAAAGCCTTTAGTCTGGGAGCTAAACTTAATCAACTGGCCCTTTCATTGTTTGGGACAGACTTTTGTGGGCTTTTGGGTACCATGCAGTGTGCCATGGTGCCTCACTGATTGGTGGGCAGGGGCAGATTGACTCAACTCATGGGGCCCCCCGGGCAATAGGAGATTATGGGGCCCCCAGGCAATAGGGGATTGTGGGGCCCCCAGGCAACAGGAGATTATAGGGCCCCCAGACAATAGATTATGGGGCCACACAGTATACACACATACAGTATGCATACACAGTATACACACACATACAGTATGCATACACAGTATACACACACAGTATACATACACACAGAATACACATAATACACACACTAAAAAGGTACTGGAGAGGTGGGGCAGCTATAATCTTGGGATTTTTAGACCAAAAGGATGTCGGTAAGGGACATTTGAGGGACAGATGTAAAAAAACACAGATTTTTACATACTGTCCCTGGTTTTACTGAGGCTTGCAACCCTGAAGGGGGCCCCCTTGTGGCATGGGGCCCTCGGGCAGTGCCCGAGTGCCCAAAAGGTCAGTCTGCCCCTGTTGGTGGACAAAGTGAAAGGTGAGTGTTCCTAACTGACAATGATTTTTGTGACATCATTTGGCAGTAGCTTTCTTTGTTGCTCTCCAAATTCAATCTCATGATATCTCAAAGCCACCGAGGAACTTAATACCAGAAACCCCCCTCTGGCAGAAGCTGTGCTTGCAGGACTGAACAGGGAGCAGATAGCTGTATAATGCCCAGCATGTGACACTGTCTACAGGGCAGGCTCGGATCTATGTCTAAATGGTAAAAGATGTCCACTTAGGACCTCTATCCCTAAATATATTACTGGTACCAGCCCTAGTACTATGAGTTACTGCTAGAAAAACTGAGACACGGGCATAAAGCTAAATTCACGGTTTTCTATCATAGGAAGGTGTCCTGCCAACTTTTTCCAGGAATGGTGACAACACAGCATTTAATTGACAAGGCTACAAACTTTGCACTTCAGTGTATGACCTTTTAATAATAATTGACACTCTAAATTTCAAGGATCGCTGTCAATTATCAGCCGTATGTGAGCTCTTAGAGGGCGATAATGAACCCCTCAGGCAGTTGAAGGTGCTTGTTAATACACAGGAATATTTTACAGGCTGTAAGACGATAGGCTAAATACTACCTAAGTCTGCCTCAATTTCTCAACTATGCAAGTGTGACAGGTGCACTTTAAGAGTACCAGAGGACATGTTCTTGAAAGGGGAGGGGGCATTTCTTCTAAGAGGGAAAAAAAACGACTTGCACTCCTTGAATACAGTGGAGCTGTTTGAAGACGTGTGGTACAGTGCTTATATTGTCGGTCTTAAAAATACAAGCCTGCGCTTCCGTTCAATCCCCAGCCACTTTCATGTATGACCACCCGCGTGCCACAAGCGCAAGTTTGTGGGAAGTTGTACAAAGTGCTTGTGGCTCTGTGGAGAGAGGCTACTTAACCAGACCGCACTGCAACAAGCCGCCCTCTCTATCTCACACACAGAACCTCCCTTACCTTCCACTGCTCTCACTCTTCTCTTATTCTTCCCGGGAACTCTTACAGTCTCTGTTTTCTTTCTTTCTTTCCTTTTCTTTCTTTTTTCTCCCTCTCTGTTTTCTCTCACCTTTCCCTTTCTCTAGTCTTTATTTCTTTGCACCACTCTTGTTTGTTCTTTCTATCAAATTTAAAAAGGCTTTCTTAGTGGGACCAAATACATTTTAGCATTATCAAAGCAATAAAAGAGTATATTTCCCCCCTTTTTCTTTCTCCCTGTCCCTCTCTTTTCCTTCTCCCCCTCTTTTTCTGTCTCTCTCTCCTTCTTTCTCTTGTTCTCTTTTATTTCTCTCTCTTCTCTGTTCTCTTGTTCTCTTGTTCTCTATCTTCACTTCCCTCTTTTCTTTCAATCTCTCACATTTTTTTCACTCCTTTGCTTTTTCTCTCTCTCTCTTTCTTTTCTTTCTTCACCTTGCTTTATCTTAATTTTTTCTCTCTCCCTCTTCTCTTTCTCTGTATCCCTCTCTTTTTCCCTTACTCCCTCTGCCCTCCCCTTTCTCTCTCTTTCTGCCTCTCTTTTTCTCATTCTATCAATCTATTTATTATCTAATTTCTACTTTCACACTCCTTCACCATCTTTGCTTCTCAACCCCACCTTCTCTCTCTATACATCTTTATTTTTCTGTCTGTTTTTCTCTCTCTCTCTCTTTTCCTTCTCCCCCTCTCCTTGCTTTCTTCTCTCTTCTCTTTTTCCCTATGCCTCTCTGTCCTTCTCTTTCTTCATCCCCCCCCCCCCCCCATTTTCTCACTATTCCTCTCTTTTTCCCACTTCTTCTCCTTGCTTTTTCTCTCTCTCTCCTCTCTATTTTTATTTTTCACTTCCACTTTTCTTTCTCTCTCCCTCTTCTCTTTCTCTGTATCCCTCTCTTATTTCCTTTACTCCCTCTGCCCCCCTCATTCTCTCTCTCTCAGTCTATTCATCTACTTATCTCTTTCATTCTTTTTTTCTCTCTATCCCTCTCTTCTTTCACTTTCACCCCCCCCCCTCCCCCAACTTCTCTCTCTATGCCTCTTTTTTTTCTTTTTCTCTCTTCTTCTTGCTTTCCCTCTCTCCTTTTTCTCTTTTTTATATTTTGCTCTCTTTATCTCTCTCTTCTTTCACTCCTTCCTTCTTTCCTTCTTCCTCCACCTTCTCTCTCTCTCTCCTTTCTCTCTTTTCTTTCGTTTTTTTTCTTTCTCTTTCCCACTTCTTGTTTCTTTCCCTATGTCCTTCTCTCTTTTTCTCTCTCTCTATCCCTCTCTTCTTCCCTCCCTTTGTCCCTTTCTCTCTCTTTCTCTCTATCCCTCTCTTCTTTCCATCCCTATGTCCTTCTCTCTTTTTCTTTCTCTCTATCCCTCTCTTCTTTCCCTCCCTATGTCCTTCTCTCTTTTTCTTTCTCTCTATCCCTCTCTTCTTTCACTCCCTATGTCCTTCTCTCTTTTTTTCTTTTTCTATATCCCTCTCTTCTTTCCCTCCCTATGTCCTTCTTTCTCTCTCTCTCTCTCTCTCTCTCTCTCTCTCTCTCTCTCTCTCTCTCTCTCTCTATTTATCTCCTTGCTTTTTCTCTCTATATTTCTCTCTATATTTCTCTCTATATATCTCTCTATATCTACCCCTGTCTATCTCTCATCTCTCTCTCTTTGCTCTTTCGATCTCTGTCTCTCTACAGAATGGTAGAGTGAGACACCCCAAAAGACAACTAACAAGGAGGGGTGTGAAAGTGACAGGTGAGCCCACAGGACACTCCTTCCATTGCTCTTGGCATTGGCTATGTACTGTATACTAGATGTGAGGAGTGTTGGGGGGGGGGGGGGGGGTCACATGCTTCACCATCAATGAACCAACATGACTGCTGTTTAGTTGAAAAGGGGAATGTAGCTTATGATGTCACAGTTTTGTCTTTATTAAGAGCTCAGTGAGAAGGAATTCAGTTCTCCTCACACTCAGCCAAAGGACACAGCTCCTTCCTGGAGTACTGGACTGCAACATCACATCAGCACTGGGAATACTACACAGGACTGCAGACAGGACTGAGCGCTGCTGGGGGAGCACAAGCAACAGGAGCTACAGAAAGTAAGTTGACCTGCAAATCTAATGCATTGTGATTGCATGGGAACTTTCCCCATTTTGGTACATTTCACTTATCAGACTAATTAAACTTTACTGCAACTTTTTTTCAGTCTGAAAAAAAAATGTAATTTTTATATCCATCCACAGAAAACTCATAGGACATGATTTCAAAATGTCACTTTTTAGCCAAAAGCTGTAAAACTTTATAGAAGCTAAAAAATAAAAAAAAAGTTGGTTTCTGACTTTGAACTTGCAGAAAGTTATTCTAGAAATGTAATGATGGTTTATTTGTCTGTATTTATTTTTTATACAAATATTTTTTCTAAAAAAAAAAAGAACTTCCTGTCATCAGCTCAAGTAGCTGGATAAGGATCTTTATTTTAAGTGATGTTTATAACTTTTTGGGCTCTGAAAATATCTGTCACTTACAAAATCTTTACCCTGGTCTGTTTAGCTTTGTGAATTGAACCTATTGCCTGGGTATGGTGTGTTTCATAGACTAAAAAACTTGTTGCCTGGTTGACATGTTTGACTTTGTCACCACGTCTGGTTGAACGCGTCCCAGTAATAAGCTACTTCTGTGGTATCACAAGACGCTGGGGCTAAAGTGGGGGATGAAAGGTCACTCCACCCAAAACTGAGATTTCAATTTTTAGTAGATGTTGGAGAGTTTTAAACCAAGTAACGTTTTTTCTAATGTCTCAGGACACTACAATTGGGTATTTTCTGCAGCCATGTTCCCTGTTTGATTTTAGATTTGTTTTCTATTAGATACAATACAGCAGGAGGTATTTTTATTTTATTTTTTTAATCCAAGAGAAAGGATCCATAGCAAGACAGATCTCAATTATCCAAATTCACATCTGATTAAAATATCACAATTCTGCCCTTTAAATGAAATCTCATTTTTAGGTGGAGATGCCTTTTTTTATTACTCTACACTTGAGTCCATTGAGCTTTAAATGCCTGGTAATAATGCCTATGTGTATAAAAACGTTAGCAAGCGCGCTTCGGGTGCCGATGTGGTGTATTTAGGGTCAGAGAGAGAGATCTGATTGCTGTGTCTCACCTTCCCTAAGAACGCACACAAACCTCAGCCTGATTCCATTCCATACTCAGCCAGCATCCAAAAACCACCACAAGTTTTCTGAACTCCAACAATCATTGTTTTTTTCACGCAGAGATTAGTGAAATATTTCACCGTCCTCCCCCGCGCGGACGAAACTCAATTTTTTGGCGATCTAAGGTTACTTGGGCGATTATTTCAGCTTTTCTTTTTTTTTTTTACGTCTCTTTGACTGCAATGTTGAGCTTAGTATTCTGAAACATTCAAGAATTTGGATGCGGAATGCAAGGAATGGTTCTCTGATTTTGGTAGGAATGCTGTTGCGTTTTTTGGACAGTGTTGTGCAAAGGATATTTTATCAGCATGTCATCTGATTAAGAAAACATCCTGGTGGGGTAAAGGTTGAGGTTGGTGTAAGGACAGAATCTGTACTGTAAAACAATTGTCAAGGTACAATAGGACAGTTGGGGGTGAAAAAATACTTGGCACGTCTTGTTAAGCCCTGGCACAGGTGTCCATTTCTGTTATGCCAAGATGATGTGACTTGAATTAAAGCACCCTATTCTGGGTGGCAGCGCCAATGTAGCTTGATGATTAGTGGATTCCATACGGTTGGGCAAGAGTGGGTACTGTTTGCCAAAGTTCCATGCCTACCTAGACAGGACAGGACAAGGTTGGCATGCAAAGGCTCCGAAAGAAATTACTCCATGAAACTTGTCTTTGTTCCCAGTGATGTCTCTGATTAGTGAGTGAAAAAAAACATGCTGCAAGGACACCCTCTATGGGCCATTAAATATACTGCTCTGCCTAAATCACAGTGCCCACTCTAATGCCAGTTAAAAAAAAATACTGGCATGATTTAATATTTTTATACAAACTGTTCCTGTGTTCTGAGTTACACCACTGGACACAAAGCTATCTGTGATTAAGTAATCTACTGCTGCAAACAATTCATAGAACACTTTGCATGCTGGAGCACTACAAGTCACAGCATGCCCTGCTGATTATCGAGTCACACAATTCGACTTTGCCAACAGCTGGAAGGCAGAAAACACCATTATTGTATAATTTAATGTATAGGCTATCATAACACACGAGTGGTTGTTATCATGGTAATATTGATGGATGTTTTATTTACATTCTTAATCTTTCTGATTTTAGGGTTTCTCCTTTTGTTTCGAAATATCTGATCAGACAGAGAGAAAATTCTGGAAGACTTGGACAGGTAAGACATCTGCTACATGTGTTTTACATATATATATATATATATATATATATATATATATATATATATATATATATAAATCAAATTTTAATATAAAATAAATACAAATTCCTGAGTTTTTATAATACATCTAAACCAACAAAATTGCATAAGATGTGGGAAGGATACCATTATTTTGGGAGGT
The DNA here is from genome assembly GCA_029574335.1 of Rana kukunoris. NCBI lineage: Eukaryota > Metazoa > Chordata > Amphibia > Anura > Ranidae > Rana > Rana kukunoris. The sequence goes on along the minus strand of CM056051.1, from coordinate 425,264,151 downwards.
GGCATTTGTCGCAAAAACTCTTCAGATATTAGTCAAAAAGCAAACAGGATCAAAGCATTTTATGACAATTTTCACAAATTGCATAACTTTTCTAGTTTACATTTTGGATAGCAGGTAATATCTTGTGGAATTCTTTATAGTACCCAAAAAATCTCCTTAAAAATCACCATTGAACTGGACAATTGCATTACATTTTTATTTTTGATGAAAAGTTTATAATAATTCAAAGTGTATTTAGAAAAAAAAAAAATCCTCCCAAAATCATCCAGCCTAGTGGACAGGATGTTATAAAATTTACCAGCATTGCTGGACAGCAGAGAGAATTTAATATATTTTTTTATATTTAAAGTAGAGGTCTCAGTTGCAAATATATGTGGACGCTAAATCACCACCTCACACTGTAAAGTGTGGTTTTACCCTAATGCATGAGAACATGAAGATTAGAATAAATAAAGCAATTTTTTAATTGAGCGCAAACTTTCCTGAAGGTTAGAACCTTTATGATGAATGCATACGGTGCAGCGAAGCTGAACACAATATGTGTTCATTAACATAACAAAGTGTGCAAACTAGTGAAGCTGCATGTCCGATGAAGCGGGGATTGTGTCTGATTTCATTTCCAGAAAATCTGATTGCTGGCCAGCTTAGACGTTTCATTTTCTTGGGGAGTGATCTCATAGGGAGAATTATAAGAATAATACCATTCCTGATTGCCTGAATTCATGAATTGTGTCATTCTCCACAGACTGACAAAATGGCATCCATCAAAACTTCCAGAGGCAACAAAATACTCCAAATTTTGTGAATTTATTCTTTTGCCTCTCGTTCCCATGATTGTGGTCCCTTTTCTGTGTTCTTTCTGTAGAATGGCATAAATGATGCAGACGGCGATATAGTGAGAAAATCTGCTGTATAATATTAGTTAAACATCAGGAAAGTGAAAATGTAGGATGGAGAGAATGTAAGACAGGAAATAGATTTGGCTCTTAAGCCATCTTATAACATACATTTTTTGTGATTTTGTTTAATTGATGAAGAATTGATCTTTTTATTGAGTTTAAAATTATTAAATAGTAAAAATGTTTATATATACCGCATTTATCGGCGTATAACACGCACAGGCGTATAACACGCACCCTAACTTTAAGAGGGAAGTTTCAGGAAAACAAACTTCCACAGCCCCTTGCGTATAACACGCAGGCACAGTTTACCCTCTATTTTCAGGGTAAAAAAGTGAGTGTTATACGCCAGTAAATACAGTATATATATATATATATATATTAAATATAGATACTGTAGATAAATATGGGATAGATAGATAGAATCACCGCTTCTTTAGCCTTGACCCAGATGATTGCATATTTTAACAGATGTCATTCTTCCCAGGTCTCGGTTGCATTCAAGATGCTGCGAAGTCTCCTGCCACATTGTAGTTTGGCAGTTTTCATCCTCAGTTGCACATTCCCCGCACATGGAAGACCAACGCAGGGACTCAATGGCAGAGTGTAAGAGAATTTCTTCATTAATGTATATACATACAGTATAGATAGATATATATCTATATACCTAGATATATCTATCTATAGATAGATAGATAGATAGATAGATAGATAGATAGATAGATAGATAGATAGATAGATAGATAGATAGATAGATAGATAGATAGATAGATAGATAGATAGATAGATGTGTGTGCACCATTGAGACAAAACAAATTCACAAGAAATGGCTTAAAGAGCTTTTGTGTTCATCCTTATCAGCTGCAGTAGAATCACACCAATCAGGATGTTATCTTACATATGCAAGCAGTAAATCAGTACTTCTGGTGCAGCTTTTACAGATTAATTATAGTCCATGTCAAGGCATAAACGTGCATTGGGATTGCAGATAACAATAACAAACGTAGCCTCAGTGTGTAGCTCTAAGATTGCCGTTAAGATTTGGTTTTGGAATTCGGACCATAACAATTTTCCTATAGGTCCTTTCTTATGTAGTTTTTTAAGTGCAAGGGAGTCACAGGAAGCTTTCCCAAGGCCAGCAAATAATGTACAACGGACAGTTTGGGCCCCATCCAAGCCGGCGGCTGCACTGCTGTTGGTTGCACAGTCAGTTTTCAGGGTTTTAATATAAAATGCAGTCCTTTGAGGAATCAGATTTCCACCCACATCAGAGGATTAATTCTGAAGTAATTCTTTAGTTAAATATAGAAGTAAAATGGACAGGAATCAAGTGCACACATGTAGCCCTAAAGAGAGAAGTGTAATTAAATCTACACCTTTCACTAACACTAATGTGAGCCATGTCCCTGGGCACGTCATACACATCAATGCTGCATTGTCTGTGCTGGATGGGGGAAAGGGGGAGAGACAGAAAAAGAGAGAGGAAAAAATAAGAATGGGATAAACAGGGAGACGGAGAAAAATAAAGAGAGAGGGGAAATAGAAGGAGATTAGATATCCCAGATATACTATATATTCCTTTCTTATTTTCTTCCTTTCGCCGCTCTATCCTTTCTTTTTCTGTTCTTTCCTTCCTCCCTTACTTAATTTCACTTTTCTTTCCTTCCTTCCTTTCTTCCTTTATTTATTTCATTAATCCCTCTGTTCCTTCTTTTATTCCTCCCTTCATTACTGCCTTATTTTCTTGCTATCTCTACTCCCTTCCTACTTTTCTTTCTTCCTTTATATGTCCTCCCTTCATTTATTCCTATCTCCCTTCCTTCCTTCCTATCTTCCTTCCTATCTCCCTTACTTCATTCCCTCCCTCCTGTCTTCCTTCCTTCCCAACTCCCTTCCTTCCTTCCTATCTCCCTTCCTTCCTATCTCCCTTCCTATCTATCTCCCTTCCTTCCTATTTTCCTTCCTTCCTTCCTTCCTTCCTTCCTTCCTTCCTTCCTTCCTTCCTTCCTTCCTTCCTTCCTTCCTTCCTATCTCCCTTCCTTCCTATTTCCCTTCCTTCCTATCTCCTATCCTTCCTTCCTACCTGCCTTTCTATCTCATTCCTTCCTATCTCCCTCCCTTCCTTCTTTCCTATCCCCCTTCCTTCCTTTATATCTTCCTTCTCTCCATTAGCATTACTTAATTATTAGTCATTGATGTAAACCTGTGCGTTTCACTGTCTGCCTTCTACCTGATCATAAAACCACATGGTCAACCTACACAGCCTGATTAGCGACAACAATCTGGTTCACTAACAAGCTATTTGGATATATCAGAGGCTGAAATTCTTCGAATTAGTCAATAACTAATCCTTCCTTTTTCTATGAAGAAAAAGCAACAAGACTTTTATTGAGACAACCCTACTAACTATTCCCGAATGTGGAACAGATTTGAGCAGGTCTCAGAATTGGTTGTTGCACCATCTCATTGACACCTCTGCCCATCTATGTCTCCCCATCCTCTAGATCTTTGGTGTCTTGCTAACAAATCAAATGTCCCATAGAAATGAATACACGCTGTTATAAAGTCACGCCATGGTGTGAATGTGTGTGGGAGGATCTGCACAGCTTGTGTGTAATTTTGAGGTCAGACATAATTTTCTATGCAGATCAGGGTGGCTGTGCGCCTGCCAGCTCTGGCCTCGGATCCTGTCTCATCCATGGGAGACGCACTGTCTCTCGCGTGGGTTTCACAGCGGAGCAGGATGTGTCTCTCATATGTGAAAACACTTTAGATTATCCTGTGTAACCACACGCTGCACTTCCTCTCATCCATTTCACTGGATCCGACCGCTGCGCCTTCATTTACACTTTCCTAGAACTAACCAGAACTCCCACTTAAAAAAAAAACATTTTTTTTTTTCCCCTCTGAATATAACCAGTAGCTGAAGCTGGGATCACTGTAAAGAGCTGACCACTTAAATTAGACATACAGAATAAATTACGCCTGTTCCCACCTTCTGCCCGCCCACAAGCAGGAAACTTTCTCTTAATTCAGGAGACTTTTTTTAGAAAATAGACTGCTCCTTTAAAGTAAAATGTTCAGTAACTAACTTCTGACACATTTTTATTATTAAAAAGTTGTCCTTGAGCTCCAGGCCTGTGACTCTGCCTAGGCTAAAATGATAGCATCAGTCTGCTGCAGGCTGGAGGAAGCATTTCCTAAGTCTCCCCTCCCAGTGAGCAGACTGTGTAACAAATAACAAGGTGAGGGAGCTGGTCTGTGTCTGGTACTTGTAAAACAAAAGATGTTTAGCCTGGATGATGCATGAAAAAAAATGGCTCCCTCCTGCTGGAGAGAAAAGAAGATGAAGGATTGTCAGGGGGAGTCTTGTGATCTCCATGAGAGGCAGTAAATACCTGGAAGTGCTACACTTACAAATTACTTACAACGCTGCACTTATCATAAAAAAATATAACTAATAACAGGTCAATTTTAAGCTGGTGTTCATAGAAATATTATCTCAAATTGTGACTCTTATCGTAGCTGTAAATTTTATATTGCATTGCATTCTGGCTAATTGCGCCTATTGACAATTTAATTTCGTTCCTTTTGCAGACGGAGGGCGGTTTCCGAACATCAGCTGCTCCATGACAAAGGACGATCCCTCCAAGAGCTCCGGCGCAGGATCTTCCTGCAGAATTTAATAGAAGGGGTAAACACAGCAGAAATCCGGTCAGTGCCGGACGAATTGCCCCGTCCCATTCCCAGCGTCAAGAACTTTAACACCCTGCGCTTGCCAGGCGAGGAGGAGGGAGTGACAACTCAGCTGACTCAGGAGACCCACAAATTACAGAGCTTCAAAGACCCCCCACCAAAAGTTCCCAGCAAAAAGAAGAAGGGCAAGCCAGGGAAGAGAAAGGAGCAGGACAAAAGGAAGAGGAAAGAGCGGGCGGCGCTAGAAGGCCTGCAAGACCCACCCGGGTCAGAACTGTGGTGGGAAGAGCTGGGCATCAGGTTAGTACATAGACCTCTGAGATGAAACATTGGGTTATTTTTCATTAAAGAGTTTTACTTAAAGGAAAATGCTGTTTCCCTGGCTGTCATGCTGATCCAGTGGATTCGCTGACCTAAAACAAGTATGCAGATAAGGCATTTCAGCTTCCTTTCTTGATCAGTGACTCACAAAGATGGCAGAGACAACCAGGCTAATACCATCTTCAGAAGTATGTTTTTTTTTTAAACTTCCTAACATCACTGTTTTTTTAAGGGGGTGAAAGTTGAAACTGAGCCAGGTGGGTCACCAACCCAATGAGGGGCGGAGCTGGAAACTCACAGTAACAGGGAAACCAGGGCTCTCATGAGCCACCCTTTACTTCACCCTTTACTGTGAGTTCCCAGCTCCGCCCCTTGCTGACAGCCCCTTAGGAAGAAGTCTACATTTCCTATTGGGATACATTGAGGTGCATCCAACTCCAGCAAGTGAAGCAAGAGCAGAGCCAAGGACTTAGGTGGGGAACTCTCACTATCGCGTCCTGAAAGGCAATAGGTGGTTCAGCCCACCAGCAGGCAGTCAATTACTTGTGAAATCAGTAGTTGCCATTGGCTCATAGTACACCGGTTGCTACAATAACTTCCCTTGTATCACTAAAGCTCATTCCTGATTGGCTCCTCGCTGCTCCAGTGTTTCATAAACATATATATATATATATATATATATATATATATATATATATATATTACAGCAAATAGAGAAAACCGCCAACAGCAGCCAACCAAACGTTGGGTTTTATTCCCTAAAAAGTCAAGAAACATGACAGCTGCAGTTTGATTGGTTGCTACAGGAAACGCCTTAATTGTTTCCCCAGTTTTCCTAAAACTTCAGCAAGGATGGCTTAGCTGTGCAAACGTGGTGTGATCCTTGTTCAGTCGGCTCATCCCAGTGCGGTATTTATCTTTGGTCTCTCTCTCCCTCTGCGTGGGCTGACTTTTTATGTTACTTTCCAAAGGGGCTGCAAATTTTAGTGCAAGGCGGTGAAATTTAAGTGCATTCTGGACGAAGATCCACCAACAAAACCACGGTTAATACAATTTATATATCAGCTGAGCTTAACGCAGCCCAACGCAGATGTGAAGACTCTCTGTTCCCCCACCCTTCCCGCCAATGTGTCAGTGGCAACAAAGTATCCTCTACGTATAATGGAGGATGTGCTGTACTCTTCCTTCGCCTCCAGAAAAGCACACATGGTTTATTTATTAGACGTGTGATGAATGGATAGCTTTGAGTCCTAAAAAAAAAGAAGTCTATTAGTCTTAACCAAAATTCCAGGATTGTCCAATTGTTTTTACAATGATTTTTACATGTAACTCGCGATTGATGTGTGTCTTCATGGGAACTGTTTATTGGTGAATTTTGATTAATGTTTAACACATTTTCAACACCATAAGTTGGATGGGATCCAAGTGGGTTTTCACCAAAAAAAGCAGATGTAACAACATACATAGCAAATATCTCATTTTCTACTGTTTACGCATTTTATAAAATGGAAGTGCTCTCAGGTTGTCGCAAAAAAGGCATTCCAGATATATTTTTTTATTTGCGGTTTTGTATTCAGCAAAACCCAACCCCTTCTGATTTTCCGGTGGCGGTTATTCCATTGACGGAAAATGTAAAACTTTGGCAAGGCTGTTGCCAAGCCTGCAGGCGTAAAGCCGAAATTCTCTGCAGGCCTCAGAATTGTAGTCAATAGTCACTATAGGGAAGTTTTATAGAGGTGCCTATTGCTGACCCCTTACTTCTGAAAACACAAATTTCAAGGTTTCCTGATGATCCACTGGCTTCAGAACTTTTTAAGCTGTGGTTTTCAGATGACGGTAGTTCACTTGATGGAAAGCATAGTTTTTCCCAAGCCGGCTAGCATAAAACTGGCCACCGAAGTCAGAACTTTAGCTTCTGTAGGGGGGCTTTATGGATGCAGACATTTATAAAAAATACTAGCTCCCTTACTGTTATGATAATCCAACAGCTTCAGTGCTTTTTTTTTAGTCACTGAGCCTGGACCAGTGTGCTGATGAAAAGTTTCTACTGACCTTCAAGCTGGTTCTTGAAGGCAACAAGCATTTTCAGCAATGACCGTCTCATTACCTGGTGCCTTTTAAATTCTTCCCGTGTTGAGAAGGTGCTTGACCAAGTGGTTTAGTGATGTCGTTAATTGATGTTTCTTTTATTAAATACTGATACCTAATCTAATCTGACTTTCCTTCTGTCCACAGGACGCAATGAGAATTCAACTGGAGCCTCCTTACCTATCAGAGAAACAGAACATAATGATAAAAGGAGATGGATCCGTAAAAAAAAAAAAAAGAAGAGCGGGGAGTGCAGCGGAGATCTTTGAACTTGGACTTACAAGATGTATTTATTTCCTGTAAATAACAACCAGAGACTGCCCGAACCCCCAAATGCGCTGTCTTCCCCCCGCCGTTTGTAATACTGCACAGCCGCCCCCCCTGCGGCCCCTCCCTTCCCCTTATTTATTGGTTGGATTATATATTTATTGTGTTTTGTTTTTTTAATATTATTATTCCTTGTGGCTGCTGGCGTCCCGTTTCATGTTGCACTTTAATGTCTAGAACGCGCCAAAAATTTGTGTTATTATTTTGTTTTTTTATTTTATTTTTTGATATTGAATTGAACATTATTATTTTTTTTTTCTCTTTTGTGCATGTATAAGATGTGGCAACTGGTGGAATTTGTACAGAATGTGTAATAAATTTGGTGTCCAAAGTAAGCAAAGCGCTGTCTGGTTCTGAATCCCCTTCACTCCCCCCCCCCCCCCCCCCAGGGTGGTGAGGGCCAAATTTACAACCCACATACTCATAAACATTTGGTATTAAAGGAAAAATTGTCTCTATTTATAGAGCCATTTACATTTTTTTTTACTTTAAAAGAGCAGCGGAAAAACTGTGAACCTCCACAGAGGCATCCTATAAATTCCTACATATTCAGCTTATTATTTTTTATTTATTTTAGATATATAGTCATGTCAATGTGCTATTCTTAAAAAAAAAAAAAGATTGTTATATTTATAGTCTGTTTGCACGAGAGAAGTAGGCACTTGTCAATCACATCTGCCATGCTTTCTGTAGTTTTGTAATTGCATTTTGCTGTTTCTCTTAGGTCTATAGACAGAACACTGTAGATAGAATTTCGCTGAAATTGGAAATGTCATTATAGTAAATGGGAGCTTATGTTTACACCTTTTCAGTGCATTAAAGTGTATGTAAACCCTCATATTGTAAACCAACCCATTCAGTTTACATATAATAGAAATGAAAGGCAAAATAGTTTTATATATATATAGATATATCTATATATATATATATATATATATATATATATATATATAGATATATCTATATATATATATATATATCTATATATATATATAGATATATATATATATATAGATATCTAGAGATATCTATATATATATATATATAGATCTATAGATAGATCTATATATAGATAGATACTGCATATCGATCTATCTATTTATATCTATATATAGTCAATAGTAGTCTACAGATATAGATATATAGATATATCTATATCTATATATAGATATTTGTTTTACCTTTTTTATGAGTGATCACATTCTCTCTGTTCTCAGCTGCATTAAAGCTGGGGGAGGAGAAGCAGCAGCTTCTCACTGGTCTTCCCAGTGAAAGCCTGTGCAGGGGGGTGTCAGGACAAGTCTGATTGGAGGAGAACAGGCTGGGTTCCCAGCAAAACTAGAGAACTGAACACGCTGTGCTTTTCTGCTTATGCCGCGTACACACGATCAGAATTTTCGTCAGGAAAACCGTGGATTTTTTTCAGACGGAATGCTGGCTCAAGCTTGTGTTGCATACACATGGTCACACAATGTTGCCGGAAATTCCGAACGTCAAGAGCGCGGTGACGTACATCACTTTAACGAGCCGAGAAAAATAAAGTTCATGATTCCGAGCATGCGTACAGACATGATATAGACGATCAGAATTTCCGACAAGAACCAGCTCTCAAATTTTTGTCCGCACACAGTCGGAATTTACGACCAAAAGCTCACATCGAACTTTTCTTGTCGTAAATTCCGATCGTGTGTACGCGGTCAGTTTTTAATAGGAAAGCAGCGGAACTGTCAGGAACATCAGGGATTTCACACTGAAGGAAGCAGTACAAAGAGAACAGGATACTTTTCATATTAGTACATATTACAGCAGGCACATATCAGGAATATGAAATGTTGGGTTTACATAATCTTTAACACAAAGCACTTTAACATGCATTGTGTAAGGGCAGCCTATTCGTTTTAATAGGTGCTCTATTGCTCAAATGCACCAAAAGGTGCAGGTACTTTTTTTCTTTACATCATTTTTTTTTATTAGAAAGGCAGTTCACCACAATGCATTATAGTGCGTTGCCTTGCATTCTGGTTCACAAAAATACACATGCTTTGACAAGTGTCCCGTTCATTTTAAATAGCACCCCGATGCAGTAAGGCAACACCCTGCAATGCCTGACAACCCAGTAACCCACCATAGTGCATTGTGGCAAAATAAATGTGAGATGAGACAATATGGTGTACAAAAGCCCATTCATTTCATCTAGTCCTATTCTCCCCAGGCTGACTACCCCTGGCCCACCCCTTTTATTAATTGGATTTAGGTTCCTTCAATCAGGGAGTCTCAGTATCCTATGCTAGGTTACCTAGAGTAGTCTGCATGCAAATTAAGCCTACCTAGGAACACCCACTTCTCCAGACTGAAATCTGCACATCAAGAAAATTTGCTATTTGCAAAACTCCTTCCAAGATCCAGCCCACTGCTTATATCAGGACTAAGGACTGTTGAGAGGAGCAGTGAGGTAAGGTGCTGTGATGTTTTTAGGAAGCCATGTACAGCACTCTGTTGGCCCCTGCTACCAGCCACACCACGCCAGCTAATATTCCACAGCCACAAAACGCTTGGAGCTTGTTCCCACTTCTAATGCAGCGTTGGGACCCAGATAATGGTTTGCAGGGGGATTGAATCCCATTTTACAGCACTGCACCACCTTCCATGGCTAAATCTTGTGGTGTGGTTTAATTCCACATTTGTTGAGAGTAAAAAAAAACTTTGTAGCAGATTCCAACCTTTTGTTGCCTGGAAGAAATAGCTGTTTGTTCCACCATGTCCTTTGCTCACTAAATCTGAACAGGAGGAACTGGTTCATTATAATCAGCTGATGCACTCTCAGTGTTCTGATAAGAAAAGCTGCAGTGCCTTCGATGCTTTAGAAGTATTTAAAGTGATATTAAATGCATGTTTTTAAATAATAAACATGTTCTACTTACCTTAGCTAAAAAATATGCTGCGCTGCAAAAAAGAAAGTATATAGGTGAATAAATATACTTATGTGGACACCAAGTTCATTGGTGGATGGTATAAATTTAAAATAAAGTGAAACGCTAATGGGGTGAAACAGAAAAGTCCAAGCAAAATCAAAATCACATATGTGAAGCCAAAGTCCATCTGTGTCCTATAAACACCCGAAAAGTGTTGGAAGAAAAATCTTCAAGTGAAGTTAATCGAAGGCACCTCCACCTCTATATAAAATGCCTGCTTACCAGCTCCAACTTCAAAAATTGCATTTGTTAATAAATTGTGCTGCTCCCATTTGTCCTCAGCCGTCCACCTCCTCATACAGATGAACCAGTAACGATCAATGCCACATCCGAGGGTATGGAGAGAAGAAAACTCATAGAGTAGTACTGTAGGCAATCGCGTTTATTAAAATAAAAAATAAAACTCACATGATTCGTTGTAAAATTAAGCGTATTATGTAAAGCCGGCCGGCTCAATATTATCGCTCGTCCTTCCGGATTGTCGGTAAGCGGTGACGTCAGCACGCCGCTCTTCCCTACGTCGTTTCGTCACAGATGACGTCTTCCAGGGGTACGAGCGGCGCGCTGATCCACCGCTAATTATACATTCTGCGTGTCATTCGGAACGCCCAGTTCTGACATCCGGGAGTCATTGACACTGATCCTCCATCTTTAAAGAGGGATCCTTGCCCCTACTAATAATAGATTGCGGCTACACTGGCATTAAATGCAAGCCGATCCAAAACTCAAGGTTTTAAAGTAGCGGGGACTTTATGGTACATTGAGTGTGGACGATAAAGGTTAAAGATTAAATTCTAAAGTTAAAAATGAAAGCGACATATTACGATCGCTGTCAGTGCTCAGTAACATAGCATATCTACTAAGTAAAAATTAACAAGGACATGCACATGATGAGAAGCCAATTAGTAGATAAATACAAACATTAATTAGTTCGTATAAACAGCCTCCACTATCAATATGATAGGGGACTATATATATGCTTCCGCAACTGAATAAAAGATTTTATATAAATAAGTAAATGATCTTAAAATTTATTTTATCTACAAGTTAGCTGATTCAATCTCAATGATAGAACTTGCTATGAAGCTTGTGGCAGCAAGCTAGGAAAGGAACAGAACAATTCTAAAATAGATAAATTAGGAAAAATATGCTAATGGGACCGGTATATAGCAGTCCCTATATACCCCTTGGTTTTCTAAAGGAGGGGGCCAATTTAATAGTAGTAGTGCTAATGAAATCTACCTACCACATTCAAATGTTCCGAAACATCGGAAGGGTTATATATGTACAGTATGAGTCCCGGATCTCAGGGCTGGTTCACACTAATATTAGCAACCTTTTAATAATATACACTTATAGTCTCATTCCAACATAATGTAAAATAGATGTCCTAACTGTTATCTATGAATGCATTTACATCTACATCAACATTCATTCCATACGGGGTATAAGTCCGTACTTTATGAATCCAGGCCATTTCTAGCCTGGACAGTTCCCTTACAAGAGATCCACCTCTCCAATGAGCATCAAATTTATCAATGCCAAGGAAGAGGGTCCCCTCTGGGTTACGGTTATGATGCAGATCATAATGTAGTGACACAGAGTGCTGAGAGAAACCTGACCTGATATTGGTCAGGTGCTCTCCCAGTCTTACTTGCATCTGCCTCTTAGTCCGGCCTATATACTGTAGTCCACATGGGCACTGTAATAAATACACTACACCCGTGGAACTACAGGTAATAAACGGCTCTATTAGATGTTCCCTAGAGGTACTAGTTGAAACAAATTTGAGGGTTTTCTTAGAGGTCACTTTATTTAACTTACATATTTGGCATCTCCGACATTGATGGTACCCTACGATGCCTCTCTGAAAAAAAGAGACCTTTTTGGTGGGAGGATCAACTACATTAGGAGCTATTTTGTCTCGCAGCGAGGGCACACCTCTAAAGATAACTTGAGGGTTCGGGGGAAGAAAGGTTTTGAGGACCCTATCATTCTCAAGTAAATGCCAATGCTTCTTGATTATTTTTTTGATGACATAATGTTGTGTAGAGTATGATGTAACAAATGGTACCACCGGACCAGTCTGATTAACTTTAGGGGCAGGATCCAAAAGAAGTTTGCGATCAGTCTCAGCCACTTCTTTTATAGTTTGTTCTAAGTGGTTGCGATCGTAACCCTTCTCTACCAATCTTTTTCTTAGAATTTCTGTTTGAGAGTGAAAATCATCAAGGGTGGTGCAGTTCCTCCTCATTCTGGTAAACTGGCTCTTAGGTACAGATTTGAGCCAGTTCTGATGGTGGCAACTACCCACTGGAATGAATGAGTTTCTATCCGTCTTTTTAAAAAACGTTTTGGTTTTATAGGCACCCACATCCTTCATGATTGTAAGGTCCAGGAAATTAATCTTTTCCTGATCCGCCTCGTGTGTGAGATGGATCCCCCTCTCATTCATGTTCAACATATCGATGAAATCATCTAGCTGGGGTTTAGTGCCATTCCATAGGAGGAGGATGTCGTCAATATACCTTGCCCAAAGTTTGATATGCGGACTGAGGTTATTGTAGACGACATCCTCCTCCCACTTGGCCATAAACAAATTCGCCAAGCTTGGGGCGTATTTAGCGCCCATCGCGACACCTTTAACTTGCCGGTAAAAGCTATGGTCGAACCAAAAGTAATTATGCCCTGCAGCATACTCCAGCAGTTCAAGAATATAGTCTCTCTGTTTTTGTGGTAAATCAGAGAGAGTATCCAAATAATATTTTACTGCTGTTATGCCCAAATTATGTGGGATAATTGTGTATAGCGAACTCACGTCCGCTGTCACTAGCCAAGTGTCAGTGTGAGGCTCAATCTGAGAGAGCAAATTAATCACCTGCCTTGTATCCCTTACATAAGATGGCATCCTTTGCACCAACGGTTGCAAAAAATGGTCGATATACTTGCCCACCCTGGACGTAACGGAATCTATACCACTTACTATGGGGCGTCCAGGGGGGCAAGTAAGGCTCTTATGAATCTTGGGGAGGCAGTAAAGGATGCAAGTAAGACTGGGAGAGCACCTGACCAATATCAGGTCAGGTTTCTCTCAGCACTCTGTGTCACTACATTATGATCTGCATCATAACCGTAACCCAGAGGGGACCCTCTTCCTTGGCATTGATAAATTTGATGCTCATTGGAGAGGTGGATCTCTTGTAAGGGAACTGTCCAGGCTAGAAATGGCCTGGATTCATAAAGTACGGACTTATACCCCGTATGGAATGAATGTTGATGTAGATGTAAATGCATTCATAGATAACAGTTAGGACATCTATTTTACATTATGTTGGAATGAGACTATAAGTGTATATTATTAAAAGGTTGCTAATATTAGTGTGAACCAGCCCTGAGATCCGGGACTCATACTGTACATATATAACCCTTCCGATGTTTCGGAACATTTGAATGTGGGTAGGTAGATTTCATTAGCACTACTACTATTAAATTGGCCCCCTCCTTTAGAAAACCAAGGGGTATATAGGGACTGCTATATACCGGTCCCATTAGCATATTTTTCCTAATTTATCTATTTTAGAATTGTTCTGTTCCTTTCCTAGCTTGCTGCCACAAGCTTCATAGCAAGTTCTATCATTGAGATTGAATCAGCTAACTTGTAGATAAAATAAATTTTAAGATCATTTACTTATTTATATAAAATCTTTTATTCAGTTGCGGAAGCATATATATAGTCCCCTATCATATTGATAGTGGAGGCTGTTTATACGAACTAATTAATGTTTGTATTTATCTACTAAATTGGCTTCTCATCATGTGCATGTCCTTGTTAATTTTTACTTAGTAGATATGCTATGTTACTGAGCACTGACAGCGATCGTAATATGTCGCTTTCATTTTTAACTTTAGAATTTAATCTTTAACCTTTATCGTCCACACTCAATGTACCATAAAGTCCCCGCTACTTTAAAACCTTGAGTTTTGGATCGGCTTGCATTTAATGCCAGTGTAGCCGCAATCTATTATTAGTAGGGGCAAGGATCCCTCTTTAAAGATGGAGGATCAGTGTCAATGACTCCCGGATGTCAGAACTGGGCGTTCCGAATGACACGCAGAATGTATAATTAGCGGTGGATCAGCGCGCCGCTCGTACCCCTGGAAGACGTCATCTGTGACGAAACGACGTAGGGAAGAGCGGCGTGCTGACGTCACCGCTTACCGACAATCCGGAAGGACGAGCGATAATATTGAGCCGGCCGGCTTTACATAATACGCTTAATTTTACAACGAATCATGTGAGTTTTATTTTTTATTTTAATAAACGCGATTGCCTACAGTACTACTCTATGAGTTTTCTTCTCTCCATACCCTCGGATGTGGCATTGATCGTTACTGGTTCATCTGTATGAGGAGGTGGACGGCTGAGGACAAATGGGAGCAGCACAATTTATTAACAAATGCAATTTTTGAAGTTGGAGCTGGTAAGCAGGCATTTTATATAGAGGTGGAGGTGCCTTCGATTAACTTCACTTGAAGATTTTTCTTCCAACACTTTTCGGGTGTTTATAGGACACAGATGGACTTTGGCTTCACATATGTGATTTTGATTTTGCTTGGACTTTTCTGTTTCACCCCATTAGCGTTTCACTTTATTTTAAATTTATACCATCCACCAATGAACTTGGTGTCCACATAAGTATATTTATTCACCTATATACTTTCTTTTTTGCAGCGCAGCATATTTTTTAGCTATAGTATTTTATGTGTATCGCACATTTTTTTGCAGCAGCAGCATTATCTAATTCATTTTTTTATTACCACTTTTATTTTATTTTATTTTCATTGACCTGCGCAGTAATTTTTTCCCATAGATACAATGTTCTACTTACCTGCTCTGTGTAGTGGCTTTGCACAGAGCAGCCCAGATCCTCCTCTTCTCGGGTCCTCTACCGGCGCTCCTGGCCCCTCCCTCATGCCAAATGCCCCCAAATGAGCAAGCAGATGGTTATGGAGGCATGTGAGCAGGCTTGCGTGTCCAATCACACACAGAGCTGTAGCTCGGCCCTGCCCCCTCTCTCCCCTCCATGGCTTGATGGCTGTGATTACTGTCTACAGTTCAGGGACAAGGTCATCTAGTGCCCAAAGTGAAGATGCCAAATTACACCCTTTCCAAGATGTATGAGCATTTTGTGTCCCAAAAAAAATCCACACTGATGAAATCCCCACTCCTGGCACAAATCTTTGCCCCCTATCTCCCAGCTTAAATCCTCTCTCCCAAAATCTCCCCTCCTGACATAAATACCCCACACAAAAAAATGTCCCCTTCTACCACAAATCCTCTCCCCTTCCAAATTACCCCTTGCCCCAAATCTCCTTCTAGCTCAAATCCTATTTCCCCCTTTCACCAACACAAATCCCCCCCAAATTTCCCATCTTATAACAAGTCTTACTCCCTACTGCCCCCAAAATTTCCTCTCCCAGCAAAATTCCCCTCCCCCAATCCTCCCTAGCACACTGCCCCCCCCCCCCACACACACACACACACATTTCCCCTCCTAGAACAAATCCTGCCAAATTTTCCCTTTCTAGAGCAAATCTTACCCCCATCACCCTCCAAATTCCCCCTCCAAGAATAAATCTCCTCCTCGCAATCCCCCTAGCACAAATCACCCCACGTAGCACATACCCCCTGTAACGGCACCCCAAATTCAAAAGGGGTTAACGCCGTTTAGGATATTCCCTTTTCCGGACACAAGGCAGCTACCGACACACCACAGTCACGCGAACGAGAACCATAAGAATAATTCTTCCCCAGATATGAGACACAGCTCTGTATAAGGTTCAAGCAGGTCTGACACTTTATTAAAAAAAACTACAAGTTTTATACACCTCTGACCAGACCGAATTTACATGAGCTAATTAACTACCGCTGATGACTCATACACATGACCTTTAGGCAAGTCTTACTGTCCCATAAACTACAATACACATTATCACAGGACTCCTTCACACAATTACAGGGTCAATTAGCACAAGCACAATGAAAGATCCTCAGAAGCCATCCTAGATTAATTTACATCACAACAGGCAGACAGGTAGGCTGGATTTGGTGACATTAGCATCTAACAGTATGTGTCCTATGTGTCACTCTTCTAATATAGCATATATCCTGGGAGATATTGTGGATAACATTACAGAACCATTTTAAAGCAATCCAAGACATATTCCGACTGTCCATTATTTTCTGGCTCATACTTTCCAAGAGCTTCTGGGTTCCACGGGCCCCCCCGTTACACCCCCAAAATTTCCCATCCTATAACAAGTCTTACTTCCTGCTGCCCCCAAAATTCCCCCTCCCAGCACAATTCTCCTCCCCCAATCCCCTCTAGCACCCCCCCTACATTTCCCCCCCTAGAACAAATCCCCCCAAATTTTCCCTCCTAGATTAAATCTTACCCCATTACCCCCCAGATTCCCCCTCCAAGAATAAATCCCCTCCCGGCTATCCCCCTACCACAAATCCTCCCAAATCACCCCTCCTTGCACATCCCCTCCAAATTTCCTCCTAGAACAAATCTTACTTCTGTGACCCCCCAAATTCCCCCTCCCAGCACAAATCCCTCCTCCTTAAAAAAAATGTCTGCTCCTAGAACAAAGGTTACCCCCCAAATTTCCCATAATCACATGCCCTGCCTGAGGGCCCATTCCACTAGGGGGCCCAATCAGGGTTACCAGCCTCAGTAAAACCAGGGACAGTATGTAAAAATCTGTGTTTTTTTTTACATCTGTCCCTCATATGTCTGAAAACCAACATGCTTTTGATGTCAAAATCCCAAGATTTTAGCTGCCCCGCCTCTGCACTGCCTCCTGACATGGTGGCCATCTGTAAGCCCAGGGGCCCCATAATCTTCTATTGCCCGGGGCCCCCATGAGTTGTCAGTCAGCCCCTGGTCTGGTGGCAGGGTCTCTTTAAAGGCCCATACACACGATCAAACTCTTTGATCACAAAATTTCCAATGGACTCGTTTGATTGGACAATCCGACCGTGTGTATGTTCCATTGGACAAATGTTTTTGCTTTTTCATCGGACAAATGTTCGCAGTGCATGCTCTCAAACTTTTCGAGAACAAATGTCTGATGGAGCATCATCTGATGGCATGTACAAAGTCCATCGACTAAAGTCCAAACACGCATGCTCAGAACCATTTCTAAAGATCAGACAATAGCAGAAGTTGCCCAAAAGGGTAGCAGTAAAGAGCTGAAAAACCACGTGATTTAGTGAAAGTTGGCTGAAAAAGTTCTGTCGTGTGTATGCAAACCAAGTTCCCGGCCAACGACCATTCGGAGCAAAATCCACGGAAAAGTCAGATTGTGTGTATGAGGCTTTAGGCCAACCAACCTGCTTGTGTTGCCTTGATCAGTTCAGCCATTCTTACAATTGATGATATCTTCTTGAAAGTGGCAGTATCTCCCTTCTGTCGTGGCACAAAAAAGAGATTGCCTGGCTTCCTAAACAGACAAAAATGTTAAAAACAACTTCTCCTGCAATAAAAGATTCAAAATATAATTTTGGACTTTTGATTAGGTAGTCTCTTATAGTGAACCTGTCAATAACTTTACAAGTCTGCAGCAATCAAATTCCCAACGTGTCACATTATTCACCAACAGAAACAGTTTTCAGAAAAGCTCCAGTCCAGGGACTGTGCCTAGGCTGAGATGATGTCATCAGTCTGCTGCAGGCAGGAGAAAGCATTTCCTCAGTCTCCTCTCCCCCCAGTAATCAGGCTGCAACATTGTAACTTTTGTAGCAAATCACACAAGGTGAAACACTGCAACAGGGGCTGATCTGTGGCAGAGATTTGTGGACACAGACAAGAACTGAGCTGCCATCTCAGTCTAGGAAGTAGACCCTTGGGGATGCCTGAACAAAGATGGTGTCATTCTTCTGGAGAGAAAATCAGATGAAGGCATTGTCGGATGGAGTACTGTGAACTCTACGAGAGGTAATAGATACCTGGAAGTGTTATACTGACACATTATTTAGCATGGGGCACTTTACATTATAAAATAGATTTGATGACAAGTCCACTTTATAGGCTTCCACTGACAGCTGGGTGGAACTGCGCTGTAAGTCCATGAAATAAAGATGTTTTCACAGGTGCGGGTAGCGTGCGCGGGACGGCGGAGGGCTGCTTAATAGACATAACTCCAGCTGCTTTTGCCTTGAAATAGAACAAGTTTATAAATACCATTCGGATTTAACGGGCAGATTGTGATCAGTGTCATTAATTATGGCAATGTGCCTTATCGCAGTCCAAGGATCGCTCTGGCCGCAAACCTGCCTGGGGCGGCTCCTGGGTTTCCAGATTAGGGACAAGCAAATGATCTCAGTTTAAGCTTGTGGTCCGTTTTTCATGGATTCCCGTCTATTAGTGGGAAAAGCGATTAGCGTATAAACGCAAATTTGTGAGAAAAATAAAAACGGACAGTTACATGGCAAATGGTTGAATCCGCTGCCAGCAACACAATTCCTGGGAAGTTTCTGAAAGCAATGTAAAGGCAAATAGAAGGAGGGGGAAACAGACAGGAATGGGGTTTCTGCTCTTGGGGGAAATTGGCCATTTTCACCATACACGTTACAATCTCTCCCTTTGATTTACAAAAAGCTATGTAATATGAGGACCTACCCAAAGGATCCATTCAGGCAGTCCCTTGTAATTACTAACTTAATGGTATATCTAAGGGAGGTTGTTCAGTTAGATCGGCCTTTCTCAACCAAAGTTCCTTCAGAGGTTTCTAGGGGTTCCTTGAGTAGTGAGCAATTTCTGCCTCTCAGATAAGTACAATGTAAGGAGCGTTCTGCCCACTGACCACCAATGTAAGGAGCGTTCTGCCCACTAACCAACAATGTAAGGAGCATTTTTCCCATTGACCAACAATTCAAGGAGCATTCTGCCCACTGACCACCAATGTAAGAAGCATTCTTCCCATTGACCAACAATGTAAGCGGCATTCTTCCCACTGACCAACAATGTAAGGGGCTTTCTTCCCAGTAACCAACAATGTAAGGGGCATTCTGCCCACTGACCACCAATGTAGGGCAGGGTCAATCCTAGGGTCACAGACATAATAGATATAATACAGGGGATGGTCAGAGACTGCAGACATCATACAGGAGATGGCCAGAGACAGCAGACATACTACAGGAGATGGTCAGAGTCTGCAGATATAATACATGAGATGGTCAGAGTCTGCAGATATAATACAGGAGATGGTCAGAGACTGCAGATATAATACAGGAGATGGTCAGAGACTGCAGATATAATACAGGAGATGGTCAGAGACTGCAGAGATAGTACAGAATATGGTCAGAGACTGCCGCTTTGGTCTTGTCGTCTGACAGAAGGAGGGAGAGAGGGAGGATGGACTTGGGCAGGAAACATAGCGGCAGCGGCACAGTCTCTCCTCCTCTGATTAGCTCTTGTCAGTTGCCGGTGGAGAGAGCTGCCTCTGGACACAGACAAGAAGAGGAGGAGGAGGCGGAAGAGGAGCACTCTGGCGCTTCAGCGCCCCACCTCTGTGGCGCCTGGGTGCAATGCACCCCTTGCACCTCCCCAGGATTGGCCCTGATGTAGGGGGCATTCTTCCCACTGATACTAATGTAGGAGCATTCTTCCCACTGACCACTGATGTAAGGAGATTTCTTCTCACTGACTTCCAATGTCAGGAGCATTCTTCCCACTGACGAGCAATATAGGGAAATTTCTTCTCACTGACCACCAATGTCATGAGCAGTCTTCCCACTGACAACCAATGTAAGGAGGATTCTTCCCACTGACTACCAATGTAAGGAGGATTCTTCTCACTGACCTCCAATGTAAGGGGCATTCTTTCCACTGTCCACAATTTAAGGAGTACCTTCCCACCCAATTTTTGAATGTGTACTGAGGAGCATGCTTTTTCGAACATTTAAGGGTTTAAAAAATCAAATACAGCCAAAGAGTTTCAGAGGGGAGAAAAAAGCTTCCCCCATCTTCATGATTGGATCAGTTGATGTTAAAAAAAAAATCCCAACAGAATGCACTAGGGGACCTGTGCTAAAGCTTGATGAAGACTAATGTCTCCCATTGGCATTAAGGTAGATGGCTGAATTTAGTGCCCACTGGCGATGTTGGTCTTCATCGAGCCTTAACACAGTATCAGGGGCTGGATTTGAACCCAGAACATCTGCTATGTCAGGCAAGGTCTCTTCTTGTTAATCTGGAATACTGGACTGTTCCCTGGACAATTCCTTGGATGGTCCTGCCTTAAACCTTGTTTGTCTTGAACCTTGAACTCTTTGCTCCTCCTATAAACTTCTTGATCTAAGCCATTCCTCTACACTTCCTGTTTGCCCCATTATTGTGCTCCCATCAGCCAGTATCTTGCTCCTCTCTTCCCTGCTGCCGTCCATATTTTGCTACCACTCGTTATCGACCCTTGGCTTGTTCCTCAAATACGCTTCTGCCTGATTCTAACCTGCAACTACTCGTTACTGACCTTTGGCTTGTTTACTGATTACTCTTCTGTTTTATTCTTACACGCTTATCCACTACTGGACAACATCTTGCTCACCTCCTGGTGGGGCGATCCTGAGGCACGAGATCTGGTACTTACCGCAGAAAAAAACATCTCCACCATCAGGAGCTCTGGTGAACACTGGTTAGTACTTAGACCCCGCATCTCAGGTGAGCCTACGTCATCTGCCAGGGTCACCAGATCGTGACACACAGGTCCCCTAGCGCATTCTTCCCACTGACCACCAATCTAAGGAGCATTTTTTCCACTGACCCCCAATATAAGGATCATTATTCCCTCTGACCACCAATGTAAGTAGTTTTCCTCCCACTGACCACCAATGTGCATTTTTTTAAATGGACCACCATTTCAATGGGGCTCTTCTTTTACTGATCATCAAAGCAAGGGGTCTTCTTCTTACTGACCATCAGTTTAGGAGGACTCTTTTCCCAATAACCACCTATATAAGGAGCATTTTTCCACTGACCCCAATGTAAGGAGTTTTCTTGCGATTGATTCCCAAAGTAGGGTGTATATCTCCCACTAACCCCAATATGAGTGACATTTCTCCCAATGACCACCCAAGAATGAAGCATTCTTCCCAATGACCCCAATATAAGGGGAATTCTTCGCACTGAATTTCAATGTAAGGAGCAATCTTTTCACTGTTTACCAACGTAAGGAGCATTCTTCCAACTGACCACCAATGTTAGGAGCATTCTTCTCACTGACCTTCAATGTAAGGAGCAGTCTTTCCACTGATCACCAATGTAAGGGGCATTCTTCCAACTGACCAAAAACATAAGGAGCATTCTTCGAAGGTTTGTTTGGGCTCCTCCTGTTATAGGGTAACTACACACTGTCCCTGAGCGCCTGCATTGTCAGCTTGTCTACAACTGACAGCTTCAACACACATTACACAGACATGGTCCACTCTTGTGACCATCAAGAAACCCACCATGAAAAATGCCATGCAGCCATCATTTGAGTGCATGTAGACAGGATATGGCTGCTAAAGGGCTAAAAGTGATCAGCAGCGCTGAGATGTACAAAAGGGGAAATAA
The DNA here is from genome assembly GCA_029574335.1 of Rana kukunoris. NCBI lineage: Eukaryota > Metazoa > Chordata > Amphibia > Anura > Ranidae > Rana > Rana kukunoris. The sequence goes on along the minus strand of CM056051.1, from coordinate 425,242,227 downwards.
AATGGAGAAAACAATGTTTATTTTTTAAAGAAATTGTAATTGTCTATGATACACGGTGCACAGTCACAAAATTTGTGTTAAATTAAATAATTTCCTAATAAAAGTGGTGGGTTATATCCCTGTCCCGCTGGTTATGTCACTTTAGGAACCCCAGTAGTGTGATCCCACCTCTGATGTACCTGGCTGCTCTCTGTTGCATTATACAATAGTAAGGGTAAAAGGCCCATACACACGATCTGACCGCGTGTTAGCTCCATCGCACAATTGTTTTTCGTTTTTTCATCGGACAAATGTTCGCTGTGAATGCTCTCAAACTTTTCAGCAACAAATGTCCTACATCGGCTAATCCGATCGTGTGTAACACAAGTCCATCGGACTAAAGTCCAAATTCCAAACACGCATGCTCGGAAGCAATGCTAACCATAAGACAACATTAGCAGAAATTGCCCAAAGGGTGGCGCTAAAGAACTGAAAAAACATGTAGTACGTCTATTACGTCACTACGTTCATGTTTCTTGGCTAAAAATGTTCTGCTGTGTGTATGCATACCAAGTTCACGGACAACGCCCTTTAGACCAAAATCCACAGAAAAGTCTGATGGAAGTCCGATCGTGTGTATGAGGCTTAAGTTTACCTGGTGGAACTGTACTGGCAGTTGCATTAGAGTCGAGCTGACATCTCAGGTGCAGAGGACTAGTCGGGCTTTCAGCCTTGAACAACCTCAACTTCCCAAAAAAACTCTAAACCAGCTAGAACTGAAATGCTGGATCACGGTGGATCTGGATTAAAGCGGAACTGAAGTCTGCAAAGCGTTCCTCTCTTTCAAAAGTCCCTCACCTGTGCCAGCATCTTCTACCCAGGTTCTTTCAAGTGCTGAGCTGTGGTCATCTTTATTGGCTGGTGCAGAATTATGTCACTCTGCAAACCTGCTGTGCCCATTATTAGGGGCTCCCACCATCCCTGAGCAGAGTTCCCCGATCCTGCTGTGTCCATTATCAGGGGCTTATGCCATTCCTGAGCAGAGTTCCCCGATCTGCAAACCTGATGTGCCCATTATCAGGGGCTTCCACCATCCCTGAGCAGAGTTCCCCCGATCCTGCTGTGCCCATTATCAGGGGCTTATGCCATTCCTGAGCAGAGTTCCCCGATCAGGAAACCTGCTGTGCCCATTATCAGGGGCTCCCACCATCCCTGAGAAGAGTTCCCCCGAACCACAAACCTTCTGTGCCCATTATTAGGGGCTTCCACCATCTCTGAGCAGAGTTCCCCGATCAGCAAACCTGCTGTGCCCATTTTCAGGGGCTTCCACCATCCCTGAGAAGAGTTCCCCCGAACCACAAACCTTCTGTGCCCATTATCAGGGGCTTCCACCATCTCTGAGCAGAGTTCCCCGATCAGCAAACCTGCTGTGCCCATTATCAGGGGCTTCCACCATCCCTACACAGAGTTCCCCGATCCACAAACCTGCTTTGTTCATTATAAGGGGCTCCCACCATGCCTGAGCAGAGTTCCCCGATCCACTAACCTGCTGTGCCCATTATCAGGGGCTCCCACCATCCCTGAGCAGAGTTCCCAGATCCACTAACCTGCTGTGCCCATTATCAGGGGCTCCCACCATCCCTAAGCAGAGTTCCCAGATCCACAAACCTGCTGTGCCCATTATTAGGGGGTCCCACCATCCCTGAGCAGAGTTCCCCCAAACCACAAACCTGCTGTGCCCATTATCAGGGGCTTCCACCATCCCTAAGCAGAGTTCCCCAATCCACAAACCTGCTGTGCCCATTATTACGGGCTTCCACCATCCCTGAGCAGAGTTCCCCCGATCTGCAAACTGTTGTGCCAATTTTCAGGCTTCCACTAACCCTGCGCTGGGCTCCTAAAGGTTCAAACCTGGTGTGCCCATTATGAGAGGCTCCCACCATTCCTGAGCTCATTTTGTGCGTCTGAAAAACTGCTGTACCCGTTATCAGGGGCTTCCACCATCCCTAAGCAGAGTTCCCCAATCCACAAACCTGCTGTGCCCATTATTAGGGGCTCCCACCATCCCTGCGCGGAGTTTCCAGATCCACAAACGTGCTGTGCCCATTATTACGGGCTTCCACCATCCCTGAGCAGAGTTCCCTGATCTGCAAACTGTTGTGCCCATTTTCAGGCTTCCACTAACCCTGCGCTGGGCTCCTAAAGGTTCAAACCTGGTGTGCCCATTATGAGAGGCTCCCACCATTCCTGAGCTAATTTTGTGCGTCTGAAAAACTGCTGTACCCATTATCAGGGGCTCCCACCATCCCTAAGCAGAGTTCCCAGATCCACAAACCAGCTGTGCCCATTATTAGGGGCTCCCACCATCCCTGAGCAGAGTTCCCCCAAACCACAAACCAGCTGTGCCCATTATTAGGGGCTCCCACCATCCCTGAGCAGAGTTCCCCCAAACCACAAACCTGCTGTGCCCATTATCAGGGGCTTCCACCATCCCTAAGCAGAGTTCCCCAATCCACAAACCTGCTGTGCCCATTATTAGGGGCTCCCACCATCCCTGCGCGGAGTTTCCAAATCCACAAACGTGCTGTGCCCATTATTACGGGCTTCCACCATCCCTGAGCAGAGTTCCCCGATCTGCAAACTGTTGTGCCCATTTTCAGGCTTCCACTAACCCTGCGCTGGGCTCCTAAAGGTTCAAACCTGGTGTGCCCATTATGAGGGGCTCCCACCATTCCTGAGCTTATTTTGTGCGTCTGAAAAACTGCTGTACCCATTATTAGGGGCTTCCACTATCCCTGCGTGGAGTTTCCAGATCCACAAACGTGCTGTGCCCATTATGACGGACCCCCACCATCCCTACTGAATTTTTAATGTATTTTCTATTATGATGAATGCAACAGAAAATGCAAAAAATAATTGTAGCCAAAAGCGTAATACTTTACTCCGGATTTCCCCTAAAGACAAAGGAGACCAGAGCATAACCCTGCTTGTCACGCAATGTATGACTTCTGGGTGGACTGACCCTTTAAGCTGTCCCATGATGGGAGTTATCCCATTCTCACAATACGGTCAAGCTTTATTTCCAACAATAATAACATTTTGGTTCACATTTTGCTGCCAAAAGGACTCAATGACCCTGCCATGGAGATGATACTGTACTATAGCATTTATTATACCACAGCCCCACCTGCTGCCCCCAGGAGGAACTACACAGATGACAGTACCAGCCTGATCACACGTCTCTGGGAAGATTTATTTAGAGCATGGGCGCCCCCTGCTGGTTAATTGCAGTCACACCAAAATATATATGCCAGTGGAAAGATTAAATTGTTGCTTCATGGCTGTTCCATGAAGCCAGGGTGACCAGCTTGGCTAGGTTCCGGGCCCACAGAATATACACTCCATGGGCACTTTTTTAGGCACACCTTGCTAGTATCGGGTTGGACCCCCTTTTGCCTTCACAACTGCCTTAATTCTTCATGGCATAGATTATACACGGTGTTGCAAACATTCCTCAGAGATTTTGGTCCATATTGATGTGATAGCATCACACAGTTGCTGAAGAATTGTTGGCTGCACATCTATGATACCAATCCCCCGTTCTACCACATCTCAAAGCTCCTGAGCTCCTAGCCAAGCTTTAAGGGTTACTCGCCACCAGTTGCCCCACCCAACCCCTACCATGCCCCGCCCCTAAATACTCTCATAAATTATCTCATGAAATTACATATAAATGTTTTATGCAGAATTAAGTTCGGAAAATAAATATTAACAACAACTTCATCAGTGCAGCCAGCTCGTGTCCACCAATGCAGCCTGCCCGTGTCCACCAATGCAGCCTGCCCGTGTCCATCAATGCAGCCTGCCCGTGTCCACCAATGCAGCCTGCCCGTGTCCACCAATGCAGCCTGCCCGTATCCACAAATACAGCTGCCTATCTGTGTCCTTCATGCAGGGGAACAGAGGAGAGGAAGTGGATTACCAGGGGGATAATAAGAGCGTCGAGGAACATCACAGTTTTCATTTCAATTGCCGTGTTTCCGCCGCTCGGCATCACATATAGCCCCGCTCCCTGGCCCGGGGACCTTTGATACACATCACTCGTGATTGGACGGGTGATCTGTGGATCAAGGTCCTAGGACCAGGGGGTGGGGCTGTGTGTGACAGTGAGTGCGGCGAACACACAGCCAATGAAATGAAAGCCACTAGGGATGTTCCCTGTGTTGGGAGAAAGACTCTCATACAACCTCGCATGCCGGCTTCCCAAGCAGCCCTTCCTTACCAGCCCTCAAAATCCCCTCGCAAAATGCGAGCAGGCGAGTGGAATTTTTGAGGGTTGCTCTATTAGATTGAGATCTGGTGACGGTGAAGACCATTGGAGTTCAGTGACCTCATTGTCATGTTCAAGAAACCAGTGGTGAGATGATTTGAGCTTTGTGACATGATGTATTATCCTGGGGAAGGAGCCATCAGAAGATGGGTACACTGTAGTCATAAAGGGATGGACATGACCAGCAACAATACTCAGGTAGGCCATGGTGTTCAAACGACATGTAATTTCTACTAAGGGGCCCAAAGCTTGCAAATAAATTATCCCCCCCACAGCATTACATCACCACTACCAGCCTGAACCATTTATACAAAGCAGGATGGATCCAGGCTTTCATGTTTATGCCAAATTCTGGACTCATCAGACCAGGCAATGATTTTACAATCTTCTATTGTACGATTTTGGTGAGCCTGTGCAAATTGTAGCCTCAGTTTCTTCCCCATTCCGATGCTCAGTTTGAACTTCAGCAAGCCGTCTTAACCACTTCTAGATGCCTAAATGCATTGAGTTGTTGCCATGTGATTGGCTGATTAGTAATTTTATCAACAAATTAAACAGGTGTACCTAATGAAGTGGCCGGTGAGTGTAGATCCTCCCCCACTTATAATGTCAATTATAGAAAAACCTGTAGGCAGCTGGGCATACACTGATCAAATCTCAGCAGGGACAGGCTGAATTTCTATTAGTGTGTAGCAGTTCCTGCTTGACAAAGGTCAAACATTTGATTGACTTTTTTCAGACACATTCCGTAATCAGCGGCTGCGGCTGCTGAGCAGTGTATTCTGACGGCACAGCCAGTGTTATGTCCATGGATACATTTACCGGCTAACTAGATCAGGGGTCTCCAAACTTTCTAAACAAAAGGCCAGTTGATCGTCCTTCAGACTTTAGGGGAGCCAAAATGTGGCCAGTGGGAGTGGAAATTTTTGTGACATTAAACATCACATTTGGTATTAGGTGGAAGAACAGTACCCCATTATTGGTAGCATGTCTGTGGGAGGAATAGTTCCCAATTGTTGGCGTCAGAATAGTGTCTCATAACTGTGGGAGGAATCGTTCCCCATTGCTGGTGTCAGAATAGTGTCTCATATCTGTGGGAGGAATAGTTCCCCATTGCTGGTGTCAGAATAGTGTCTCATATCTGTGGGAGGAATAGTTCCCCATTGCTGGTGTCAGAATAGTGTCTCATATCTGTGGGAGGAACAGTTCCCCATTGCTGGTGTCAGAATAGTGTCTCATATCTGTGGGAGGAATAGTTCCCCATTGCTGGTGTCAGAATAGTGTCTCATATCTGTGGGAGGAATAGTTCCCCATTGCTGGTGTCAGAATAGTGTCTCATATCTGTGGGAGGAATAGTTCCCCATTGCTGGTGTCAGAATAGTGTCTCATATCTGTGGGAGGAATCGTTCCCCATTGCTGGTGTCAGAATAGTGTCTCATATCTGTGGGAGGAATCGTTCCCCATTGCTGGTGTCAGAATAGTGCCTCATAACTGTGGGAGGAATCGTTCCCCATTGCTGGTGTCAGAATAGTGCCTCATAACTGTGGGAGGAATCGTTCCCCATTGCTGGTGTCAGAATAGTGCCTCATATCTGTGGGAGGAATAGTTCCCCATTGCTGGTGTCAGAATAGTGTCTCATATCTGTGGGAGGAATAGTTCCCCATTGCTGGTGTCAGAATAGTGTCTCATATCTGTGGGAGGAATAGTTCCCCATTGCTGGTGTCAGAATAGTGTCTCATATCTGTGGGAGGAATAGTTCCCCATTGCTGGTGTCAGAATAGTGTCTCATATCTGTGGGAGGAATAGTTCCCCATTGCTGGTGTCAGAATAGTGTCTCATACCTGTGGGAGGAATAGTTCCCCATTGCTGGTGTCAGAATAGTGTCTCATATCTGTGGGAGGAATAGTTCCCCATTGCTGGTGTCAGAATAGTGTCTCATATTTGTGGGAGGAATAGTTCCCCATTGCTGGTGTCAGAATAGTGTCTCATATCTGTGGGAGGAATAGTTCCCCATTGCTGGTGTCAGAATAGTGTCTCATATCTGTGGGAGGAACAGTTCCCCATTGCTGGTGTCAGAATAGTGTCTCATATCTGTGGGAGGAACAGTTCCCCATTGCTGGTGTCAGAATAGTGTCTCATATCTGTGGGAGGAATAGTTCCCCATTGCTGGTGTCAGAATAGTGTCTCATATCTGTGGGAGGAATAGTTCCCCATTGCTGGTGTCAGAATAGTGTCTCATATCTGTGGGAGGAATAGTTCCCCATTGCTGGTGTCAGAATAGTGTCTCATATCTGTGGGAGGAATAGTTCCCCATTGCTGGTGTCAGAATAGTGCCTCATAACTGTGGGAGGAATAGTTCCCCATTGCTGGTGTCAGAATAGTGTCTCATATCTGTGGGAGGAATAGTTCCCCATTGCTGGTGTCAGAATAGTGTCTCATATCTGTGGGAGGAATAGTTCCCCATTGCTGGTGTCAGAATAGTGTCTCATATCTGTGGGAGGAATAGTTCCCCATTGCTGGTGTCAGAATAGTGCCTCATAACTGTGGGAGGAATCGTTCCCCATTGCTGGTGTCAGAATAGTGCCTCATAACTGTGGGAGGAATCGTTCCCCATTGCTGGTGTCAGAATAGTGTCTCATATCTGTGGGAGGAATAGTTCCCCATTGCTGGTGTCAGAATAGTGTCTCATATCTGTGGGAGGAATAGTTCCCCATTGCTGGTGTCAGAATAGTGTCTCATATCTGTGGGAGGAATAGTTCCCCATTGCTGGTGTCAGAATAGTGTCTCATATCTGTGGGAGGAATAGTTCCCCATTGCTGGTGTCAGAATAGTGTCTCATATCTGTGGGAGGAATAGTGCCCCAAGGGCCAGATAAAGGCAAGCAAAGGGTCACATTCAGCCTCCGGGCCAGCAGTTTGGAGAACACTGCAGTAGATTGTGTGAGCTTCGTATCAGTGTATTTCAAGACACTCCATGCAGCAAGAGAAGACAATCAGGGATTGCTAATACAAACTAGCAAATATACAAAAGTCTCAGGCCGCGTACACACGGCAGGGAACCTCGACGGGCAGAACACATCGTTCCGCCCGTCGAGGTTCCCTGCCGGCCGTCAAAATCGGCGACCCGCCCGTCGGGAATGGCAACCAGCCATTCTTCCAGGCGGGCCGTCGAGCAAATAGAGAGCGTGCTCTCTATTTCTGCTCGACGGGCTTCCCGACGGGAAGCTCGCCGAGAGTGTACACACGGCCGAGGTCCTCGCTGGAATGCAGCTTCCAGCGAGGTTCTCGCTGGTTTCCAGCGAGAACCTCGGTCGTGTGTACGCCGCCATAGAGTCAATTTATCATTCTCTGAATGTTTAGTCTCCTCGCAGTGCTTCTAAGCAATACTATGTGTTTTTTTTTGTCTCATGATTCTGCATTGTATGTTTTCTGCTCATGCTCTAGAGCAGAGGTCCTCAAACTATGGCCCTCCAGTTTAGGAACTACAATTCCCATAAAACCTAGTCATGTCAGTGAATCTCAGAGTCTTGCAATGCCTCATGGGATGTGTAGTTCCACAACAGCTGGAGAGCCGTAGTTTGAAGATCCCCGCTCTAGAGATTGTTGGTGGGACTCCACTGGGCTTAAAGTGGTTGTAAACCTTGAGGCCGGAATCACACTAGTGCGGTTCGAATTTCAGCTCTGTAATCTCTGCAGATAAATAAGGGAAGTTTTCAGCAGATTAGCAACGTTTTAGTTGCGAATTTGGAGACCTGGGAGAAGTTCTGGGTGAGAGGAGAGTGGGGGAGAAGTGTATTGAGCTGAATGAGAGAAATTCCTGAAGAGAACTGAACACATCTGCGAATCATGAATTCGCACCTGAGCCGCACCGCAAGGCATAAAATCCGCACACGTTTTTTCTGCAATGCGCAGTGCGAATGCATCGCACATATGTGAGCCTCATTGAAAACAATGTATTTAGAAATGTTCTGCGTATTAAATGCGGTTTAAGCCGCAACCAATTCGCATAGGTGTGAATCCGGCCTTACAGACCACTTGGCCCTACAGGTAACATTAAGGCTTTACCTGTAAGTGCAAGAACTATCTCCTTAACCCCCCTGGCGGTATCCCCGAGCGTGACTCGGGGTGGATTTTTTATGCAAAAATCGATATCCCCGAGTCGCGCTCGGGGTGAATATGCAGAGCCTGCAGCGCGCTGGCTTACCTTGTATCCAGGCAGGGTTACTGTACTTACCTTGTTCCTGGATCCAGCGATGCATCCCCGCTGTGTGAGCGAGTGGCGTCCTCCATTCGACTCACACAGTGCCCGCGCGCCGCCGATCTCCGTTCCCTGCGATGTAACGGCGCACGGGGGCGGAGACCGGCGGCAAATTCAAAAAAGTAAACAAACACATTACATACAGAATACTGTAATCTTATAGATTACAGTACTGTATGTAAAAAGTACACACCCCCCCTGTCCCTAGTGGTCTGTCCAGTGCCCTGCATGTTCTTTTACATAATAAAAACATTTTTTTTGTGCCTGCAAACTGTAGATTGTCCATAGCAACCAAAAGTGTCCCTTTATGTCAAAAGTGATTTTAGAGCAGCTAGAAAACAGCGATAATAAATAATAATCACTTGCAGAATTGAGCGATAGCGATTTGTGGGGAAATCCGTCATAAAAAAATAAAAGTAATGACAGCGACAATTCTGCAACTGAGCAAATTTCAGTAATTTTGATTTGATTACATTAGTGAATAATTTTTATTATAATTACATTATTATTTGTTATAATTATTTATAGTTATTATAATTTTATGATTTTGTGTTTCAAACTTTATCATACCCGGAATGTCTACTAGACTCTTGTTTGGACAAATTTAAGTGAGTTATTCCTAAGAATTGCAGGCCTACAGTATAAAACGCAGAATTTCCATGCAAAATAATTGTACCGCTTTTGGTACGTAATTCCAGACAGAATCATACCGCCAGGGAGGTTAACCCACACAGTGTGTACACACGATAAGGTCAACATTTTTTGAGATCACCTTAAAATAACCAAGTCAAATATTTTATACCAAACTCTGTTACAGGTCACACAAAGACGATTCTAACACTTTTGAGGATTTTTTTTTTTTTTACTGATGTGTTGGAACAAATATATCTTTGGGGAAATGTTGACACATGCAATGTCGTATCTGTAGGAGTGCATCTTCAGTGGTGGGTAACCGATGATCAATCTCCCGGGCAATCAGTGAACTTTAGATGTTTCTTGGATATCTGGGACACTTTTAGAGCCTGTGCAAGCAATAGGAATAATAAATAGTATTATTCGATTATTGATTGTTTTTTTTGTGTTTTGTTTTTTAATTTGCAATTTTCAGGTACCAAAAAGGTGGGGTTTTTCTGCAAGGCACAGAGCCTATAGAGAAATGTCATTCTCTGCCAGCATTCAGTAACATGATGTATTTTAAAAGCCAACTTGAGCTCCTGAAAGAGAGATCTCTCATTAAGGACAATAGTTTTTGTCCTAAATGTCCTTATTCCAGGACAGTAAGGCCTCTTTCACACGGGGCAGTGAAGGTGCGGTGCCGGTATAGCGGCGCAATTTTTGGCGCCTATACCGTCATATTTACCACGATATTCGGCCGCTAGCGGTGCAGTTTTAACCCCCGCTAGCGTCCGAAAAAGGGTTAATACCACCCACAACGCGCCCCTGTAGAGGCGCATTGCGGGCGGTATTACCGCAGTTTCCATTGATTTCAATGGGAAGGATCAGTAAACACACCGCTCCTATACCGCTCCAAAGATCTGGCTAGCAGGACTTTTGGAGCGGTCCTGCTAGCACACCGCTTCAGTGTGAAAGCCTTCGGGCTCTTACATTGAAGCCTGCAGGGCACCATTTTTTCAGGCGGTATAGCAGCGATATTTTTAGCGCTGAACCGCCTGAAAAACATGTCAGTGTGAAAGGGGTCTAAAGCTCAACTTATGCAGCAGGCAAAAATCATCACTGCACTGGAAATACCATTATGTCTGGGAGACTGATAGATTCCATACAAGATCCTGCAGAAGTGCTTTCCTTATGCCGTGTACACGCGATCGTATCTCTAGTCGGAAAAAAGTTAGATGGTTTTCAGAAGGAATTCCGCTCAAGCTTGTCTTCCATACACACGGTCTCACAAAAGTTCTCTGAACTTTCAAGCGTTAAGAACGCGATGATGTACAACCCTACGACAAAGCGAGAAAAAAGAACTTCAATGCTCCCGAGTACGCATCAAACTGTTTCCGAGCATGCATGTTTTTTTCCCCGTCAGAATTCCATACAGACAAACATTTTTTCCGCTAGGAATTTTTTTCCATCGGGAAAAGAGAGAACCTGCTCTCTATCTTTTTGCGGCAGTTCTTCCGTTAGAAAAAGTCCAATAGAGCATACACACAGTCGGGATTCCCAACCAAAAGCTCTCATCTGACTTTTTCAGAAGGGAAAACCAATCGCGTGTACGGGGCATTAGACACAGAACCCTTTAAGAGAATGAAGATACCAAGAGTCAATATCTCAGAGTTTGGTGGATGTTGAAAAGTTAAAAACCTGACAATCTTTTGTCTCTTAGGCAGTGGTCATCAACTCCTGTCCTCAGGGCCCACTAACAGGCCAGGTCTGCAAGATAACTGAAATACACGACAGGTGATATCATTTGCTGCTCAGTAATTGCAGTATCTCCCCAAGGTAATACATAAAACTGGTCTGTTAGTGGGCCCTGAGGACAGGGTTGATGACCGCTGATCTTAGGGACTATATTGATGAGATCTCTGTGCTGAGTTCCATGGCCTGCATACCTTCTGTGAATATTATGAGGGGTTCCCATTATCTTTGCACTGAGTTCCTGGGTCTGTACACCTGCTGTGCCCATTATACAGGGGTTCCCACCATCCCTGCACTAAGTTCCTGGGTCTGCACACCTGCTGTGCCCCTGATAAGAGGTGCTCCCCATCCCTGCACTTAGTTCCCAGGACCGCACATCTGCTGTACCCATTAAGAGGTGCTTAGGATGGAATTATAGCAGGGACATCTCACTGTTGGGAGTATCCAAGACATATAAGCAGCCATGTGCTAACTCAGCCCAATAGGGTTCAGTTAGAACTTAAAATATCACTCCATGTATCTAGGAGTGACCTTAAAGCATGGTGTGTGGGACCTGCTGCCCAGACAGATGGTCATCTCTGAAGCAACAAAACCGTCTAATCAGCCCTCCCGTTGCCCTCACTTCCAGGAAAATTCCTCCTACTTCCTGTTCTATCTCCGAAACAGACAGTGTGGACAGACAGGCATTCTAACATTTCTCCACAACACAGAAAACTCGCAATTTAGATGCAAATAGTGTTTCAGAAGTCTTCTTTAAAAAATATGATGGTCATTGAAGTCTTAGTGGGATTTTATGGGAGATTGACCACATTGACAACAGTGCTTGTAGTGAAGGCTGGGTGGTGGGTGGTGCTGTTTACTTGCACAGTCCTGCTACATTGTAATCTCTAGGAAAGGTAGACAGAAAACAAGTGCATGTTGTGTCCCTCAGATGGGGCTCCGCGGACGTACTCACAAACCTCAGAGAATACGCAGTACTTGAGAAACACGCGGTGTTTGCACAGCGTGCCGGGGGTAACATCGCGGCTCAGAATATAGATGCCGTCATTGTGCAGGGTGCAGCAGATGCTCAGCCCTGATTTGGAGGTGATCACTTTGAGGCAGGTGAACTCCTTGGTCCGAGTGTCAATCGAGTGTATGTTCAGCGAGTCCTCGCTCTGTCCGGACTGACCATCCCGTATGAATCCGCCCACCAAGTACAAAGTCTCCTCGATGGACACCATCTGCTGCTTCCGGACGTGATTTCGCAAGATGTCAAACTCCGACCATTGATCAGATGAGGGGCAGTACCGCAACACCTTCAGGTTTCGTCCTGAATGAGGAAAAATAAAAACAAAAAAATGATGGCTTGGCATCAAACACAGCCTGAGGGCATATTTAGGTATGTAAATCCTTAACCATGAACTTCTCTCTCTTTCCTTTAACTCCGGACACAGTGTATCACAGATCTGGCTACAGAGCTAATGAAATTGAGGAGGAATTTTGTAGCTGAAGAGAATGATTCTTTGTAATCATGAGAAATGAACAGGGCAGGGCCGACACTAAGTGCAGTACACAGGATCCCCTCTTTGCCTTCTGTCCCACTGACCTGCAGCGTAGCGATCTCTCGTTCTGAGGACTGCTATAGCCACGTCACCGGACCGGGGCTTAGAAATCCCCTCGACTTAATCTTCAAAACGTACCCCGTCAGGAGGTACGTTTTGGAGCATTATAATTTGTCGGCACCTCCACATTGGGCAGCACCGACCAATCAGAACCTGCATAGTACGTCCTGTCAGCGAGGAAGAAGAGAGAAAGCCAATGGGATTTCTAAGCCCCCAGTCCAGTGACACGGCTATTCGCTGAGTTACATATTCTAGGCGTAAATCGGTGTACACGCCCTCTAGCGGCCAGCGTAAATAGGCAGCTAAGATACGGCGGCGTAGGAGACTTACGCCGATCGTATCTTATCAACATTTAAGCGTATCTCACTTTGAGCATACGCTTAAAGATACGACGGCGCAGATTCTGAGTCTACCTGAATCTGGCCCAATGTGTTTAAAAAAAAAAGCCCAAACTCCAATAAACTGCGGTTTATCAGATCCAGTGTACATGGAGCCTAAAGGTTTACAACCACTCTAATTTGAAGGTGACCCATGCAGTACCTGTGTGTCGCCACAAGATGGCCTCAGTCTTCCAAGTTGAATGATACCAAGCATCATAAAGGCTTAGGTGCATATGGTTTTCAGGGGGGAAAAAAAAGTGTTTCATTTATCATATTGTTTTACAGAAGGCTGCAAAGCATTGCAGCCATGACTGATGCCCTGAACTCACAGTGTATTGATGTAGACAGTAGTGATGATGTTATCACGGCAGCACATCTCTCTATGTCACCCGGGACTGCTGACCCCTGGAAAATGACAAAAGAGGACCCAGCACATCACATGACTGCCTAGAACACATCTGAAAAAGGTATAAAAAAAAACATAATGGACTAAAACTTATAGTTTTAAGGGGGAAGAGGGAGAAAATAATATTCTGTTGGGCTTTAAAGCAGACCCAACATTAAAAGAGAAGTATTGGTTTTGAACAAAACAAACCTACCGTATTTTTCGCCGTAAAAGACGCATTTTTTCTTCCCAAAACTGGGGGGGAAAAGTTGGTGCATCTTATACGACTAATACACGTTTTCGCCTGACTGATCCCTGTTCCGTGGAGCGCGCCGCCGCGGCCTTAGGAAAGACCGCAGCTTTTGCCTAGCTCCGGAGCGGTCGGCCATCTTGGTACACCCGGCAGCAGTGCTCGTGGATCTCTACTACCAAAGCGCGCGTCGCGATCTACAGCATCTGCAACAGTGAGTTGGAGGTTAATGTGGGGGCAATGTTACTGGCTGCTATTACTAATGTGGGGGCAATGTTACTGGCTATTATTACTATGTGGGGGCAATGTTACTGGCTATTATTACTATGTGGGGGCAATGTTACTGGCTATTATTACTATGTGGGGGCAATGTTACTGGCTGCTATTACTAATGTGGGGGCAATGTTACTGGCTATTATTACTATGTGGGGGCAATGTTACTGGCTGCTATTACTAATGTGGGGACAATGTTACTGGCTATTATTACTAATGTGGGGGCAATGTTAGTGGCTATTACTAATGTGGGGGTGGTGTGATGGTGATGACGAGTGGGGGGCAAATATTTTACTACAGTATTTGGTTCAGAATTTTTTTTTCTAGATTTTCCTCCTTTAAAATTGGGTGCGTCCTATATTCCGGAGCGTCTTATACGGCGAAAAATACGGTACATACTCGCCTAGGTGGATGAAGCATCAATCTGATACTGCATCTGTCCCCCGCCATCTCTACCACTGAGAACCGAGCAATCAAACACTGCTTATCGCTCAGTTCTTGGTCTTCAGTGAGCAGAGAATGGGGACTGTCAGTCACTGGCTCTCTGCTCTGCTCCTCCAGTGCTCACTGCAGTGCTGGGCTGTGCAGGAGGCAGGAGCAGATGGCTCAGCCTCTCAGCGTGCTTTAAAGCTGAGAGGCGATTGGCCCCAAATTTATTCTACAGCACTAAAATGACCCCAAACATGCAGCCAATGTATGAACTATCTTCAATGTAAAAAAGAACAAGGAGTCCTGGAAGTGATGGTTTGGCCCCCACAGAGCCCTGATCCCCACATCATTGAGTCTGGGATTACATGAAGAGGCAGCCTACATCCACAGAAGATTTGTGGCTAGTTCTCCAAGATGATTGGAACAACCTACCCGCCGAGTGCCTTCAAAAACTGTGTGCAAGTGTACCGAGAAGAATTGATGCGGTTTTGATGGCAAAGGGTGGTCACACCAAATATTGATTTGGAGTTCTTTTCTGTTCATTTACTTTCCATTTTGTTAATTGATAAAAATAAAATATTAACACTTCAATTTCTGAAAGCATTCCTAAATGTTAGCCTAGACAAACTCACCCAACTAGAGATCTAAGAGACGTTTTTTTTTGTTTTTTTTTCAGGATGCAGGATCTACTGTTCAATATGACATATCAGGAGTTTTTTCATACTCAAAGGTCTACTAAAAACAAAGAAAAACACGACTAACCTCGTGGAGTGTAACCACCAACTACATAGATCTTCCCCAGGCTTTCACAGGCTGAGAACTCCACCAGGGTGTCTGGAAGGGGGGCTACCAAGTTCCATGTGTTCTGAGCTGGATTGAAGGACTCCATGGTCTGCAAGGACTGGCCTCCGACAGCGTAGAGGGACCCGCCAACTGCGAGGAGCCGGAAATTATACCTGAAGTGAAAAATAGTCTTATAGTGAAATGTGAGATCAGAAATGTAGACAACAAATCAAACAAACAATCATTTCATCCAATTATTCACTGAAGGCTCCATTCACGCTTGTACGACTTGTCATGTGACTTTGGACATCAAAGTCACAAGACGAGTCGTTCCCCAAGTTTTCCAATGATAACCATTCTTATATGTGTGACTTAAAGTTGTAGCGACTTCAAAGTAGTTCATGCGCTACTTTGGTCCAACTTTCATGCAACGTAACCACTTCGGCTCCGGACCATTTTGCAGGTCAATGACTGGGCCACTTTTTGCGATTCGGCACTGAGTCGCTTTTACTGACAATTCCGTGGTCGTGCAAGGTGGCTCCCAAACAAAATTGGCGTCCTTTTTTTCCCACAAATAGAGCTTTATTCTGGTGGTATTTGACCACCTCTGCGGTTTTTATTTTTTGCGCTATAAACAAAAATAGAGAGACAATTTTGAAAAAAAAAAGAATATTTTTTACTTTTTGCTATAAATAAATATCCCCAAAAATATATAAAAAAAATAAGTTTTTTTCCTCAGTTTAGGCCGATACAAATTCTTCTA
The DNA here is from genome assembly GCA_029574335.1 of Rana kukunoris. Classification (NCBI taxonomy): domain Eukaryota; kingdom Metazoa; phylum Chordata; class Amphibia; order Anura; family Ranidae; genus Rana; species Rana kukunoris. The sequence continues at coordinate 425,226,427 of CM056051.1, read as the reverse complement.
CATATTTTTCAGCAAAAAAAAAAAAAAGAAATATCGCAATAAGCGTTTATTGATTGATTTGCACAAAAGTTATAGCGTCTGCAAAATAGAGGAGAGCTTTATGGCATTTTTATAAATATTTTTTTTTTTAATAATAATGGCGGCGATCTGTGATTTTTATTGGCACTGCGACCTTATGGCAGACACTTCGGACACTTTTGGCACATTTTTGAGACCATTGGCATTTTTATAACGATCAGTGCTATAAAAATGCATGGGTTACTCTAAAAATGTCACTGGCAAGGAAGGGGTTAACACTTGGGGGCGATCAAGGGGTTAATTATGTTCCCTCATTGTGTTCAAACTGAAGGGGGGGTGGGACTGACTAAGGGAAATGACAAATCGCTGTTCATACATTATATGAACATGCGATCAGTCATTTCTCCCCTGAAAGAACCAGGAGCTGTGTGTTTACACACACAGCTCCCGGGTCTCGCTCTGTAACGAGCGATCGCGGGTGCCCACCGGGCACTCGCATCGGAACCAGTGGCAAGCAGGGGGCGCGTGCCCCTAGTGGCCGCAATGCAAAATCTCGTTATATTACGTGATTTTGTGCAGTCGAGCCGACCTGCTGCCGTAAAACTACGGTGGGCGGTCGGCAAGCGGTTAAAGGGGTTGTAAAGGTTTGTTTTCTAAATGGGTTCCTTTAAAGGGATTGTAAAGGTAAAAAAAAAAAAAAAATCCCTAAATAGCTTTCCTTTACCTTACTGCAGTCCTCCTTCACTTACCTCATCCTTCGATTTTGCGAGCAGAAGAATCAGGATGCTCTAACACACAGCTCCTTTCTCTATCTGCAACATAGAGAGCGTCCTGACTCTCCTGTAGTCCAAGGGAGGGGGCGAGCACGACACTCCACACCAGGGAGAAAGCCTTGCATTACTGTGTGGAGTTACAGACAGAAGAACAGGCAGTGAGGATTTCTCAGAAGAAATAAGGACATTTAAAAGCAAAATCAAAGGATGAGGTAAGTGAGGGAGGACTGCACTAAGGTAAAGGAAGCTATTTAGGGAAAATAAATTTTACCTTTACAACCCCTTTAAGCTAGTGCATTGTTGGTTCACTTACCTTTTCCTTTGATTTACCTTCTAAGGCCCGGATTCACAGAGCACTTACGCCGACGTAAGTGCAAATGTGCGCCGTCGTATCTGTGCGCCAGACCCACAAACAGAGATACGCCTTACACCAGGCTACACCCCGCCGACGTAATTTGCTTACACCGGCGTAGGGTGGGCGTACATTTAGGCTGGGTGTATGGTGCCGCTCCCATTGATTAGCCATTCAAACATGCAAATTAGGTAAATACGGCGATTTACGAAGGTACGAGCGCCTGACTCGGGCTACGCGCGGTGCGCGCAAGTTGTACGTCCGGGGTAAAGTTATTCCCCATAAAGGAGGTGTAACTCAGCAACAGACATGCTCAGGTCTGCACCAGGGAACACAAGCCGGCGTATTTTACGTTGGACGTGTGTCTGGCTGGGCGTAGGTTACGTTAACAGCGTACACAGTGATCCGGCGTATCTTAGGCAGTTGTTCCGATGTGGTTGTGAGCATGCGCAGTTCGTTATACATACTTGTCTGGCGCTCGGCCCATCATTTGCATGGGGACACGCCTCATTTGCATGGATCACGCCCACTTCCACTTACGCTGGCCTGCACCTTCGAATATACGCTACGTTGGCACATCTTTGTGAGCAATGGCTGCTGAATGCAGTGCTTTCCTCTCCGCGCTGCGCCAGCGTAGCGTACTCTGTGTGCGCTACGCCGGCGTAAACGTGCGCCCACTCTCTGTGAATCTGGGCCTAAATGTTTTTTTATTTGTCTGAATTTCTCACTTCCTGTTTCTCCTCAGTAAGCTTGCTCCCATAATCCAAGCCGTTCTGGCTGGGGGATAGTCAGCGTGCTCGCCCCCTCCCTTGGGACAACATCCCTGCGGGGGGAGATGCTGGTTGTATGCAAGTTGCACTCCAAAGTCTGTGCAACGTTGGAGTTGGAGTTGTAGAAGTGTGAATGGAACCTAAACCTGAACTCCAGCCTTGTCTTTAGTCCAGGGGTAGGCAACCATAAAGAGGTGGAGATCTATAGTATCTCACAAAAGTGAGAAAACCCCTTATATTTTTGTAAATATGTTATACCTTTTCATGCGACAACACTGAAGAAATTACACTTTGCTACAATGTAAAGTAGTGAGTGTACAGCTTGTATACAGGGAGTGCAGAATTATTAGGCAAGTTGTATTTTTGAGGATTAATTTTATTATTGAACAACAACCATGTTCTCAATTAACCCAAAAAACTCATTAATATCAAAGCTGAATATTTTTTGAAGTAGTTTTTAGTTTTAGCTATTTTAGGGGGATATCTGTGTGTGCAGGTGACTATTACTGTGCATAATTATTAGGCAACTTAACAAAAAACAAATATATACCCATTCAATTATTTATTTTTACCAGTGAAACCAATATAACATCTCAACATTCACAAATATACATTTCTGACATTCAAAAACAAAACAAAAACAAATCAGTGACCAATATAGCCACCTTTCTTTGCAAGGACACTCATGCAGCCTGCCATCCATGGATTCTGTCAGTGTTTTGATCTGTTCACCATCAACATTGTGTGCAGCAGCAACCACAGCCTCCCAGACACTGTTCAGAGAGGTGTACTGTTTTCCCTCCTTGTAAATCTCACATTTGATGATGGACCACAGGTTCTCAATGGGGTTCAGATCAGGTGAACAAGGAGGCCATGTCATTAGTTTTTCTTCTTTTATACCCTTTCTTGCCAGCCACGCTGTGGAGTACTTGGACGCATGTGATGGAGCATTGTCCTGCATGAAAATCATGTTTTTCTTGAAGGATGCAGACTTCTTCCTGTACCACTGCTTGAAGAAGGTGTCTTCCAGAAACTGGCAGTAGGACTGGGAGTTGAGCTTGACTCCATCCTCAACCCGAAAAGGCCCCACAAGCTCATCTTTGATGATACCAGCCCAAACCAGTACTCCACCTCCACCTTGCTGGCATCTGAGTCGGACTGGAGCTCTCTGCCCTTTACCAATCCAGCCACGGGCCCATCCATCTGGCCCATCAAGACTCACTCTCATTTCAGCAGTCCATAAAACCTTAGAAAAATCATTCTTGAGATATTTCTTGGCTCAGTCTTGACGTTTCAGCTTGTGTGTCTTGTTCAGTGGTGGTCGTCTTTCAGCCTTTCTTACCTTGGCCATGTCTCTGAGTATTGCACACCTTGTGCTTTTGGGCACTCCAGTGATGTTGCAGCTCTGAAATATGGCCAAACTGGTGGCAAGTGGCATCTTGGCAGCTGCACGCTTTACTTTTCTCAGTTCATGGGCAGTTATTTTGCGCCTTGGTTTTTCCACACGCTTCTTGCGACCCTGTTGACTATTTTGAATGAAACGCTTGATTGTTCGATGATCACGCTTCAGAAGCTTTGCAATTTTAACCACTTCAATACTGCTTTACGTCCAAAGACGTGAACAGCGCGGACCTGAGGCGCCGGGGTCACGTCTTTGGACGTCTTTGGACGTCATTTGCAGTCCCGACGCATCACCGAGGATCCGATGCGTGTACCCGGCGGCCGCGATGTCCGTCAGGTACACGCGATCGTCGGTGAGACAGCAGGGACGTGGAGCTCTGAGTGTAAACACAGAGCTTCACGTCCTGTCAGTGAGGTGACAGATGCTGTTTCTCTTGTACATAGGGAGACAGCATCGGTCACCTCCCCCCATACAGTTAGAACACACCCAGGCAATACATTTAACCCCTTCCTCACCCCCTAGTGTTAACCCCTTCAATGCCAGTCACATTTATACAGTAATTAGTGCATTTTTATAGCACTGGTCGCTGTATAAATGTGAATGGCGCCAAAAATGTGTCAAAAGTGTCCGATGTGTCCGTCGCAATATCGCAGTCCCAATAAAAAAATCGCAGATCGCCGCCATTACTAGTAAAAAAAAAATATAAAAAAAAAAATCATAATTATGTCCCCTATTTTGTAGGTGCTATAACTTTTGCGCAAAGCAGTCACTTATTGTGATTTTTTTTTTTTTTTTTACAAAAATACGTAGAAGAATACGTATCGGCCTTAACTGAGAAAAAAAAATATAAAAAAAAAAAAAAAAAAATGGGATATTTATTATAGCAACAAGTAAAAAATATATATATATTTTTAAATTGTCGCTCTTTTTTTCATTATAACGCAAAAAATAAAAACCGCACGGGCGATCAAATACCACCAAAAGAAAGCTCTATTTGTGGGGAAAAAAGGGACGCCAATTTTGTTTGGGTGCCACGTCGCACTACCGCGCAATTGTCAGTTAAAGCGACGCAGTGCCGGAAGCTGAAATTTCGCCTGGGCACGAAGGGGGTTTATGTGCCCAGTAAGCAAGTGGTTAAGAGTGCTGCATCCCTCTGCAAGATATCTCACTATTTTTGACTTTTCTGAGCCTGTCAAGTCCTTCTTTTGACCCATTTTGCTAAAGGAAAGGAAGTTGCCTAATAATTATGCACACCTGATATAGGGTGTTGATGTCATTAGACCACACCCCTTCTCATTACAGAGATGCACATCACCTAATATGCTTAATTGGTAGTAGGCTTTCGAGCCTATACAGCTTGGAGTAAGACAACATGCATAAAGAGGACGATGTGGTCAAAATACTCATTTGCCTAATAATTCTGCACTCCCTGTAATGGTGTCAATTTGCTGTCCCTTCAAAATAACTCAACACACAGTCATTAATGTCTAAACCGCTGGCAACAAAAGTGAGTACACCCCTAAGTGAAAATGTCCAAATTCGGCCCAAAGTGTCAATATTTTGTGTGGCCGCCATTATTTTCCAGCACTGCCTTAAAGGGGTTGTAAAGGTAAAACATTTGCTTTCCTAAATAGCTTCCTTTACCTTAAGTGCAGTCCTCCTTCACTTACCTCATCCTTCAATTTTGCTTTTAAATGTCCTTATTTCTTCTGAGAAATCCTCACTGCCTGTTCTTCTGTCTGTAACTCCACACAGTAATGCAAGGCTTTCTTCCTGGTGTGGAGTGTCGTGCTCGCCCCCTCCCTTGGACTGCAGGAGAGTCAGGACGCTCTCTACGTTGCAGATAGAGAAAGGAGCTGTGTGTTAGAGCATCCTGACTCTCCTCCTCGCTCCCTCCCACCTCAAGGGAGGGGGCGAGCACGACACTTCATACCAGGGAGAAGGACTTGCATTACTGTGTGGAGTTACAGACAGAAGAACAGGAAGTGAGGATTTTTCAGAAGAAATAAGGACATTTAAAAGTGAAGGAGGACTGCACTAAGGTAAAGGAAGCTATTTAGAAAAGAAAAAGAAATTGTCCCGGTGGGGCTTTAAAACAGCAAAGTTGAAAAAATATGGAGATGCAACGTGTAAAATACAACGTTTTATTGTGAAAAAGTTATGACATCAAAATAAGAAATGAGTTGCGACATGATGCACAATAAAAAAATATCCATACACAGATCATAATGTAACAATAAAATACATGGCCTGTAAAAGTGACAAGCATTTGCAGTTCCTAATGCGTTTCGACCAAGAGGTCTTCTTCAGAGGAATTTTTATTGGTTGCGGCTGAAAAAGAGTAATTTCATGAGTAATACTGTACATAGGTTGTCTCGTCTTTCCACTTCCTCAAGAGGAACCCTGCCCTGTCATGGGACATGGGTGGTCCCAGACTACGGGGGAAGGGAAACATATGAGGGGGGAAGAGGAGAAAAATTAAATTGAAATATTGGATAAAAAGCAGCGCATTTACCAGAATAAAAAAGGTATGGAAGTTCCAAATAAGGCTCTCATGTGGTGGTGAAAGGGAATGTCCCAACCTGCAAATCTCCCAAATCCGAGTCCTCAGTCACTGCTGCACTCCGAGCAGAGCGCCATCTGGGGGTGGCTGTATGTAACCAGACGGAGGAGCACATGGAAAAGGTACCACACCAAAAGAGAGGGGGTGGAAAAGATGGTATGTCCTGAAATGAGTAAAATGTACTTGCTTAAAGGGAGCCTACGAAGTATGAAGGTATAATAAGTGTGCTAGTGTGCACACACATTGAGGGTAAACTGTGAGTTATATTCCAAAAGGAAGGATTGGAAACCCAGGTAGAAGCCCAGAATAAGGCAAGGGGGGGGGGGGGGGGGGGGAAAAAAAAAGCCGTGAGGGGAGCGGGGTAAAGGAAGGGGTAAGAAAAAGGAGGTGGTGAGGAGGGTGTGAGGAGGAAGGGACAGTGGGGAGGGTAGCGCTGGTATGAAGAGAGGGGGGGGGGGAAGAGGGGGTGTGGAGTGGTGCAAAGAAAAAGGGGGGGGAAATCTAAAATGGGAATAAAAAAGTGAAAATTGCGTGATTGCAATAGAGATGACTAAGAAAGGAAAAAGAAAAGAGAAATGAGGTAAGGAGAAACGGGAAGGAAGCAAGTGAGGGGGGAAGGGAGGAGGGGAAGGGAAATGAGAGGGAGGGAAAGTGGGGGCCTGTGAAGGTGACAGGGAACGGGGAATGACTGGGGGGGGAGGAAAGGGGACCAGGGAAAAGGGGGGGGGGCGGGAAAGGAAGGGGGAGTGTAGGAAGGATAAAGGTGAGAGGCCAGTGGAATATGGGCGGATTGGGGGAGCAAGGGAGGGAAAAGTGAGGAGGGAAAGGGGCCGATAGAGGGGGGGGGGGGTGACTGGATAATGAATTGATGTGTGAAAAGGATGGGTAAGGTGAAGGGGAGGAGGGATGAAAGGGTGTGGAATGGGGGGGATGAGGGAGTGGGAGTGAAAGTGAGTGGGGAGGGGAGAGAAGGAGGGAGGACAGGGGAAGCAAGTTGTGGTGATGGTGAGAGGTGTAGACTGTAGGGGCGCTGGTAAAAAAAAAAAGCAGCAGCCAAGGGTGAAATAGTGATCCGGGGTGAGAGAGTGAGTGAGCAGGTGTGAGTGACTAGTGTGGGGAAAAATAAAGCATGAAAAAGAAAGAGGGAGTGAACAGGGGGGAATGGGTTACCTTGAGTTCTTTAGTGGGTAAGGGTTTGAAAAGAATTCACTGACACGTCGGCTCAGTTGTAACAATGTCAGTCTGGAGTGTTAGCATCTGAGATAAAGAGAGCAAGAGACACTCTTTGTAAAGCATGCTGCCAGGGTTCCCATGAAGGAATCAATGGAGCAAGGTAAATAGTATAGGAGAGCAGGACTTACCAATTTTGGAATGCTGTGACTCATGGAGACGTAAGTAAGCTTCATGAATACTTGCATCCGGAAGCGGAAATATATGCCGCTACGTGACCTGGGATAGGGAAGCTATTTAGGGGGAAAAAAAATGTACCTTTACAAACTCTTTAACCCTCTTGGGCATGGAATTCACCAGAGCTTCACAGGTTGCCACAGGAGTCCTCTTCCACTCCTCCATGATGACATCACAGAGTTGGTGGATGTTAAACACCTTGCACTCGAGTACCTTCCGTTTGAGAACGCCCCACAGATGCACAATAAGGTTTAGGTCTGGAGACATGCTTGGCCAGTCCATCACCTTTAGGCCTCATTTCCACTGGCGTTTTTACAGCCACGTTTCTGAGCGTTTTTTACAGCTTAAAAACGCCTGTCCATGTTATTCTATGGCATCATTCCCACATAGACGTTTTTGAGCTGCAAATGGCCTAGGCGTTTTTGAGCTGTAAAAAAAACGCAGGAGCAGGGCGTTCTAAAGCTCCTAAAACACAGCTGTAAAAAGGCTCGACCTTAAAAAACGCGCAAAAAACGTGCAAAAACGCGCATAAACGCACAAAAACTTGCAACGCGGCGGTTTTGAGCTGCAGGGATTTCATAAAAAAATCTCATATATATAGCCTTGGGATTTTTTTTTTTTTAAAAACTCTGCCTAACGCTAGCGTTAAAAAATGCGCAAAAACGCATGCAAAAACGCGGTAAATTTCGCGTTAACGCGAATTTTTCCAGGCATACCTAGCTGTTTTACAGCTCACTTTTAAAACGCCAGTGGAAATGAAGCCTTACCCTCAGCTTCTTTAGCAAGGCAGTGGTCATCTTGGAGGTGTGTTTGGGGTAGTTATGTTGGAATACTGCCCTGCAGCCCAGTCTCTGAAGAGAGGGGATCATGCTCTGCTTCAGTATGTCACAGTACACGTTGGCATTTATGGTTCCCTCAATGAACTGTAGCTCCCCAGTGCTGACAGCACTCATGAAGCCCCAGACCATGACACTCCCACCACCATGCTTGACTGTAGGCAAGACAAACTTGTCTTTGTACTCCTCACCTGGTTCCCGCCACACACACTTTACACCATCTGAAGCAAATATGTTTATCTTGGTCTCATCAGACCACAGGACACGTTTCCAGTACTATATGTCCTTAGTCTGCTTGTCTTCAGAAAACTGTTTGCGGGCTTTCCTGTGCATCATTTTTAGAAGAGGCTTCCTTCTGTCGCCATGCAGACCAATTTGATGCAGTGTGCGGCGTATGGTCTGAGCACTGACAGGCTGAACCCCCCCACCTCCCCACCACCAGTTATTCAACCTCTGCAGTAAGGCTAGCAGCACTCCTATGTCTATTTCCTAAAGACAACCTCTGGATATGATGCTGAGCACGTGCACTCAACTTCTTTGGTCGACCATGGCAAGGCCTGTTCTGAGTGGAACCTGTCTTATTAAACCGCTTTATGGTCTCGGCCACCATGCTGCAGATCAGTTTCAGAGTCTTGGCCATCGCCTTATAGCCTAGGCCATCTTTATGTAGAGCAATAATAATTTTTTTCATCAAACTTCCAGTCACCAGTATGAGAGAGTGAGAGCAATCACACCAAATTTAACCACTTCCGGACCTCCCGCTGTTGTTACTGCAGGGCGGGGCTTCTGGTGCCCCCCTGTTTACATACGCGACCGCTTCCGCATTGTCCGTCCTCACTTGTAGGTGTTGTCCCATTATCTGGGATTGGAAGGCTTCTATCGCTTGTCGGATCACGAGAAGCTTCTTTTGGTTTGAGGACCGATGGGTTTCCATCAGTGACCAGGATCCCTGGGCTAAGTTCCCCTCCAGGTTGGCTCCCCAACCTAGTGCGCTGGCATCGGTTGTTACCACCACAGCTGTAGGCGTGCTCCAGGACAAACCCCTCTCTAAGTTGTGGTGGGTCCACCACCATGAGGTTCTTTTGATTCTGGCGGAAATGGGCATAGGTAGGTCTAGACTTTCTTTCCTACCGTCCCAATGACTCAGCATGAGATTTTGTAGGGGTCGTTGATGAAGCCTGCCCCAGTGCACTGCCGAAAAACAGGTTGACGTCAATCCTAAAACCCTCATCACATCCCTGACTAGGGCAACCTGGTTGGTTTGAAGCCGGGCTACTGCCAGCTCCACCTTCAGAACTTTTTCCTTGGGAAGAAAAACTTTCATCTCCACCGAGGAGATTCTGTATCCCAGATACAGGACCTCCTGAGACGGAGTCAACTGGGATTTGTCTCTGTTGACCAACCAACCCAGAGACAGACAACCAATTCCCTTTTTTCTAAACCAACCAACCCAGAATAAAAATCGTCCACCTTTCTCTAACCCACGACTGCCAGGTTGGCAATAAATCCCCAGGCCCAGACAACCAAGATCCTCGTGAAAGGAAAACACACCAAACTGGTGCAACCTCTGCTAACCATAACCAAACAGGCCACCCCAAAACACCCCGAGTATGGGAACAAGTAAGCCCCCCCTGGTCTACCACCCAAAACACAGCCTCCCAACCACAACTCCACAGACATGGGAACGTCCAAGTAACACCCACACCACACCCCCATGAAACCACCCACCAACCACACCCACAAAAAACCCACCCACAACTAATACCAAGAATTAACCACCCCCCACATCCCCCCGGAACCCCCCAACCCCAACAAAACCCCCCCCAACCAACCCCAACCCCCCCAATACCACAACACCAACCTCCAACCCTAATAACAGACCCATAAATAAAACCCCCACCCCCCCCACCCACACACCCACCCAAAACCAACCCCACCACCCACAACCAACCACCCCCCCCCAAAACCAACCAAAACACAAAACCAACAAACAAAAACAACCCCATCCTCCCACCCCACCACCCAACCCCCCAAAAAAACCCCCCCCCCACCACACCACCCACAACCCCCACCCCCACCCCCCCCACCCCCAACCCCACCCCCCCCCCCCACCCCCCCACACCACTTGAACACCCAAAAACCCACAAACCCCCCCCAACACCCCCCCCCACAAACACACACCCACCCCACACCCCCCACACCACCCCACAACCCCACCCACACACCACACCAACAAAAACAACCCTCCTTTAACCCACACCCCCTCAAAACCCACCCACCCACACACCACCACCCACACCCCACAACCCACCCACACACCCACCACCAGCAACCCCCACCCCACCAACAACAAACCAAAAAACCCAACCCCCCCACCCACATTTCCAACCACCCAACCCCCCACCACCAAAAACCCCTACAACCCCCACCACCCCCCCAACACCCCCACCCCCAACCCCAACACCTCCCCAAACCCCAACCAACCAAAAACCAATAACCCAAACCCCCCCACTAAACCCACACCCCCAAATCCCCCCAAACCCCCCCCACCCACACCCCCCCCCCAACCCCCAACACCCACCCCCACCCCCCCAAAAAACATCCAACCACCAAACAAACCCAACCACCCCCAAACCCCCCACCCCCCCCCCCCAACCCAAAACCCACCCACACCAACAAAACCCCCCACCACCCACCACACCACTCACACACCCAAACCCAACATACCCCCCCACCCCACAAACCCCCACAACCCAAAAACCAACACCCACAAACAATCCCAACCACCCCCCACACCACCACCAAACCCAACCACCAAACCCCCCCCACCCCACCCAACCCCACTCACCCCCACACAACCAAACCCACAACAAACCCCCCCCACACACCCCCCCCCACCCAACACCCCCCACCACACCAACCCAACACCCACAACAACACCCCACCCCCCACCCACCCCCCCACAACAACCCCCACACAAAAACCACCCAACCCACCCCCAAACCAACCCCAACCAAACCACCCCAACCCACACCCACACCCACAACAACCCCCACACCCCCAACACCAAAAGACCAACCAAACACCTCAATGACCACCCACCCCTTCATGAAACACACAAACCACCCCCCCACACAACCCACCACAACCCCAACCAAAACAATCCCAACCAACACCAATAAACACACACAACCCAAAAATCCCACAACCCCCCAGCCCCCCCAAACCACCAACCACCACAAAACCCAACAATCCAGCAATAAACAAACCCCAACCAACAACCCACCCCCCCCCACAAACAAACCCACACCACCAACCACAGGACACACCCAACAATCCCAACCACCAAACCACACCCCCACCCACCCCCCCCCACCCAAACCCAAACAAACCACCCCCCCAAACCAACCACACCCACCACATCAAAAACAACCCCCCAACACAAAACCACACCACCAACAACCCAACCACACCAAACCACCCCAACACCACCCAACAACCCCCCAAACCCCCCACAAAAACCCCCCCCCCACCCAAACAGAAACCCAACACCCCCCCAAACAACACCACCCCACAACACCAAACACACCCAACCCCCCCAACCACCCCACCCCAACCCCCACAACCCCCCCCACCCACCCCACCACAACAAACAACAACCCAACCCAAACCCACCCACCCACCCCCCCCCACCACCAAACCAACCCACCCCCCCCCCCCCCCCCCCCCCCACAACAACAACCAAACCCAACCCCCCCCCCCCCCCCACCACAACCACCCAACCCCCCCAACAAACCCCACCACCACAAACAACCAACCCCCCACCCCCAACCCACACACCCAACACCACACCCAACCCCACACCCCACACCACCACCCCCCAAACCCACCCAACCCCACTCCAACACCCCCACCCCCCCCCCAACCACCCCCACCCACACCACCACCCCCCAACAAACACCACACCCCCAAACCAACACCCACCCCACACCCACACCCACCCCCACCCCCCCCAAACCCACCAACACCCCCCCACCACCCCCCACCCCCCCAACCCAACACCCCCACCCCCCCCCCCCACCCCCACAAACCCCCCCCCCACCCCCCAATCCAAAAACCACAACCCACCACCACACCACCACACCACCCCCCACCCACCACCCCCCAACACCAAACCCAACCCAAAACCAACAACCCCCCCCACCACAACCCACCCACCCAAACACCCCCCACACACCCACAAAAAAATAAAAAAAAACAAACCCACCCCCCCCCCCCCACACCCCCCCACCCCCCCCAACAGAAATACCACACCCACCCCCACCCAACACAAAAACCAACACCCACCCCCACCCACCCCCCCCCACCCCAACCCCCCCCCCAAAAACCCACCCCATACCCCACCACCACCCACACCACCCAAAACTCAACCCCCACACCCCCCCCACCCACACCCAACTAAAAACACCCCCAAAACCCCAAACCCAAAATCACCCCCCACCACACACCAAATACCAAAACACACAACACCCCCCCAACCCCACCAAAAAACAAACCCCCACCACCCAACCCACACCTGCCACACACAACACCCCACCACCCAAACCCCCCCCCACACAAACCCCCCACCCCCCCCCCCAAAAACCAACACAAACCAACAACCATAACAAACCCCACCCCCCGCACCAAAGAACCCACCCACCAACCCAACCACCACACCAAAAAACCCCCACACCCACCACAACAACCACCACTGAAAACCCCCCCCCTAACCAACCCCAACCCCCCCCCCCCCATAACCCCCCATAACCCCCAACCACACACCCACCCCCACCATTGAACATTTACCTAAAAAAACCCAAAACAACCAACTCAACCCACCCCCCACCACCCCCACCCACCAATAAACCACTACACCCCCCACCAAACCAAAAACCCCCCCCAAAAAAAATACAACCCCCCCCCCCCAAAAACAAAACCCCAACACCACCCCCCACACAGCCCCCCACACAACACCCCCCCCACCCCCCAAAACAAACAACCACACCACAACACACCCACCCCACAACCACCCCCAACAACCCCCACCCCCCCCACCCCCACAACACACCACCACCCCCCCCCACAACCCCCAAAACCTACCCAGAACCACCACACCCCACCCCCAAAACACCCACCAAAAAACACCAACCCTACAACACTGATAGACCCCACCCCCCAAAACAACAACAACCCACCCCCCCCCCACCACAACCCCAACTTTACCCAAAACCCCACACCCACATCCCAAGAAACTAATTTTACCACCACCACCCCCCCCCCCCCACACCCCCCCAAAAAACCTAACCAACCAATTGAAAACAAAAAACCTCCCCAAATACCAAAAACCAAAACACCCCACAAACCACCACCCCCCCACACCCCACCCCCCCACCACCCCACCCCACCAAACAAACCCCCCCCACCCCACCACCACAACCCACCCCCACAAACACAAAATCCACAATACATACACCCCTCCCAATACCACCAGTACCACAAAAAATACCCATTAATCTATTGCCTCCCCCATAATCACTACCACCCAAGTTGTAAGTCCGCCCCACACCCCAAACCCTCATGCAATGGCTTGCCTAAAACAACCTATCCATACCCGCAAACTACAAAACTTGGCCCCCCAAGCCCAAACCCCCACAACATAAAATGATATTTTATATTTCACTGCTTCTGTTCTATCTTAATGCTGCTGACCCAACACCCACACTCCCCCTACATGCACGCGCTTCAGTGTTGGCTGTTCATCATCTGGACTGGCTTCCTGATCCTGACAACCATGGACCATACATGACACTTATGTTGGCATAGCAAATTGTGGTTTTCACCAGAGTCGTCTTTGACAGAGTGACAACAAAGGAGTACAACTGGAAGTTAGTTGTCACCCTATAACAGGAAGTGCCTGAACAAGGACCCTTCATGCTACGATTACAAGGGATTCTTTTATTTAAACTTGCAGATTTAAAGCTGAACTCTGGGCACACATCTTTCATTTAAATATATTACTCGATAGCCACAAAGGATATCAATCCACATTGTCAGCAGCAAATGTCTTTTTTAAAGCTAGATATAACCTTGTAAAAGTAGCAGTGACATCAGTGTGTTGTGCAGAAAGTAGAGCTAGTGGGCGGGATCCAGCAGGCCCCACCCACTACAGGCTTCCTGCAGAAAACTACAGGAGAGGCGGAGACAAGACCAGTCACCCTGCACAAGGAGGAGAACAGCAGTGACCCGGTCTTGCAGGATTCCTCCACAGAGGCAAAGGGTCACACTAGATTAATCGGGAAGAAATACTCAAAGCTAGAATATACACGAGTGTTGTATTTAGAAAATATATGCTTATCCTGGAGCTTAGCTTAAAAATTGAAAATTACTTTCAGAATGACATCAACATGTTTAAATTTTATTTAAAATGTTTGATTTGTGGTTTTATTTATTTAAAAACCAAAAAGGTCCAATTTACCACTTGCTTACTGGGCACTTACACCCCCTCCTGCCCAGGTGAAATTTCAGCTTCCGGCACTGCGTCGCTTTAACTGACAATTGCGCACGGTTCGTGCGACGTGGCTCCCAAACAAAATTTACGTCCTTTTTTCCCCACAAGTAGAGCTTTCTTTTGGTGGGTATTTGATCGCCTGTGCGATTTTTATTTTTGCGCTATAAACAAAAAGAGCGACAATTTTGAAGAAAAATACAATATTTTTTTACTTGTTGCTATAATAAATATCCCAATTAAAAAAAAAAAACACATTTTTTTTTCTCAGTTTAGGGCGATACGTATTCTTCTACATATTTTTGGTAAAAAAAAAAAAAAAAAAATCGCAATAAGCGACTGGTTTGCGCAAAAGTTATAGCGCTTACAAAATAGGGGAGAGAATTATTATTTTTTATTATTTTTTTTTTACTAGAAATGGCGGCGATCTGCGATTTTTATTTTTACTGCGACGTTTATGGCGGGACACATCGGACACTTTTGACACATTTTTGGCGCCATTCACTTTATACTGCGATCAGTGCTATAAATATGCACTAATTACAGTATAAATGTGACTGGCATTGAAGGGGTTAACACTAGGGGGTGAGGAAGGGGTTAAATGGTGTATGCTAGGTGTGTTCTAACTGTAGGGGGAGGGGGGGTGACTGGGGGGGTGACCGATCTGTGTCCCTATGTAGGAAGGAACACAGATCGGGCTCCTCCCTTCCAGAGACAGGACATTGTCTCTGTGTCAGCCGGCAATGAGAGATGATCTTATGAGAGTCATCTTCTCATTCGCCCACAGATCGCATTGCAAACGGCCGCTCTGATTGGCCGTTTGCCGCGATCTGTGATTGGCCGTGTCCAAGGGACACGGACAAACAGGGCTTCCCCGCAGCGCGCTGTACAGCGCGCGTGGGGAACGCCAGAAAGACATGCCGTCAAATGACGGCATGTTGGATATTGAGGTCGCGCTGTTGCCGTCATCCGACGGTAGCGCGGGCCTCAAGTGGTTAAGGTGATAATGGTGTCTGATATGCATCACTATTGTACAGACTTTCAGCACAGACCTGCATAAAAAACAGATACATTTGCATATTTATCACCTACTGAATATTGCAGTCACAGATTATATGTGATATAGGCCACTGACTTATTTTAAAAGTTTCTATGTAACTACATGCTCAAGAGGTTGTAATGGCCTTGGCAGGTTCCTAAATTTCATGTCAGTGTGAAAAAAGCAGGGTCATAGATGGATCGAATCTCGGCTGGTTCAGCAGGGACCGACCAAGATTCGATCCATCTATGGGCAGGCTGATTCAGTACCCAAGCTGATTCACTGATCAACTGCCAACTATAGCCGCTAGCAGCAAGCTGTCGGTTTTAGACATATCAGGGAGAGATGTAAAAAAAAAACAGAATTTTACATACTGTCCCTGGTTTTACTGAGCCTGGCAAACCCTGATGGGGCCCCCTAGTGGCATGGGGCCCTCGGGCAGTGCCCCGAGTGACTTAATGGTCAGTCCGCGCCTGCTCTGGAGGACAATTTTTTCTAAGTTACTCTTAAGGGGTTGTTAAAGGCAGAAGGTTTTTTATAGATTTTATTAGATATAAAACCTTCTCTGTGTAGCAGCGTCCCAAGCACCCTATTTTACTTACCTGGGGCCCCATCTCTCCCCAGCGATGTCCACAAGTGTCTTGGCTGTCTGGGACTCTCCTCCTGGTTGGCTGAGACACAGCAGCGGTGCCATTGGCTCGGCGGCTGTCAAAGTCTGTTAGCCAATCAGGGGAGAGAACGGGGGCTGGGTTGGGGCTCCATGTCTGATTGGGACACACGGGAGATGTGACTCACTTACTCATTCATTGATGGGGTAATGCCTCCTGCAGTGATATTGAGTTCTGCCAGCAGGGAAGGGGGTGTCATGCGGAACCTTCCCTGCCACAACAGAACACAATTACTGCCAGTGGCCATAGTCCGCCAGCAGTAATCAATTGTAAAAAAAAAAAATCAGGAGGAGCGATTGTACCCAAGTCGATCAATGGGTTGACTTGGCTACAATCAGCCTGACCTTAGATGAATCAAAACTCAGGCAGTCCCTCCTGAACGACTAAATTTCGATCTATGTATAGCCAAGTTTAGGGTCCTTCTACATTTCTCACCTGTAGATCTGTGCCCTTTGTGTGAACGATCTACTGGCCTCTTAGATCTTAAGGGGGATTCCAGCAGCAAATTCTCCCCACTGGCGTTTCCAGCTCTGGCACTCTATGGCCAGTACAAAGCTAAGTGAGAATGATTCACTATTTTTGATACAGTCTCTAACGGAAAGTAAATGGAAGATCCAGCAGCAAGTGCGAGACCTTATTTACAGAAGGCTGTAAGAACTTAGGTGGCTATACATGATCGTTTTTCTCAATCAGCTGAAGATTCAGTGGATTTGAGGTGAATGAAGGAATCCCTCCCACTGTTCTACTGTAGCCTGAAGTGGGGGACTCCTCTGCTGATCAGCACTGTAGCTGACTGCCTGCAGGTGCTTACGAAAAAAATTCAACATTAGATCTACTTCTCACGAGTGGCAATAGCCACAGATAGATCGGAATTTGTCCGGTCCTGCTGAACTGGTGGATTTTCAATCTATCTATGGCCAGCTAATAAAGAATAAATATAATGAATATTTAAAATTAAAAAAAAATCTATGGCCAGCTTTAGATGCACATTTTTTTCCGCCAATTTTCTGAGATATAAGAAATTAGAAATTGAACCCTGCAAACACCCACCAAAAATGAAATGCCAGTTTTGGTTAAATGTAATAATGTAATCTTTTGTGTGCATTTAGAGGGGGGGTACCTTTTCTGGTTCATGGCAGGTTCTTCGCTCCAGAATCCAGTGCTGGGGTTATAGGAGTGGACAGCGCTCACCTCCTGTCCATTCTCACGCGTCCCTCCGGCCACAAAGAGATAGTTGTTGAGTGAGGTTGCCCCATAGCCCTTCACCTGCAGCATGCTCTGTGGAACGTCACTGGGCATGACCTGCCACCCTCTTCCGAGCTCCAGGTATCGCAGGAGCACCCAAGAATCACCTCTCTATGCTGTGACAACAGCAGCAGTGATGGCACACCTCGAAGACGCTCCTGGAGGACTCGCTCCTTCAGGGGTTCGGGGCTCTCCTGGAAGTCTGCTCTCTGCAGCATACAGTGGTAGTGAGCAGCCATGTAACTGAGGCAGTAACTGAGGAGGCTGCAGCCAGATCCCACTGGCCATGGAGCTGTGACACGTCCAGTAGGTCCAGGCAACTGTCCGCTGACAACGAGGACTGCAAAAGAGACAACAGTCCCTGAACCTGCAAGTAACAGGCGGCTTCCACCAATGACTGCAGCGGACCTTGTGACAAGGCCTCCTGGACAAAACTTTGCTCATCTTGGCCTGACAGATGCTCACTGTTGAGTGCCTTGAGTCCACACTTTACTTCTTCTGCAGGGCTGCATGTCTGCACCGGCCCCCCTGTGATGTGGCGCAGAACGCCCTCAAGGCCTTCATGGGTAAGTCCATGCAAAGTCACCACCTCACCGGTACTCTCCCTCATCCCCGAGCGGAAGAGAGCTTGGAAGAAGCCACTTTGAGCCAACAGCTGGTCGCGGGGAACAAGGTAACATCTGGATCCCAGGAGGATCTTCACCGTTTCCAATGAGGACATTCCACCAACCTCTTCTTGTGGAGGACATCACACACCTGCTCCAAAATAAAACAAGTCAGCTCAAGTTTAGAGGCTCAGTCCATCCAAAAATCAGATTTTATTTCTTGGGGACTCTACTGGTGTGATCTCTGTGCCTAGCTCCCCGACATGCACACCCGTTCTTCCTATTGAGAGGCTCCCATCATCACTGTGCTGAATTCCTAAGTCTGCACACCTGCTGTGCCCATTATGAGGGGTTCCCACCATCACTGTGCTGAATCCCCAATTCTACACATCTACGGTGCCCATTATGACGGGTTCCCACCATCACTGTGCTGAATCCCGAATTCTACACATCTGCTGTGCCCATTATGAGGGGTCCCCACCATCACTGTGCTGAATCCCCAATTCTACACATCTGCTGTGCCCATTATGAAGGGTTCCCATCATTCCTGCACTAAGTTTCCAGCTCTGCACACCTGCTGTGGCCATTATGCAGAGCTTTACCATCTCTGCTTGATTTTTTTATTTATTGAATATTGTGGAGAATATAACAGAGGGAGCTGGGTGAGATAAAGGTGGACAAGAATTATAGCAGGGAAATCTCACTATTGGGCCCCTTTAACATGGGCAGACCGATCGGGTCCGCCTGTCAGTTTTTCATGTGGACCCGACTGGATTTTCGAATCTCCTCTATGGGAGTGGTGTCAATGGACATGTGTCTGTTGACACCCACCTACTTCCGAAACGATCCGCTAAAAACAGACGGATGGGCGGATGGGGGGGGGAATCATCGGAGTAAACGAAACAGGAATCGCGTTCCATTTACATCTGACCGCCCATACAGGAGAGTGGGCTGTGTCTGTGCCCAATCTGCATAAGCAGAGCGGACATGGACCAGCCATCCACTTGCTCAGTGGGGATCAGCGGAGGACTCCAATGGAGCCCGCCCCATGTGTATCTAAGACAGCAAGGGCTGATCCAGCCCACCAGGCTCCACCTATAACTCAAATGTCACTTTCAGGCAGATGTCCCTTAACTGTTACCTATTTTCAGCTACTAGCCATCATAAGATTAAGGCATCCCAAAAATACGCTTTTCTTTTTTCATTCATCCAGCGGATTGAACGTAAAAAAAAAAAAAAAACACCTCAAATCTCCCATCCACACACTCAAGGTCCATGAGAGAATCCTCCCCACTGCAGCACTGTATTCTGACAGCGAGGAGACCTCCCTCCTATCAGAATACACTGATCAATGCTGCTGCCTATGGCCGATGGTGTTGATCAAGCAGGGAAAATCCGACAGTTCAACCTCCCTGCCCATGCATGGAAAAAAATTTGGCTGGTCTCTGCTTTTATCCAAGCATGGCCAGCATAAGTTACTTACTGATCCATCAAGGCTACATTCTTTCCAAAATTACCCATTTCATAATGATTTTACTGTGTTGCTGGGACATCATCGTCCAGCAAAATGATGAGGCGACTCCCATAGGTACCCACTGCCCCTCGTTTGAAACCATATCCCTCTGTCTCTCCTTCATTCTCCTGTCCCTCTTTTTGGTCTGACCACTATACACAACGTACCAAAAGAGTTCTTCACCAAACCAGCCTCTAAATTATTTCATTTATTATTTTTGAACAGTCAGTAAAAAGAATAACAAGTGGTGGTGAAATAGTCAACTTGTGGGTTAGGGCAGCAAATTCTTTGCATATTAAAATTCTTCATGGTCAAACAAAACTCGGGGCGTGGCAGGGGTGTGTCCTTCGCCTAAATACTTATTACTGCAATGGGGGAGATTTACTAAAACTGGAGCGTGCAAAATCTGGTGCCGCTGTGCATGGTAGCCAATCAGCTTCCAGTTTTTATTGTCAAAGTTAGAAGCTGATTGGCTACCATGTACCGCGGCACCAGATTCTCCAGTTTTAGTAAATCTTCTCTAATGTCTCCTTTTTTTTCCCCATCCCGGAAAGTTGCGTGACATGCTGCGCCGTCATAAGCGCACTTACTTATTTAATTCTTCCCTTAATACTCTGTCTTTGCACACAAGGAGCTGGTAGACACCTATCAATTCTGTGTATAGATTTAACTGCTAGCATTTCCCACAATTCATTGCCAATAGTATGAGATGCTTTGAAATACCTGCCTATTTAATAATAATAATGTGGTTTTATTATTATACAACTTCCTTTTATATTGTGTTTGTTGCTATTTTTGGCTTTGTTGTGACAGTTCACAGTATTCAATTTAAAATCCACTCAGGTATTTAACTGCAACTCTGCCCTTACAACCCCCAATAGTTCACTTATTTAGCTGTAGGGGTTTTATAAAGGGGAAGACTCCATGGAGCACTGGGTCTCTCTCTGGCATCACACTTCTATGTTTTCATGTAGAAACTCAGAACCAACCACAATACGGATCTTGTGGAGTCTTGCTATGTCAACTCAGAATGATCATTCCATCAATTGCAGCATCAGATCATTTAGAGCATGCACAAAGTCTGCTGGAACTTGCAGTTCCTCTGCAGCTAAAAAGACAGAAATGAAGATGACAGTACATACCCTCTCTGTACACTGTATACACAAAGGCCTCCTTATTCCCGATTCATCTGTGCAGAGAAAAGCCCAGCAATTCACTTCCTGAACGCTGCAACCAGAGCAGAGCCAACCCACTGTCTCCATCCAACCCACTGTCTCCGCCCCACGACTGACACCCAGCAGAAAGCCCAACCCACTGTCTCCGCCCCACAACTGATACCCAGCAGAAAGCCCAACCCACTGTCTCCATCCAACCCACTGTCTCCGCCCCACGACTGACACCCAGCAGAAAGCCCAACCCACTGTCTCCGCCCCACAACTGATACCCAGCAGAAAGCCCAACCCACTGTCTCCGCCCCACGACTGACACCCAGCAGAAAGCCAAACCCACTGTCTCCGCCCCACAACTGATACCCAACAGAAAGCCCAACCCACTGTCTCCACCCCACAACTGTGACCCAACCCACTGCCCCATCCCCTACTGACACTCGGCAGAAAGCCCAACCCACTGTCTCCATCCAACCCACTGTCTCCGCCCCACGACTGACACCCAGCTGAAAGCCCAACCCACTGTCTCCGCCCCACAACTGTAAACCCAACCCACTGACCCATCCCATACTGACACCGAGCAGAAAGCCCAACCCACTGTCTCCATCCCACAAATGACACCCAGCAGAAAGCCCAACCCACTGTCCCATCCCATACTGACGCTTAGCCCACTGCCTCCACCCCACAACTGTGATCCCACCCACTGCTCCATCCCCTACTGACACTCGGCAGAAAGCCCAACCCACTGTCTCCGCCCCACAACTGACATCCAACCCACTGGCATTGCATTCGCCCAACTCTGACAACGAATGAGAGCCCCCTCCCCTCCGGAGGAGACCATTGTAGTCCACATTGATACACAATAACACTTCCCTGTAAATAAACACCGCACATTGCGCACAACACACACCGAGACACTGAAATGTATTAACTAAAACTGGAGAGTGGAACATCTGGTGCATGGTATCCAATCAGGTTCGAATTTCGGCTTGTTCAGCTTTCGCAAAATAAAACCTGGAAGCTGATTGGCTACCGTGCAGAGCTGCACCTGATTTTGCACTCTCCAGTTTTAGTAAAATCCACACCAATAAAACTCCTCTGTATACATGGCTTCCAAATGTCCCTGATTTTGATTGAATGTCCCTGATTTGGAACAATGTCCCACTGTCCCTCATTCCTCCTCATTTGTCCCTCATTTTAGTCTGATCTATAAAGATGTATATAAAATGCAGTGGCATAGCGTGGGGTTGGCAGTGCCTGGGCAAGGCAAGTAATTTGCACCCCCTAACTGGTGGACTTTTAGCACTCCTGAGACCTGTCCCTTCACTTCCTACAATAGTATTGACCAGCCCTAAATCCTACACTGACCACTACACTAACCGACCTGATTACTACACTGACTAATTCTGACCTACCTAATTCTTATACTGACCACTACACTAACCGACCTGATTACTACACTGACCACTACACTGACCTACCTAATTCCTATACTGACCACTACACTGACCACTATACTGACCACTACACTGCACTGACCTACCTACTTCCTATACTGACCACTACACTGACCTACCCATCCACTACACTAACCGACCTGATTACTACACTGACCACGACACTACACTGACCGCTACACTGACCTACCTGATTCCTATACTGATCACTACACTACACTGACCACTGCACTGACCTACCTGATTCCTATACTGACCACTACACTGCACTGACCTACCTGATTCCTATACTGACCACTACACTACACTGACCACTACACTACACTGACCTACCTAATTCCTATACTGACCACTACACTGACCAACCCATCCACTACACTGACCACTACACTAACCGGCCTGATTACTACACTGACCACTACACTGACCTACCCGATTCTTATACTGACCACTACACTACACTGACCACTATACTGACCACTGCACTGACCTACCTGATTCCTATACTGACCACTACACTACACTGCACTGGCCTACCTGATTCCTATACTGACCACTACACTGCAATGACCGCTACACTGACCTACCTGATTCTTATACTGACCACTACACTACACTAACCGCTACACTGACTTATCTGATTCTTATACTGACCACTACACTACACTGACCACTATACTGACCACTGCGCTTACCTACCTGATTCCTATACTGACCACTACACTACACTGCACTGACCTACCTGATTCCTATACTGACCACTACACTACACCGACCACTACACTGCACTGACCTACCTGATTCCTATAATGACCACTACACTACACTGACCTACCTGATTTCTATACTGACCACTACACTGACCTACCCATCCACTACACTGACCACTATACTAACCGACCTGATTACTACACTGACCACTACACTGCACTGGCCACTACACTGACCTACCTGATTCCTATACTGACCACTACACTACACTGACCACTACACTACACTGGCCACTGCACTGACCTACCTGATTCCTATACTGACCACTACACTGACCTACCTGATTCCTACACTAACCACTACACTACACTGACCACTACACTGACCTACCTGATTCTTATACTGAGCACTACACTATACTGACCACTACACTGACCACTATACTGACCACTGCACTGACCTACCTGATTCCTATACTGACCACTACACTACACCGACCACTACACTGCACTGACCTACCTGATTCCTATAATGACCACTACACTACACTGACCTACCTGATTTCCATACTGACCACTACACTGACCTACCCATCCACTACACTGACCACTATACTAACCGACCTGATTACTACACTGACCACTACACTGCACTGGCCACTACACTGACCTACCTGATTCCTATACTGACCACTACACTACACTGACCACTACACTACACTGGCCACTGCACTGACCTACCTGATTCCTATACTGACCACTACACTGACCTACCTGATTCCTACACTAACCACTACACTACACTGACCACTACACTGACCTACCTGATTCTTATACTGAGCACTACACTATACTGACCACTACACTGACCACTATACTGACCACTGCACTGACCTACCTGATTCCTATACTGACCACTAGACTACACTGCACTGACCTACCTGATTCCTATACTGACCGCTACACTACACAGACCACTACACTGCACTGACCTACCTGATTCCTATACTGACCACTACACTACACTGATCTACCTAATTCCTATGCTGACCACTACACTTTACTGACCACTACACTGACCACTACTCTCACCACTACAATACACTGACCACTACTCTACACTGCATGACTCTAGCTTCTCTTCTACTCTCTCTCTCTGGCTGCTCCACTATACTGACCACTACACTACACTGACCACTATACTGATCACTACACTACACTAACCTACTTGATTCCCATAGGCGTGCGCACAGGGTGTGCCAGGTGTGCCTGGGCACACCTTTATCACCATGTGTGGCACAGATTCCCATTGTTTAAACCACAATATTTCACTAAAGCCCCCTAACGGACTTCCTAAAAAAAATTGTACAAAAAATGTTAATTGTAAAAAATAAAATAAAAGAGAAAATAATACAAATAAAAACAACTGACACCATCCACTGCCATACTGAAACCAATCTCTGCCCTACTGACACTGACAGTATATACTGTATACACACACAAATGTGTTTGAGCTTTGAGGTGCACACCCTAATACAATAGGCTGCGCACACCTATGTTGATTCCTATACTGACCATTACACTACACTGACCACTACACTACACTATACTGACCATTACACTACACTGACCACTACATTACACTATACTGACCACTACACTATACTGACCACTACACTATCCTACCTACAGTATTCATATACTGACCATAACACTAGACTGCATTACTTTAGCTGCTCTTCTACTCTCTCTCTCTGACTGCTCCGCCCCCCCCCCCCCCCCTCGGTCCAGAGGAGAGGAGGAGGAGAAGACAGCGTCGGCTCAAAATCACAATTTCTTGTGTCCCCCCCGCGCCTCGCCATGTTCAGACTCCGGCACCTTGTGGTTGGGCATATTGGTGTCATGTGCGGTGGCGTGGCTGGCATGTTAACGATCGCGGTTGCTCCTGAAGTCCCGCCTTCGACCAATCACAGGGTGCCGGAGACTTAACATGGGTGGAGGCGGGACTCCAGGATTTACCACAATCGTGGAAAGGCCAGCCCCGCCGCCTCACATGAAACCATGCACCCAATCACAGGGTGCCTGAGACTGAACATGGCGGCAGTAAAGTAAAGTAAATTTAGGATGAGGCAGACACTGTGACACATACTGGCGGGCGCCCCCCTAAATGTTACGCCTGGTCCCCCTGCACCCCCCACGCTACGCCACTGATAAAATGCACTTCATATCTATCAAAAAGTGTTTTCTCTCACTAAACCTTTCATCTGATTTCTAAATTGCTGCATTTATCAATTCCAAAAGCCAATACACTACACTGCACTGGCCTACCTGATTCCTATACTGACCACTACACTGCAATGACCGCTACACTGACCTACCTGATTCTTATACTGACCACTACACTACACTAACCGCTACACTGACTTATCTGATTCTTATACTGACCACTACACTACACTGACCACTATACTGACCACTGCGCTTACCTACCTGATTCCTATACTGACCACTACACTACACTGCACTGACCTACCTGATTCCTATACTGACCACTACACTACACCGACCACTACACTGCACTGACCTACCTGATTCCTATAATGACCACTACACTACACTGACCTACCTGATTTCTATACTGACCACTACACTGACCTACCCATCCACTACACTGACCACTATACTAACCGACCTGATTACTACACTGACCACTACACTGCACTGGCCACTACACTGACCTACCTGATTCCTATACTGACCACTACACTACACTGACCACTACACTACACTGGCCACTGCACTGACCTACCTGATTCCTATACTGACCACTACACTGACCTACCTGATTCCTACACTAACCACTACACTACACTGACCACTACACTGACCTACCTGATTCTTATACTGAGCACTACACTATACTGACCACTACACTGACCACTATACTGACCACTGCACTGACCTACCTGATTCCTATACTGACCACTACACTACACCGACCACTACACTGCACTGACCTACCTGATTCCTATAATGACCACTACACTACACTGACCTACCTGATTTCCATACTGACCACTACACTGACCTACCCATCCACTACACTGACCACTATACTAACCGACCTGATTACTACACTGACCACTACACTGCACTGGCCACTACACTGACCTACCTGATTCCTATACTGACCACTACACTACACTGACCACTACACTACACTGGCCACTGCACTGACCTACCTGATTCCTATACTGACCACTACACTGACCTACCTGATTCCTACACTAACCACTACACTACACTGACCACTACACTGACCTACCTGATTCTTATACTGAGCACTACACTATACTGACCACTACACTGACCACTATACTGACCACTGCACTGACCTACCTGATTCCTATACTGACCACTAGACTACACTGCACTGACCTACCTGATTCCTATACTGACCGCTACACTACACAGACCACTACACTGCACTGACCTACCTGATTCCTATACTGACCACTACACTACACTGATCTACCTAATTCCTATGCTGACCACTACACTTTACTGACCACTACACTGACCACTACTCTCACCACTACAATACACTGACCACTACTCTACACTGCATGACTCTAGCTTCTCTTCTACTCTCTCTCTCTGGCTGCTCCACTATACTGACCACTACACTACACTGACCACTATACTGATCACTACACTACACTAACCTACTTGATTCCCATAGGCGTGCGCACAGGGTGTGCCAGGTGTGCCTGGGCACACCTTTATCACCATGTGTGGCACAGATTCCCATTGTTTAAACCACAATATTTCACTAAAGCCCCCTAACGGACTTCCTAAAAAAAATTGTACAAAAAATGTTAATTGTAAAAAATAAAATAAAAGAGAAAATAATACAAATAAAAACAACTGACACCATCCACTGCCATACTGAAACCAATCTCTGCCCTACTGACACTGACAGTATATACTGTATACACACACAAATGTGTTTGAGCTTTGAGGTGCACACCCTAATACAATAGGCTGCGCACACCTATGTTGATTCCTATACTGACCATTACACTACACTGACCACTACACTACACTATACTGACCATTACACTACACTGACCACTACATTACACTATACTGACCACTACACTATACTGACCACTACACTATCCTACCTACAGTATTCATATACTGACCATAACACTAGACTGCATTACTTTAGCTGCTCTTCTACTCTCTCTCTCTGACTGCTCCGCCCCCCCCCCCCCCTCGGTCCAGAGGAGAGGAGGAGGAGAAGACAGCGTCGGCTCAAAATCACAATTTCTTGTGTCCCCCGCGCCTCGCCATGTTCAGACTCCGGCACCTTGTGGTTGGGCATATTGGTGTCATGTGCGGTGGCGTGGCTGGCATGTTAACGATCGCGGTTGCTCCTGAAGTCCCGCCTTCGACCAATCACAGGGTGCCGGAGACTTAACATGGGTGGAGGCGGGACTCCAGGATTTACCACAATCGTGGAAAGGCCAGCCCCGCCGCCTCACATGAAACCATGCACCCAATCACAGGGTGCCTGAGACTGAACATGGCGGCAGTAAAGTAAAGTAAATTTAGGATGAGGCAGACACTGTGACACATACTGGCGGGCGCCCCCCTAAATGTTACGCCTGGTCCCCCTGCACCCCCCACGCTACGCCACTGATAAAATGCACTTCATATCTATCAAAAAGTGTTTTCTCTCACTAAACCTTTCATCTGATTTCTAAATTGCTGCATTTATCAATTCCAAAAGCCAATATAAAGGAATAGTAGTGGTAAAAAAAAGCACTTGGGGGTTTGCCCAATCTTGTTTTTTTGTACAATTCTCCTTTAAGGGGCGTGGCTGGGTTGTGTCCTATGCCTGCATACTTTTTGCTGATAGGTGTCCCTCATTCCTGTCTCAAAAAGTTGGGAGGTATGTGTATACACCGTTCAACACACACACCGATATAACACTCCTCTGTATACACCATACCTCACACACCGATATAACACTCCTCTATATACACCGTCCGTATAACACACCACCATACACAATAACACTGCTCTGTATACACCATATAACACACCCCTATACAAATTAACACTGTTCTGTATACACCGTATAGCACACCCAATACACAACACAATAACTACACCTGTGCCAAAAGAGAAAAGGGGATTTGAAATGTTTAACCAAAAATAGAAAAAAGTGTGAAAAATAAATTACGGAAATTACTGCATAAGATGTTGAATCTTGGGGCTCTTTCACAAGGAGCACCCGTTCAGATCTGCCTGCAGGTTTTTTATGCGGACCTGAAAGGGCGCTCCGTGCTCCTCTATGGAGCCGCGAATGTCAGCGGTGACATGCCCGCTGACATCCGACCCTCTCTGATCCGCCAAAGTGTTACGGAGGAAAAACCTACTTTTCCATCCGTCTGGCGGATCGGATCGGATGAACACGGACAGACGGTCCGTGTTCATCCGATCCACCCATAGGGGAGAGCAGAGAAAAGACAGGGCGGTCCCTGTACAGTGTGCGGGGACCGCCCTGTCATCCGCAGGCTCAGCGGAGATCAACGGAGCGATCCCCGCTGAGCAAACGGAGGTGCACCAGGCGGATCATTACTGATCAGCCTCGTGTGAAAGAGCCCTTATTCTCCCTGTGGTGGAAATTTGAAGATGTATTTATTATGTATTGTCATAATTGGCACCCAGTCTTGACACTTCCCCAACCCGCTCTAAATAGAGCTGACTGTGGCAGTCCTGAGGCTGGTTGACTCTCGTCTGGTAGTAGAAAATGTCTTGAGGTTGGAGTGTGATGGTTGCGGCATGGGCGTATGCCCACCAGCGAGGGGCCCCTCTGTGCATTTAGCACAGACGATCGTTGAAGGGGATGCGTTCATTTCGCAAGCACACTAGTGGCTGTAGACAGATGTACGCTCTTATCTGGGTCATGTCTGATCAGCAGGATTTGGGATTCGTAGCGTGCATCTGTAAATAGCCTCAATAAGGGTATAATCTTTATAGGCATTATTCTATGGAATGGCGCAGATTAAAGGTTCTATCAGCGTATAGTTTGAGAGCTTGTGAGCATTTCTGGGGTCAGGGGGGGCACATGCACACCCTGACCGGACACGCCCATAAGACTTTAGACAGCATTGTTTGTATTTCTATTCATTGTATTATATTCTATTCATGTATTCAATGTGACTTCCTGTCAGAGGGAATGTTTTGTTCTGTGTATAGAAGACATCTGGTGATGTCGCCTC
Organism: Rana kukunoris; assembly: GCA_029574335.1. Taxonomy (NCBI): domain Eukaryota; kingdom Metazoa; phylum Chordata; class Amphibia; order Anura; family Ranidae; genus Rana; species Rana kukunoris. The sequence goes on along the minus strand of CM056051.1, from coordinate 425,197,060 downwards.
CCATGGGGGGAGGCGACTTACTGGTGATGACTTCCTGTTTTGTGTAAATAAAAGAGCCATGCTCAGCGCTGTGGCTGGAAGATGATGGCAAGAATGGTAACTTACTGGATGAATGGCAGGGAATATATGGTGAGTAAATCTTTTAGCTTAAACATGGCATTATTTCATTTAAGATTGGGAATGTGCTTTACAGCACAAGGCAAGATGGCGGTGTGCTTTGCAAACCCCCAGATTTCCACGACATCCCAAATTTTGCTTTGCTGAAATTAACTTTAACTGGATTGTATTCAGCTGATTAAGCCACTTCAGCTCGAAGGTTTTAGCCACTTCCTGACCAGGTCATTTTTTGTAATACGTCACTGCGTTACTTTACCTGACAATTGCGCTGTTATGCGACGATGTACCCAAATAAAAATAGAGCTTTCTTTTGGTGGTATTTGATCACCTCTGCAGTTTTTATTTTTTGCACTATAAACAAAAAAAAAATGTTATATATATATATATATATATATATATATATATATATATATATATATATATATATATATATATTTTACATTCTGCTATAAAACATTCCCAATAAGAAAGTTTGATTTTTTTTAATTTCTTCATTAATTTAGGCCAATATGTATTATGCTACATATTTTTGGTAAAAAAAAAACAAAAAAACAATAAGCTCATATTGATTGGTTTACGCAAAAATTGTAGCGTACAAAAACTATAGGATATATTTAGGGACTTTACCTCTCTATGCAGCCTGACCAGTGCCCCTCTATGCAGCCCCACCAGTGCCCATTTATGCAGCCCGACCAGTGCCCATTTATGCAGCCTCACCAGTGTCCATCCAATGCAACCTCATCAGTGCCTATACAATGCAGCCTGACGAGTGCCCAGTAATGCAGCCTGACAAGTGCCCAGCAATGCAGCCTGACCAGTGCCCAGCAATGCAGCCTGACCAGTGTCTATCTATTTGCAGCCTGACCAGTGCCTTTCTATGCAGCCTGTCCAGTGTCTTTCTATGCAGCCTGACCAGTGCCCCTCTATGCAGCCTGACCAGTGCCCAGCAATGAAGCCTGACCAGTGCCCATCTATGCAGCCTGACCAGTGCCCATCTATGCAGCCTGACCAGTGCCCATCTATGCAGCCTGACCAGTGCCCATCTATGCAGCCTGACCAGTGCCCATCTATGCAGCCTGACCAGTGCCCATCTATGCAGCCTGACCAGTGCCCATCTATGCAGCCTGACCAGTGACCAGCAATGCAGCCTGTCCAATTCCCATCTAGGCAGCCTGACCAATTCCCATCTAGGCAGCCTGACCAATTCCCATCTAGGCAGCCTGACCAATTCCCATCTAGGCAGCCTGACCAATCACCATCTTTGCAGCCTCATCAGTGCCCATCCAATGCAGAGAATCAGATAGAAGAGAGGAAGCGTCACCCACTGTGACAGCTTTAATATGAATCACCAGGCGCCCGCCATCACACAAGTCCCCTACCTATGATAGATGGCACATGTCCCAACATTGGACAAGTGTGCTGTCTATCAAGGGAGCCAAACCAGGAGGCAGAACTTGTGTGACGGCGGGCGCCCAGCGATTCAAATTAAAGCTGTCACAGTGGGAGACACCGACCTGACACCCCCCTAGTGTGTGGCACCAGGGCGGACCGCCCCCCATTGGTATGCCACTGGCTTTGGTGTCCCCACTCTGCCTCAACACCTGCCCAGGAAAGGCCCTGCATCTATCAACGCCCTTGAAATCCGGGGACAAAACCGGGGATAGACTTGCTCTGGGGACAATGTCCTCAGTCAGGGGACTGGACCCCTGAAACCGGGGACATCTGGTCACCCTAGTGTAAACATAGGCTGCCATGCACTGCAATAGGTTATTGAAGAAAAGCATTGCAGTCCTTGCTTTTTTACTATTTTTTACTTTTATATAATTCTATGAGCTGCAGCATTTACTGTGTTTTTTAGCACATTGGTATGAACTAAAGCCATAGGATGCAAGGCCTTGTTCTTGAATTGGGACTGCATTGGGCAACACTGCTGGTGTGAATGAGCCCTCAAGTTCAATTGGGCTTTAGTCTTTAGAGTTCAAAATGCAGCTATGTAAGGTGAATGGCTACAAGTATCTTGTGTCTCTTCCACAGCTGCTCCGTACTTGCCATTAAATGTGTGTAGCTGGAGCAATCTCACACACAACCTCATTGTGAAGAGTGCGGAGAGCCTCTCATGAATGAATAGCCATCAGTGTGGGAACTGGCTGGACGAGGGGCACAAAGGAACAAGGTAACTGTATCAGAGACCGCTGAAAAAGCTCAGACAGTCTGTTCATTATGTCACCTGCAAGTTTAAATACACAAGCAACTGGGAAATGAGGCAAGGTGGCAGAGAGAGTACTGTAACTGCAGGCAACCAGTGAAATCAAACCATCAAGTGGCGATTATCTCCAGTAAACATTACAATGCCATTAAGGGCCCGTTTACATTTGTGCATTAATGTGTTATGCAGCTTGTTAAAATGCATTGCATTAAGGCAGCCTATTGAAATGAATGGGCTGCTAACTCACCAAATCCTCCAGAAAATTGAATGTGCCACAAATCTGTAATGCAACAAACCACAACATACTTTGGTGCAGTGCCCTGCGTTTTGGCATGCTGCAACACATGTGCATTTCCTTTGTGAGTTGGCGTAAAATTCAAAATGAATGGGCTCCGGAGGGCAATTGCTCTACTTTTCTCAGGCTTATATTCAGGGCTGCATACAAATTGTGAATGCAGGTAACCATATGGTTTTAGTGAAAAGAAAAGCCAGTACACTTTGAGTCAGGTTAAATGCAGAATGTTCATATTTGGTGAGAGCCTGACTTTAAAGTGGATCTAGAATAAGAAATTTGTAGGGTTGCACCTACTGAGTATTTGCACAAGTATCGATATTTGTGCAAATGCACTGATACCTGAAACCAATACTTTCAGGATTGGTTCTTTGAGCTGTCAGTGGGTATCCCCTGTTGACAGCTAAAGTGTTAAAGAAGTCCAGTAATTGGAGCTGTCAAAAAAACAAAACAGCCCAACAACATTGCTCAGCCTCTGAAACAATAAATAAAAAGAAACATTGTTTATTTTGTATCTTTCTGTTTCTCCATCTGCAGATCAAAAGAATGAACAAATGTTCCTCTGCTTAACCCTTAATTTACTCTAATCAGCCTTTAACTTTTAATTAACTCCCTATTCTCCTGTATTTAATTATTATTTTCCTGCTTTTTTTTTTTTGTCTATTTTAGAAACCATAAACAATTAAACAATTAAACCTTTTTTTTTTGTTTGTTTGCTTTGTTAGTGAATATTTTTACACACATATATATTAACAACATATACAGTATTTCACATTGAAAAAGCGCAAAGAAAAACAAACAATTTATTTAATTTGTAAATAACTTTTTAACGCTTTGTACCATTGCTGACAGCTGAAGTGAAAACAAAACAGTTGCGGGAGGGAATCGATAAGTGGTATCGGCGAGTACTAAGAGCCGGTGATCTGCCAGTCTGGTTCCATCTATCTGTTTTGTTCCAGCTGAGCACGCCCATCCGACGGAAACTGCCGAGCGCGTGTGTTAGCTGCCAGATGCGTTCGCTCCCGATCGTTCGGATGGCAGGTAATGCACGCTGCCGCTCGGCAGAAAGGGGAGGAATGTATTTTTTTTATTTTTATTGCTAACTAATCTGTTAAACAGCCGCCGTGGCCGAGAGCATAGACAGCTGACGATCAGCTGTTGAGTTCGGCTATTTCCGTAGACTATCACTGCGCATGCGCAGTTGGTAACTGCGCATGCGCAGTTAGTTCTGGAACAAATCTCATAGTGGAACAAGGCTGACAAGTCACCGGTTCACACTTGGGCAACCTGGGATCCAACTTGAAGACGCCCCAAGTGGCGCGGTCAAGAAAATTCATTAAAGTGAATGGGAGCCATCTTAATGTACTGAGGTCACTCTGACTTCAGAAAAGGTTCCTGTACTACTTCAATCCGACTTCTAGGCGACCTGTACCTATTGATTTCAATTGAAGTCGCCTCCGAATCGGATCCCCGTTCATAGTGAGGCAACTTTACAGGAAGTCGCCCCAGTGTGAACCTGTTCTAAGGCAAACTCCCCCCTCCCACTGGGGAACTCCACACCAAATTTTAAATAAAAAACCGGCATGGGTTCCCCAGTCTAGGAGCATACCAGGCCCTTAGGTCTGGTATGGATTTCAAGGGGAACCCCTATGCTGAAAAACGGCATGGGGCTCCCCCCAAATCCATACCAGACCCTTATCCGAGCACGCAGTCCGGCCGGTCAGGAAGGGGGATGGGGACGAGCGCCCCCCCCTCCTGAGCCGTACCAGGCGCCATGCCCTCAACATGGGGGGTGCTTTGGGGCAGGGGGCATCCTGTGGCCCCCCACCCCAAATCACCTTGTCCCCATGTTGATGGGGACAAGGGCCTCTTCCCGACAACCCTGGCCGTTGGTTGTCGAGGTCTGCAGGCGGGGGCTTATCATAATCTGGGAGCCCCCTTTAAAGGGGGCCCCCAGATCCCGGCCCCCCACCCTATCTGAATGAGTATGGGGTACAACGTACCCCTACCTATTCACCTGGTGGAATAAAAATTTCAATAAAAAAAACACTACACAGGTTTTTAAAGTAGTTTATTAGGCAGCAGCGGGGGTCTTCTTTCGACTTCGGGGGTCTCCTGCCGGGCACCACCGATGTCTTCTTTCAGTTCTTTTACCAGCGGACGGCCCGGTCTTCTTCCGACTTCGAGGGGGTCTTCCGACTTCGGGGGGTCCTACGACTTCTCCGCTCTCTTCTCCCGCTCTCTGCTGACGTCAGCACCCGAAGCATGCTGGGACTGTGACGTCATAAGAGGCCTATATAAATTGCCCCGCACCGCACACCGGCCATTACAGCGGGAGGTAGCGTTGGGTTAACATCGAAGAGAAGAAGGCAAAAAGGTGACGCAAAAAAGAGAGCGGGAGAAGAGAGCAGACAAGTCGTAGGACCCACCGAAGTCAGAAGAAGAGTGTATTATCCTGCTGGAAGGAGCCATCAGAAGATGGGTACACTGTAGTCATAATGGAAGGGACATGGTCAGTAACAATACTCAGGAAGGCTGTGGTGTTTAAACAATGCTCAATTGGTACTAAGGGGCCCAAAGTGTGCCAAGAAAATATCCCCCCCCCCCCCCCATTACATCACCACCAGCCTGAACCGCTGATACAAGGCAGGATGGATCAATGCTTTCATGTTGCTTACACCAAATTCTGACCCTACCGCCTGAATGTTGCAGCTGAAATCAAGACTCATCAGACCAAGCAACGTTTTCCCCATCTTCTATTGTCCAATTTTGGTGAGCCTGTGCAAATTGTAGCCTCAGTTTCCTGTTCATAGATGACAGGAGTGGCACCCGATGTGGTCTTCTGCTGCTGTAGCCCATCTGCTTTAAGGTTTGATGTGTTGTGCGTTCAGATATGGTATTCTGCATACCTAGGTTGTAACGAGTGGTTATTGTGAGTATCTCAAACCAGCCTGCCCATTCTCCTCTGACACCACCAATACATTTTCATTCTTAGAACTGCCACTCACAGGGTTTTCCCTTTTTCAGACCATTCTCTGTAAACCAGAGAGATGATTGTGCATGAAAATCCCAGTAGATCGGCAGTTTTTGAAATACTCAGACCAGCCCGTTTGGCACCAACAACCCTGCTACGTTCAAAGTCACTTAAATCCCCTTTCTTCCCCATTCCGATGCTCAGTTTGAACTTTAGCAAGTCATCTTCACCACGTCTAGATGTTTAAATGCATTAAGTTGCTGTCATGTGATTGGCTGATTAGCAATTTGTGTTTCCACACAATTGAACAGCTGTACCTAATAAAGTGGCCGGGGAGTATATATTTGTCTGTTTGCGTTGATTTCTCCCATGTTCTGCAGTCTCTTCCTTTGATCCCGTATCACACTGGTCGGTAATTACCAAAAGCTCACATCAAACGCTTCTTGTCGGAAATTCCAATCGTGTGTACGCGTCATAATTTTGCCCTCTTAAAGGGTTTGTAAAGGATTTTTTTTTTATTTTAATAGCTTCCTTTACCTTAATGCAGTGCTGTTTTCATGTCCTCATTGTACGTTTTTTGCTCTCAAGTTGCTGTAATTCTTCTCTGATCTCCACACTTCCTGGTTGTCTGTTTCCTGATAACCACAGTACTGGAAGCGTTCTCTCTGTGGTCACTAATCAAGGAGTTGTGAATACCATGTGTCTAAAACCCCTCAGCACCAATCAGTTTCGTTTTCCAAACCATCACTGCCCTGTATTGGTTCTGTACAGCACAGGCAGGAAACAACATGCAAAAACGAAACTAGAAACTGCAGGTACATTATATGATTGATTTTTATCTATTTTTAATCATTTTTAAAAGGAATCAGTTAACTATTATGTCTCTATACCCTGTAAACAGTAATTTCAGCAAAAAAACATTTTTTATTTACAACTCCTTTAAGTTTTTACTAAAGAAATAAAGTGTTTACTATGCTTCAGTATGTGAATGGACAGGAAGCCGCTCAGCACAGAGCACTTCCATTCATTCACTGCCCAGTGCAGCTGAGGCTGCAGAGAAAGGCATGTGTGTTTGAGCTTTGGGGTGCACCCTAATGCAATAGGCTGCACACTGTGCCTTGTGTATTTCTTTCAGATCTGTGCAATAATCCCGTGTGAAACTTTCCCTCTGTGCAGGAGCTTCCTGTAATAAAGACCTGTCACTGCAGTTCTCTTCTCCTTGTGCAGGGTGAATAGTCTTGTCTCCGCCCCTTTCTGTAGGCAGTCTGTGGTGGGTGGGGCCTGTTGTGCTCCTCCCTCAGTTCTGCTCTCTGCACAGACTATGTACAGCACAGTGATATCACAGTTACTTTTACAAGGTGATATCTGGATTTGCAAAAGCGTTTGATTTCCTGTATATCCTCTGTGGTAATTGGTAAATATTTTTAAATTAATGTTTTTGTGCCTGGAGTCTAGATTTAGTTTAGATTTAGTAGTTCCAACTCCAAAGAGTTTTTTTTATTTATCTTAATGCCTTCTAGGCATTAAGATAAACTTTCTGTGTGTAGCAGCCCCCCTCAGCCCCCCTAGGGTTGCCACTTTTTCTTCAAGCCAAACCCGAAACACTTTAGTGGTGCACAGCAAATATGTATTTCTTTGGCATACATTATAGGTTCGTAACAGACTTCGGACAACTTTTGGGTACTCCAAAGACAACAGTAATGTGCCATGCATAGTACCCCCCCCCCCTCACCCTCCTACCATGCCCTGTTCTGAACCACATTCCTCTCTGAATATTGTGTCTGGGTTTCAGGCGGACACCTGGATACATGATTCAAAACCCATACTGTCCGAGTGAATCCCGGACAGGTGGCAACCCTAAGCCCCCGTAATACTTACCTGAGCCCCATCATGATCCAGCGATGTTGCACAAGAATTTCGGCTGTCCAGGACTCTCCCTCCTGATTGGCCGAGACAGCAGCTAGTGCCGTTGGCTCCCACTACTGTCAATCAAAAAGGAGAGAGAGGGGCGGGGGCTGAGACGTAGCTCCGTGTCTGAATGGACACACAGAGCAGTGGCTCGGCTCAGGTGCCCCCATAGCAAGCTGCTTGTCGTGGGGGCACTCGGCAGGAGGGAAAAGCCGGGGGCACTGGAGAGGGACTTGAGGAAATAAGGATCGGGGCTGCTCTGTGCAAAACCTCTGCACAGAGCAGGCAAGTATAACATGTTTATTAGTTAAAAAAATAAATAAAACTTTAATATTCACACCTTCTTTAATACAGGAAATAAATAAGTATCAAGCGACAAGATATTAAATATCCAGATACTTACAAACCTGAAACATAGGCACCCTGACGTCTTGTTGGCGCCCAGAAACACACACCCTTGTTTTTTTCATTACATCCGCATTAAAAGATTAATATAATAATTAAAAAAGGCAGCAGTACAGTTTCAATTTCCTTAGTCTGGTTTCTTTTAAAGTGACAGCCAATCATCAGTCAGCCCCCCTCTTCTCCCCCCCTTCTTCCCAGGTATCAGTATTTCACCCTGGGCAGAGCGGAGGACAGGACTGTGTGATGGGGGGAGAGAGGAGACAGACGTGGGCAACTCTCAAGACAGAGAGACAGAAAACATTTTCCTGCAACCGAGGGGCATCATGATCCACGGCAAGGAGAGTACCCTCCGGACACAGGTAAGTGGGGACACTCAGGTAGGGTTATACTGTACAGGTGAGGGTAATGCAGTGTTTATGTGCCATCGTACAGCGCTGCCAGAAAACTACTGAGCAAGCGTAAAACTGAAATCCAGTTTGCTCTTGCACAATAAAACCAAGCTCTGATAAAGGGGGGGGTTCGTGCATGACCCCCGAAACTCATGGGCTGCTAACAAATATCCATATCTGCACAAATCCCTACAGCTTAGTAATGTAATCCTTCCTCTCTGTCAGGAACATTGGTGTGCGCAGCCTATTGCATTAGTGTGTACACCCCACACATGCGTGTTATCAGCAGAGCAATGGACGGTGTAAGTAGAGCAGAGATTGGTGTCGGTAGTGCAGTGGATGGTGTCAGTAGTTGTTATATTTATTTTAAAAAATATATTTTTTTTTTAGGAGCTTCATTGGGGGGCATTGGTGAAATCTCAAGGGTCTAAACAGAGAGAAAAGGACTCAGGACAGAGTCTGCCTGGTTCTGTTCTCTGCAGCCTCAGCTTCCTGTTCATTGACAAACTGAAGCATACTAAACATTGCTTAGTATGCTTCAGTTAAGAATGAACACAGGAGTGATTGGTACAGATCACTCATTGGGGGTTATTTATGAAAGGCAAATTCACTTTGTCCTACAAGTGCACTTGAAATTGCACTGAAAGCGCACTTGGAAGTGCAGTCACTATAAATCTGAGGGGTAGATCTGAAATGAGGGGAAGCTCTGCTGATTTTATTATCCCATCATGTGCAAGCTAAAATGCTGCTTTTTATTTTCCTTGCTTGTCCCCCTCGGATCTACAGCAACTGCACTTCCAACGAGTGCACTTGTCGTGCAAAGTGGATTTGCCTTTTGTATATAACCCCCCATTGTGTTCATTCATCCATCCATCCACCCTCAAACATCCCCGCAGCAGCCAGTGGTTGAGGGAAGCTGGCAGCACTGCAAGGAGAGACAGGGGATGCCAGGAAGCCGGTGGAATTGGCAACGCGCAGGGTGATTAGGGTGTGCCCAGGCACACTCAGCACACCCTGTGCGCACGCCTACACCCAACAAACACAAAGGTATAGAACTCATTCACACGAGTAGAAAATAAATGCTGCCTCAAGTTCCGTACAGCAGATAGTTTAGTACGCATCAAAACGCAGCACTATCTTAACCAATGACCCCCAACACACAGCTGTGTTTACATACAAAATTGTGCACTGCGTTTAGTTTGAACAATAAAAATTGGGAGACAACTGCAGATTTTTACACACGTGTATTTTAGGTGGGTAATTTACACAGGATCTTCTAGATCTACCACCAGGGAGAACCTTTCTTTAATACCGACTCAATCACACGGTGTATTTTGTGCATGAAAGAAAGGTCCTCCCTGTCAAAGTTTGAAGATCTTGCGTAAAATACAACCCTAAAGTATTAATGTGTATGTGCGTAAAATCTTCAGATCTACGCATGTAAACTCTATAGATCTACGCAAGGAAAATCTTCAGATCTACGCACGTAAACTCTTCAGATCTACGCACGTAAACTCTATAGATCTACGCACGTAAACTCTATAGATCTACGCACGTAAAATCTTCAGATCTACGCACGTAAACTCTTCAGATCTACGCACGTAAACTCTTCAGATCTACGCACGTAAACTCTTCAGATCTACGCACGTAACCTTTTCAGATCTACGCACGTAAACTCTTCAGATCTACGCACGTAAACTCTTCAGATCTACGCACGTAAACTCTTCAGATCTACGCACGTAAACTCTTCAGATCTACGCACGTAAACTCTTCAGATCTACGCACGTAAACTCTTCAGATCTACGCGCGTAAACTCTTCAGATCTACGCGCGTAAACTCTTCAGATCTACGCGCGTAAACTCTTCAGATCTAGATCTACGCGCGTAAACTCTTCAGATCTACGCGCGTAAACTCTTCAGATCTACGCGCGTAAACTCTTCAGATCTACGCGCGTAAACTCTTCAGATCTACGCGCGTAAACTCTTCAGATCTACGCGCGTAAACTCTTCAGATCTACGCGCGTAAACTCTTCAGATCTACGCGCGTAAACTCTTCAGATCTACGCGCGTAAACTCTTCAGATCTACGCGCGTAAACTCTTCAGATCTACGCGCGTAAACTCTTCAGATCTACGCGCGTAAACTCTTCAGCGCGTAAACTCTTCAGATCTACGCGCGTAAACTCTTCAGATCTACGCGCGTAAACTCTTCAGATCTAAGCGCGTAAACTCTTCAGATCTAAGCGCGTAAACTCTTCAGATCTAAGCGCGTAAACTCTTCAGATCTAAGCGCGTAAACTCTTCAGATCTAAGCGCGTAAACTCTTCAGATCTAAGCGCGTAAACTCTTCAGATCTAAGCGCGTAAACTCTTCAGATCTAAGCGCGTAAACTCTTCAGATCTAAGCGCGTAAACTCTTCAGATCTAAGCGCGTAAACTCTTCAGATCTACGCGCGTAACTCTTCAGATCTACGCGCGTAAACTCTTCAGATCTACGCGCGTAAAATCTGCAGCTGTGTCCCACTTTTTTTTTTTGCATGTATAAATGCAGGATACACTTTAGTATGGAGATGCAGCTGTGTGTATGGGCTCATTGATCGTGCTGCATTTTTTTCTGCCCATGTGAATGAGCCCTTATGCAGAAAATACACCTATGCCTGTGTGAGTAAGGGTCCTTTCACACGGAGCGGACCGTTTTTCGGTCCGCTCCGTGTGTCCGTCAGCTCAGCGGGGGGGTCTCCGCTCAGGTGTCGGCGGACGGGGCGGTCCCCGCACACTGTGCAGGGACCGCCCCGTCTCTCCTTCGCTCTCCCCTATGGGGAGTCGGATGGAAACGGACCGTCTGTCCGTCTTCATCCGATCCGTTTGGGTGGACGGAAGAAAAATAGGACATTCTTCCGTCCGCAAAAACGGATGCGGATCTAGCGGACGTTAGCGGATCCGCTCCCATAGGGAAGCATTGAGGTCCGTTACCGGACGTCCAAAAAACGGACGAACGGAACGGACCTGTGAAAGGACCCTAAGCCTATACAATGATGTAGGAATTCTTCAACTTGTAGCACTGAATGTTCGCAACATTGTATTTCCCGTCTTTACCATAGCATGGAAAGACATCCTTCCCCCTTTTCCTCCATTATGTTTATGTAAAAAAAAAAAATACTGGGGATGATGGGGAAAAGTAACAACCTGCTGTATTCTTCTGAAAAATGTTTTCTGTGCCCCAGATTGTTCAGAAAGGCAATTTGGTGCATTTTGGGGCAGGAGCTTCGGGTATCGATTATTTTTGGCACAGGGTGCATTGTACATTGATTAGACATGTGCAATTTGTTTAGTTCCTAATTAGTTTTTTTAACAAATTTTGACAAATTCGTTAATTCTGAAATCAAATGCATACTAGTCCATTATGCTTTTACTTTGCAGGGAAAAAGAGGAAGTAAAACCCATCAGGGTTTACTTCCTCTTTATGACAGTGCTGGAAAAAAATGGTGGTCACACAAAATATTGATAATTTGGACATTTTCACTTAGGGGTGTACTGACGTTTGTTGCCAGCAGTTTACATAATGACTGTGTGTTGAGTTATTTTGAGGGAACAACAAATTTACATTGTTATACAAGCTGTACACTCACTACTTTACATTGAAGCAAAGTGTAATTTCTTCAGTGTTGTCATGTGAAAAGATATAATAAAATATTTACAAAAATGTAAGGGGTGTATTCACTTTTGGGAGATAGTGTTTATTCACTTTAATTATTGAATCATGAAAAAGTAAACCTGAATATACATTTTACCAGACTGGATAATTGAAGCGAATATTTACCCAATTTAATGATTGAACAGTTCCAATTAATTTAGTAAAATCATACTACATACACAGATTAAATACATAGACCAAGGCTGTTTTACATGCCAAAGGATTTGTATTTGTCTATCCAGTCCTGAGATTTACACAGCTCTGCCACATAGCACAGCCGTGTCTAGCAGGGCAAGAGACCTGACTTTTCTCTGTCGCAGTTCAGTAACACAAGTCTTGTTGCTCCTTCTGTCTGTGATTGGAGAATTATGACCAAATCTTTCTGTCACGCCTGCTAATCCCTCCCTCAGTCTGAGCTCTGCTGTACATGGTTTGCATGAGACTGATGCCAGGTCAAATTCAGGTACTTATGCTGCTTGAATTGAAAATAACACCTATTAATGATGTATTAATGAACAAAGAGCTGCAATAATCTGTGTCTTATATCTGCCAGGAGTTTAGCTTTAAAACAATTTAGGTTCTCTTGGTAGCCATGTTAACATCCTTTGGTTTAGACCGCTGATTGTCTGTTAAGAATGAATCTCTCCTCTTATGTCCCTCTTCAGGACCCCATCTCTTGTACCCTTTGGACATGGCAATGAATCTGGAGTCTTCCCTCTTTCTGATCTTTTACCTGCTGGATTTCTTACCCGAGCTGTGTCTATCCAGCGCCCTGTGCCCACACACCACCTTCTACCATGACTGCTGGATCAGGCGCTTCCCTGGCCTCTTTCTTAGCTTCTCTGTCTCTGAGCAGCGAGGTGCCCAGGTACTTCAGAGGCACCCAGAACCCTCTGCCCACCTCTGCAGCCGCAAGTGCTGCGACCAAGGTGAGAAGCCTGCTGCGTTAATGTCAAGTGAAATGTGATTGGCTGTTAAGGTTGACCTATCTACTGCTCCAACTTAGGGGCATGGTAAACATTCCTACCTGCATAAGATGTGCATTGATCGTGTAGTTTTATGGTGTCATTTGGTGTCACACAGCCTAAAATAGAATAAAGAATCACATTTCTGTATCAGCAGTTTTAATTTATGTTGAACGTATGCGGCATGGCACTGCACAGGTTAATGCATAACCTCTGTCTGTAGTGTGAGACCTGATACTTCCTGTGAAGAAACCATATATCCCACATAACTATGGTCTCTCATGCCCTGTACACACGATCGGTTTTCCCGGCGGTAAAAAGTCTGTTGGGACAACCAAGGGGAAAACCGAGAACCTGCTCAGTAGCTTTTTCCCCCTACACACGGCCAGTTTTCCTGGCAGGAAAACTGCCATGAGAGCTTTGGTCGGGAAACCCAGCCATTTGTATGCTCCACCGCAGGCTTTTCCCATAGAAAAACTGCCGGCTTAAAAACCGCCAGGAATCCCAGCAGGAAAAAAGAAAACATGTTCTTATTTTTCCCACCGGGATTCCCTCCATAGAGCATACACATTGCCAGTTTTCCCGGCCAAAAGCTGTCATGGCAGTTTTCCCGACGGTAAAACTGGTCGTGTGTACGAGCATCAGTCTAGCACTGGTGCAGGTGAGTGCTGCACAGTAATTAGATCTAACACAGACACAAGCAGGCACAGAATTTACAGACACACAGAGAACTCATTTGCAGTTTGAAACTGATCTGAATGCAACACAGAGTGGATAGTGTGACAGACATTGAGTGCTGTGTGACCCAAGAAAAGTAAGTTGTCTTGTCCCATTGGTGCATAGGGACAAGCAGTGTTGTAAGTAACGGCAATAAAATAAACGCCGTTACCTAACGATGCCCCTTTTGAGGGTAACGAGTAATATACCAGATTACTCTTCCCCTCGCGGTAACGCCACTCCCATTACTTGGGCGGCGTTACCGCAATTACACATGAACCTTTCACCGTCGGCGGCCATCCTCCATTATTAAAAAAGCGCGCCTCCCTCTCTGACTGTTCCGGACCGTCCGTGATAGGCGGAACACTATCTTTCCCAGCAGAGCCTCTGTTTAGTGTTCAGCCTATCACGGATGTCTTCTCATTCTCAGCCTCGGCCTCGGACGAGAGGACATCTGTGATAGGTGGAACACTGAACAGATGGTCTGCTGGGAAAATTACTGTTCCTCCTATCACGGACGGTCCGGAACAGTCAGAGGGGGAGGCGCGCTTTTTTAATAATGGAGGATGGCCGCCGACAGTGACGGGACAGTCAGAGGCGCAGCTTTTAAATAATGGAGATGGCCACAGAAGAAGGTAGGGAGATTGTGGTTGAGGCATTTTACAGGCACAGTGAGGCTGGCATGTATAATGGCACAGTGCCTCACTGTGCCTGTAAAATGCCTCACTCACTGTGCCTGTAACATGCCTCACTCACTGTGCCTGTAACATGCCTCACTGTACCTGTAACATGCCTCACTCACTGTACCTGTAACATGCCTCACTCACTGTACCTGTAACATGCCTCACTCACTGTGCCTGTAACATGCCTCACTCACTGTGCCTGTAACATGCCTCACTCACGGTGCCATCTGTAACATGCCTCACTGTGCCATCTGTAACATGCCTCACTCACTGTGCCTGCAACATGCCTCACCGTGCCATCTGTAACATGCCTCACTGTGCCTGTAACATGCCTCACTCACTGTGCTTGTAACATGCCTCACTGTGCCTGTAACATGCCTCACTCACTGTGCCTGTAACATGCCTCACTCACTGTACCTCTAATATGCCTCACTCACTGTGCCTGTAATATGCCTCATTTACTGTGCCTGTAACATGCCTCACTCACTGTGCCATCTGTAACATGCCTCACTGTGCCATCTGTAACATGCCTTACTCACTGTGCCTGTAACATGCCTCACTGTGCCATCTGTAACATGCCTCACTCACTGTGCCTGTAACATGCCTCACTCACTGTGCTTGTAACATGCCTCACTGTGCCTGTAACATGCCTCACTGTGCCTGTAACATGCCTCACTGTCAGTGAGGCATGTTACAGATGGCACAGTGAGGCATGTTACAGATGGCACAGTGAGGGGTCGTCTTATACAGTGAGTATATGCCAAAACCAACATTTTAGCTGTAAAAATAGGGGGTCGTCATACGCCGGCAAAAAAAAAGTCCGTTACTTTGCTGAGTAACTAATTACTTTGCCAATGTAGTAACTGAGTCACTAACTCAATTACTTTTTCGGACAAGTAATTTGTAACTGTAACTAATTACTTTTTTTAAAGGACGATGAGCAACACTGGGGACAAGCAAGCTAAATCAATGCATGGACAATGGGGATTGATCTGAAATGACACTACAAATTGCAGTCACAACATGTGAGACAATGATTACATAGTAAGGCAAACAACATGGGGAGTATAACTACATTCATATTTCAATGAAAATATTTAAGTGTACAATCCACATTTCTGTGTATCAAATCACTTTAAAAGCCCTGATATTACTCAGTAATAAGTAGCAGTAATAACACCACGATGCTGTACATAGCCTGTGCAAAAAGCAGAGCTGTGGGAGGGACCCAACAGATCCCACCCACTAGAGGCTGCCAGCAGGAAACTACAGAAGGGGGTGGAGACAAGACCATCACCCTGCACAAGGAGAGGAAGCAGCAGTGACCAGTCTTTATTACAGGAAGTTCCTGCACAGAGGGAAAGTTTCACACTGGATTACTGTACAGATCTGGAAGAATCCCCCTAGGAGCTGTTACACACGCAGTTGCTGCACAGACACAATTGCATGTCAAAATTTGACATTTGGGCAAGAGCTGGTGCACAGATCTGAGCACACACGGTCTGCATTCGGATCCATGCGCTTGCTCATGCCAGCATGTCAAATTTTGACATATGTGCAGCTGCTGTACCTGCATCCACTTCTATGGGTTGCCTACATGCACCTCCAAGGTGGGATCACACCCAGTAGACAATGGCTCAGATCAGAAGATGGGTCTGATCGTCCATCTGAATAAGGCCTTATATTTTTCTAGCATGACTGTAAAAAAATCAAGTGCCTGAAAGCAGAATTAGGATGATGGAAACTACTGACGTTGTTTAAAGTGTATTTAAAGCAAAACAGTTTTTGTTGTGGATATAGTAAGGAAGGGTTAGAACCCCTGTCAGGTTTTTTGTCTTTTGTTGTGCATGGTGACACAAGTGAGAGGAAATCTCTTCAACATGGGAGGAATGATAGTTGTCACCAGAAAAGGTGGTCACAAGGTGAAATTTGCCCAGCGGGGGCACAGGCAGCAATAAAAACTTGATAGGGGTTCTAATCCCTTATCACTCCATACAAAAAAAAAAAAAAAAACACTGTAAAAAAAATGGAAAAATGTCTAATATATTGCGTATTTTAAAAAAAATGTTTTTTCAAAAAACGTAAAAAAGCCTCTCTGATGTAAATGGCACAGAAGTTAATGTACAGTATGATAGGGTTGCCACCTTTTCTTCACGCCAAACCCAAACACTTTGGCGGCGCACAGCAATTTTGTTTTGTAGTTTATACCATGGGATTGTAAAATGCATTGGACATCTTTGAGTGCCCCAATGAAAGTAGCAATGTGGCCTGCTAAGCATAAGCTTAAATTTGTGTTAACAGTCTGTCCCCCAGTGCGACCTGTCAGGTCAGTCTGTTCCCCATACAATCCTCCCAGGTCAGTCTGTCCCTAATACAATCCCCCCCAGGTCAGTCTGTCCCCAATACAATCCCCCCCAGGTCAGTCTGTCCCCAATACAATCCTCCCAGGTCAGTCTGTCCCCAATACAATCCCCCCCAGGTCAGTCTGTCCCCAATACAATCCTCCCAGGTCAGTCTGTCCCCAATACAATCCCCCCCAGGTCAGTCTGTCCCCCATACAACCCCCCCCCCCAGGTCAGTCTGTCCCCAATACAATCCCCCCCAGGTCAGTCTGTCCCCCATACAACCCCCCCCCCCCAGGTCAGTCTGTCCCCCATACAACCCCCCCCCCCCAGGTCAGTCTGTCCCCCATACAATCCTCCCCAGGTCAGTCTGTCCCCCATACAATCCTCCCAGGTCAGTCTGTCCCCCATACAATCCTCCCAGGTCAGTCTGTCCCCCATACAATCCTCCCAGGTCAGTCTGTCCCCCATACAATCCTCCCAGGTCAGTCTGTCCCCCATACAATCCTCCCAGGTCAGTCTGTCCCCCATACAATCCTCCCAGGTCAGTCTGTCCCCCATACAATCCTCCCAGGTCAGTCTGTCCCCCATACAATCCTCCCAGGTCAGTCTGTCCCCAATACAATCCTCCCAGGTCAGTCTGTCCCCCATACAATCCCCCCCAGGTCAGTCAGTTTTTTACCTCAGACACCTATGCTCTCTATCACTGTTAGTGCAGTACTATTCTGTTTATTAGTACCCAACAGCTATTATTTAGGCATGTTCAGTGTACTGTTTAATGTGTCCGGGTTTGAGGTGGACTGAAACCCGGACACCTGATTCCAAACCCGGCTGTCTAGGTATGTCTGTCTAGTATGTTTCTAAATACTGTATCTCAGCCTGAGAAGTTTTGACACCATTGTTCTGTCTCCACAGAGTCTTGTAATGTTGCTATCTTCTATACAGAGTTGAGCGCTGGGACCGTCAACTGCCACCTAGTGCACTGCCCGCACCCCGACAGCTGTCTGGTCCAGCTACATGAGCACGGAATTCTGTTCACTGTCACAGCGGGTAAGCAAAGGGTGTTCTTGCCCGCTATTGCCCATTCATACCCAGGACTGCTCCTCTATGTTCCCTTTTAGGGTCAAATCACATCTACATTTCTTCAGTACTCTTAGCTGTGCTTTGTGAGTGTTTTTTTTTTTTTTTTTTTTTTGACAGATTGCAAAATGCAAATTGTGTCAAAATCTTGGTAAAAAGCATGAACTCTATTAAACCAAAAAAAAAAAAAAGCATTGTTTTTCATTTAAAAAAGTCCTTGGCCCTTTCCAAAAATGTAGAGGCACAAAAATGTATTGATGTGAACCCATGTTAAAAAAATGTCCTGCGTTTCTGCAAAAAGCATGAAAAAATGCATTGATGTGAATGGAGTCTAACAGGGCATTGAAAGTGTATGTAAAAAGCTTAAAGTTCATCCCCAACACAAGTTCAGATGAAACATTGGCTGTTTGGGCAATTCTCCCAATGCCTGTTTAGGTGGGAACCAAACATATATATATAAGCAGCATTTCTACCACTATTATCTATGACAGCGTCCTGTCAATGGTTGCTAAGGAGCATCCACTGCATCCTTGGCAACCAGTGACATCACCTTGCTCCATTTATTTACTTACTGGGAATCCCCAGCCCTGGAAACAATGGGGAGGGGATTATTCTGATGTCACGGACCAAACATGACCACATGGTCATATTTAAGCAATGAGAGTGACCAAAAATAGTCATACAACACCCCCCCCCCCCAGTTCAAAGACAAAAATAACTGTTCATCCAGAAATGCTGCAAGAATTCTTGAGTTTGTTCTATGGACTAAAGAACACCTTCTCCTATGTTATAGAAATGAGGACAGGAGGAGGTGTTTTAAATTTCCCTGTCCTATGGTAACAACACTTCAGGGGTTATTTACGAAAGACAAATCCACTTTGCACTACAAGGGCAAACTGCACTTGGAATTGCACTGAAAGTGCACTTGGAAGTGCAGTCGCTGCAAATCTGGGGGGAAGATCTGAAATGAGGGGAAGCTCTGCTGATTTTATTATCCAATCATGTGCAAGCTAAAATTCTGTTTTTTATTTCCCTTGCATGTCCACCTCGGATCTACAGTGACTGCACTTCCAAGTGCATTTTGCACTTGTAGTGCAAAGTGGATTTACCTTTCGTAATTAACCCCCAACGTGTGTTATGGAGGGGAGGAGGTGTTCTGTAGTCTTCCTATTGAGTGATAACACTGCTCCTCCATAAATACAGTACAGTGTGTGAATGATGTCACCCTAACACAAGCAGTGTGTTACTGGCAGGATCGCCAGGTGAAAATGAAGGAGAATAAGCCAGAAAATAGAAAATGAATGCAGTCGCTACATCTAAGGACTGGTAGATGCAACATACTAAATATGTTCTCCTTAAAATAAAAAAATGCATGGACGTAACTTTTTTTATATTGACTGAGATATAAAAATCTTTCTTTAAGCCCCTAAAATGTGAACACATTTTGAATCACTTTAGCCCACACTTACTGGCCCTTTAATTTTCCAAGTCTTGGCTTTCAGGTGTCGATCCAGACCTGCTGGTGTTTGAAAAATTGGGCCAAGTGGATTTTAACCTGCGGTCGTCTCTGAAATGGAATCCAATGAACATATCACAGACACGGGACTCCTCTGCTCCCACCTCTCCACAGGTCAATCCAACGGAGGAACGCCACACAAACCAAGCACCTTCTTTGCCACATATTTTGCCCTCTGATTCGCCTGCTGAGACCTCCCCCCAGGATTTACCTCCCCCACTGCCCTCCCCTGCGGATTCTCCCCTCCGATCCCTCCCCCCAACTCTCACTCCTCCCCAGACTCCTGACCTTCTTGTGTCTGAGAGCTCTCAGATCTCCCCATCAGGGGACAGGTCACATGCCGGAGGGGAATATGGCACCAAAGATTTCCTACCTTCATCTACACCTCTGAGCCAGCCAATGCCAGATGCTGAAAGCCCAGCCCACCTGGACAGTAGCAAACAACATGTGAATGAGACCAAGGGCCACATTGGGAGGAACCACAGCTCTGAAACAGAAGGGGAGGATGCTGGAGACCCTTCAGCCAAGCTCTGGGCTCTTCCAGCCCTTATTGGTTCTACGGTGACTTTATTATGCTGTTGCTCAGGAATACTGGCACTTGGGTGTTGTCGAAGGAGACGCAGAGGGCGGTACAAGCCTGGTAGGGCTTCTAGCACTGCCAGGGGGACTCTAATTCGATGGACTCTACTTAAGGACTGAGCCAAAAAGAAGAGCTAATGCTCCAGATCTCCTACTGCTGGAAGGGTGTGCTTCTGTTACTGTAAATTATAACCTGTACAGTACATATTAAGTATTTAAAGTGGTTGTAAACCCTCATGTTTTTTCACTCTAATGCATCCTATGTGGGGAGGAGCTACCAGCATCGCCGGGGGCCCCCAGAAGAGGAGGATCAGGGCCACCCTGTGCAAAATGAACTGCACAGTGGAGATAACTATGACATGTTTGTTATGTTTTTTATTTTTTAAACACGGGTTTTCAACCCCTCTAAAGTAGTATTAAACCCAAAACCATAAATATAATATATTTCAGTTTACCAATCCTTAGATGTGGTGGCTGCATTCGTTTTCTTTTTTAGGCTTTTTTCCTTCTTTTTTAACCTGGCGATCTGGCCAGTAACACACCTCCTGTATAAGAGTGACCACAGTCTGGATGAAGTAGCACCTTTGGACAGCAGCATTGTCAGTCTGAGGGCATGGGCGTCCGCTCCATAGGGCAACGGGGGTCGGTTGCCCCCCCCCCTGGAATTTAAGAACTGCAGGGGGTGTCAGGCCGACACCCCCCGCGAATGAATATCAGCACGGGGGGTGATCAGCGCCAGTGTCTTTGGGGCAGGCAGAAGGAGCCGCTCCGCCAGAGAGTGGGGTCCTGACTCCTGCACCAATCCAGAGGTGACATGAGGAGACTTGCAGAAGCGGAGGCGGGGTCTGTATGAGCGGGATTTTTGGGCCTGGCGAGCAGAGCAGATGAGGATGCTGTACGAGTCGGGCCCTGGTGTTGCTGGTAACATGGTGGTGCCCTGGTGTTGCTGGTGACATGGTGGTGCCCTGGTGTTGCTGGTGACATGGTGGTGCCCTGGTGTTGCTGGTAACATGGTGGTGCCCTGGTGTTGCTGGTAACATGGTGGTGCCCTGGTGTTGCTGGTAACATGGTGGTGCCCTGGTGTTGCTGGTAACATGGTGGTGCCCTGGTGTTGCTGGTGACATGGTGGTGCCCTGGTGTTGCTGGTGACATGGTGGTGCCCTGGTGTTGCTGGTGACATGGTGGTGCCCTGGTGTTGCTGGTGACATGGTGGTGATCTGGTGTTGCTGGTGACATGGTGGTGCCCTGGTGTTGCTGGTGACATGGTGGTGCCCTGGTGTTGATGGCGATGTGTGTATGTACATTACTCTTCCCTAGCGATAGCGGTCGAAGAAAGGGTAAAATGCGACTGTGTATTGCCGCTGCTGATGCGCCCCCCCCCCCCCCTGAAAAAATTTCAGCGGACGCCCATGTCTGAGGGAGAAAGTATTAGATGCACTTGCAGATTTAGATACACTAATAAATTGAAGCCAAACTCCAGCTCACACTGCAGTTACAGCAAACAGTTTTCTTCCTTTTGGATAAAGGTTTTACATAAATAAAAGCTGATGATCGTAAGCACCCCAGTCAGTGGTAAATAGTTGGCAGCTTGTTCTTTTGAAAATCAACAGACTTACTGGCTGCATCACCAGGTAAAAATAGACAAAAGAAAGAAAACAAATGCAGCCACCACATGTAGGACATGGTAGGCTGCAATATAATAAATGCTTGATTTTTTGTTTAATACTGCTGTAAATAGGCTTGGGCGTCCTCCAAACTCATCTGTAGCTGAACTCTGAACTTGTGCTCTTTTTTCACTCCAATGAGCTGCGGGGGGGGGGGGGCTAGGGGCAGCTCACATAAACAAAAAGGCGGTTTGAGAACAAGCTGGTCGTTAAAGTAAAAAAAAGAGAAAAGTTCTGAGTTCAGCTAGAGGGGAGTTCAAAGAATGCCGGAGCTCATCGCTATTGTTTCGTATTTTTTTGTAGATCTCAGATGTGTAGTCAGACCCTCAGTGTTATTTAAAAGCCTTGTTTAAATCTGTTATAAAGGCCGTTTTATGCTAGTAAATTCTTCTCTATGCAGACAGTTCTGTTATCAGTACCCATCACATGCCAACTTTACTTTGAAAATCAAGACTTTCTGATCCCAAAATGACTTCTTTGCATCACAACCCGTGTTGTATGAAACTCCCAAGGATCAATCAAGAAAAACCTGGCAGGCTGGTTGTATGAAAGTCAGTGTGTAGATCGAATTCTGTACAACCAGCCTCCCCATACATGAATCGAAATTTGTCAGATCAGATAAGTGGAAGTTCCACTTTTGGGAGTAACTCCGCTTTAAGGGCATGGATTGACCGATTGCCTGGAAAATAGGTTCTACGGCGAGCATTGGTGTGCGCAGCCTATTGCGTTAGGGTGTGCACCCCAGAGCACAAACACACATGCATGTTTATCAGCAGAGCAATGGACTTAGAGCAGAGATTGGTGTCAGTAAGGAAGTGGACAGTGTCAGTAGGGAAGTGGACAGCGTCAATAGAGCAGAGATTAGTGTCAGTAAGGAAGTGGACGGCGTCAGTAGAGCAGAGATTGGTGTCAGTAGAGAAGTGGACAGTGTCAGTAGAGCAGAGATTGGTGTCTGTAGGGAAGTGGACAGTGTCAGTAGAGCAGAGATTGGTGTCAGTAGGGAAGTGGACAGTGTCAGTAGAGCAGAGATTGGTGTCAGTAGGGAAGTGGACAGTGTCAGTAGAGCAGAGATTGGTGTCTGTAGGGAAGTGGACAGTGCCAGTAGAGCAGAGATTGGTGTCTGTAGGGAAGTGGACAGCGCCAGTAGAGCAGAGATTGGTGTCAGTAGGGAAGTGGACAGTGTCAGTAGAGCAGAGATTGGTGTCAGTGAGGAAGTGGACAGTGTCAGTAGAGCAGAGATTGGTGTCAGTAGGGAAGTGGACAGCGTCAATAGAGCAGAGATTGGTGTCTGTAGGGAAGTGGACAGTGTCAGTAGAGCAGAGATTGGTGTCTGTAGGGAAGTGGACAGTGTCAGTAGAGCAGAGATTGGTGTCTGTAGGGAAGTGGACAGTGTCAGTAGAGCAGAGATTGGTGTCTGTAGGGAAGTGGACAGTGTCAGTAGAGCAGAGATTGGTGTCTGTAGGGAAGTGGACAGTGTCAGTAGAGCAGAGATTGGTGTCTGTAGGGAAGTGGACAGTGTCAGTAGAGCAGAGATTGGTGTCTGTAAGGAAGTGGACAGTGTCAGTAGAGCAGAGATTGGTGTCTGTAGGGAAGTCGACAGTGTTAGTAGAGCAGAGATTGGTGTCTGTAGGGAAGTGGACAGTGTCAGTAGAGCAGAGATTGGTGTCTGTAGGGAAGTGGACAGTGCCAGTAGAGCAGAGATTGGTGTCTGTAGGGAAGTGGACAGTGTCGGTAGAGCAGAGATTGGTGTCAGTAGGGAAGTGGACAGTGTCAGTAGAGCAGAGATTGGTGTCTGTAGGGAAGTGGACAGTGTCAGTAGAGCAGAGATTGGTGTCTGTAGGGAAGTGGACAGTGTCAGTAGAGCAGAGATTGGTGTCAGTAGGGAAGTGGACAGTGTCAGTAGAGCAGAGATTGGTGTCTGTAGGGAAGTGGACAGTGTCAGTAGAGCAGAGATTGGTGTCTGTAGGGAAGTGGACAGTGTCAGTAGAGCAGAGATTGGTGTCTGTAGGGAAGTGGACAGTGTCAGTAGAGCAGAGATTGGTGTCTGTAGGGAAGTGGACAGTGTCAGTAGAGCAGAGATTGGTGTCTGTAGGGAAGTGGACAGTGTCAGTAGAGCAGAGATTGGTGTCTGTAGGGAAGTGGACAGTGTCAGTAGAGCAGAGATTGGTGTCATTAGGGAAGTGGACAGTGTCAGTAGAGCAGAGATTGGTGTCATTAGGGAAGTGGACAGTGTCAGTAGAGCAGAGATTGGTGTCATTAGGGAAGTGGATGCTGGCAGTAGTTGTTAATTATTTTATTTTTTTAAGATTTATTTCTATTTTTCAGGAGCTTCGTTGTGGGGCAATGGTGAAGTATCAAGGGTCAAAACAGAGAGAAAGGGTCTCAGAACAGAGCTTCCCAGTCCCTTTCTCTGCAGCCTCAGCTGCACTGGACAGTGAATGAATGGGAAGTGCTCTTTGCTAAACAGCTTCCTGTTCATTCACAAACCGAAGCATAGTAAATATGTTTTTACTATGCTTCGGTTAAGAATAAACACATGCGTGATCGGTACAAATCACTTATTTTACTCGTTCATTCATCCATGCTGAAACATCCCGCAGCAGCCAGTGCAGGGGAGAGGGGGGAAGCCAGGAAGCCGGGGGAATAGGCACTGCACATGGTGATTAGGGTGTGCCCAGGCACACTCGGCACACCCTGTGCGCAGGACTATAACAGGAAGGATAAAGTAAATGCAGAGCTTTGGAAGCAGTGTAGCAAACCACCACCTATTTGTTTCCCTCAGTGATGCCTCGGTTGCCTAGAACAGGCAGAGGGGAATAAGCTCTTCTGAGGCTCTGGAAATATTGTTTTTTCCTAGAATTTTTTTATTTTATTTTTTAAAGCGCAAACACGTTTGAATAAAAAAATAATATAATGGATTCTAAAGATACCGAGCGATAAGAGAAATTCACAGGCTGCCATTGCAAACATGCTTCTTAAAATACTTGGCGCCTGGCTGTCTCTGGAGTCAGTCGTTTCCGAATCATTGACGCGTAAGAAATATTCTGGATGCAAGATGATCTGGTCTTTGTGTTGGAGGGTCTAGATGACGTTTTTTTCGACGCGCATAACCATCTGCCGCGTCCTGAGATGGATAAGTTAGGCTGTCGCGCAGGTAACAGATCCCCCCTCCTCCTCTTAGTGAGGGGGGGCTCTCTTATCTTTTGTCCCGGCCTCGTTCAATGCCTCCATTCTTCTCTAATGCAGTGTTTGTGTTCCCAGCTCCTGGGACCGGCTGGTGAAGGTCACCGCCGCTGGAGCCAGCCCAAGAAAAGGGATTTCTCCTCTTCAGATTAGCGGGAGGTCACTAAATGAGGCATGAATGACTCAACGGCACAAATAATAGCGCATGCCGCGTCACTACGGTGACCCCCGCGTGACCGAGAGATTACGCCAATCAGCCACCAGGCCGGACACCTGTCTTCACAGGTTTGGTGCCTGAGGAGTCAATGAGGGAGGCCGTAACCAGGCATAGGTGGTACAGGTCAGGGGAATTATAGGATTACATATCCTAATTGAAAAAAATATATATATTCTATCTTTAACCCTTTTAGCACTTAAGCCCCGGACCAATATGCAGGTAAAGGACCTGGCCCCTTTTTGCAATTCGGCACTGCGTCGCTTTAACTGACAATTGCGCGGTCGTGTGACGTGGCTCCCAAACAAAATTGACGTGCTTTTTTTCCCACAAATAGAGCTTTCTTTTGGTGGTATTTGGTCACCTCTGCGGTTTTTATTTTCTGCGCTATAAACAAAAATAGAGCGAGAATTAAAAAAAAAAAAGGCAATATTTTTTACTCTTTGCTATAATAAATATCCCCAAAAAATTCATTAAAAAAATGTTTTATTCCTCACTTTAGGCCGATACGTATTCTTCTACATATTTTTGGTAAAAACAAAAAGCGTTTATTGGTTTGCGTAAAAGTTATAGCGTTTACAAAATAGGGGATAGTTTTATGGCATTTTTATTAATATTTATTTTTTACTAGTAATGGCGGCGATCAGCAATTTTTTTTGTGACTGCGCCATTATGGAGGACACATCGGACACTTTTGATCCATTTTTGGGACCATTGTCATTTTCAAAGCGAAAAGTGCTATAGCAATTAATTGCTTACTGTGAAAATTACAATGGCAGTGAAGGGGTTAACCACTAGGGGGCGCTAAAGGGGTTAAGTGTGTCCTATTATGTGGACGTGTGACATCACTGATCGTCGTTCCCTATGACAGAGAACAGACGATTAGTGACAAGCCACAGAGAAGAACGAGAAAGGTTTGTTTACACTCACCTCTTTCCGTTCTTCAGCTCCTGGGACCTGATCGCGAGACACCGGCGGTGATTGGGTCCGCGGGTCCCGCGGGTGCGGTCATGGAACTCAGGACTAGGTTGCGAGCGCGCTGGCGGCGGTGCGTGCGTGACCGGGCTCTTTTTTTTTTGAAATATTTTTATTGGGGTTTGTACAGTAAAATAAGATGACGTAACGCGAACAAATAATACAAAGACAATGTATACAAAACCATGTACATGGGAAAGCATTATACATATCGGATCACAGAGAGATATGGAAAGGGCAGTGAAAGCTTGAAACAGAAGAAAATAACCATACAATCAGAAAATAAAAATAAAAATAGAAATAAAAATATAACCACAAAGAAAATATAGAGAGAGAGAGAAAAAGTAGAAAACCAGAAGCAGGCATTGAAGAGAGAACAAAACAGAGCTATAAAACCACTATTACCTGTGTATCACAATTACACCTACAGGGGTTGCGGATATACAACCTTGTGTTAGTGTCAGCTTAAGTTACAATCGGTGCGATAGGACATATAAACTGGCAGGTGATGGATCATTAGGCGTAATGCACTGTGGAGGGCATGAAATATGGTAGGAACGCTAAGGGGCTTGTATCTATGGTTGCTAGGTTCATGGTGGCAGAAGGGCCGAGGGGTCCGACAGATTCACCAGTTTAAGGATACCCAAGGAGTTTGCAAGGTCCCTATGAAGATACCATTCGGTGTATCGGAACGGATGCATGAGAGCTTGTAGTTCCGTTTGGTCAAACGTGTGTTCCATGAACTTCCGCCATCTCGTAAAGAACCGTGGGGTAGAGCGAAAGTTCAAGACAATGGTATCCAGTCTCTCTAAATAGAAAAGCGACGAGAGGGCCTTTCTGACCGCCGGTAGATTCGGCGGACTTGGGCTGATCCAATGAGACATGATAGTCCTACGGGCCACTAGGAGGCATAGGTGAGCCCATTGGGGGGTGGGAAGCGAGCCTCCAGTTATTGCGGGAGCAAGGGGAGGCGGCGGTTCGGACCCAAATAGGCATAGTAGGTAGTCCCTCGGGATCAGTGTGTCAGTAACTTCATTTACATAGGCAAGTACAGAGTCCCAGTATTTAACAATAGGTGTGCATTCCCATAGGCGGTGAAGCAGAGACGGGCGGGGGGTAGAGCACCAAGGGCAATTTTCCTGGGTAGGGTCAGCCTTACTAAAACGGAAAGGATAATACGCCCTGTGGATGAGTTTGAATTGCGTCTCCCGCCATGTTTCTGATATGGTTAATTTGTGTATCCGTCTGTAGCCCTCGAGAATTGTGGTGGGGAGAGTGTCATCCTCAAATATTTGCGCCCATTTCTGAAATGGTTTGAGACGGTTTTTGGCAGCCTGGTGCTCAATAAGATGAGAATAGAGGGAAGATATGGAGTAATCGTTGTTGCGTAAGACTACATCAATGAAGGATTTTTGCAGGGGATTTGAGCCGGGGGCACAGCAAGTACGTAAATAACCGACCATTTGGTGATAGTAAAAGACGTGTGAGGCTGGCAAACAATATTCCATTGACAAGGTGAGAAAGGATTTGAAGTTGTATTGGGTGTCTAGGTATATCGAAGCGACAGTGGTAAGTCCCCTGGCGTTCCATTGTTTAAAGGCTTCGTGTAGAGTGGACGGTGGGAACATTGGGTTTCCAAGTACCGGCAAGTGGCAGGAAATACTAGAGGGCAGCCCCAATAATCTACGGACCTCTCTCCATGCTATAACTGTATCCCTGATGAGGATACTGGACTTCATGTAGGTCGGTAATTTGTTGGGGTTCGAATGTAGGATGGCAGGTAGAGTGTATGGATGGGTCGAGGCTTCTTCTAGTATGGTATTGGAGTATTTGGATCTGCCTGATAGCCAGTCCAGGCCTTGTCTCAGCAAGCAAGCCAGATTGTAAAAACGTATGTTGGGCAAGCCCGCCCCGCCCTCAGACTTCGGGAGACATAGTTTTTGCAACGCAATGCGAGATTTTTTGCGAGACCAGAGAAAGACAGATAGTGCCTTATGTATTGTGTTTACATCAGAGTGTTTAAGTAGAAGAGGTATGGTCTGCATGGGATAGAGTAGGCGCGCGAACGACACCATTTTAAATAAGTGGCATCTCCCAAAGAGCGAGAGGGGGAGGGCCGCCCAAACATCCAGCTCCTTCACAATTTTAGAGATTAGCGGTGGGAAGTTGAGTGAGTACAGGGTGGAAGGGTCTCTGCCAATGTGTATGCCTAAGTAGGTAATATGGTTCTTCGCTATGGCAAAAGGAGAGTGACCCACCCACTTGGCAGCCAATCTGGGGTGGAGCGATAAGATCTCGCTCTTGTCAAAATTAATTCGAAAACCTGAGCATAGTCGGAAGGATTGAAATAATAGTCGAAGTCTGTCAAAGTCCGCAAGGGGTCGTGTGGAGAATAACAATATGTCGTCTGCGAATAGGGCGGAGCGGAGAGAATGAGAACCTATTGGAATGCCACTAACTCCGTCAGGGGAATTGAGTATTCGGGATAAAGGCTCGATAGCTATATTAAAGAGTAATGGGGAGAGCGGGCATCCTTGTCTAGTCCCCTTCATCAGAGGAATTGTGTCAGATATAAAGTCGGGGGTCACCAGTCGCGCAGTTGGGGATTCATACATACGTCGTAGAAACTGTATAATCGGGCCTGAGAAACCAAAGTCCGTCATCACCCGGAACAGCCAGGACCAACTAATATTGTCAAAAGCCTTTTCGGCATCGAGCGACAGGATGGCAACGTCCTGTTCTGGGTGAAGTTTTGCATATTCTAATGCCATTAGGACCTTGCGGATATTGAGGGTGGCCGATCGTCCCTGAACAAATCCTGACTGTGCCGGGTGAAGCATAGAGGGCAGTAGTTGAGCCAAACGAGACGCCACAATCTTGGATAATATCTTAACATCGACATTAATTAATGAGATTGGGCGGTAAGAGCCCGGGAGCGAGGGGTCTTTACCTTTTTTAGGAATTATTCTAATATGCGCCTGGGATCCTGTAGGAAGATAGGGGCCCCCATCCCACATATTTGTGTAGACCTGACGTAGGGTGTCGGGAAGGAAGTCTTTAGTCAGTTTATAAAATTCGGCAGTGTAACCGTCCGGCCCTGGGGCTTTAGCAGAGGACAATGAGGTGATCGTCTGTTTGACATCTTCAACGGTTATGGGAGCGTTGAGAGTCTCTAAGTGTTCCCTCTGAAGTTTGGGGAGGTGGACCCTAGCCAGGAAAGCGTCGGCCTCAAGTTGGTCCGTAGGATCCGCCGAGTATAACTGTGTATAATAGTTGACTAGGACTTTACTAATCTCAGTAGGCGAAGTGACTACCGTGCCAGCTGAGTTTGTCAGGGCAGAGATATGGGTAGGGTGTCTAGGTCCCGTACACAGCCTCGCTAGGAGTTTGCCGGCCTTGTTGCCATATCTGTGGAAGTGTAATTTAGCGTACGAGTTCTTAGCCAATTCTTGTTGTTCCGCCCAAAGGTCAAATTCACGCTTGGCATTTCTCCAAGCATGTATATTGTCAGATGTGCGGTTAAGTGTCAGGAGTTCGTGAGCCGAGCGCAGAGCCTCACTTGCTCGTACATAGCTTTGTCTGGCATGTCTCTTAAATTGCGCGGTGTATGAGATTATTTTACCTCTCAGGAAGGCCTTTCCTGCTTCCCAAAACAGGTTAGGGTTTGTGAGGTGCGGTTCGTTGTTGGAGGTGTATTCCTCCCACGCCGCAGAAAGCATGTGTCGGAAGTCCTCACTGTTTGCCAGGTACGAAGGGAACCGCCATATGCGAGGGGAAGAGGAGGGTTGGGCGTTTAGTAGATGTATGGCAATGGGACTATGGTCAGAGATTCTAGCATCGGCAATTACTGAGTCACTTAGCATGGGGAGAAGTGCAGGGGAGGCAAAAAAGTAATCGATGCGGGAGAATGAGTTATGGGGTGGGGAGTAGAAGGTATAGTCGCGGTCAGTCGGGTGTTCTAATCGCCATACGTCAAGGAAGTGCATGGAGTCTATGGCGTGTGCGAGCAGCGACGGGGTTGAAGTTGATGAGGTATGCCTGGGCGGAGTGCGCTTCGTGTCGCTTGCCCGGTCGACTGTTGCGGACATAACCGAGTTAAAGTCCCCACCCACCAGATGTAGGGATCCCGGAGCAGCTAGAATCCATGTCACCATGTCTTGGAAGAATGAGATGTCAGGTGAGTTTGGCGCATATATGTTGGTGATGGCTATGTCTTTGCCCGCTAGGGTTAGGTGAATAGTAACTTTGCGGCCCATCGAGTCGGTCTGTACGTCTCTAAGAGTATGTCTCAGGTTTTTGTGTATGAGTATGGCCACCCCAGCTTTGCGTCCTAAGGCAGGGGAGCCATATACGGTTCCCACCCACAACTTACGTAGACGAGTTAAGTCATCTGTGGAGAGATGGGTCTCTTGAAGTAGTGCCACATCTGCCCGAAGACGCTTTAAGTGTCTAAGAATGGACATGCGTTTGTTCGGAGAGCGCAGCCCCCTAACGTTCCATGAAACAACCTTTAGGTGATTCCCAGCCGCTGAAGAGGCCATATTTGAGCCGGAGTCATGTATTGAGCTAATGATGGGAAGCATAGTTCCCCTCCAAGAGTCAGTACAGCAGCCTGAGGGTCACCCAAACATTGCAAACTTTCTGAGGATACTGGTACAACACAGGTAATCATATATAGTGTAAACATTAAGTAAGAGTAAGGAAAAAAAAAGAAAATAGCATAAAAACAATAATAGCATGGAGGCCTAAACTCTAGGCCTCTAACAAATAGGAGGGACTTCACTTTTTTCCACATGAAAGTGAGACGCATAGCAGGGCTCCCGCAGTACGCCAGGTCCCTATTCCCAACAGCAGAACAAGAACTTCGGGGGGGAATGTAGAGGGGAGGGTGGGGGGGGGGAGGAGAGACAAGGAAGAGCTGGCTGTGTGAGGAGTGAGTTTCAAGGGGATATCAGCAGTGGCAAAGCATATACACGGGGGGGGGGGATAATAAGAAAAGTGAGGTGATACTACCCGTTTTACTCAGGTCTGCCGAGATGAGAAGACTCTGAGATGTGTCCTTAGCGGCTGTCCATGCAATCCGTGTGAGTGGTGTAGCGACTCCGCTTGTACGGTTGCTTGGTAGGGCTGCCGGGTTGCTTGCGGGAGGCGGATGGGGTAGTCGGTTGAGATGAGGAGCCGTCTTCAGAGTTGGCGAGGTCCATTCCTGCAGCAGCTGATTCCAGGTATCGATCCGCCTCATCTGGTGATGTAAAAGTAAGGTGTTCTCCGGTCCTGGATTGAATGTGGAGGATGGCTGGGTAGTGCAGGGAGAATCTGATCTGGTCACGGTGCAGGGTCGAACAGATGGTCGAGAACGCTTTACGTTGTTTCATCACCTCGACAGAGTAATCTGCAAAAAGCAACAGTTTGGCCCCGTCAACCGAGAGGGAACGCGTGCGCCGGAACGCCTTCATAATGGCAGTTTTGTCCGCATAGTTCAGATATTTCACAATGACGTGTCTGGGTTTGGCGCGATTCTCCGCGTATTGACCAAGGCGATGGGCACGTTCGACGGTGCAAGGTATGCGGAGTCCCAGTTGTTCAGGGATGATTTTGGCACATATGGTAGCGAGCTGGCCATTTGGGACGGACTCTGGCAGGCCAATAATGCGCATATTGTTCCTCCTAGAGCGATTCTCGAGGTCGTCCAATTTGCTCCAGAGTTCCCTGTTTTCAGTAATCAGTCGGGCAAGTTGTGCAGACTGAGCGGTGGAGTCATCTTCCAAGGAAGAAATTCTGTCCTCAGTTTGTGTGATTCTCTGGGCCTGAGACTGCAGTTCCAGGTGGAGCTGTTCAAGACCCTTTTGCACAGCAGCATCCACCGTTGCAGAGAGAGTGGGTCCCAGCAAGGCAACCACTTGCTGAGCGATGGCCGCCGGGGATGCAGGGTCGACTGCTTGGACGTCCGAGGCGGCGTGTGTGTGAGAGGATGCTCCGGAGGATGGCGCGGCCGCCATCTTGGCTGCACTTGAAGCCGCGTCTACCGCGAGAGGTGCCGAGGAAAGGACTCGGGCGTAGGATCGCTCCACAAAGCGATCCATCTGTGTCCCCACAGCAGCGGGGGAGAGATGGGGTTACCCCGAGGTTTTGAGCGGGCGTGAATAGCCGATAATGGGAGGACGGCGGCGGGAGCAGCGTCTCCTCACTCCTGTCTCATGTGGCGCCGGAACCGGAAGTGTGACCGGGCTCTTAAAGGCGACGTACCTGTACGGCTGCGCTCTTAAAGGCGACGTACCTGTACGTGCTTGTGCCTAGCCGTGCCCTTCTGCCGACGAATATCGCCATGAAGGGGTCCTTAAGTGGTTAACAGGGTTGTAAAGGTTTGTTTTTTATTTTTTAGTTAGTGCATTGTTGGTTCATTTACCTTTTCCTTTGATTTCCCTTCTAAATGTTTTTTATTTCTTTGTTTTCTTTGTCTGAATTTCTCACTTCCTGTTCCTCCTCAGTAAGCTGTTCTGGCTGACTAACCCCCAGCAAGAACAGGGGGACAAGCTTACTGAGAAGAAACAGGAAGTGAGAAATTCAGACAAAGAAAAAAAACATTTGGAATGGAAATGGAAGGAAAGGGTAAGTGAACCAACAATGCACTAGCTTAAAGGAACCAAATTTAAAGAACAAACCTTTATAACCCCTTTAAGTGGCAACTTTGTAGCACCGAAAAAAAATCGCTGCTACAGATCACTAATGCGAATGATTAACAGCGTTTTGTAAATAGTGATGAATCGCTGTACTCTGTGATTTGTCGCAAAGAGCGATTTGTGCTACATCATTGTGGTGTCTGCATTGCTTTAAATCGCTCTCTAACAATATGTAGCTAAGCCATGGAGGGTTTAATCTATTGTCGCTGGTGAGTTGAAATGCTGCTCAAGCTGAAACGGAGTGATTGATCTAGAAGTCACAATTACTGAGTTAGCGTTTCAATAGAAAACAACTGTTTTCCCTTCTGCTGAGTTAAGCAGGTAGCACAGCCTGCCAACCGTGACCCGTTCCAGTGAAAGGGGACAGGCCACAACCGTTCGGCCTCCATCGTTTCAGCACAATGTTTAATACAGGTGGTAATGCTTACCATATTCTGAAAAGTCATCTGCGGTTTTCAGAGGGTGATATAGCAGCATCTGTCTGGCAGGCATTTCTAACTTTTTTTTTATCATTCCCAAATGGCAATTTTGCATTGCAGGACTTTGCCGTAGATCAAACTCTGAATATGCAAATTGTGGAAGCAGCATGTGTACAGCCTTAGAATTCTGCCCTTACACCTCTGGACCCCATTACATTACACAGCCCCCCCACACCTCTGTACCCCTTTACATTACACAGCCCCCACACCTCTGTACCCCTTTACATTACACAGCCCCCACACCTCTGGACCCCATTACATTACACAGCCCTCACACCTCTGGACCCCTTTACATTACATAGCCCTGCACCTCTGTTTCCCTTTTACACAGCCCCCTGCACCTTTGGACCCCTTTACATTACACAGCCCCCTGAACCTCTGGACCCCTTTACATTACACAGGCCCGCACCTCTGGACCCCTTTACATTACACAGCCCCTACACCTCTGGACCCCTTTACATTACACAACGCTACACTTTTGGACCCCTTTACATTACACAGCCCCTACACCTCTGGACCCCTTTACATTACACAGCACCCGTACCTCTGGACCCCTTTACATTACACAGCCCCCCCCCTTCACACACCCCTGCATATTACACAGCCCTCCGCAGCTCTGCCCTTTCCCATCTTGTCCCATGCAGAGAGGGAGACAAAGGAGAGCAGGGAGCCGAATGAGAACACAGAGAGACAAACAGCAGCGCTGATAAGACAGCGGGAGCTTCCGGAGTTAATTTGTCATATTCACAAACTGGTGATTGGTTGCTAGAACCACCTAGCAACCAATCACCTGTAAAATTAACTCCGGAAGCTACCGTCGTCTTATCAGCGCTGCTGTGTATCTCTCCCGTGTTCTCATTCAGCTTCCTGCTCCCTGTTCTTATTTTAAAATGTCCGAGGGCCGGGTGCACGTGAATTTATACCATGCACTGATGGGCCGGACATTTAGCGGTGGCGGCGGCAGGCCGTAGGTTGCCGAGCCCTGTCAAATAGTGTGTTGTAATGGGACGAGGGAATCTGCCTGGGTTCAGTTAGCAAACAGTTTTGTGAATCTTGCTTCAAGTTTGTAAAATTTGTGGAGAACCAAATTTAAGTCTACAGTATGGGGAGTGAATCTTGTTTTATAACTTTGGCCATTTATAGGTGCTAATAAGCAAGTTATTGTCAAACAGTATATGGAAACTGTACACTGCCATGGCTGGAAATGCTGTATACCAGTGGTCTCCAAACTGCCGGCCTTTGCTTGCTTTTATCCAGGCCTTGGAGTGCTATTGTAGTCATTGACACCACTGCACAGTTCCTTCCAATGACCCCAACAATGGGGACCACTGACACCCGCGATGGGGCTCAGTTCCTCCTAATGGCCCCCACAATGTGGCCCGATTCCGATCAATGACCCCAACGATGGGGCACATTTCTGCCCACTGCCACCAACGAAGGAGGACAATTCGTGCCACTGACACTAATAAATGGGGTGGATTGTTTATTCCTACGGATGCTGGGACATTTTTTACTCCAAATGGCCACAGTCTGGCCCCCTTAACCACTTGCTTACTGGGCACATAAACCCCCTTCGTGCCTAGGCAAAATTTCAGCTTCCGGCACTGCGTCGCTTTAACTGACATTTGCGCGGTCGTGCGACGTGGCTCCCAAACAAAATTGACGTCCTTTTTTCCCCACAAATTGAGTTTTATTTTGGTGGTATTTGATCACCTCTGCGGTTTTTATTTTTTGCGCTATAAACAAAAAAAGAGCGACAATTTAAAAAAATATATATATATTTTTTACTTGATGCTATAATAAATATCCCAGCTAGGAAAGGACACATATCAGAAGAGACAAGAAGGCTGCGAACCCCGAGATTTAGACATGTAGGAAAAAGAAGTTTACCCCATGAGGTAAACTTATTTTTCCTACATAATAAATATCCCAATATCCCAAAAAAAAAATCGCAATAAGTGACTGGTTTGCGCAAAAGTTATAGCGCCTACACAATGGGGAACAGAATTATGTTTTTTTTTTATTATTATTTTTTTTACTAGTAATGGCGGCGATCTGCAATTTTTATTGGGATTGCGATATTGCGGCGGACATTTCGGACACTTTTGACACAAATTTGGGACCATTCACATTTATACAGCGATCAGTGCTATAAAAATGCACTAATTACTGTATAAATGTGACTGGCAGGGAAGGGGTTAATACTAGGGGTTAAATGTGTATCCTGGGTGTGTTCTAACTGTGTGGGGGGAGGGGGGTGACTGGGGGAGGTAACCGATGCTGTGTCCCTATGTTCAAGGGACACAGATCGGTCTCCTCTCCTCTGACAGCACGTGGAGCTCTCCACGTCCCTGCTGTCATCTGCTTGTGTTCCTGCCGATCACATGTACCCGACGGACATCGCGGCCGCCAGGTACATGCATCGGCTCTTCAGCAATTTGGCGGGACAGTGTTTACCTGCGGCGCGCCACCCAGTGGCACGCGCAGGTAATGCACTATAAATGACGTCAACTTGGCGCCTCAGGTCCGCGCTGTTGACGTATTTTGTCAATAGCGCGGGTCTGAAGTAGTTAAAGTCTGAAAGACAGTAAACGGGACCTTGGTTTAGAAAGTTTGGAGACCCCTGTTGTATACCAATGCCTAAATAAATAAAACACAAAGAAAACCAGGTTCTACACAGAACAGTCATATCTAACACACACACAAACATGGCTACTGTGAGCCTAGTCTTTTATATTAGGAGTTCTGGGTTATCCATGCTTTTAAATCATTGGCTTTTATGACTCAGCTGACCAAGGAAAAGCCTATGCCCTGCATTATAGGTTATTCTCTATTTCTGCAAACGTTTGGTTGAAACTTTTAACAAAAATACAGAATAGCCTATAATGCAGGGCATAGCCTTTTTCCTTGGTCAGCTGAGTCATAAAAGCCAATGATTTGGTGAAACCTGGGGATTTACCCTGAAACTGTGGTACTGAACCTTAGCCTCATTCCTAGTGTTGTAGCTCTGTATTGACCTGGGGCCTGGATTCACATACCTCGTCGCATTTATATGCCGGCATAGCGTATCTTCTTTACGCTACGCCGGGACAACGCAGAGAGGGAAGCATGGAATTCACAAAGCAAATGCTCCCATCGTTGCGCCGGTGTAGCGTATAGTCGTAGGCATAAGGCAGCCCTATTCACATACAACCTAAAACTCGACGGCATTCGATCCCTGGTCCATACCCTTGTATGAGTTGCGCCTCCAATATGGGGAATAACTTTACGCCGGACGGAACCCTTACGCAAATCGCTTAAAACATGCGTCGGGCGCAAGTATGTTCGTGAATCGGCGTATCTATCTCATTTGCATCGAAAATCAATGGGAGTGCCAAATGCGTCCAGCGTAACTATGCGCCGGCGTAGGCAAGTTACGTCGGTCGGATGAAGCCTATTTTTTGACGTATCTAGCTTTGTGGGTCGGTGCACATTTGTACTTACGTCGGCGTATCTGGGGATACGTCAGCATAAGCGCTTTGTGAATCCGGCTAAGAGTGTTTATTCCTGGTGCATGGGGCTTTGGTAGTAAAGAAAAGTGAAATCTTGTCAGCTGATAAGAAAGCTAAGCACAAGAAGTTATGTTAACTGAGAACAATGTATCTCTGTAGACTACAGAACCCCCCCTCCCATCTATGTTATAGAAAAGAGGAGAGAGAAGTTGTGTTGTAGGCAGCCCTATCCTAGTGTGACAACGCTGTTCCACTATAGCCTCTGTAGATACAGCATAGTAAATTTGTTTTGTCACCCTAGGACAGGAAATGTGGCAATGGCAGGAAAAAAAAACAAGGATGAAAATATTTAAAAAATAATAATAATGCAACCAACTAATCTGAGGACTGCAATATATTAAATTGTTATTTTTGGTTGGGTTTAATCTTAGCGCAAGGACGCGGATGGAGGAAGCGAGTGTATAAACCAGGGGCTTAGTGCTTAGCGCTGATGCCATACACTTGGTTACTGTGTGTGTGTGTGTGTGTGTGTGTGTGTGTGTGTAAGATATGGATCTTTAGAGTGTACGCTCCTTGAAGACAGTGACTGATGCAAATGTTCAGCATGTAAAGAGGACACCAAATACATACCCTATGGTTAATAAACTACAGTAAAAACTGTTGACGGGAACAATTCGTGTGCATTTCATTCTGAATTGGAAGACAAAATCCCAATTGACAACGAACATATGAAGCAGACAGCAGAATCGACCAATATCAAAATTACATTTATAACAAAAAAAACACACAACAGCAGGATGCAAGCAATATTTTTTATTAACCACGTGTATGCTTTAGGAAAAACATAAACCAGGAAAGCCAAAAAAAGAACTGACACAATTGGATAAACCAGATAATTAGCATTTTCAGGAGTCCAGCAACGCCTACTTGATTTTCTTAATGGAAGGTGTGCTTTAAAGTTGGAACTATACAATGCAGAGTCTTTGAAGGGGAGTCTTTCAAGAGGGAAATGAAGAAATTGGAGCTGCCGCGAATCTGGTACTTTATTGTGGCGAGGGAAAGTTGCAGCCCCCATACCGGCCCTTATCTTCTCTTCCATCAGCTGTGATCTGCAGAGCCCATCTGTGTAGGCAACTATACAATCTCTGCTGCCATCAATGCTCCCTCTTGTAAAGGAATGTGTAGCAGCAGTGCAAGGGGGGCATCATGTACCGCATACACTGTTCTAAAAGAAACTGAGACATGCGAAAGGTATTTCCAAACAGTAATAGTGTATGTAAACCAAAACAATGATTTTCTCTTATTTCCCTTTGGGTCCATTAAACATACCATTGAAAGTGTAAAATACTTTTTTCCCCTTGACCTTGGCAGTGTAAAATGTTGATTCCTATAGATGTACTTTAACCACTTAAAAGGGACACTAAAGTCAGGGCTTTTTTATAAAAAAAAAAAAATAACAAACATGTTATACTTACCTCCACTGTGCAGTTCGTTTTGCACAGAGTGGCCCGGAAAGCTGTCTTCTGGGGTCCCTCGGCGGCTGTCTGGGCTCCTCCTTGCAAAAGCTTTCCCTCTTCATGCGAGGGCGCTCGCATGGAGGAAAGCTTTTGCGAGCGCGCTCCCGTGATACAGCGGCGGCCATAGCCGCCGACTGTATCACTCGGCTCCGCCCCCGGCGCGCCGCGTCATCCGCTCTGATTGACAGCAGCGCTAGCCAATGGCTGCGCTGCTATCAATCCGCCCAGCCTAGCCAATCAACGGCCAGGCTGGGAACCGAAGAGGACGACGTGGACGCGCCCGGGAGATTCGAATGGTCAGGTAAGTACAACGGGGGCTCGGAGGGGGCCGGTGCTGTGAGATGTTTTTTTACCTTAATGCATAGGATGCACGTGTACCTTTACAACCCCTTTAAGCCCCGAGCCTGTTTTTCAGATTCGGTGTTTACGAGACTAAAACAGTTTTTTTTTGCTAGAAAATTACTTAAAACCCCCAAACATTATATATATTTTTTTTTTAACACCCTAGAGAATAAAATGGCAGCCATTGCAATACTTTTTGTCCCACCGTATTTGCGCAGCGGTCTTCCAAGCGCACTTTTTTTTGGAAAAAATTCACTTTTTTAATTAAAAAATAAGACAACAATAAATTTGGGCCAATTTTTTTATATATTGTGAAAGATAATGTTACGCAGAGTAAAATGATACCAAACATGTCACGCTTAAAAATTGCGCCCGCTCGTGGCATGGCGTCAAACTTTTACCCTTAAAAATCTCAACATTTAAAAAATTCTATAGGTTGCATTTTTTGAGTTACAGAGGAGGTCTAGAGCTAAAATTATTGCTCTCGCTCTAACGATCGCGGCGATACCTCACTTGTGTGGTTTGAACACCGTTTTCATATGTGGGCGCTACTCACGAATGCGTTCGCTCCTGTAAACATCCCTTGTAATAGAAAAAAGCATGACAGGTCCTCTTAAATATGAGATCTGGGGTCAAAAAGACCACAGATCTCATATTTAGGCTTAAATAAAAAAAATGTTGTCATTTGAAAAAATGTAAACAAAAAATGTCTCTTTAAGGCCTCGTACACACGAGCAGACAGATTTGTTCAAATCTGTCCGTCCGACAGATTTGAACAAATCTGTCTGCTGGGATTTTGGTTTGCTCGCGTGTACACACGAGCAAACCAAAATCCCCGCCAGCAGAGAGCGCGCTGACGTGTCGGTGACGTGACAGTGACGTTGACGCCGCCACGTCACCGCACCAGGAAGTAAAACACTTCCGCGCATGCGCCGAATCCATTCGGCGGCGGTGCGGGACGACATGTCTGCTGGTAAGTGTACTAACCAGCAGACATGTCGGGCGGACGGATTCCCACCCGATAGATTTCAAAGCATGCTTTGAAATCTGTCGGGTGGCCAAATCCGTCGGGTCGGCCGTACACACGATCGAATCTGTCTGCTGAAACGGTCCAGCGGACAGATTTGATCGTGTGTACGAGGCCTTAGACGCTGGGTGGGACGGACGTTTTGACGTCACTTCGGCCCAGCAGAGCTATGGGGACGGGTGTGGGCCATGTTTCTCTCACTCGCATCCCCACACAGCAGCAGAGCGGTTTTAACCCCCGCTAGCGGCCGAAAAAAGGTTAATACCGCCCGCAATGCACCTCTGTAGAGGCGCATTGCGGGCATTATTACCGCGGTTTCCATTGATTTCAATGGGAAGGATTGGTGAACACACTGCTCCTATACTGCTGTAAAGATGCGGCTAGCAGGACTTTTGGAGCGGTCCTGCTAGCGCACCGCTTCAGTGTGAAAGCCTTCAGGCTTTAACATTGAAGCCTGCAGGGCAGGTTTTTTCACGCGGTATAGCAGAGCTATTTTTAGCACTGTACCGCGTGAAAAATGCCCCAGTGTGAAAGGGCTCTTATTCACTGTACAGCAATTATGGAGAAGCAGCGTTTCAACCCTACAATAGAAATTTTATTGGGACTGCAAATGTCCACCCCTACCTTAAAGTTAGGATCCCTGCACAGCCTGGAATGGCTCTGTGACATCAGCCAACAGTGGGCTGAATCAGAGTGCAGAAATAGGTGCATTCCTGCGACTCAAAAGAGAAGTAATACCAAAAAAAAAAAAAGTTCTGGCCATAACACTCTTAACCTCTTTCTGCTGACTGTATGCACATATGCGGCCTTGACTGCCAGGGGTTATACCGTGGGTGATGCATGCCGTTTTTTTACAGTGGACGGTTGGCTCCGTAGGGATAACAATTGATGCGGCTAAAAGCCACTCAGTTGTTATCCCGGAGGAACGGGAGGGCACGTCCCACCAAGAGACCCAATGCATGATACGGCACTTCCACCGGCTAGAGAGACTGAATCAAAGCTATATACAATGTATACAATGCCACTTCTGGTTTACTTGGCTGCCAATGGCGCAGAATTAGAAAAAAAAAAAAACACACAAACAGTATTCAGAAACACGTTTTTCTAATACAAAGTCAAAAACCTGCCCCCAGTAGAGACAAGTTGTCCATCACCCAAGGACACTGGCAAAACACAAAACAAAAAAAAGAAGGAGGAGGACTGGAGTGGGAAAGGTTATATGGGTAGTCCTTAAAACTGAAGATGGAATCATGGCCATGATTAATGAAAACCTGCATCTTGTATTGTACGATTAAATAAAAATATTAACATAGATTAACTGAGCAGCCAATCTGTGCACTCGTGTTAGGGAAGGTGGGGTTAGGTCTATGCAAACTGATACCAAAGAGTAAAGCCTTGCACACACAAAGAGAACAATCGGACAAAAAAAAGGCCTAGTTAGACTTACCGGTAAAGGTATTTCTAAGAGCCTTTCAGGACAACCTTGGAGAGAGCGCAGCTCCGCCTCTTCACTAGGAAACACATGCTGGACTTTAAAACCCCTCCTCTTCCACCATGGCCTCAGTTATTGTGGTCCGACTCCCTGGAAGATAAAGCACAGAAACCACAACACCATGATAGATTTATAACTTATTACTCTAAAATACATTTAGGGAGGGAAATAGCTGTTGTCCTGAAAGGCTCTTAGAAATACCGTCACCGGTAAGTCTAACTAGGCCTTTCTCACCTCGCCTTTCAGGACAACCTTGGAGAGGATAAACAAGTAACTTACCCTAGGGTGGGACTACTGCCTGCAGCACCTTCCTGCCAAAGACTTGATCTGCGGCAGACAATAGATCCAGCCTGTAATGTTTCAGGAACGTTGAATAGCTGGACCAGGTGGCGGCCTTGCAAATTTGTTCGGGTGTAGCACCCGCTCTTTCAGCCCAAGATACTGCAGTTGATCTAGTTGAGTGTGCCATAATGCCTGAGGGAGGCGTAACACCTTTGGTTTTGTAAGCTTCCGTAATTGCGAGTTTAAGCCACCTTCCGAGCGTACTTTTGGATGCTTTTACCCCTTTACGAGGGCCTGAGAGAACTATAAACAGAGCATTTGTTTTTCTGAACTCTCTGGTGACTAGGAGGTATTGTATCAGGCACCTTTTCACATCTAAAGTATGAAACGCTTCTTCTCCAGCGTTAGAAGGATTTAAAGAAAAAGTGGGTAAGATAATTTCCTGTGAACGATGAAAATTAGATGCCACTTTTGGGAGGAAAGCAGGATCCGTCTGAAGAATCACTCTATCTGGAAAAATTCTTAAAAAAGGTTCAGAAATGGCCAGAGCTCGTAGCTCACCAACTCGTCTTGCTGAAGTTATTGCCACCAAAAAAACTGGTTTTGAGAAATACATTTTTCAAAGAAGTATTTTCTAAAGGTTCAAACGGTGCCCCACGTTAAGCCCTGCAAGACAACTGATAGATCCCAACTTGGAAATTTTTTAAGAGTCACTGGTCTGCTTCTTGAGAGTGCTCTGAAAAATCTGGAAATCAAAGGCTCTCTAGATAGAGTCCTTTCTAAAAAAAACAGAAAGAGCCGCTACCTGCGTTTTTAACGTACTAGCTGCAAGACCTTTCTCCATTCCTTCATGGAGAAACTCTAGAATTGAGACAAGACTTTCAGATTGGAAATCTTTAGCGGAACACCAGAAATTAAATTTCTTCCATACCTTCTGGTAAATAGACCTGGTTACCTCCTTCCTACTTGATAATAAAGTTTTCACCACGTTACTGGATAAACCCTTCTTTTTTAGAATGTCCTCTTCAGAAACCAGGCACACAGATTCAATCTGTCTATTTCTGGGTGGCATACTGAGTCCTGTTTTAGAAGGTCCTTTCTGGCTGGTAGTCTCCATGGGGACTTTATGGCTAGATTTAACAGTGTTGTGAACCAAGGCCTTTTTGGCCACAAGGGAGCAATCAGAATCAGACTGGTCTTCTCTTCCCTGAATTTCCTCAACACTAGTGGAATTAGGGGAAAGTGGGGAAAAGCATAACACAGATGGTAGTCCCATGAGTGGGCTAGAGCATCTGTGCCTATCGCTTGGTCTCCCCTGTGCAGGGAAAATAATTGTTGGACCTTGGTATTCTGTTGGCTGGCAAAAAGATCCACTTGAGGATGACCCCATTTCACTGTGATCATATTGAATATCTCCCGATTTAGGCTCCATTCTGCCTCTTTTACTCTCCTTCTGCTCAACAGGTCCGCCAGTAGATTTTGGGACCCTTTTAGGTGAATTGCTGATAGGGAAATTACGTTTCGTTCTGCCCATGCTAGTAGCTGGTTGGCTAGTTCCATCAGCCCCGGGCTCCTGGTCCCTCCTTGCTTGGTCACGTAGGCTACAGCAGTTGTATTGTCTGATAAGACCTGTACATGACAACCCCTCAGTATTTGTTGAAAGGCCAGGAGTCCCATGAAAATGGCTCTTAGTTCTCGCCAATTTGATGACCTCCTTGCTTCCAGCTTGGACCAAGATCCTTGAGCCGTCTGTCCGTCCAGATGAGCACCCCACCCCCATGAACTTGCGTCCGTTGTCAGACGCTTGTCCAACGGAAGGACCCAGGAGCGACCGTTTGACAGATTGGACTGGTCTCTCCACCACCAGAGGGACCTCTTTGCTCTTGTCTTGATGTTAGCTTGAAAGATTTCTCCAGAGATTCCTGATGAGACCATACTTGTAGGATGTTTCTCTGTAGGGGTCTGGAATGTAACCTGGCCCATAATACCGCAGGGATCGAGGCCGTAAGCTGGCCTAGCACTGCCATAGCTGTCCTTACTGACACTACCAGATTCGTCTGGATCTGACAGACTGAGGAGTTGATTTTTTCTATTTTTTCCTGAGGGAGAAATACCTTTTGGAGAGTTGAGTTGATGTGGTAGCCGAGGAACCTTATCTCCTGAGAAGGGTCTAAGTTGGATATCTCCAGATTTAACAACCACCCCAGATCCCGGAGGTGCAATTGTGACACCTGGAGATCTGTCACTAACTGATTTTTTGAATCTGCGAAAAATAGGAGATCGTCCAGGTATGGGACAACCGAGACTCCCCTCAGCTTCAAAGGCTCCAAGGCTTCCGCCATCACTTTCGTGAAAATCCTGGGGGAGGATGAGAGGCCGAACGGCAGAGCTTTGAACTGTAGATGCCAAATTGAAGTTCCTAAGTTGACTGCCAGACGTAAAAACTTTTGGGAGGCCTGAGCTATAGGAATGTGTAGGTACGCGTCCCTTAAATCTAGAGATGCCATGAAGCACCCTGGTGTTAATAGCTTTGTTATCGTATGGATAGTGTCCATGCGAAAATGCTTGTACCCGATTGCCTTGTTCAGGATCTTTAGATTTAGAATCAAGCGGAATTTTCCCGAGGGCTTCTTTACCAAGAATATATGGGAGT
This sequence comes from Rana kukunoris, assembly GCA_029574335.1. Taxonomy (NCBI): domain Eukaryota; kingdom Metazoa; phylum Chordata; class Amphibia; order Anura; family Ranidae; genus Rana; species Rana kukunoris. The sequence goes on along the minus strand of CM056051.1, from coordinate 425,153,198 downwards.
AAAACCCTTTCCCTTCCTGGTGTTTTGGGACTTGGATAATGACTCCCTGTTGTATCAGATCCTTCAGAAGGATCATCATTGCGGAAGCTTTCTCCTGAGCCCTTGGAAGGGTCGTGATATAGAACCTGGATGGAGGACACTCTGCAAATTCCAGGTTGTACCCCTGTGCAATGATGTTTTTTATATAGAGACTTTTGGTGCAAAGATTCCACTGAGGCCAAAAAGCGGACAATCTTCCCCCCACTGGAGTCAGATTGTCATTTGTCTTTTGAAGACTGGTCTTGAGGGGACCTAAAGAGAATTCCTCCTCTTCCTCTACCTCGCTGAGGAACCCAGCGTTTTTTATTTTCCTCTTTTTTTTAGGTCTGCTAAAAAGAACGAAAATTTTTCTTGATGGGTGGCTTCTTTTTGGTAGGAAAAGCCTTCTTTTTGTCAGCTGTTCTGTCCAGAATTTTTTCTAAATCTGGTCCAAACAATAAGTCACCTGAAAAGGGTAGTCCACAGAGCTTAATTTTGGAAGCAGTGTCCCCAGGCCAGGTTTTAAGCTAGACTGCACGCCTGGCTGAATTAACCAAGGCGGAAGATTTGGCTGCCAACTTGATTGACTCCGCTGATGCTTCAGCCATATACCTAATTGACTTTAAAATCAAAGGAAAGGACTCCAATAAGTCTTTCCTTGAAGTGCCCGCCTTTACATGGCTCATACGTTTTTCCACCCAGCACTCTAAATTTCTTGCTACGAGTCCCAGGCCTTTTTTAGCAGAGAATCCGCCCTTTTATCCATGGGATCCTTCAGTACTCCCATATCTTCAAATGCCAGATCGGTTCGGCGGGATACTTGGGAAAAAGCCGCATCTACCCGAGGCTTTTTATTCCAAACTTCGGAATCCTTATCCTCGAAGGGAAATCTCTTCCTTGGGCTTTTAGAAAAGAAAGGACCCCTTTCTGGATCTTTCCACTCTTTTTTGATGGTATCCGAAACGACCTTATGAACTGGGAATACTTAGGGTTTGGATGAATCCAAAAGTAGATACATCTTGTCGTGAAGAGACATTTGAATCTTTTCCTCCTGAATTTCCAGAGTAGCATAAATTGCATCCCCCATCCACTTCATCTAGAGAGACCTTATATCTAGAACTTCTGCTATCATCTTCCTCTCCCTCTTCATCTGAAGATATGACTGAGAGGAGAGTACTTGTCCCTTCATCCCCTGAGTCCGCAGTCTCTTTAGAGGCGGAGGCTCTAGGCCTAGGTGGTGATTGCTGCATTTCAGTTTAAGCCACTGGGTTCTGAACCAACATAGTTTGAACCGAACTCAGGGAACTTTTAAGTTCCTGCACTGAAGAGAACAAATCCCTATATTGCTGGGTTGTTTCTTCTTCCACTAAATCCTTAATACAGGATCTGCATACAGCCTTTCCCCAGGTATCTCTCAAAGGATTTTTGCAAGAAGGACACTTCATTTTAGGTGGTGGCTTTTTTGATTTTTCCTAAAAAAAAAAAAACAAAGAAAATTTCTAAAACAAAAACCCCTTTTTTTAAAAAAAAAAAACTGCCACCATAGAGGAAGAACCTTTTTTGGAAAGACACACAAAAACCACCACCTAAGTGCAAGAACTGACAGGGACAGAGAGAAGTTACCTCTGACCCTGCCGTACAGGCTCCCTTAATGAGGAATAAACTAACACCAGATGAGTCCATAAGGTAAAGAATTGAGGCACCACTGTACCCCTCCTACCTGGACTTGAGCGGCGTCTGGGGCTCCTGTCTCCGCCATTGCTGCTGAACCCTCTTCCATACTGTAGCAGAGAAGCAGCTGGGACCGTGGAGATTTTTAAATTTTCCCGGGTCTGACATCATATGTAATGGCCGGAACCGGAAGACGCCGCTCTTTAGGCCTGTCCCTTGACCCCTGCGTTCCAGGCAGCGTGAACCACGTGCCGCCACGCCCCCACAGGAAGCCGCGCCGCTGTGAATGGCATCCCCCGCCACCCAGGACCGACATGCGGAGGAAAAACGCTGATAACAGCAATCGTACCGCCTGGCCACCTGTGCCAACACCACGGACCCCGGGCACTCAGCGCCGCCGCCTGTGGAGCCTTCACTCCACTGAGCAGGAAGAGGCTGGAGACTCCGAGAACACCCCCCTACACTTAGGGGGGGCTGGGATGACCCCTGCATACATGCAGGAAAAACAAGTCAAAAGGCAAGCTTACCCCAATCCACCCTTGGAAAGAGCGCAGCTTCCCCTGCTTCACAAGCATGTCCTTCCACCATGGCGGAGGAAACACAATAACTGAGGCCATGGTGGAAGAGGAGGGGTTTTAAAGTCCAGCATGCGTTTCCTAGTGAAGAGGTGGAGCTGCGCTCTCTCCAAGGTTGTCCTGAAAGGCGAGGTGAGAAAAACTGCTTTCGAAGCATTTGAGAGCCGATCACAACATGAAAATGTTATCGTACGGTACCAGAATGAACGATTTGTTTAACCAGTTGTTGGAAAAAAGAAATACAATAAAAAATAATCAGAAGATCAAGACCACACATGCTTAGAAACAGAAGAATTCATTACGTTATATCACGTGTTGTGAATGAAGCAGAGCAGCATAAGCCGATGCTTCCTGTATAGCACTGGCTCCTTTCACAGGCGGAGTGATACCTAATGTACTTTGCCTAGGACAGCAACGACCGGCGATACCTGAATAGAAAACTGTTATTAACCACTTAAGACCCAGACCATTATGCAGGTTAAGGACCTTTTGCGATTCGGCACTGCGTCATTGCCATCTTTTTTTCCCCACAAATAGAGCTTTATTTTTGTGGTATTTAATCACCTCTGCGATTTTTTTTTTTTGCGCTATAGACAAAAATATAGCGATAATTTTGAAAAAAAAAAAATCTATATTTTTTACTTTTTGCTATAATAAATATCCCCGTAAAGTATATCTATATATAAAAAAAAAAAAAAAAGTTCTCAGTTTAGGCCGATTCGTATTCTTCTACTACCTATTTTTGGCAAAAAAAAAAAAATAATCGCAATAAGCGTTTATTGATTGGTTTTGTACAAAATCTATAGCATTTATAAAATAGGGAATAGTTTTTTTACTACTAATGGCGGCAATCAGTGATTTTTTTTGTGACTGCAACATTATGGCGGACACATCGGACAATTTTGACACATTTTTGGGGCCATTGTAATTTTCATAGCAAAAAGTGCTATAAAAATGCATTGTTTACTGTGAAAATTACAGTTTAGGAGTTAACCACTAGGGGGTGCTGTAGGGGTTAAGTGTGACCTTGTGTGTTTCTAACTGTAGGGGGGCGGGGCTGGATGTGCGATAGTCTTTCCCTATACGATCAATGACAGTGCCACTGTGAAGAACGGGGGAAGGTGTGTTTACACACACACACACACACACCTCCCCGTTCTTCAGCTCCGGTGACCGATCGCAGGATCGCGATCGGGCCTGCAGCCGCAGTCACGGATCTTCGTACCGGGTCGCAGGCGTGACCCACGGCTGGGCTCTTAAAGGCGACGTACCTGTACGGGCCTGTGTCATTCTGCCGACGTATATGTGCAGGAGGCGGTAGTGGTTAAAAAGGTAATTACACAAGAAAAAATAAAAAAAATAATAGAAGTCTAAGTGCAGATAACCAGCAAAAAAGCCACAGGTGCACTGTGCTGCACCCGTGGTGCGGGTAAACCACAGTGTATCAGTGTGAAAGCAGCCTTAGGCCCCTTTCACATGATCGGTTCAACCCAATTGGACCTTCCATTCGCCTCTATGGAGCTGCAGATGTAGACGGACTTGTGTCAATTTACACCCACCTACCTCCGAAAAACTGAAGGGGATCCATTCCCTTCCATCTGGGCGGATCGGATCAGTCGAGTGGACTGTGTTTATGTCTGCTTTGCTTATGCAGGCGGACACTGACAAGACATCTGCCCACTCGGCTCATTGTGGCCCGTTACCAAGTCGCTTAAGTGGCCCTTGCTCTCCAAAAGGTTGGACACCCATGGTTTAGGCCAGGAGTCTCCAAACTACGGCCCTCCAGGTGTTCAGGAACTACAATTGCCATCATGCCTAGTTATGTCTACGAATGTCAGAGTTTTACAATGCCTCATGGGAAGTGTAGTTCCACAGCAGCTGGAGGGCCGTAGTTTGGAGATCCCTGGTTTAGGCTTTAGTTAAAATAAAGCATAGACTTATAGGCCAGACAATCGGGTAAGATCAGACGACCCTCAAGCTAAAAATCTTCAGAGCTCTCTATAAACTTGTACACTTGAGACTGCCTGCAGACATATTTATGTGAATCAAGAGAGACAGTGACATGGTTGGAACCAGTCTATCCTTCATAGCTACATATAGGTTTTCGGGCAATGTCTAACCATATTTATATCCAGTAGGTGATTCAGCGATGATGCCGACTACACCAACATACATTTGGGGCTACTCTTCTGTTGGATATAGTACACAAATATATCACAGCAAGCATATGACAATGTAAAAACTCCATCAAGCTACAGTAATGGTTCAAAATGTATCAGAAGTTAAAAAAAAAGTTTCACGGTAAACGAAATATTAAGAAAAGGTGAGGTTTATTTTCACTCCACTGTTCATAGATGAGAAGAGCTAAAAGGGGGCAACCAACATTTTATTTTCATTACATTGGGTTTTTACAGCTGGCGGGGTTTCAGAGATGAGATGCCTGTGCAGAAGTCTGTGTGCCTGCTCCTACCACAATAGTGACATTCCCCCAATATTTTTGATGTCTCCCCCCCTCCCACAACTAAGTAATTATCTACCAGTGGTTGGTGACTCTTTGCCACCATAGTGAGATTTCTTAGCAGTAGATGTCTCTGCCCCCTTTGTGGTTGGCATCTCCGCTCTTCTCGGTTTCACTATGGTGCACGGTGTCTCTGCCCTTTCCAACGTGGCAATATTTCCCTGCAGTGTATGGCGTTTAGCACCTCCCACCATGGCAAAATTTCCCTCTATCAGAAGACTTACACAGAAGAAGAATTTCAATTTACAGATGCGAGAATGCTCATCCCAGAAAAAGAAAAAAAAAATAATGACAGGAAGGTCGATTTTTGGGAAATGTAGCGGTGGCAAAGTCTGGAGATCCAGGGGGAAGCCTAAGCAATGTTCAGCATTTTCTTCACACTTTCCTTGTAGGTGTCGATATTGTCCTCTGTCTCGCCTTCATTACGCAGGTTCAGCATGGCGCTTCGGTATTCCTGAACACTGGGAGATTGGAGTATTTCCTCACTGGAGGTGTCACAAAACTTGGAAAGAGTCTGTAGGGCGTTCTTTTCAGACATGCTGCCCTCCCAGATGTACTCATCCATCTCTCCCTCATCCCTCTCACTCTCCCACGCTTCTGTTTTCTGAAAAAAAAAAAAAAAAAAAAACAGAAATGCATTAAAATTACACAAAAAGTACTCCACCATCTTAGTCCAGAATGAAGACAATGACCCTGGATGATGCCAAAACAAAGTCGGCGCTGTCCTTCTGGAGAGATGGGCAGATGAATGCAATGTCAGGGAGGGTGTGACCCATTATATTGACACAATTGCACTTAATAAAAAAATTAAAAAAGGGGGCCACATGGAAATACATGGTGCTGCTAAAGAATTAAAATGGTACCCCTAAGCAGTGCATTTTCCACACAGGTTGGGAATGTGTGCGATTAGGCAGTGGTCCAGACCCCACACATGTGTGAACCTAGGCTTAATATAGGGAGCTTTGTATAGATGGTTTGTAAACATCAAGTATCAGTGTACCAGCTTACTGTATATAAAATGTATCCTATTGTGGTAATCAGTGTGTTTTGCATGCAATAGGTTAGCAATCAAGCTTTATAACTCCTTTGTGGAGTGAGCCCGAATTTTGGAATGTAGCACCCAGTTTGTGCTCTTTGCCTTTGTTGGACGTTTGAAGCAGAACAGGGGTTTCACAAGGCCGATGCCGCTCGCCCTGGGATCCCCCCCAAGTCCTGCCACTCAAAGTACACTCGCCGGGATCATGGAAAAATCACAAGTGTCACAGAGGCTCATAAAATATACAGAGCAATCAAAGCCAATTCATCCGGTGAGGAGCTGCTGAATAATTCATCAGCCACTGAAAGGTAATGAAAGCAGCCCGGGGCTTGTGTGCGGGGGACAGCCTGGAATCAGATGGCGCACATCAAATTCTGGATCTCAGCAACTCCAAAGACAACGTGTAAAGGCTCTGCCAAATCCACGGACTGGTGCCAAGCTTAGAAATTCTCCCGAACTGCAGACCACCTTCAGGAAAGCCTATTCATATAAAACAAATGTATACCCAACGAACTGTACAGGTTTGATTTCTTAATAACTATTTATTGGCATTGGTCACTAGAGCAACTGGTTTTGTGAAGCAAAAATAAAACATGTTACAGCTGAAGTTGGAAATGCTTATATTTAGCGCCCCCCCCCCCCCAATCAACATGTTGAAATAAATAAATAGTAACATTAAATAAAAACTTTTGGTTTACATTACATAATGAATGTTAGCCCTGGTGACATCACAGTGTGCAGTGAAATCAGAGTAAACAATTTCACTAAAGTAGAGGAGCCGATACAACTGTGCAAGACGGGAAGGAAGGGTAGAGAATGGATTAAGGCCCCTTTCACAACTTGGGACTGCAAAGTCGTATGACAAGCCGCTCCCTACGATTTCTAATGACTACCATTCATATTAGTACAACTTCAAAATAGTCCCTGCACTACTTTGATGTTAATTACAGAAATAATCCCTGAAATCACTGCCAAAAAAAAAGGGAGTACACGCGACGACACTGAAGAAATTACACTTTGCTACAATGTAAAGTAGTGAGTGTACAGCTTGTATAACGGTGTAAATTTGCTCTCCCCTCAAAATAATTAAACACACAACCATGACTCGATAGTGTTACAAGGATTCAGGTGTGAATGGGGAGCAGGTGTGTTAAAAAAAAAAAAAAAAATTTTTGCTCTACATAAAGATGGCTTAGGCCAGGGGTGCCCAACCTTTTGAAGAGCGAGGGCCACTTAAGCGACTTAGTAATCGGTCCACAATGAGCAGGTGAATGGCAGGTCCCTGTCCCGCTCTGCATATGCAAGGACACAGCCCATGATACTTTGTAGCCACTACTTAGAGGTAAATGGCGGGTCCAATTAGTCAGACTGTCGAACTGATCGTGTGAAAGGAGCTCAAGGCTGCTTTCACACTGATGCGCTGCAGTTTACCCGCACCACGGGTACATTTGACTTTCCTGCACTTTGCAATAGATTTTTCTTAGATTCTGCAGGTTTGTGCACTTTCAGAAAGCTCACCAAACTCGTGGGTAATAACATAAGTCTATCACTCAGGGCAGGTACCCTGCAGGTAAACTGCTTTGCACCTGCGGATCAGTTTAAAAGCAGCCCAGTAACCACTGCAGAAAAGATATGCCTGTATATACACTGTGATTTTAGTAATTTTTAGTAAAATGACCTTTAATAACAGTATTATATTCCATCCCAGAGCAGGAGGTCACGGACCACATCAGAGGGCTCCGCGGGCCACATGTGGCCCCCGGGCCACTGGTTGGGCACCCCTGGCTTAGGCTATAAGAAGATTACCAAGACCCTGAAACTGAGCTGCAGCAGGGTGGCCAAGACCATACAGCGGTTTAACAAGACAGATTCCATTCAGAACAGGCCTCGCCATGGTCAAACATGGAAGTTGAATGCATGTGCTCAGCGTCATGTACAGAGGCTGTCTTTGGGAAATAAACGTATAAGTACGGCCAGCATTGCTACAGAGGTTGAAGGGGGTTGGGTCAGCTTATCAGTGTTTAGACCATACGCTGCACACTGCATCAAATTAGTCTGCATGGCTGTCATCCCAGAAGGTAGCCTCTTCTAAAGACGATACACAAGAAAGCCCACAAACAGTTTGCTGAAGACAAGCAGACATGAATTACTGGAACTATGTCCTTTGGTCTGATGAGACCAAGATAAACGCATTTGGTTCAGATGGTGGCAAGTGTGTGCGAGGGCAAACAGGTAAGGAGTACAAAGACAAGTGTGTCTTGCCTACAGTCAAGCATGGTGATGGGAGTGTCATGGTCTGGGGCTGCATGAGTGCTGCCAGCACTGGGGAGCTACAGTTCATTGAGGGAACCATGAAAGCCAACATGTACTGTGACATACTGAAGCAGAGCATGATCCCCTCTTTTCAGAGACTGGGCTGCAGGGCAGTATTCCAACATGATAACTACCCCAAACACACCTCCAAGATGACCACTGCCTTGCTAAAGAAGCGGAGGGTAAAGGTGATGGACTGGCCGAGCATACCTTCAGACCTAAACCTTATTGTGCATCTGTGGGGCATTCTCAAACAGAAGGTGGAGGAGCACAAGGTCTCTTAACATCCACCAACTCTGTGATGTCAGCATGGAGGATTGGAAGAGGACTCCAGTGGCAACCTGTGAAGCTCTGGTGAACTCCATGCCCAAGAGGGTTAAGGCAGTGCTGGAAAATAATGGTGGCTACACAAAATACTGACACTTTGGACCCATTTTGGACATTTTCACTTAGGGGTGTACTCACTTTTGTTGCCAGCGGTTTAGACATTAATGGCTGTGATATTTTGAGGGGACAGCAAATTCACATTGTTATACAAGCTGTACACTCACTACTTTACATTGTAGCAAAGGATAATTTCTTCAGTGTTGTCAAATAAAAATATATAATATTTACAAAAATGTGAGGGATGTACTCACTTTTATAATTGTACCAAAACCTTACTGGAAATGAGGTGAGGATGTATGCTGAACACTAGGCAATGTACACAAAATAAAATAGAGTTTTTTTTTTTTTTTTTGACAGATCAGGTTTGGCATGTAGCTTGCTGCTGCAAAAAAATTAAAATAAAATCTACCTCCCACCAAATTACATTTTTGGATTTTAGCTCTGCTGACTGTAGCTACAGCACCCCTGCCAGTGAATTGTGGTATTTCAGCACCACCATAAACAGCTTGGTTTTCTTTGAGAATCCTAGTGCTGAAAACATCAGGTGGAATAATGCTAGAAGGCACCAAGCCAGGGGTGCCAAACGAGTGGCCCGCGGAGCCCTCCGATATGGCCCGCGACCTCTTTCTCTGGGATGGAATAAAATAGAATACTGTTATTAAAGGTAAGTTTATGACTAAAATCGCAGTGTATATAATGGGCATATCTGTTCTGCAGTGGTTACTGGGCTGCTTTCAAACTGATCCACAGGTGCAGAGAAGTGCAACTGAGGGTTATCTGCACTGAGCCATAGACTTCTATTACCTGCGAGTTTGGTGTGCCGAGAGTAGAGTGGGCTCTATAGAGCCGAGTGGGCTGCCATTCACCACGCTGCTCATTGTGGCCCTTGACCGGTTACCAAATTGCTTAAGTGGCCCTTGCTCTTCAAAAGGTTGGGCACCCCTGCACTAAGCGATGTAGATGCAGCTTTCCGAGTGAGATGAAAAAGAAACACTTACGCAGGACTCATGGTAGAGTACTGTCAACAAGTACATGGCGTAATCCTCATTCTGCATCCTTAAAGGACACCTAAATAACAGAAAGAAGAAAATGGTCACAACCATACTGCTGCCCTCAGACTGACAATTTCCAGTACCAGGATAAGAGAATAAGACAAAGAAGAACACTTTAGTCACCTGTCTGTCTGGATTGCCAAAGTATCACTTTCTGCATTGTACCGAGACCCTGCAAGTTTAATCAGCTTTTTCCTGGCGTGTTGATCAAGATTCAAACTGGAGAGCTTTATCTATAAGGAGAATTTTTTTTAAAAAAATAGAAGTCTAAGCAAAAAACAGAACTATTTATTTCATACAAGCATTAAAGACCTTAACTGGCCATAAATCACATAACTTCACTAAACACTTTTTGTTGCTTATTTTGTGATCATGTGATGAAGCCCATTTACCTCTGCTCCTCACTGTCCGATAGTGGGGTGGAGAGATATGCTTCAATATGCGGCAAAGCTCTGAGCCCAAGTAATATGAAAGAACACATCCCTGGCATTCCTTTAGACATGCATGCCTCCTTGCTGGCCAATGGGTGGTATAGACTTACTGGGGTTGTTTCACAAAAGGTAAATAGACTGTGCACTTTTACAAGTGCAGTTGCTCCAGAGATTAGTAAATGAAGAAAAGTTCTGCCGACTTCCATCATCCAATCATGTGCAAGCAAAAATGTGTTTGTTTTAGGGCTGTCCCGATAAAAGTATCGGTCCCGATACAAGTATCGGTACCGATACAGAGCATTTGCGCAAGTACTTGTACTCGTGCAAATGCTCCCGATGCTTCGCTGATACTTTTTTACGTTATTTAATTTTTTATGTAGTGGCCGGAGAGGAGTCAGTGTCTGGGAAAGGCAGGAGAGGGCGGGGGGAGCGCAGGCAGAGTTTGGTTGTAGAGAGGGCGGGCAGCACACGCGGGCGGGGGTGGGGTTTTGGGGTTGGTCTGTGTAACAGGTCAGCGGCCGAATGTCCCTACACTCATCTTGGTACACCCTGCACTCCGCTGCAGTAAGCAGCAGCAGACATCTTGTTACACCCAGCCCATATAGCTCAGGCTGGGTGTAACAAGATGTCTGCTGCTGCAGCGGAGAGCAGGGTGTACCAAGATGGGCGTTGCAGCATTTTTTTTTCTTTATAAATTCAGTGTAATTTTTCGCAGCATTTCAGTGCCAGCCCACAAGTGCCACCTATCAGCGCAATTAGTGCCATCAGTGCCACCTATCAGTCCCCATCTGTCAAACTGCCACATGACATTGAAAAAAAGTATCGGTATTGGCGAGTACTTGGAAAAAAGTATTGGTACTTGTACTCGGTCTTAAAAAAGTTTTTTTTTGTATTTTACTTGCGTGTGATTGGGTGTTCTTTGTAAAGTGAAGCCTTACCTTATAAGCAGCTGCACTTTCAGAGTGAAACTACACTACAAAAGTGCACCGTCTATTTGTCTTTAGTAAAGCAACCCCCCCAAGTGTCCAATCTGCTGATAAGTTGCTTGATTACATACCATCAGACCTGCTTCTGGAAAAGATTGTACAATTAATAGCTACAACACCCAGCAGCGAGAAACATGCACATCTAAAGGGATGTCAGAAAGGTGTTCTTGCATAACACTTGGGCAAGGCAATGAGTGTCCCTAGGGAGGATTAATGGGGAAAAAAAAGAGGAAGTGCAGCCCTTCGTGCCAGGAGAAAACTGGGAATAAGCGCACTACTGAGTGACAATGCTGAAGATGGAGTATCCGCTGGAATAGCATTGCCACACAGCAAGAGCAATTGTAGAGCCAATGATACTTTAAATATTAGATGCAAATCTGTTGATTACTGAGGTGTATTGGTAAATGCAACTTGGTGGGAAATAAACAGTTCTATGAAACACAATTTCAATAAAGTGTCTGAAAGCATGTATTAAACTAAATGTTCTGAGGGCAAGCAAAAGAGAAACAGAATGTTGACCAGTGTTGTATAAAATGAGCCAACACCAGGATGTCTTTGAGCAAGCGTGCCCCTTATTTGTCACAGGCTAGCCTAGGCATCTAATCATGAGGCTAGAAACATTTCCCGATGTAACCAAGGATGACATTATCAGGAAATGAAATAGGGAGTGGTTATAGTCGCAATTCGCACTAGTCGTACACCATGATTTCCAATAAGTACCATTCATATCTGTGCGACTTCAAGTCACAGCGACTTCAAAGTAATCCCTGCAGTACATTGGTCCCACTTTGATGCGACTTGAGGTCCAGACTGATCCAGTGCGAAACGCGTCGGCTGTTCCTTGTTTCTACTGCTGTGACCCTATTTTTGTACATGCTGTCTATTGAATAAAAGACCACCCATCAGGTTTTGGAGTGCGGCTATCCATTTTTCTTTGTCTTCATTTTGCTTAGTGCACCGCCAGCACCCTCGGTATCCTGCACCACCTGTAACCATTTAGTGATCCCACCTGGAGCGGTGACTCCTTTCTCAATACACAGGCATTGCTTCTAGTCGCATCAAAACTGTGGCAAAATCGCACAGCTTTGGGGTTGCAATAGTGGAAACCTAGGCTTAGTTAGGAATAGAACTAAGGTGTTTTACAAGCATGCTTTCCATACAGCTTGAGTTACTGCCTGCATGTGTTAAAGAATAACTTACTAGACAAGGCCAAAATAAAACCATTAGAGTTGGATCAGAACATTTACAAGACTTGCCTTGATGTAGTGCGAGTATCAGGACATTTAGCACCAGCACATGAACAATTCCTCAGTGTCTAAATGTTATGGTTAACCCAAGATTTGTGATGTGGTGCATTTTGCAGGGGAATACTACAGATCACATTCATTCTCCATTATAATAGGTCACTGTGCCAAAAACTGCCACTGATGCTTTTGGCAGATGCTGAGGAATGAAACCACCTGCAGTCTCTTCCATCTCAGGGTTTCAACTTCTGAGTTCCCAGGTCTGCATCATTGCTGTGTCCATTATGGGAGGTTCCCACCATCCCTGCACAGGGCCCCCAGATCTGTGCACCCGCTAGGTAGGAAACACCCAAAACTCTCAGGTGGACTGGAACAGAGTTGAGAATGATGGCAGGGAGACCTAACTGTCAGACACTTCAACAGATTTAAAATGTCTGCGGATGAATCGGCCCACCAATTCCAAATGAACAAGCCGTTTCACTCACCTGCAAGGTCACTACCCTGGCTTCTGGGTTGCGGATTGACGGCCCAGCGAACACATAATCCATAGACTTTAGCTCTATTGGGAAATGCTGCTTGCACTGGTCATCGTCGGAGAGTGCAGCTGGCCACTCAGTGCAGAACTCTATAAAATAAACACATCATATCTGCCCATACCCAAAAATAAACTGCATCATCGGAAGCCAATCTCATCGGCTTCAATCAAAAGGACTTTAATTACATTTCAATTTTATAATGAAAAATATAAAATAGGTTTTCTTAAAGAAAAATAAGTATGTCCCTACATCAAAAACCTAAACAAATCTACAACCCTTGCTGCCCCTTACACATGGGTTGGTCCCATTGGAGTCCACCTGCTCAGCGGAGATCCCCATCCAATCCGTTTTTAGCAGACATGTGATGCCGGCAGATGCCAAACGCGTCCGCTGACACTAGCCACTCCCTAGAAGAGACTGGAGGATCTGCCTGAAAAACGGACAGGCACACCCGATCGGTCCCCCCTTTTGAAAGGGCCCTAAGAATATAAAAGAAAAAAAAAAAAAAGGGGGAAGAAGAAACAAGCACATCCCTAGTTTCAAATGTATCTAAACCCAGGAACAAATCTGGTAATGTATTGCAGCTTGCACCACATTGGTTTTTCTTTTTTCCCTTTTTCCCCAGTTTTTTTAATTCCTGGTCCTGCCGGAATCACAATTCCTCTCCTTGGGTGACAACACAGTGTATCCATGGGTGAGCAGTGTTGTCACCCTAGGATGGGACTACAGTAACAGTCCCTCTTTTCCATATAAAAGAGAAGAGTTGTTCTGTAGTTCTCAAAGTTGAGAACAATTTTACTGATCAGAATTCAGCACAGACAGAAAACAAAAAGGATGTCAGTTGACAAGGGCAACGTGTATTTTTTTAAACTTGCCAATGTCTATAATAAAGTGGTATGTTTAACAGACCAAAATAAGAGATGTTCATCGTTGGGGGTTACATACATTTAAAAGGGTTAATGCAACTGACTGTATAGCGAGTGGGTGAAGACAACAAGGGATTGGGTTAAATGGCAGCCTGTTCCAAGGTCTCCAGGAACCCAGCAAATGGATTTCCCAGGATCTCAGTTCCACTCCCTCACTGTGGAAAAAACAAAATCTGCTCTTTGCTGAGCAGGAGTCTAAAGTAATTATTCATGGAATCCAGCAGGGGGCAGATGATTAGGATTTTATACCATCTTCTTATCTAGCCAACAGATGGCATTCTAGGCCCATAGTATCCTTCTCATCAGTGCTGAAAGGTGGACCCCCGTTTATAAAACTCATTAAAGGATCACCAAAGGAAAATGTGTTAGCTAAATAGCTTCCTTTACCTTACTGCAGTACTGGTTTCATGTCCTTATTGTTCGTTTTTGCTTTGAAGTTGCTGTAATCCTGCTCTGTTCTCCACACTTCCTGCTTGTCTGTTTCCTTATAACCACAGTACTTGGAGATTTCTCACGGTGGTCTAAGCTGTCATTACTGTGTGTCTAAAACTTCCCAAAACCAATTAGATTCATTCTAAAAACAAAACACTGCTCCGGATTTGTTTGTTTTTGTTCTGTGTGTCTCTTTACTTCACAGAAACATTAAGCCAGTTCAAAAGTGACGCTAACCTGCAGGCACATTATATGATTGATTTTTAATCATTTTGAAAAGGAATCAGTTAACTATTATGTCTCTATACCATGTAAACAGTCATTTCAGCAAAAACATTGTTTTCCTTTAGTGACCCTTTAAGTCTCCACAGCAGAAACTCCTCCCTTACCAGAGGAGTTCACCAAGAACCAAGGTTTCAATAAGACAAGGAGAGCCTCAGAGCAAGCTGTCTTTGCCATCTCTTTAGCTACCTCCATAGGATATATTTTTTAAATGTACTGCAAGTAAAGTGTATATAAACCCAAACCATTACAGTGAGTCCCCAACATACGAATGTTCAACTTGCCAACTTTCAAAGATGCGAACAGAGAAAAAAAAAAAAAATCTCCTGCCAGCAGCATCTTTGGAGTGGTATGTATACCGCTCCTTCCCATTTAAAAAACAATGGAAAACCGCAGCAATACCACCAGCAATGCGCCTCTGCAGAGGCGTATTGCGGGCGGTATTAACCCTTTATCGGCCGCTAGCGGGGGTTAATACCGCACCGCTAGGGGCCAAATCCTGCAGCAAATCGGACGATATAGCACCGCGGCTGCCGCCCCAGTGTGAAAGGCGCCTTACAGCAGCACATTTTCACTGCAGGTGGTTGAGGGTATTGCAATGATGTCTGCACCCAAAGCCATCCGCACGACAAGGATTCACAGCGTTTCCTGTGCATTTCCCGCATCGCATCACAATTGCACTCCGTTAATGCGAACCGATGTGTGTGTGAGTCAATTTTAACGTAACGACACCCCCAAAAGAAGGATCCAAAACGCAGTGCGATTGGCTGAATTGGATCGCATTGGGTGTGAACACACATACCATCCGATTCCAGTGCGTTTTTGAAGCACCTGCTTAAAGCCAAAGGGTCCAAAAGGCTTTAAAAAAGGTGAACTGCGAGTGCAAAGCATTGCACTCATAGTCCACCCTGGTGTGTTAGAAAAGCAAATATTCGTTCGCTTTTCTAACACTGAACCGCCTCTCAATCAGGTAGTACCGGTCTCATATCCGTCACCCGATTAGCTGAAAGGAAAGGTGTTGCGATTAGACGCCTATTAGGAGGAGAAGCATGGAGGACACAGGAGCCATTGTTCTGACCCGCTACAAGATCCCACAGTTCGCCACCCTCACTGAGATAGGGTAGGTGCCAGGCAAAAGGCGCGCGGGGGGGGGGGGGGGGGGGGGTCACGGTGGCGGCATGCGATTGACACAGTGAGGCAGCAATTGATGTTTTTTTCTGAATTTTTCAGTTGTTTGTGCCCCCCCAAAAATTTTGAGCACCAGCCGCCGATGTCTGATGTAAAATAAAGAGATGAAAATCTCCATACTGAAATACAGATTTGAGTGTAGTTGTAGTGAAGTTTCTACCGACCAGAAAGCAGAGCACTTACCTTTCAGAACAGCACAGTGCTTCTTAATAGCCAAGGGGGTTAGGTGCAGGAAGTTAGGAACCTGAAAAAGCATCAAGGAAAAAAAAAAAAAAAAAAATTTAAATTACAGCTTACCGCAAAGGCAGAATTTTTAGGGTAGAGGTGAAATAAAAGCTTTGGCGGCATTTAGTTACTCAGAAATATTTAGCCAGTAGTTCAGCTATGCAACAATGTAACGGCATATCTTCACAAAAAAAAAAAAAAAAAGCCAGACCCCACTCCCCTTTATGGGCGGCTGCGAGCAAATGGACTGCACTGTCCATTTACAGCCGGCTGCCTCTGATCTGGTTCACCCAAATGGAAGACAATGCATTCCACTTCCATTTTTGTAGCGGGCCTGACTGGACCCAGAGGTAGGTGGGTGCAAATGGACTTGAGCTTCCTATAATGTCCGCCTGAAAAAGTGACAGGCGAAACTGATTGGACCACCTATGTGAAAAGGCCCTTGATCTACAGGTGAATGAAACAGAGCAGATACAAAAGCCAACAACGTAACTTTGCTTCTCCTGGTCTCATGTTTGAACAATGTTTATAAACACTGCACAGACAGTCCAAAAGAGAAGCAGCAAGGGTTAGACTAGGTTCACATTACTACAGGTCAGGACCGTTGCACGCATTTCTGACCAGCAGCAAATGCATTGCTCTTTAGCAGACGTACATTGCATCTGCAAACCCAGCACAAATTTGAATGCAAAATGCGATTCAGTGTGGTGCAATTCTGTGAATATTGT
The DNA here is from genome assembly GCA_029574335.1 of Rana kukunoris. Lineage (NCBI taxonomy): Eukaryota > Metazoa > Chordata > Amphibia > Anura > Ranidae > Rana > Rana kukunoris. Next base: position 425,136,650 of record CM056051.1, on the reverse strand, counting down.
GAATCTGGCCTTGGGGCCAAGTAAATCTTTGGCAAAAAAAAAAAATCAACATCTGCATAGCTTTATTGCCTCCATTATCGTACTGACTGGCAATCATCACCAAAGGTAACCCCCGATTTCCATATTTCACCAGATGCTCCGCTGAAACTATCCGGCTTTTTATCACAATAACATCAGCGGACACATAATGCAATTCAACTCATGATACAGCAATAAAGTTATTTATTTTTAATTTTTTCTGCAACTGCTTGACACATGCAAAGTAATACATTTTACCTTCATAAGTTCCAGATTGCCATACTTGTTTGGGGGTGCCCCCTTTCTCAGGGGATTGCCCATCCGCACAGGAAGGGGCACAGCTGAAGGCTTGAAAGATGCCGCTGTTGGATACACGCTGGTCCAGTCTTGATCCGGAAGCATTCTTTCTGTACGTGGAGCAGAAACCTGAAGCAGAGCATTAAAATTAAAATCGTGTTAGGATCAGTTTTATACAGAGACACACACACACCTATATGTTATCTATATCCATATCCAACATCTTTCAGCAGGTACTGAACAATTACATTTTTTGGGCTTGTTCGAATGGATGTAAAGGGAGATCAGAGATATATAAAAAAAAAAAAAAAAGAAGAACACACACTTGTTGCCTTCTTTTTTTCGTCCAGGTAACCACCTCACAGAAATGAGAGGAAAACTGTCCAGATCTTTATACAGTTGGAGATTTATTGGAGTTTCCAAGAGAGATTACAGAGATCTGCAGCTCCCCCTTCATCAGCGCTAATAAGACATATGAAGTACAATTTTTTTATATTAATCTGTAAACACACACACCACATAGCAGCAATCTATTGTTGCAGGGAAGGCCTGGACAGAGCCATTTCTGCTTTGCCCAAGCCTCCATTCTAGAAGTCCTTGCACATGGTCTGCCGAGACAGTTCAATGTGAATGCATACATATACACTGAAGTATACAAAAGGTACAGCAGCACACAGCAATTCATGTCAATGGGAGGCCGTATGCTTGCATTTACATTGAACTGGCTCAGTCACCTGTGTGTAAAGACCCCAAAAGGATTTCACCTACAATGCAAGCACAGTATGAGAGCATTATTTAGCATTGCTTGCTTCCGGCATTCCTATAGAGCACTTGTAGTAGGAGCAAAACCCCAGGAGCTGATGGATTTAGCTCCCGAGCTTAGCACAGAACTGCGGCTGTTACTGACAGCTGGCGGTTCCAAGGCTGATGGTCGCTGTCAGTCAGTATGCATCCCATTCTGCTGCAGACCATATTATAGGTCTAGAGCAGGGGTCGGCAACCTATAGCCGGCAGATACACACAACGGATTCTCATTCAATTGGGAGGTCTGTATTACTGGTTTATGTTGATCACATGGCGTTTTGTTTGATACTATATATTTTTTGTGCATTTTCTTACATGCTAGCCAAGAGTAAGCACTGATTGTAGTGCGAAACGTCAGCTGTATGTCCCTGTCTTTGCTGTGATGTGTGGTGTTTGAAAACCTTTTACCAATAAAAGGCAACCGAGAAGGTTTTTCCAGAGTGCGGCTGTCCAAACATTACTTTCTACTATAGCCTGCAGGGCCGATAAATGTCCATCAGTGCACGTGATGAAAAAAAGGTTATCCAGCCCAAAGGCCAGATAAAAGCAAGCAAAGCACTGCATACCCGGGTCTCAGCTTGGAGACCACTGCTCTAAGAGGCGAGAATATCACCCCAGTGTATTAGAGGACGTTAGGCTTTAAACATTTTTAATTCAATATTTGTAATGCTTCAAAATGCACAAAAAAATAAATACAAATTAATGGTATATGTTGTATTCTGATAAGTGTATATGGTTAATACCGCATGACAGTATTCAGTATATGGAATTTTTGATAAAGTTGACAACCTATGGTATTTAGTAAGAGGCATGACGAGTTGCAATTTTCATACGGTCCCCAGTGAAGAAGGAGAAATTTTTTTTGTCTATAGTTCTACTTTTGAATACTGACAGACTGCATCACATGCCATTTAGATTTGGTCCATAGTTACAGTTTAAAGGCATCTTACTGTTCTGCTTCTGCCTGGTCTCTGTGGAAACCGCTGTCCCCTGCGGGCTGGAGCTGAATACAAAAAGGAAAAAGAAGACAAAATTAAAGAACAAAAAAAATAAATGCAATGCTTCCTACCAGGTAGGTTTGGATACAAATGGTTACTGTGAATATATAATACACACATGACCTATCTGTAATCAGGAACAGCTGACCTTTTAGTAACTTTACTAAACAGTTTCTTGGCATTTCATATTATATAGTAGCATTATCATTCATCAGAATCGATCCACCTTCTATCAATAAAAAAACATCATGAAGTGCCAGTCAGTGGCTTTGCCTAGGCTGAGATGATGTCACCAGTCTGCTGCAGGCAGGAGGAAGCATTTCCTCAGTCTCCTCTCCCACTGATCAGACTGTACATTGTAGTAAAATCACAACGTAAGGAGCGGATCTGTGTCAGACATTTGTGAACACACAAGAACTGCACAGACACCAGGATTTACATGATTGTGTCATCTATGAGCTGAAATCTCAGTGCAGGAAGTAGATGGTGACGCTGGATGATGCCTGAACAAAGATGGTGCCTTGTGGGGAGAGGAACAGAAGGAATAGTCGGGGGGCAGTATGTGATCTCTGTGAGGGGTAAAAAAGATCGCCATATCATAGTCGGGGGGGGCAGTATGTGATCCCTGTGAGGGGTATTAAAGATCACCATATCATAGTCGGGGGGGGCAGTATGTGATCTCCGTGAGGGGTAATAAAGATCACCATATCATAGTCAGGGGGGGCAGTATGTGATCTCCGTGAGGGGTAATAAAGATCACCATATCATAGTCAGGGAGGGGCAGTATGTGATCTCCGTGAGGGGTAATAAAGATCACCATATCATAGTCAGGGAGGGGCAGTATGTCACATACTGCCCCTCCCTGACTATGATATGGTGATCTTTATTACCCCTCACGGAGATCACATACTGTATGTGATCTCTGTGAGGGGTAATAAAGATCGCCATATCATAGTCGGGGGGGGGGCAGTATGTGATCTCTGAGAGGGGTAATAAAGATCACCATATCATAGTCGGGGGGGGGGGAGTATGCAATCTCTGACATAATGTCATATTATTACATAGCATGCTGCACTTCACATAATAAAATACATCAGGATATTAGGAGGACCTGTCACCAGAAGTCACCATGCGGGTTTTGGCGCCCCCTTATGGTATTCTATCTAGTCTCACCCCAGTAAGAGACATTGTCATGCTGCTATTTGTAGTGCAACCAACAGGGGGCCCCATTAAGACATATAGAAGGCACAGTGGGAGTTGTAAGCCCCCTGCTGGAGGCAGAACGAAGAATGCTGGGAGTTACAGTCCACGTGGAAAGCACTCTTACCTTTTCCTGACACGGCCGGGTCATTGGTGTAGTGCCTCACCCTCCCCGGGGCCACACCGCATAGCCCAGGGGTCCGCAGGGTCACACATACCCGGTTAAGCATGGACGCCGCCATCTTGCTACACCCAGATTACGGAGCTCGGCCCAGGACACACCAGGAAGGGGCGGAGCAACGACCCGCCTGCCAATCACAGGAGGGAGTAGGAATGTCAACGCCCGCTGCTGTCAGTGGTGCGCTGTGCTGTGTGTGCGGAGATCCAGCACTCCATCACTAAGCGATCGTCTGTCCGTGTATGCAAAACCAAATACTATAAGTATATTGAAAGATAGTTTAGATATCATAATTATTTTATAATTTTATTTATGAATTATTAAATAAAAAATTAAATCTAAACTTTTTAAAGTGGTTGTAAACCCAATAAAAAAAAAATAGATGCCATTGCTTCAGTTTGCTTTAGTGCGCATGTGCCGATGACATTGGCACATGCAGGGGACAGGGGATATCTCTTAGGCCTCGTTCACACATGGATCCGTTCAGGTCCGTCTGTCAGTTTTTCAGGCGGACCTGAACGGGCGCTCCATGCACCCCTATGGAGCGTCGGATGTCAGCGGAGACATGTCCGCTGACATCCGACCTGATCCGATCCGCTAAAAACAAACGTATGGGGCTCACGTCCCCATCCGTCCATGCGGATCGGATCGGGAAAGATCTGATGAAAACGGACATGCTGTCCGTTTCATCAGATCGCTCCATAGAGGACAGCGGGGCTCGACAAGCTCCTCCCCGCTCAGTGAGCAGAGAGGAGCTTGTCATCCGTCGGCTCAGCGGAGATCTGCGGACTGATCTCCCGCTGAGCTGGCAGACACAGGCGGACTCCGTCGGAACGGACTGCGACGGAGTCGGCTATGTGTGAACGAGGCCTTAAACTGTGCAGGTTTAGGAGATATCCTGGGTAGCTGCTGGTAACCCTTAATATAGACTTACCTGTAGCATAAAGTGGTTGTAAAGGATTTACAACCACTTTAAGCTCAGGCTTTAGAGAAAATTCAAAGCATTTGTTACTCCAACACTTCATATTCCTGATATGTGATTACTGTAACATGTACTTGTATGAGAAAGTATCATGTTCTCTTTGTATTGCTTCCTTTATGTGAAATCTATGGTGTTTCTGCCAGTCCCTATGCTTTCCTATTGAAAACTGACCACACTAAGCAGGAGAGCACACCGTGTCACATGGTCAGTTCTCTAGCTATGCTGGGAACTCAGTGCGCTCTCCTCCAATGATCAGACTTATCCTGACACCCTCCCCCCCACTGCACAACCATTCACTGAGCAGATCAGTGTGCGTGTGCTCCATTTTTGGGGGGGGCAGCAAACAAACCACCCCCCCCCCCCCGCTAGGTCTGCACTTACCCATCCAAGTTGCGGCTTCCCTGGCTTCTCTTTCCAGCTAATCCGGTCTTAAGATCTCCCTCCTCTCCTGATTGGCCAAGAAGAGAAGCCGGAAGACCATAGCGAATATTGATTCGCTATTGTCACAAGTGGGTGGGTTCGGTGTGCAGTACTCCGAGCCCAACATTCTTCAAGCCAATTAAAACCTCAGGCTCTAATCATGTGCTTCAAGAAAAAAAAAACTCATAGAAACCTATGAGTCCGGTGCCCCGCATGGAGATTAGGGGGCGGGGCATGGAGATTAGAAGGCGACACATGGAGATTGGGGGGTGTCCATGCGCCCCTTATGGACCGGCCCCCGCTGGAACAGATGCAGCATTGGTTTGATGCTGCATCTGTGCCCGTCACCTCTACACTGAGAACCGAGCGATCGAACACCGCCCATCACTCAGTTTTCAGAGCTCTGTGAGCAGAGAGCTGGAGACTGTCAGTCACAGCTCTCTGCTCTTCTCACCCCTCCCTCATTGGAGCACTGGGCTGTTCAGGGGGCGGAGCATCTGTCTCAGGCTCTCAGGGGCAAAATCCATCCATGCGGATCAGCCTGCTCAACAGGGAATCTCTCAGCTGATCCCCACTATGAAGAGCGGACACAGACCGCTGGTCTCTATGGGGCGGTCGGATAAAAACATACTTCATGCCTGTTTCCATCTGATTGTCATCCGATCTGATCTGCCAGAAGGATGACAAACGTATTCCCATCTTTCTGTTTTTGGCGGACCGGATCAGGTGATGGCATACATGGGTGTAGCTAAAGGGGACACAAGAGTCACAATCGCGACCCAGCTCCAGGCTGCAGGAGGCCAGTGAGGCTCCCCTGTCAGTCTACACTTGTGTGAGCCAGAGTCGGGTGGCTGAACCCATCCACTGCCCTACTGAACACGTCCACTGCCCTAATGACAATGTCCACTGCTCTACTAACCACATCCACTGACCTACTGACCACGTCCACTGCCCTACTGACACCGTCCAGTGCTCTACTGACCACGTTCACTGCCCTACTGACACCGTCCAGTGCTCTACTGACCACGTTCACTGCCCTACTGACCACATCCACTGTACTATTTACCACATCCTCTGCGCTACTGAACACATCCACTGTACTATTGACCACGTCCACTTCCCTACCGACCACGTCCACTGTACTCTTGACCACGTCCACTGCTCTACTGACCACGTCCACTGCTCTACTGACCACGTCCACTGCTCTACTGACCACATCCACTGCTCTACTGACCACGTCCTCTGCCCTACTGAACACATCCACTGTACTATTGACCACGTCCACTTCCCAACAGGCAATGTCAACTTCACTATTGACCATGTCCACTGCTCTACTGACTACATCCACTGCCCTACTGACACCGTCCACTGCTCTACCGACCACGTCCACTTACTTTCAATGTCCACTGCCCTACTGACACTGTCCACTGCCCTAGTGACCACATCCACTGCTCTACTGACCACATCCACTGCCCTACTGATACCGTCCACTGCCCTACTGATACCGTCCACTGCCCTACTGACCATGTCCACTGCCCTACTGACCATGTCCACTGCCCTACTGACCACATCCACTGCCCTACTGACCACGTCCACTGCCCTACTGACCACATCCACTGCCTTACTGACCATGTCCACTGCCCTACTGACCACATCCACTGCCCTACTGACCACGTCCACTGCCCTACTGACCACATCCATTGCCCTACTGACCACGTCCACTGCCCTACTGACCACATCCACTGCCCTACTGACCACATCCACTGCCTTCTGACCACATCCACTGCCTTACTGATTACATCTACTGCCCTGCTGACTGACACCATTCACAGTCCACACTGACACCACTGGCGGAGCTACCAGGGTTGCAAAAGTCCCACATGCGACTGGGCCCTGGCCTTCCTTCACCATGGCAGGGCCCAAGACGGAAGGACTGCACAACATGAAAGGGATCCTTTGCAGGACCGTAAGGGGTCGTGGGATCAGTGGGAAGAGCTTTGGGCTCAGAGAGAATGGCCCAGGTTGGAGGTTAAGGGAAACTGGCAATGAAGCCTTTCAGTAAATCTCACCGCGGCCAGGTCTCCCGGAGTGGTGACAGTTGCCTGTCAAAAACAGGTCCCCCTCCCCACCCAAAAAAGAGGGGAGGAGTCAGATAACGGGGGTTTCCACTTTTGGGTGGAGCTCCGCTTTAACATGCTGCACTTAACATGGAATTTACATCTGATGACAGGTCCACTTTAAGAGCTGTACTGTGCATTTTCCATCCCTGGCACAGCACAGCACCGTATTTTGATCCAGAGGATTCATTTAGTTATGAGATTTGCGGTTACCAAAGACGGCCGAGAGGAGATATAAATAGCGAGCAATGCAGAAGCCAGATCTTCCGATAAATGACTTTGATTTCACTGCACACTGTGAGCTTCTCAGGCACAGCCCATCTCAATTTCTGACTGAACGACCTCCAGCATCATCTGGCTCTTTCCTCCCCTGCTTGGCTGTCCCTGGCATGCCCCTTTTATTAATTGGATGTAGGGCTGGGAAAAAATCGATTTGAATCCTAAATCGAGTTGCAAGGTCAAATCGATTCAGGTTTTCAAAAAAATACTGGGGGCAGGAGTTTTTAGGCCTAGTCCATAAGGCCAGACGCTGCCCCTGACCAAGTATTCGATGGTCAGCTTTGGCTGAAACAGGGTCTGCCAGGCCTTCTGGCTAGGCAGACCATGGAAACCCTTTGTATCTGTCAGGAGTCTTGCGCCCTGGGGGATCAGGGTAGAGGTCCTACTTCTTTGGGAGTAGGGTGACCACATTTCCAAACTACCATTCAGGGACACCCTCCCTTCCCAAAAAATCAGCTTGTGCTGTAACGAATCACAGCACAGTGATTGGACACAAGAGGTGGGATTTATTATTTCTCCAATCGCAAGCAGGGGAGGGGATTTTGCTCCTCCAGGCATTCCCGGCCAGGGCAAGTACTGTCAGTGAGTAAAGCGGTGATGTGGCGGCCTTTTTTGGGGGCATCAGATTGGCCTGGGGGGGGTGGCTGTGTCAGTTTCATTCCGGGACACAGTATTGTCCTGGAATGAAGGTGCCCGGGACAGACCTGCAAAATGCGGGACTGTCCCGGGCAATCCAGGACACGTGGTCACCCTATTTGGGAGTGGACTAAAGCACAACATTAACAAAATTAAATAAATTGATCCTGTTCCCTTAAAGCATGTTATACAGCACAGTGCTTGTGCTGTGCAATTTGGCCCCCTTTATAACCTACAAAACCTGGCTGATCCTGCCTGGCTATACACTCCGCCCTGTAAACTGACCACAGTTAATCATGGCTGCTGAGCCCTGACACCGTGGTCGGTTTACATGCCTCCGTCATCCGCAGCCCTCCTCTCTCTGCTTTCCCCCAGCCTGTCAGCTCCATCCACTCCCCAGCCCTCCCCTCCTCACAACACAGTAAAAAAGAATAGATTAGGAAGATGGTTATATTCTATTTTATTCTGTTATTTTTTTTGCTATACTATTGTGTTATTTTCTATTCTATTCTACTCTATTCTTTTCTATTATATTCAAATTCCAAAGGATTCTATTTGAGTCTTGGAAAATGGTTAAATTATTTCAATTCTATTTTTTTTATTCTATTCTATTACTTTCTATTCTACTTTTTTCTGTTTATTCTATTCAAATTTCAGAAGATTCTATTCCTTTCTGTTCTAGTCTTTTCCATTCCTTTCTTTTATTTTCTATCCTATTTTGTTCTGTTTTACTCTATTATATTCTTTTATTTTCTGTTATATTATTTTCTTTTCTATTCTATTTCTTTCTATTTTATTCCTTGATTTTATATTCTATTTTATACTCTTTGGAAATTGGAAAACGATTTGACTTAGAAAACGTTTCAAATTCGAAAACGATTCGAAAAAATTTCGAATTAGAAAACTGTTCTTGAAATTGATTTGAAAACGTTTCAAAACGATCCAAATTCGAAAAATTTGAAAACGAATAAACATAATGAATATTGAAAACAAATGAAACTAATTTAACTAAACAAATTTATGTAAATCACAAATCGAAACAAAACAAATTTTTTCGTTCTGCACATGTCCACTTGCTGAGTTCTGTAAGCAGAGCACAATTACTGAATACTGAATTCTGTAAGCAGAGCACAGCTCCGGATACCACCCGCTGGCCATCAAATGATGGCTGGGCAGTGCGGCTCTTGTTCTGGCCGGGCGTCATATGACGTCCTCAGCTTCTATGCCCTCTAGCCACTTTGGAACCGATGCGCATGCCTGGCAGCTGCGATGTCCGCCGGGCATCCAAGATTGCCCGGTAACAGAGCAGCACCGTGGATCTGTGTGTGTAAACAGACAGTTTCACTTCCTGTCAGGTGAGAGGACGTGTTCCCAGTACAGAGGAACACCTCACTTTGTGAGTCCCCTCCCCCTACAGTTAGAATCACTCCCTAGGTAACACATTTAACCCCTTGATCGCCCCCTAGTGTTAACCCCTATCCTGCCAGTCACATTTATACAGTTATCAGTGCATTTTTATAGCACTGATCGCTGTATAAATGTAAATGGTCCCAAAATAGTGTCAAAGTGTCCGATATGTCCACCGTAATACCACAGTCATAATAAAAATTGCACATCGTCACCATTACTAGTAAAAAAAAAAAATAATCATAAAAATGGCATAAATTTATCCCCTATTTTGTAGACAATATGGCCCAGATTCACAGAGCGATTACGCCTGTCTAACTGGTGTTAGACAGGTGTAATTTCAAATTTTGCGCGCCGTATCACTAGTTTAAATCCTCAAACCATGATACGGCGGCGTTGGGCTTCGATCTGACAGGCTTACGTCTTCGTACGCCTTCGGATCTACGCTGCGATCTTTTTGCGGCCGCTGGGTGGAGTTTGCGTCGTTTTCAGCATCGAGGTATGCAAATGAGCTTTTTACGGAGATCCACGAAGTTACAAGCGTCGTTCGCAATCGCGTACGTCATTTTTTCGCTACGTAAAGTTAAACTAGCTTTTAGCTGGTCTAACGTTACGCGGCCCATGTTAAGTATGGCCGTCGTTCCCGCGCCGACTTTCAATTTTTTTTTTATTTTTTGCGTAAGTCGTCCGGGAATAGGAACTACTCAAAAAAAAAATGACGTAACAACGTTATTTCGCGCAATGCACGGCGGGAAATTTCTGAACGGAGCATGCGCAGTTCGATCGCCGCGGGAACGCGCTTAATTTAAATGCCTCACGCCCCCTATTCGCGTATTTTGATTCCGCCGGGAGAAATACACTACGCCGCCGTACCTTACAGGCCAAAATCTCTCTGAATTCCTCCTAGAGCCAGGTAAAGTACGGCGGCGTAGAGTATCTCTGATACTCTGCGGGAATCTAATTCTTTCTGAATCTGGCCCAATAACTTTTGCGCAAACCAATCAATATACACTTATTGCGATTTTTTTACCAAAAATATGTAGAAGAATACATATCAGCCTAAACTGAGGGGGAAAAATGTATTAAAAAAAAAATATGGATATTTATTATAGCAAAAAGTAAAAAATATTGTTTTTTTTTTCCAAACTTGTCACTCTTCTTTTGTTTATAGCCCAGGAAATAAAAACCACAGAGGTGATCAAATACCACCAAAAGAAAGCTCTATTTGTGGGGAAATAAATCATAAAAATTTAATTTGGGTACAGTGTTGCATGACTGCGCAATTGTCATTCAAAATGTGACAGCGGTGAAAGCTGAAAAATGGCCTGGGCAGGAAGGGGGTTTAAGTGCCATGTATTGAAGTGGTTAAGCAGGAATCTTAATCACCTACCCAGATGACCACTAGAGGGAACATTTTACACATCTGCAAATGGAATGCAATAAACAAAATATGGAACAGCAAGCCATTAAAAATTGGAAAAGTGTCACCAAGCAGTTGCTTTCAGGTAAACGTTACAGTAAATGCTCAAAAAGTGCCCTGGCTAAAAATACGCAGAGGTTTCCACTTTAAACTCTGGTTAGTCTAGCTTGGAGCACAAACAAACAACGTGGTGGAAAATAGAATGTCCTTTGTTTCGGCTGACGGGAACGGTTCCCATCAGATTAGAGAATCATTTGGAGGAATTGGACAGTTATGCACAATGATATGAGGTATCACGCCGCGGGCACCAGATCGACAGCCTGCGCTCATGGGGACAGATCGCAGATAAGGAGCTCATGTCTTCACTTCTCCGCTTTCATACAGATATAGAGACACAGAAGAAATCAATTATTTGTGGGATATATTTCAGCCCTTTGGTCACATACCATCCCCAGCTGGATATTTACAGCAGTCTCGATGAACGCTATTGATTTCCAGATGGAGCTGACGCTTTTATATTTGATTAAACACCGTAATTGTTTTCGCTTGTTATGTTTGGCCTACACTTATTCCATCTTGTAAATATTAATGAATTAATTATTTGTAAATCTGAGACAAATGAATGGGTTTTTGTTTAATGCCTGGTACACACGATCCGATTATCGGACGAATGATCGTCCGTTTTTTCTTGGATGCTAATCTCACGTCTAAACTGATGAGTTTACTAAAGTCACGAAAATTCTCGTACGGCAGAATAAAAAATTGGAAGTGATGTCATGGGTTGTAATGCATTTGTATTGCATTTTCGAACGACAGCTGTACTGATTAAACGTTTTTCGTACGATCTGCCATCGTACAAATTTTTTTTCCATGCATGTCCGATAGAATAAAATCGGATGAATTGTCCTGATCGGCTCTCTGAAGCGCTGTACTAACGATCCCATTATCGTACGATCGTCTCGAAAGCGGCATTTTCCGTACGATTTTCGGATCGTGTGTACGGGGCTTAAGGTGAAGTAGAGCAGAGTGTGACTGCTTGCAGGTGCATTATTGCTGTTAAAGAGACCCTGTCATCAACTTTAAATCTTTGGCCGCGTACACACGATCGGTCCATCCGATGAGAATGGGCCGACGAACCGCTTTCATCGGGTCACCGCTGAAGTGGTCTGATGTGCGTACACACCAGGGGCGGACTGACCATTGAGGCACCCGGGCACTGCCTGAGGGCCCCATGCCACTAGGGGGCCCCACCAGGGTTGCCAGGCTCAGTAAAACCAGGGACAGTATGTAAAAATCTGTGTTTTTTTTACATCTGTCCTTGATATGTCCAAAACTGACATGCTTTTGATGTGAAAATCCAGAGATTTTAGCTGCCCTGCCTCTGCACTGCCTCCTGGCATGGTGGCCATCTGTAAGCCCAGGGGCCCCATAATCTTCTATTGCCCGGGGGCCCCATGAGTTGTCAGTCCGCCCCTGGTACACACCATCAGTTAAAAAACCGATCGTGTCAGAACGCGGTGACGTAAAACACAACTACGTGCTGAAAAAAAGAAGTTCAATGATTCCAAGCATGCGTCGACTTGATTCTGAGCATGCGCGGGTTTTTGAACCGATGCTTTTGTGTACTAACGATCGGTTTGGACCAATGGTCAGGCGTCCATCAGTCCGATTTTAAAGCAAGTTTTAAAACTTTGGTCCGAAGGACAACAGACCGATGGGCTGTACACAGTCCATTTTCATTGGTTTGGACCGATCGTGTGTACGTGGCCTTACAGGTAAAAGCACAGGAAGGTCAAGTACAGTAAAACCTTGGTTTGAGAGTAACTTGGTTTAAAAGCATTTTGCAAGACAAGCAAAATATTTTAATAAATGTTGCCTTGATATACAAGCGATGTCTTGATATAAGAGTAGTGTCATGTCACAACTGAGTATAAAAAAGAAGAGAGGAGCCTCTAAGTGTAGCAATATGGTTACATTTAACCACTTGCCATCCCGGCCATTGTAGAATGATGATCACAAGGTGGCTCTACAATGCCAGGAAGCCGTCTATGGACATCCTCTGCTCTTCCCGGCCACTGGGGGGGGGGGGCACGCGTGCCCGCTGCGTCACTCAGGTGCTGATGCGCGTGCCTGGCTGCCGCGATGTCCGCTGGGCACCCGTGATCGGCAGTCACAGAGCCAGGGACGTGTTTACACACAGAGATCCATGTCCTGTCAGGGAGATGAGACTGATGGTGTGTCCCTTGTACATAGGAACAATCATTGGTCACCTTCCCCAATTAGTCCCCTCCCCCCACAGTAAGAATCACTCCCAGGGAACACATTAACCCCTTGATCGCTCCCTAGTGTTAACCCCTTCCCTACCAGTCACATTTATACAGTAATCAGTGCATATTTATAGCACTGTCACTGTATAAATGTGATTGGTCCAAAAAATGTGTCAAAAGTGTCCGATGTGTCCGCTGTAATATTGCAGTCCTGCGCAAACCAATCACTATACGCTTATTGCGATTTTTTTTTACCAAAAATATGTACAAGAATACATATCGGCCTAAACTGAGAAAAATATATATATAAAAAAAAAATGGAATATTTATTAGAGCAAAAAGTAAAAAAAATTTTGTATAAAAATAAAAACCGCAAGAGGTGATCAAATACCACCAAAAGAAAGTTCTATTTGTGGGAAAAAAAGGACAGCAATTTTGTTTGGGAGCCACGTCGCACCACCGCGCAATTGTCATTCAAAGTGCGACAGTGCTGAAATTTCGCCTGGGCAGGAAGGGGATATATGTGCCCAGTAAGCAAGTGGTTAATGAAGGTACAACATTTAGCAACTTATTGCTACACTTAGAGGTGCCTCTCTTCTCTTTTCTACCCTGTAAAAAAATGCTTTGATATACAAGTGCTTTGGATTACAAGCATGTTTCTGGAACAAATGATGCTCGCAATCCAAGGTTTTACTGTATTTGAAATATATACTTGCAGTGCTTTTCCTTTACAGAAACAACTTTTTATTCAATTGCTATGTGCCTCAGAACTTCTAAATAAATATGACTACTCCAGGTAGAGTAAATTTTAACCTCCCTGGCGGTATTCACGTGTGTGGCACGGGGTGAGATTTTCAAGCTACGATCGGTAACCCCGTGCCACACACGCGCTTACCTCGCTGGATGCAGAAAAAAGTTTTCTTACCTTTTCTCTGCGATCCAGCGATGAATCTCCGCAGTACACGGCGGCCGGATGTCCGCCTGATTCTGTGTGTTCCTCCGATTCCCTTCCCTGCGAGCGTCGCGACGTAGGGGGGGGAACGGCGCCAAATTCAAAAATGTAAACAAACACTTTACATACAGTACACTGTAATCTTATAGATTACAGTACTATATGTAAAAAATACACACCCCCCATGTCCCTAGTCGTCTGCCCTGTACACTACATGTCCTCTTTATATAATAAAAACTGTTCTTTCTCCCTGCAAACTGTAGATTGCCCATAGCAACCAAAAGTGTCCCTTTATGGCAAAAATTGTATTAGAGCAGCTAGAAAACTGCGATAATAAATCAGAATCACTTGCAGAATTTAGCGATAGCGATTTGTGGGGAAATTCGTCATAAAAAAAAAAAAAATGACAGCAAAAATTCTGCAACTGAGCAAATTTCAGTGATTTTGATTTGATTACATTATTGAATAATTTTTACTATAATTATATTATCATTTGTGATAATTTTTTATAATTATTTATTATATTATAATTTTTAATTAAAAAAAAAAAAAAAATCATACCCGGGATGCCTATTAGACTCTTGTTTGGATAGATTTAAGTGAGTCATTCCTAAGAATTACAAGCCTACAGTATAAAACGCCAAATTCCCTTGCAAATAATGGTACCGCTTTTAGCACCTAAAATCTTAAAGAATCATACCGCCAGGGAGGTTAATAGTACAGCCCCCTTCCTCCCTGCACGTCTAACCCTCTCTTTTAGGAGTTTCTGTGCTGACCCAGCTCCCTTGGCCCTCCTGTCACCTCCCTACATAACATGGGGGGGAATTTACGAAAGTCAAATCCACTTTGCACTACAAGTACAAACTACAAGAAATGCAGTTGTTGTAGATCCGAGGGGGACATGAAAGGAAAAAAAAAACAGCATTTTAGTTTGCACATGATTGGATAATAAAATCAGCAGAGCTTCCCCTCATTTAGGATCTACCCCTCAGATTTACAGCGACTGCCCTTCCAAGTGCAGTTTCACTGCAATTCCTAGTGCACTGTGCACTTGTAGTTTGCACTTGTAGTGCAAAGTGGATTTGTCTTTAGTAAATAACCCCCATTACATCACTTACAATTTTTTTTCTGTCGTATGTGAATTTTCGTACTTAACCACTTGTCATCTGCCCACCGTGAAATGACGGCGGGCAGACGACTCCATTGTTCTGACATCACGTCATATGATGTGATGTCCCTTTAAAGCCGCGGGCGGGCGCGTCGCCGGCGGCGCGCGCGCGCACCCGCCGCTCTGCGGGGATCCCGTGCGAGTGCCCGGCGGCAACGATCGCCGCCGGGCACACGCGATTGCTCAGTAACTGAGCTGGGACGTGGAGCTCTGTATGTAAACACAGAGCTGCACGTCCCTGTCAGGGAGAGAGGAGATCGATTGTGTCCCTTGTACATATGGACACAATCGGTCACCTCCCCCAGTCACCCCCCCCTCCCCCTACAGTTAGAACACTCATAGGACACACATTTAACCCCTTCCCCGCCCCCTAGTGGTTAACCCCTTCACTGCCAGTCACATTTATACAGTAATCAATGCATATTTATAGCATTTTTCACTGTATAAATGTAAATGGTCCCAAAAATGTCAGAAAAGTGTCCGAAATGTCCGCCATAACGTCGCAGTGCCAATAAAAAAATCGCAGATCACCGCCATTAATAGTAAAAAAAAAAAAAAAAAAAAATGCCATAAACTATCCCCTATTTTGTAAACGCTACAAATTTTGTTTGCGCAAACCAATCGATAAACGCTTATTGCATTTTTTTTTTACCAAAAATATGTAGAAGAATACGTATCGGCCTAAACTGAGGGAAAAAATATTTTTTTTTATATATTTTGGGGGTTATTTATTATAGCAAAAAGGAAAAAATATTGAATTTTTTTAAAAATTGACGCTCTATTTTTGTTTATAGCGCAAAAAATAAAAACCGCAGAGGTGATCAAATACCACCAAAAGAAAGCTCTATTTGTGGGAAAAAAAGGACGCCAATTTTGTTTGGGAGCCACGTCGCACGACCGCGCAATTGTTAGTTAAAGCGACGCAGTGCCGGAAGCTTATATTTTGTCTGGGCAGGAAGGGGGTGTAGGTGCACAGTAGGTAAGTGGTTAAAGCGGATCTCCACCCTAAAGTGAACTTCCGCTGATCGGAACCCTCCCCCCTCCGGTGTCACATTTGACACCTTTCAGGGGCGAGGGGGGTGCAGATACCGGTCTAAAGACAGGTATTTGCACCCACTTCCGGCCCGCCGTCTCGGGCAAAAGACGGGTTTTTCCCGTTGTGTGCTGGGAACACTCGGCTCCGAGCACACAGCGGGAGCCAATCGGCGGGCGCAGCGCAACTCGCGCATGCTCCGTAGGGAACCGGGCAGTGAAGCCGGAGCGCTTTACTTCCTGATTCCCTCACAGTGGATGGAGGGGGGAGCAGCAGGGTGACGAGCGATCGCTCGTCCTCTGCTGCGGACGCCGCTGGACTCCAGGACAGGTAAGTGTCCTAATATTAAAAGTCAGCAGCTGCAGTATTTGTAGCTGCTGGCTTTTAATAATTTTTTTCAGGGGGACATCCACTTTAAACTATTTGTTTCTGGAAATTAGCATTAAAAAAAAAAAAAAAAGACGGTCATTCGCCCGATAATCTACCATAATTGATTGGGTTATCTCAGTTGAATGGCAATCAACCTACCAAACCTTTTTTGGGTGGAAATCAGAGAAACTGGAAGGACGAGTGAACTCCATGCAGTGTCCCTGCAGAAAATCAAGCACAACCCAGTTCTGCAAGGCCGAAGCACCAATGACTCAGCCGTTGCTGCTTGCCTTCACATAGAACTTTTCTATTCATTATCATAGGTCTCAGATGTTTCCAGCTGCATACAGGACTGTAATGGCTAATCCATTGGTCTCTAACGAGACTGATCCACCACTGACAGATCTGGGATTAGTGGTAAGCTAGTTTGTGCCCACCCCCTCCATGATCTGCGTTATTTCTTGCGCTCCAGCGCCTTAAAGTCCAACGTGCAACAGACTCCTTAGTCACGAATCATGTGCCTGGCATTACCCACATGGAATGCACATCCGCCCCCACCCAATAGTTGTCCACCATATGCAAATTAGAATTTTAAAGTTGAAATATAGGTAGATACAAAATAATTCAGCTCTGTATTTATTATGACATCATTAACCACTAAGGCGGCGTACACACGACCGAGGTTCTCGCTGGAAACCAGCGAGAACCTCGCTGGAAGCTGCATTCCAGCGAGGACCTCGGCCGTGTGTACGCTGCTGGCTCGCCCCGCCCGTCGGGAATCCCGTCGAGCGAAAAGAGAGCACGCTCTCTTTTTGCTCGACGGCCCGCCTGGATGAATGGGCGACGGGCGGGTCGCCGATTTTGACGGCCGGCAGAGAACCTCGACGGGCGGAACGATGTGTTCTGCCCGTCGAGGTTCTCTGCCGTGTGTATGGGGCTTCAGACCCAGAACATTATGCAGGTAAAGGACCTGGCCAGTTTTTGCGATTCGGCACTGCTTCGCTTTAACTGATAATTGCGCGGCCATTCGATGTGGCTCCACAACAACACAGTGCCCCAGTGCCAGTGCCCCAGATGACGTTCTAAGGGAACGAAACGCGTCGGGAGACCCCACTGACCCCACTGCTATACTTTACTAATAAGCGCTTGCTGTATCCTACATAAATGTAAGTGCAATTATTTTTTATTAAAATTGGTAAACTTTGATATACAGAATCACGCTATGTGCACTTTTTTTTTTTTTTCCTTTGGCAACTTAACCCATTACCACTCATGGTAATCACTTTACTTGAGTTTACACGTCTGTAACCAATTCAATGGTTTCCGTGGATTCAACGTACCATCTATGAGGATATCCCAGGAGTTTCATCTTGAATATATAACATCCATAACTATATCCTGATTTCCGGATATCGTTTGAAGCCTTATTTGATCTGATGAGTATATGCTTACTCAGATCCTTGTCTTCCGGTAAGCCTCAAATGTTTCACTACACTGGTGGCAGATCCTCTAACACTCACCTCGTTATTTATTGAGTCACTACTTGGGGTGATTGAAAGGTTTTTGGATTGACAATACAAACTTTTTTTCACATTTTGGACATTTCATTTGTTAAAAGGACTATATCAAATATTAGCCTTTCTTATTTTTAGCGCTACACTTATTCTTTGTCTGTATGTTTTCCCACAAATAGAGCTTTCTTTTGGTGGTATTTGATCACCTCTGCGGTTTGAATTTTTTGCACTATAAACAAAAATAGAGCGACAATTTTGAAAAAAAAAGCTATATTTTTTTACTTTTTGCTATAATAAATATCCCCCAAAAAAGATCCTCAGTTTAGGCCGATACGTATTCTTCTACATATTTTTGGTAAAAAAAATGCAATAAGCGTTTAACTATTGGTTTGCGCAAAATTTATAGCGTTTACAAAATAGGGGATAGTTTTATGGCATTTTTATTAATATTTTTTTAATATTTTTTTTTTTTTTTACTACTAATGGCGGCAATCAGCGTTTTTTTTTTGTGACTGCGACATTATGGAGGACACTTCGGACAATTTTGACACATTTTTGGGACCATTGTCATTTTCACAGCTAAAAATGCTATACAAATGCATTGTTTACTGTGAAAATTACAATTGCAGTTTTGGAGGTAACTACTAGGGGGCGCTGTAGGGGTTATGTGTGACCTCATATGTGTTTCTAACTGTAGGGGGCGGGTCTGGACGTGTGACGTCACTGATCGCCTTTCCCTGTATCAGGGAACAGACGATCAGTGACATTGCCACTGTGAAGAACGGGGAAGGTGTGTGACCAATCGCGGGACACTGGTGGCGATCGGGTCCGCGGGTCCCGTGGCCGCGGTCACGGAGCTTCGGACCGGGTCGCGGGCGTGCGCCTGCGTGACCCACGGCTGGGCACATAAAGGTACGTGCCTGTGCCCAGTCGTGCCATTCTGCCGACATAAATGTGCAGGAGGTGGTCCAAAGTGGTTAAGCCCTCGTTCACATTGAATGCGGTTTTGAAATTGTACAACTTCATCTGAAATCGCACAATTTCAAAGCCGCACGTCAGTGCCGAAATCACCAAAAGTGGTGCAGGAACAACTTTTTCAAACTGATGCGACTCCGCAAGGTCAGAGTCGCAACCATTGGATCAGTGCCACTGCCGACAATAGGATGCGACTAGTCATGCGATTTGACATGTCAGGCCACGTACACACGACCGAGAAACTCGACGGGCGAAACACATCGTTTTCCCAGTTGAGTTCCTTGTTCGGCTGTCAAAAAACTCGTCGAGCCAAATTTTCCCATTGCCCATCGAGGAAATAGAGAACATGCTCTCTTTTTGGCTCGACGAGTTCCTCGACAGTTTTCTTGGCGAAAAGTATACACACGACCGTTTTCTCGGCAGAATACGTCTCCAATCGAGTTTCTTGCTGAATTCTGCCGAGGAAACTGGTTGTGTGTACGCGGCCTCAGGCCCCGTACACACGGCAGAGAACCTCGACGGGCGGAACACATCGTTCCGCCTGTCGAGGTTCTCTGCCGGCCATCAGAATCGGCGACCCGCCCGTCGGGAAAGGCAACCAGCCATTCATCCCGACGGGCCGTCAAGCAAATAGAGAACCTGTTCTCTATTTGCTCGACGGGTTTCCCGACGGGCGGGGCTCGCCGAGAGCGTACACACGGCCGAGGTTCTCGGCAGAATGCCGCTCCCAGCGAGGTTCTCGCTGGTTTCTGCCGAGAACCTCGGCCGTGTGTACGGGGCTTCACAGTTCAATGTGAATGAGGGCTAAAGCCCCACTATCTAAATTTTTACTATCCCCACCCCTCTCTGACCTATGCGGACAGTCGTTTTTGCCCCCTTGTGAAGCCAGCAATACTCACCTATAGGCCTGTTCACACCTGTGCGTTTTTAGTATGATAAAATGCACTTGCTCAGCGTGTCATAAGTGCATGAAAAATTGTCCCCTTTAGGGACAGTTCACACCAGACGTAGTTCTGTTCAGTTTTGTGTGCATAAAGATGCATGCACAGTGTTTTCCATGTATTCCAACGGCTCTAGTTCACACCATGCAGTCAGTTTCCTGTACCTTTAATGGGTTTTCTTAAAAACACACCTTTCATTATATTCAGCAGATCAAAGTATTTTGGCGGATGGAGTAGGTGTGATAAGAACAGCTATAATAATAGGTATGCACAAAGTCAGGCTGTAACTATTCTTAAAGTCCATAATACACAAGAAGATGGGGATCCATGATGCTTATACATTACATTCAATGGAAGTGCACCAAAAATGCAACATGCCATTTTATTAGTGCATTTTTGAGTCATATGTACATTTTCCCCAGGTGACTTAGGCCCCTTTCACACTGGGGCGTTATTTAAGCGTTTTTCAAGCGTTTTTTGAGCGAAGCCTCATCTGAAATCCCAATGTGCTGGTAAAGCACCGCTAAGGCTGCATTCACACCTAAGCGTAGGCGATTTGCGTCGTTTTTGTCCCGGCGTTTTTCCAGTCGTTTTGTCATGCGTATTCACGTGTATTCAAGCGTTTGCATACAGCGTCGACGGACGTTTTTGAACTTTGACGTTTTTTATTTTAGCCAATAGGAAAAATTATCATCTTTATATCACTTGTTGCTATGTTGGTAGATTTTTTTTATCTTCTGCCTGGGTGAAAAGTCGCTTGAATCGAGCGTTTCCATTACTTTCTCTGGGAAATGGAAACGCTTGAATACGCCCAAACAAAAAAAGGGTCCGGAACTTGTTTGAGCATCAGGCGTTCGGCGTCACACGTTTGGTCGTGGAGATGTGAACCATCTCCATAGAGAATAATGTATTTTTTCCCCTCTAGCGTATTA
Organism: Rana kukunoris; assembly: GCA_029574335.1. Lineage (NCBI taxonomy): Eukaryota > Metazoa > Chordata > Amphibia > Anura > Ranidae > Rana > Rana kukunoris. Next base: position 425,115,743 of record CM056051.1, on the reverse strand, counting down.
TAGCGTCGCACTTCAGGCAATAAAACGCTCAGGTGTGAATGCAGCCTAAGGCTGCATTCACACCTGAGCGTCAGTCGTTCGGTCGTTTTTCCGGCGTTTTTTTCCGGCGTTTTGTCGCGCGTATTCATGCTTATTTGCGCGTTTGCATACAACGTCGTCCGACGTTTTTGTACTTCGACGTTTTTTATTTTAGCCAATAGGAAAAATTATCATCTTTTCATCACTTGTTGCTATGTTGGTAGAATTTTTTTATCTTCTGCCTGGGTGAAAAGTTCTATTGATTAAAGCGACGAAACGCCTGTAGCAAACGCTCGTTGTCGCGCTAGTCGCTTGAATCGAGCGCTTCCATTACTTTCTATGGGAAATGGAGACGCTCAAATACGCCCAAACCGCCCGATACGCGCGACAAAAAAGGGTTCGGAACTTTTTTTAGCTACAGGCGATGGGCGTCAGGCGCATCAGCGTTCAGATGTGAACCATCTCCATAGGCTTTCATGTATTTTTCTCCCTCTGGTGTTTGTGAGCGTCGCGCTACAGGCGACAAAACGCCTAGGTGTGAATGGAGCCTTAGGCTCCATTCACACCTAGGCCGGAAAAAAACGCCGGAAAAACGACCGAACGACTGACGCTCAGGTGTGAATGCAGCCTTAGTGTGAAAGGGAAAGGTGTTTTTACAGCGTTTTCAATTCATTTCAATGGAGAGGGGCGTTTTTGGAGCGTTTTTTTCATCGCCCAAAAGCTGCTCCAAAGATACTGCTTGCAAAACTCAGTGTGAAAGGATCCATTGAGATGCATTTAGAGCGTTTTAAGAGCGTTTTATGAGCGCTATTTTTAACGCTAAAACGCTATAAAAACGCTTCAGTGTGAAAGGGGTTTAAAGGCTCTTTCACACGGGGCGGATTAGTAATGATCCGCCCTGTGCACCTCTGTTTGCTCAGCGGGGATCGCTCCGTTGATCTCCGCTGAGCTGCCGGATGAAAGGGGCGGTCCCCGCACACTGTGCAGGGACTGCCCTGTCTTTTCTCCGCTCTCCCCTATGGGGGGATCGGATGAACACGGACCGTCTGTCCGTGTTCATCCGATCCGATCCGCCAGATGGAAGGAAAAGTAGTTTTTTCCTCCGGCATACTTTGGCGAATCGGAGCTGACATCCGCGATCCCATAGGGATACATGTATGTCCGTCTTTCATCCGACAACGAATGTATGAAAAACGGACATACGGAACGTCCGTGTGAAAGAGCCCTAAGAGTGGAAATTGCATGCAATACGCATAAAAGACACACCTGCATTGATTTTAACGCAAAGCACAATAAAAACACGGCATGCGTTTTTAAGAAAACACATATCATGTTTTCTGGCGCTAGGTATGAATGGGCCCTAAGTCCCCTGTCAAGGTCCCTCAATGCTGTAGCAGGGTGTGGGACCACTAATAAAGTGCTTTGATGGTGCCCAGAGACCACCGGTCCCCTACTGAGAACCCCATCAGCAGCCATCTAATAGCAAGTATCCAGGAAATGCAGGCGGTGAAATGGACACTTAAAGAAGGACCCCAAACAGAAAGTAAACAGAAGAGAAGACTCTGGGCTGTGGTGTAATGGGACAGTTGGTTAAGGTAAGTCAAAATGGGCATTTAGAATCTTTATTTTTTATTCTAACAATCATGAGGGGGGGGGGGGGTGAGCAGGGGGTATAGTGATCTTCTGTGAGGTATTTATTGCTCTCCCAGTCCCTGCTGAGGAGATTCTCTGTCTCTGTTTGTTCTAGTGACCATTGTACGAGAAAAATTGTAAGTTGTAACAGGCCCAGCGATAGAGATGAAATTGTATGCTGTCAGGGCACCCACAGCATACCATGTATAATTTTACAACATGTCCCCATGACTATGGTATCCCAGATATAACCTTTACTGCTAAGACCCACTGATTTATACTCCCCCTTAAACCTTTAATAATAATGAGACCACCACTGTAACTTGGAGTAAAACTGGCCGTAGCAGCCTCCTTTATTTTAGATAACATCCAATAATAAATAACATATATAAACCATATAATTCCTGAGAAAAAAAGTTCTTCTCATACTAGTGCTGGACTTTGCAGGCACCACTAACACTGACTTGTAAAACCTTTTAACATTATAACATTTTATTGGCACTGCGGTACCTCACCTCTGGTCATAGGCCTCAAGCCGACAAGCTGGCTCAGAGACGACCACTGACCGCAGTGCCCCCATTAACCAACATTCCAGCTACACCTTGGTAGACTGGAAACCACACCCCTTCAGAACCCATACCACCTCTGGGTAATGGCATCCATATTTGGGGTAATTTCTTCTCCTGCAAAGTCCAAACACCCGCCACCAGCACCCAAAGGTAACCCCTTGCCTTTGGGCGCACCTCCACACCCTCAATGCTTGCTGTACCCCATCCTACGGGCCCAACCCCCACCATATCGATACCAACATCTGTGCAGTAAACTCCATCACTCCTAAGGTATCTTCACGTTGACATCTCCAACTCCCAGATGCCTGACCGCCAGGCCCCCGTTTCTACTTACTAACCACATTTGGTTGGCACTGCGTTATCTAACCCCTGGTCATAGGCCTCAAGCTGACAGGCTGGCTCAGAGACGACCACTGACCGCAGTGCCCCCACCACCTCTCTGTCCATCTCCCACCAAGCTCTTTTTCACCCCATCCACTGTCTGGCCATCCTCCATGATGTCCCAGCCACCATGACCGATCATACCACTATCGTATCCGGGAACCTCACGACCCCAGCATTGACCTCACCCCCTAAATCATTTCTCCTACATGGAGAACCAGTACCTCCAGTGGTCGGTCCCAACGTGCAAACCTGTGCACTTCCGATACCACTCTACTTCCACATCATTCCTGGGAAACGCAACCAATGTACACAAGCCTGCCGTCTCGGGACCCCCAGCTGTCAACCCACCGGTCGCACATACACTCTCCAAGCCCCCCCAATCTCCGAAGGAGTGGCCCATAATCCAGACCAATCCTTGCACTGTACCTGAAAGACAGTAAGCAACCTATACAACCATTGATGCAACCACCAAATTACCCCTACGCCAGGCCCATCAACCATTGTGGCCTGCATCTAGTCAAAACCTCTTCGACTCCCACCTGCCTATCCCCTTGACTGTTTCCTCATCAAGGCGATCACGTGCAGCCTCTGTCGCTGCCCCAATCCTAAGGGAACGCCAGAGAATTCCTCCTCCACTAGGCCCAAAGCCCCCAAACCTTTCTTAAACCCTGCCACAAACTGATACCGCGACCCTGGAGCCCCCTACTTATGTAACCAAATGAACCGCCCACCTTCGGGCGTACCTGCCGGAATTCCCCACCAGCCCGACTGGGCAAAGGTCTGAACCAACAACAGTGACCACCTGCACTGACTTACCTCACCCCCTCTGATCCGTTTTGGATCTGCTTAGAAGCAGTGTGGCCCCTTCATGAGCCCCCCACACGTCAGCAGCCAACATGCCGCCTTGAACTGTTTCTTGGAGGGACTAACTAACTCGCCCACCCCGAATGCTCCAAAGAATTTGCCAGACCAAAACACTGTGCAGAAACGACACAACCCCATAGCGGGATAAACACAATGTCCCCACATTCCCCATAACACCTCTTAAGATGTAACGATACTGGGCGCCGCGCCTCCCTCCGCCGTTCCTGCTGGCTATATCCCTTGAACGCTTGTTGCCCCAAAAACCATAGTAAAATTCCAGGCACCTTAGCCACTCAAACGAGAATACCAGACTCAACAACTTTTCTTATCGAGTACCAACTGTGACATCCCAGCCTCTATGTTCCTGGACAAACAATACCGAATCAGGACCAATACCTCTGGACCCGTCAGCTGCACCTCCGCCCCCCGAACCAGCATCTGCCACACCAACCAGACCTTCTCTTAGGCCGCCCATGTTTCCTCACCTTACCGAACTTCTGTGAGATGATTCAAACTGAATCCTCCACACACACGCTGGACAGGGGACCCTTGCTACTCTGCCTAACGCACCAAACCCAGAACCTGTCCCCACTGCAAACCGGGACAAGGCGTCCGCTACAACCTTGTCCACTCCCGGTATACCTCTCCAGGTGCCGCAAGAGACGAATGACCGGGGGAGAGGAGCCGTCACCCTGTTGAACACCTGTACCACCCCCAGATTATCACCATGTAAACAGACCTTCCGGTCCCGGATGGCAGGGCCCCCATAGTTCCACTGCCAGCACTACCGGAAAACAGGTTCAGCCGAACCAAGTTCTTAGTGAACCCTGCTGGCACCAGGACTGGGGCCAAGGGCCCACCCTACACTGTCCCTGCAAGAATGCACCAAAGCCCGAACCCCCGGCCGCATCTGTGAACAGTTCCATGTCAACATTGCTGACCGGACCGAACATCCACAGAGCCGTACTGTTAACTGACTCCAAAACGAAGTGACAAACTGACAGGTCTTACTTGTGTTACTTCACAAACCCACAAAGTGTATGGGTGACTTAACCCCCCGCTGTGCTTCCCGAGCGGCGCGTGCAAACGACTTGCCCCATAGGAAGAATAAGACACACGAAAATAAGTTTTCCCAGGAGCGACTGCCACGCTCAGATTTGTACTTTCTGTGAACCCAATATCTCGCCAATTTTTTGCCGTGAGGCTTTCCAGTGTGTCCCATGGTAATCTGCACTCCATTGCCTCCAAGCCAATTACTATGCCAAAAAATTGTATGACCGACTTCGGCCCCTACCTTTTCTCGGATGCCAGCGGCGCCCCAAATCGCTCCGCAATGCGTTCCAGAGTGGCCAAAACACTGCGCAGATAAACGACCCAGCCGGGCAAACGCTGAGGAAGTCGACCTGATAGTGGACCAAGGTGTTCACTCCAGCCACGTACCGACCCACCTATTCTAGAAACAAACTAAACTGTACCCCCAAGGCACATGAACCGAGCAACCCACCGGTACCCACTTGTCCCTCTTGAACTCCCCCTCCAGTGACACACCAGTACCGGAAGAAGCCGAAAGGCAGCCTTGATGTCAGGCTCGGCCATTACCGCCCCTCAACCATACCCCTGACCCAATCAACCGCCCCATCAAATGAGGCGTAACATACCGTACAATACCCCGCGCTAATAGCCTCGTTGACCCCCCCCCCCCGTAAAGACAGGTGATGAATGAGCCTAAACTTGTTCGGCTCCTTGTTTGGCCCCACCCCAAAGGGGAAAAACAACCAACTCATATGAAGGGGGGGCGGAGAGAATGGGCACCCCATTCGGCCCAGAGCTACTTCCTACCGCAGTGTATCCGAAACCACTGCAGGGTGACGTAGCGCGGAGCGCCAATTGTTAGGCATGGGGGGGGGGGGGCCACCCCCAGCTTGCAAGGAATGCTAAAACCCTCTGAAAACCCCCCTCCAACGACCGGGCAGCCGCCCTGTCGGGGTGCTACCAAGAAACGGTCGCATCCTCTACACCATCACCGTAGTCCTCCCTCTTACTCGTAAAATCTCCGAGACGTACCTTGCCTTGAAACGGCAGGACCCCCCAAACTTGCAGTTACCCTCATTACACTGCCAGCAGACCCCCTTTTCCATTTCCGGCCGACTACACAGGTTACACAGCCCCCTCCCCCCGAAAACGTTGTGGACGTCCGTGGGACCGACCTGAGCTGCATCCCAAGGCCAAAGCCCTCGGTCTCTCCACCTACATGTCCGGTCCCACCACCCTGCGTTGCCTGAACTGTTCGTCGCAACGGAGCCATCCCGTGCCTCCGTAACACCGATAGGCCTTGCTAATCGCCTCCTGTTAACTGAAAAGTGCCGAACAGTGTTCAGAGTTTTTTTTTTTTTTTCTCACCGAACACGCTGACCCCGATCTAGTATGACTGCGACCACTTCGCAAAAGTCCTGGGTATAAACCTATACCTCCCTTTGCTTCATCTTCCTTTTAGGACTTAGGCTTAACCCTGACCAGGTTAAACTTCCCCAGAGGCAAATGCGCAAATATCTCTACATATTCGCTTTTACAGCCCTTCTCTCTCACCTCCTGCTTAAAATGTGAACCCAAGGGTGCCTCATAACAAGTATACCCTTCCCCCTTTTGCGCCCGACAACCAGACCAGATCCCTCTTTGCGGAGTCTCCCACCGCCTACACCTTAACCCTGGATTGCCCACCGTCACTACCCCCAGCCATACCCCCCTGCCGGCACCCAAGCTGCCGCAGGGCTAACATCGGGATTGTCCCCCCAGCCTGGCTCACCAAAGCTACCAACCCTACCAAACAACCGATACAAACCTGCACCCCCTCCAACCTTTTTCCCGCAGGCACTAGGCCTTACCTCACTACCCCCGCCACTGCGGGCACTACCAAACGACTACGGGGACCCTCCCCCCCGCCCCCCTACCAACACACCAGCATTTTGCAACACAGTAGAAATTGATGAAAACGACTTACCGGGCTGCCTGGAAGCAATCCCAACAGCCGAAACACTCGTCTCCAGCGCTGTAAACTGCGTCCCGGGCACGAACTCCTCCTCCTCGGAACCCGACAGCTCCACTCCGAACGATCTCAGGCTCCTCAGATGATGGCCCACCAGGCGACTCGGGCCTGGCAGCCGAGGGCCCAGAGCTGGCATCACTCACTCTGCGCACTCTGGACCTGTGCACGGATTTCCCCGTCGCTTTTCTGGGTGCTGTACCTCTGCTGCTGTCTCCCGCTCCCCCACGCCCCCTCTCCCCAGGGCTGGATAGGAGGTGGCTAGCCGTGGAAGGCAAGGGGCTAGCCACCGCTGCGATCGATCTCCCTCGCCGAGGCACATAAACCACCGGTGCACAACCGGGGTGAGAGCCCGCAGCAGCCTGTTCCACACGTAGGGCAGGCCTAGCCGCCGCTTTGGAGCCCCCTGGCCGCCCCACCACCGCGCCTCGCCACTGTCCATTTTTGCTGGGGGGCCCGGGCTGGGCTCCCTTCCCTCCTGAGCTGCTTGGTGGATGGCCCCGGGGAGTACCCCCACGGGGGCCGCGGGTGCCTCCCCCCACGGGTGCCCCACCCCCCCCCCCCCCCGCGGGTGCCCCCGCGGGTGCCCCCCCGCGGGTTCCCCCGGCCTGGTTGCTGGCCTGGCTCAGGAGAGGCCAGCAGCAATCCTACCTTACAACTTTTCTCCCCAGACTCTGTTACCCGGGAAAGGAGGGGGGAGAATTTATAGCCTCTCCTTCTCTACACACTGCACCTCTCATGACCACTCCCTTCTGGCTTGTAAGGGTTTATGTTAACCCTGTCATGCCCGGCCCTACGCCTATGGCTTGTTCTTTTGCTCCGGGCCTCTCTTGACAGAAGTACTTGTCCACCAGGCCTATTTTGGCACTTCTCTCCTTCATGTAAAAATCTAAAATTTTTTGCCAGAAAATTAATCAGAACCCCCAAACATTATGGGCCCGATTCACAGAGCGATTACTCCTGTCTATCTCGCGTTAGACTGGAGTACTTTAGAATTACGCGTGTTTTTCCACTACTCTGAAACCTCAAACCATGAAATTACGGCTGCGGGCTTCAATCCGACTGGTTTACGTGTTCGTACGCCTTCAGATCTACGCTGCAATAAAATTGGGTGGAGTTACCGTCGTTTTCCGCATCGGGGTATGCAAATGAGCTTTTGCCGACGATCCACGAAGTTAAGAACGTCAATCGCAATCTCTTACGGCATCTTTAGTCATCTTTTTGCCTCGTAAAGTTATACCAGCTTTTTGCTGGTCTAAAATTAGACAGCCCATGTTAAGTATGGCCGTCGTTCCCGCGTCGAATTTCAACGTTTTCCGACCTCTTTTTTCATTTTTGACGTAAAACCTCCGGGAATAGGAATGTCCGTAAACGACGCTACTCAAACAACGAATGACGTATCGACGTTATTTTGCGCAATGCACGGCGGGAAATTTCTGAACGGAGCATGCGCAGTTCGATCGCCGCGGGACGCGCCTAATTTAAATGCTTCATGCCCCCTAATCGCGTATTTCGATTACGTGGCGAGAAATACACTACGCCGCCGTACCGTAAGCGACAAAATCTACCAGGATTCGTCGTACAGCCTGGTAAAATACGGCAGCGTAGTGTATCTATGATACTCTGCGCCAATGTAATTGTATCTGAATCTGGCCCAATATATTTTGTTTTAGCAGACACCCTAGGGAATAAAATGTCGGTCATTGCAATCATTTTTCAAACGCCTTTTTTTGGAAAGTAAAAAAGTTTCATGAATTAAAAAATAACAAAACAGTAAAGTTAGCTCAATTTTTTTGTATAATGTGAAAGATGATGTTACGCTGAGTAAATAGATACCTAATAAGTCACACTTTAACCACTTAAGACCCGGACCAAAATGCAGGTAAAGGACCTTGCCCCTTTTTGCGATTCGGCACTGCATCGTTTTAACTGACAATTGCGCGGTCGTGCGACGTGGCTCCCAAACAATATTGGCGTCCTTTTTTCCCCACAAATAGAGCTTTCTTTTGGTGGTATTTGATCACCTCTGCGGTTTTTATTTTTTGCGCTATAAACAAAAATAGAGCGACAATTTTAAAAAAAAATCAATATTTTTTACTTTTTGCTATAATAAATATCCCCCAAAAATATATAAAAAAACATTTTTTTTCCTCAGTTTAGGCCGATACGCATTCTTCTACGTATTTTTGGTAAAAAAAATCGCTATAATCGTTTATCGGTTGGTTTTCGCAAAATTTATAGCGTTTACAAAATAAGGGATAGTTTTATTGCATTTTTATTAATCATTTTTTTTTACTACTAATAGCGGCGATCAGCGATTTTTTTCGTGACTGCGACAATATGGCGGACACTTCGGACAATTTTGACACATTTTTGGGACAATTGTCATTTTCACAGCAAAAAATGCATTTAAATTGCATTGTTTACTGTGGAAATTACAGTTGCAGTTTGGGAGTTAACCACAGGTGGCGCTGTAGGGGATGTGTGACCTAATGTGTGTGTTTACAACTGTAGGGGGGTATGACTGTAGGTGTGACGTCATCGATCGCGTCCCCCTATTACAGGGATGACGCAATCGATGCTACGGCCACAGAGAAGCACGGAGAAGCCGTGTGTACACACGGCTCTCCCCGTTCTTCCGCTCCAGGGACGGATCGCCGCACTCCAGCGGCGATCGGGTCTGCGATTCCCGCGGTCCCGGTCCTGGAGCTTCGGACCGGGTCGCGGGCGCGCGCCCGCAACCCACGGCTGGGTACTAAAATCAACGTATATATACGTTGATGTGCCCAGCCGTGCCATTCTGCCAATGTAAATGTGCAGTAGGCGGTCCTTAAGTGGTTAAAATTGCGCACACTCATGGAATGGCACCAAACTTCAGGACTTAAAAATTTCCATAGGCGATGCTTTAATTTTTTTTACAGGTTACTATTTTCGAGTTACAGAGAAGGTCTTGTGCTAGAATTGTTGCACACGCTCTAACGCACGCGACAATACCTCACATGTAGGGTTTGAACGGCTTTTACATATGTGGGCAGGACTTAAATGCGTGTTCGCTTCTGAGCGCGAGCTACCGTGGATATGAGCGTGTTTTTTCAAATTTTATTTTAATTTTACTTAATTTTTTTATTTTTACACTTGTTTTACATATTTTTTTTTTTTATCACTTTTATTCCTATTACAAGGAATGTACACAAACCTTGTAATAGGAATCACTGTGACAGGTCATCTTTATGGAGAGATGTGGGGTCTTATTGACCTTATCCTCCAGGCTTACAAGCATGAGATGGTGAAAAAAATTTCACCGATCTCATGCTGACAGCCGCGATTGCGGCTTTGTCTACTTCCGCGCCCGGGCCTCCGACGGTCATAGAGATGACTGGTGACCACCTGAACCCTTCTATCCTTTACAGCCAAGGAAGCGGCCATTTTAGCCTCTGTTTGATCAGCAGTTGCCATGGTGCTGACCAGTTATAACACCAGCCAGTTGATGACTTGACAGTTCATGGCATGACTTAAATGCTTGCCACATCTTTCCGTGTTTTGGGAAACCAATAAATGAATGGGTTTAGTTCTGCTTTAAAGAGGAAGTAAATCCTTTTTTTTTCCAGCAAAAAAAAAAAAACCTGCAAGAAAAAGGCATAATGAGCTAGTATGCATAGCATACTAGCTCATTATGAATGACTTTCCTGAGATCAAAGCCCCCGAAGAGCTCCTCCTTCCACTCCACCACTGCCGCCGCCATGTTGCCTAATAGTCTCTTCCGTGTATCGCTGTTCCAGCGCTGTGACTGGCCGGAGCGGCCGTGACATGTGCGGGACCGGCAAGATCCCGCGCATGCACGTGGGACGGGCATGCTTCTCATTCATAAAACCGGGACACTAGACATCGGTGCAGAGTTTTCTGCAAATATCTCCTTAACCGGAGATATTTTTTGCACCTACAGGTAAGCCTTAATCTAGACTGATCATTGTTCGTGCATCCTTCTGGCTGCTAGGCCAGGTGAGAGGGGCCTTCAGTGATCTGTACTGTGCACCTGAACCTTCCCCCCTTCATCCTTCTACTTTCCTGCAATTTAAAAGAAAAAGAAAACTCAACAGCCCAAGGTTTTACATCTTGTGTGGACATTGGAGTTCTTTACAGACTTTCTTCCCCTATGATATTGAGGTAACGTGCAAGACCCAAAACTAAACCAGCAGCTCCTACGGGGGTAGTGCTACAGAATAATAAAAAAATATATAATAATACCATTCTAGGTTAGTGACACCAATGTTTTGAAGCCAGGGGACCAGTGTGACAGCCAAGAAAATAGCATATTCAGAAGGAGAAGTTAGCAATGGCTGCCTTTGTATTTCTCTTTAGATTAGAATTCTTCTAAATGCAACAAATCTTTTGACTTCGGGGAAAGCACGGGTTGATCAACAGGTAAATCAAAAGGGCTCTTCCAGCACCATCAACTGGCCAAAATGAATAGTGCAGCTAATGTGCTATGATGGTGACATTTTACAAGACATCACTAAGACCCCTTTCACACTGAAGCGTTTTTACAGCGTTTTAGCGTTAAAAACGCTCATAAAACGCTCTCCATGCATCTCAATGGACCCTTTCACATGCAAGCAGCATCTTTGAAGCAGCTTTTGAGCTCTGAAACAAATACTCCAAAAACGCCCCTCTCCATTGAAATTAATTGAAAGCGCTGTAAAAATGCCTTACCCTTTCACACTGAGGCGTTGAACTGGCGGGGCGTTGAGAAAAGTCCTGCAAGCAGCATCTTTGGAGCAGCTTTTGGGCGTTGAAAAAAACGCTCCAAAAACGCCCCTCTCCATTAAAATAAATTGAAAGCGCTGTAAAAACGCCTTACCCTTTCACACCAAGGCACTGCAAAAACGCCCTAAAACTTTAGGGTCTTAGTGGTGCTTTACCAGCACATTGGACTTGCAGATAAGGCTTCGCTGGAATAACGCTGGAATAACGCTCGAAAAACGCCCCAGTGTGAAAGGGTCCTTAAAGCAGAGTTTCAGTAATTTTTGTGGTTATTAAAAGTTAGCAGCTGTATAAAGTGTAGCTGCTGACTTCTAATAAACACACACTCACCTGTCCCAGGATCCAGCGTTATGGTTGCCCGAACCCTCAATTCTCTTTCACTCTTCTCCCCAGTGCTGGCATTACAACTGTGGGCACCCAGCTATGACAGCTTATGGCTTCACAGCCGGGTACACACGTGCTTCCTGAATGGTCGGGCAATCTTCTGAGATGTGCACCAGAAGACTGCAGGGAGGGGAAGGAGAACTTCCGCTTGGATCGCCTAGGCAGTCTGAGCAGAAGAGGGCACCTGTCAAAACTAGCTGACCGTTCCCCCCAAATAAATGACTTGCCAAATGTGGCATAGGAGGGGGGAGGAGTGCTTAAAGTGTAACTTCCCCTTTTTGGTGGAGCTTTGCCTTAAAGTGTTACTAAACCCAGGACCCTGCACTCACTATATCTGGTTTACCACAGTACACAGAACATGGAAATGCAATTATTTTAGTAAACATAAACTGCTGAATATCTTTCTCATCAACAGTATATAGCAGTCTGTTGCCTTCTATCAGTGTCTGGTTAAAGCTTGTAGAAGGAGTTTTCATTCTACTCTGATTGTCCTATAAGGCTGCAGGACCCCTGACTCTCTGTCTGGACAGTTTTGATTGGCCCTGCGCTGATCACATGCACTCTTCCAAGAAAATACACACCAAACTGAGCATGTGCAGAGTGACTCCAAAGACTCTGTCTTATCAAGGGATAGATTGGGGACAGTGGAAGCAGAGGATCAGAGATGACGAGATCAAACAGCTTTTTTATACAATGCAGAGGATTACCCCTTAGGTTCCACAGTGAGTATAGCAAGCATGCTTTACTGCATATACACACTGATTTTACTGTTGTGGTTTTAGTAACACTTTAAAGCAGAACCTCACCTTATACAGGTAATCTGCTTTAAAAAAAAACCACCCCCCCCCCCCACCCCCAACCTCCCAACCTCCCTGCCTGCCACCTCTCATCACAAAGCACAGCATGACACAAGCATGCACAGTGGAAAGCCAGTTTACTACAGTTAGCATGGCGGGGCTAGAGACCCAAAGACCGGTGAAGAATCAACCTGGGTGAGGACAGCACTGGATCCCTGGACAGGTAGGTGTCCATTTATTCAAAGTCAGGTATTTGGCACCATCCAAGGGACTAAAAAGTAACAAACATATAAATGTATAAAAATTTCCAGGTTACATAAAAGTCCAAAGTAAAAGTCTATAAGTAAATAAGTCCAAGAGTCTGTAACACTTATGGCCATAGCTCCCAACTGTCCCTGATTTCAAAGGACTGTCCCCGATTTGGAACAAAGTCCCTCTTTCCTCCTCATTTGTCCCTCATGTTAGTCTGATCCATATAGTTGTATATAAAATGCACTTTTAATCTTTCAAAAGTGTTTCCCAGTGCTAAATGTTTCACCCAATTTCTAAATTGCTGCATTTGTAAATTTTAAAAGCCAATATAAAGGAATACTAGTTGTAAAAAGAAACCACTTGTGGGTTTGTATAATTCTCCTCTAACCACTTACCGCCCTGGCCTATAGCTGAATGATGGCAGGCGGTAGTTGCCTTATCCTGACTGGAGGTCATATGATGTGCAGCAGGATAACAGCCGACGTGCGCCCGTGGGGGCGTGCATCGCGGTGATCGGTGGTGCAGTGTGTCATTCTGCCACTCCTAAGACAGCAGGGACCAGTGAGGACGCGCAGCCCAACTTGCGCTTCACTTCCTGATTCCCTTACCAAAGATGGTGGCGCCTCCACCCAAGAGCCGAGGGACAGGTCAAAAAAAAATTATATATATATATTTTTAGCAGAGACCCTAGAGAACAAAATGGCGGCTGTTATATTTTATGTCACACTGTATTTGCGCAGCAAGTTCTTTGGAAAAAATACACTTCAATCTTTTATTTTTTTTAAAGCAGTAAAGTTAGGCCAATTTTTTTGTAGAATGTGAAAGATGATGTTACGCCGAGTAAATAGATATTTAACGCTTTAAAATTTGAGCACAATTGTAGAATAGCAACTAACTACTGTACTTAAAAATCTCCATATGCAATGCTTGAATTTTAACGGTTAACTGTTTAGAGTTACAGAGGAGGTCTTGCACCAGAATTATTGCTCTCACTCTAACGATCGCAGCGATACCTCACATGTGTGATTCGCACACTGTTTACATTTGTGGGCGCGAGGAAAGTGGCACTTTAAAAAAAAAAAAAAAATTCTTATTTATTGTAAACATCCCTTGAGACAGTAATAGGTAGTGACAGGTACTATTTATGGAGGAACCCCAAACCCCTCCTCTGCATTTCAAAGTATTCAAAACGCCAAGATCTGCGTTTTTGAATATTTTGGATTTTTTTAAATGGCGCCCTTGGCTGCCGAGTAAACCAGAAGTGACGTTGTGACGTCGCTTCTCGGTTACTACATCAGAGACCCATTCAAAGCCAGTTCTGGCTTTGTTCGGGACTCCGGCCAGCTGGCAGATGTGTCGGCTGGTCGCTTGGGTCTCCCTTGGGACATCCTCTTCAGCTGCTTGTAATAACAGCCAAGGGTCTGCTTAGTACAAGAAAGAAAGGAAAGCCCGGAGTGACATGACAAAAAAGACAAATAACGGAGGGCTGGGCATGACTGTGTGAGGAGTAGTGCAACAAAGGGTTAAGGAAGGAAGGAGTGGCTGTAGGAGCTCTGGTGACTGGGTAGGAGGAACCCCCTTTATAAAGGGGGGTGGGGGCACACATGGGACATTCAAGGAAGTGTAGCACGCTGGGAGGCAGGTTTTTCCCTGTTTCCAGCTTTTCATTGAGAAGACAGATTGGGGACATTAAGGCTGGGTTCACACTTGTGAGGTGTGTATTTCAGCTTTTTATCTCTGCAGATAGATAAGAGAAGTGTTCAGCAGATTAGCTCTGTTTGCTGAGAATTTGGAGACCTGGGGGAAGTTCTGAGTGAGAGGAGAGTGGGGGAGAAGTGTATTGAGCTGAATGAGAGAAATTCCTGTAGAGAACTGAACACATCTGAGAATCAGCTGTGTACCCATAGAAGATAATGGGACTGAATTCGCACCTGAGCCGCACCGCAAGGCCCCCACAACGCAGAACAAAATGTTCTGCGTATTAGATGCGGTTTAAGCCGCAACCAATTCGCACAGGTTTGAGCCCGGCCTTAGGCGGCGTCTGCTTCACAAACACCCCCGGAGGGCTTGATTCACAGGTGGGTGGCTGTATGGGACGAGGCGGGGGGGGGGGGGGGTCGGGTACAACCACGTTGGGGTCCCCACGCGCTCGGCGGCCGCAGGTTTTTATTGTTGCTTCCCAAGGCCCAGGCCTCAAACACGGCGGATCTACAGGAGCCCCCAGGTGGATCCTCTGCCCCCGCCGGCCTAGCGTCTGGGTGCAGTGGGCGGGGCGTTGGGCAGTAATGGCGCCCGATCCTCGTCCACATGGTTACAGCCTGTTGCAAACCCACCCCCCCCCCCCCCCCACGGCAGAGGAATGCATTTTTCGGCCGGGGAGTATGGCGGACGCAATCCGCCGCTTAGTCTGAGCCCGGTAGGCGGGGCTTCGGGCCGGAATGGCGCCCGATCCTCGCCACGCGGAGGAACAGCCGGGGGGTCGTTCAGGATCGCGACCACCGGTTCCAGGGCAGTGGGGAGGCCGGAGTCCCCGGATCGGAGAAGGGAGGTCGAGCGGAGGTCCGTCGGTGGGAGCAGCGGAACGGAGACGTCCACGGCCGGGTCGAGTGGTAGAGGACGATCCGCCGGGAGGCTGGGATCTTCGGCCTCCAGGCCTTCCGTGCCTGGGAGGCAGATGTCAGCAAGGACGCCGGCCTCGGAAGATCGTTTGGAGGGGGAGGCATCAGGATCGTAGGAAGAGGGTCGCATGGATGAATCGCCTGCGGTGGAGTTGCCGGTGACGGCTGTGGGGGACGTTCCCGGCCAGCCTGGTGAGTCCACTAACAATACGTTTGGGGAATTTTTGTTACTGCAGGGTGTTCGCTGGTGGGGGGTGGGGGTCCCCCTGTAATTGGGGTAATATGGGGGGGGGTAATGTTTGCCGACAACCAGGGGCCCCGGGGGGGTGGGAGTGTTGCCTGCTGCCCAGGGTTCCCCTGGGGGGGGGCTTACAGGATTTGTTGTGTGTTAATTTTTGGGACCTGGTACAGCGTTGCCGGGGGGGGGGGGGGGGGACACCATCTCAGGCGGCACCCTGGGTTAGGGGATCGGCTTGGGGGGGTTCCTGTGGCTGTTGGGGTACCTCCGCCGGTGGGGGGGAGGTACGTGGGTGGTGCAGGACAGTAGTTCCTGACGTGACACGGGGCGTTAGAAGACGGGGGGGGGTCAGGACGGACGTGGTACGGATGGCTGATGCGGCCGAAGGTGAGTTTTATATATGTATGCTTGGGGGGCCGCTGGGGGGCTCATCTGAAGCAGGAGGTCAGGGGAAAAATTGAAAAAGGTGAGTATGCGGAGATTCTTTCCCTGTTGCTTTTGGAGAAGTTTAATTTGGATAGGGTGAAGCCAGACAGTTTTTGGAAAAGGATGACGAGGTGAAGAGAAGGTAGGGGTGATTCCTAGTACGTTCGGCGATTGGTTGCAGCGCCTTGGGGAGAAGAGCCCGGAGCACTGTTCTGCGTTTTTCTGCTATATGGACGCTATGTGGGAAGCTTATCGGGTATATGGGGGGTTAAAGTATGACGAGCAGTTTCATCAGCGGCGGGCTGGGCGCCCTACATTGCGATGGGACCACAAAGATATCAGTTTGTGGATACGGATGATTTCCGCGCCCCAGTCTAATCCTCAGTTTTTCAGGGCGGGGCCAAGGGTACGCCCCCTTTTGGATCGCCGGCCGGGAAAAAAATGGGGGGGTGTGTTGGGAGAACAACGCCAGTGAGGGGGGAAAAGGAGGGGACCTTTTTCGCGTAGATACCCAGACAGGGCGGCGGCGCCGCTGCTCGTGGAGGAGTTTATCCGAGGGATTTGTCATTCCCTGTTCTTTGTCGAAGGTGCAGGGGGATCGTGATTCACTCGGGGGCAATGGAGGGTATGCTGCTAGGGGAAAAGGTGGAGGACCTCCGGCTGGTGTTCCGGGGGGATGTTGGGGTGGAATGAGGTTCAGCTAAGGGAGTTGCAGTCACTGCTAGGTAAGTTGACCTTCGCCTGCCGTATCATTCCCATGGGCAGGGTGTTCTGCGGACGGCTGTCGGCAGGTACAGTGGGGACAGGGCCCCCGACGCCTTCCATTCGCTGGTCAGGGGAATGTAAGGTGGATCTGCAGGTGTGGCACACCTTCTGGGAAGAGTACAATGGGCGGGCGTTTTGTATGTCGGGGCCGGTGAGGAACTTTGATTGGTAGATCGTCAGGGACGTGGCGGGCTCCATGGGTTACGGGGGCTTTCTTCAGGGGACAATGGAGCGGGGAGGCGTGACCGGAGTCCTGGGGGGCGGCGTGTTTTTAAAAGGAACCTGGTGCTGCTGGAGCTCTGTCATGTGGTGGTAGTGATCGAGCTGTGACAATATGGGGTTGGTGGAAGTTATCAACCGAGTTTCCGGATCCTCGTTGCCGGTGGTTCGGTTGCTGCGCCACCTCGTGTTGCGCTGTTTACACTGGAACATCTTTCTGTACGCTAGGCACATTCCGGGGTGTAGACAACAGACTCGCTAAAGCTCGGTTTTTCAGTGGGACAAGTCAGAGAGCTGGCTATGCAGGAAGACAGAGGAGGGGCCCCAGGCCCGGCGGGGATGTGGGGCATTGCATTGGGGTCACCACAAGCTGGCTTAGGAGGTCGGTGAGTGGGCCGATATGGGCGGCGTACGCGAAGGTAAGGGACGAATGGTCTGTGTTAAAACGGCGGATGGATGCCGAGCTGGGGGAGGTGGAGCTGGGTTGGTTGGTGGTGTATTTTGCGGCTGGACAGATGGAAAAAAGGGGGGGTAAAACAGGCGGGTAAGGATTACAGAAAAGTCACGTTCTTAGGGAACGGCGGGGACCGGTGAATTTTCGATTTTGCGGAAGATTTGTGGCGTTTTGGGGGACATCCAGTTATTTTTACTCCATACGGTTTTGTGGTGGCGTTTTTTTTCAAATTTTTAGGGTGGGTGAGTTGGTTAGCCCTTCCAGATGGGTGGCGGGAGGTCTAATGGTAGAGGATGTGGAGTTGGTGGAGGACAGCGTGGTTTTCGTTTTTGTGGGTCCAAAACGGATCAGAGGGAAAAAGGGGGTGGATGCGTTTGTATCCTTTGCTGGGTTCGGGGGGTCTGCCCTCTGCGGACGGTGCAGGAGTTTAACGATACGCCCTGGGTTGGAGGGGCCCTTCTTTATGCATGGGGATGGTTCGTTTGTGTCACGGTTTGTTGGGACAGGTGTGTAAGAAATGTCTGACAACGGCTGGGTTTGCTGAGTTACAATTTACCTCACACGCCTTCCGCATCGGGGCGGCCAGGTGCGGGTTGGATAAGGTGGCGGTCAAAAAGGATCGGGTGGTGGGGAATCTAGAAGATTTCGTTCTTGTGTGTGCCAACACATGGCGCTGGATTGAGGTGTGGTGGTGAGGTATGGACTGGAGGAGGTGGGTTCATGATATTCCGGAGGGTCGTGGCATGATTATCACTGTTGTTATTTGTTTTCAGAGGGAGGTCACTCACACCGCGTGTGGATCATGGGGCATTATTCTGTTTGCAAGGGGGGGCAAGGAGAGTGGATGCTAGGCCCGGATGTAGACAGTTGAGGATTTCCAGGCGGGAGGTGAGAATTCGTTGGCTGGCGGTTTCCTGGGATGAGGTAGGGCAGGGTGCTGCCGGAGGTGCAGCGCTATGCCCGGCTCGACCGGCTGCCCGACGTGTCAGTTTTACACGTGTGGGGCAATGACCTTGGGGGTTCGGTCGATGGGGGATTTTATCTCCGCTGTTAAGGCGGACATACTCATGTTCAGGGCAGCTTTTCCAGGGATGTTGCGGGTGTGGCCTGACATAGTAGCTCGGACCACATGGTGCATGGCAAGGTCAGTGGCTAGCAAGAGGAACAAGGTGGTGGGGAGGTTTGTGGCTAAGCACGGGGGTTGGTTGTTCGTTACACGGAGTTGGAGGTTAATGTGGGTCTGTACCTGCTTGTAGATGGTGTTCACCTAACCGTTGTGGGTATGGATTTGTGGGTACTAGGTTACAGGAGGGGATCTAGAGGGCCCTGCGGGTGTGGAGGGGTCCGTAAGGGAAAGGGGGTTCCCCTTCCGGCCTGTGGCGGTGTCCTTTGGTCTTTGATGGTGACAGTTAACAGATGGAATGGAAATGGTGGGGGGGCTCATCGGTGGGATGGCCCCCGTATGGTGTTATTCCAGTGGAACGGTGTCCGCTGGAATACGGTTATGGTACACTGCGGTGTAAAAAGGGGGTGTCTCCGAGCTGGAGTCGGCTGGGGGCCGGATATGGTAATGGTAACGCAGTGTAATGGAAAATAAAAAGGTTTAAGTGGGGTTGCTGTCAAAGACCAAATTGGACGGGTGTTAATAAAGTTATTTGGGTTAAATGTTAATGAATAAAGTTTTGTTTACTTGGAATTAGTTAATTGGATTTAAATATTTAATTTGGTTTGAAAAAATAAATAGGCTGTCGTGGCCGAGTTTACTCCAACTCCTGTGTCTATCTCGTTAATGGGTAAATGGAAAAATGTTTAAAGAATTTGGGGGGTTCTAAAGGTGGGGAGAAAAAGGTTGGACTATCTAATCTACACTAGTCAAGGAAAGCCCGGAGTGACATGACAAAAAAGACAAATAACGGAGGGCTGGGCATGACTGTGTGAGGAGTAGTGCAACAAAGGGTTAAGGAAGGAAGGAGTGGCTGTAGGAGCTCTGGTGACTGGGTAGGAGGAACCCCCTTTATAAAGGGGGGTGGGGGCACACGTGGGACATTCAAGGAAGTGTAGCACGCTGGGAGGCAGGTTTTCCCACCCACCCTCCCTGTTTTTGTGGTATGTTTGGTGTTGTGCGTCTGTTTTCTTTTCTTTCAGATTCAGAAGAGGGGTCATCACGACAGTGTTGGCGGTGTCCTTCGGTCTTGGATGGTGGCGGTTAACAGATGGAATGGAAATGGTGGGGGGGGGGGCTCATCGGTGGGATGGCCCCCTTTATGGTGTTATTCCAGTGGAACGGTGTCCGCTGGAATATGGTTAGGGTACACTGGTAAAAAGGGGGTGTCTCCGAGCTGGAGTCGGCTGGGGGCCGGAGATGGTAATGATAATGCGGTGTAACGGAAAATAAAAAAGGTTTACGTGGGGGTGCTACCCAACCTCCTGTTTTGTGGTATTTTGGTGTTGTGCGTCTGTTTTCTTTTCTTTCAGGTTCTGAAGAAAGGTTGTCATGACAGTGTTGGCGGTGTCCTTTGGTCTTTGATGGTGACAGTTAACAGATGGAATGGAAATGGTGGGGGGGCTCATCGGTGGGATGGCCCCCGTATGGTGTTATTCCAGTGGAACGGTGTCCGCTGGAATACGGTTATGGTACACTGCGGTGTAAAAAGGGGGTGTCTCCGAGCTGGAGTCGGCTGGGGGCCGGATATGGTAATGGTAACGCAGTGTAATGGAAAATAAAAAGGTTTAAGTGGGGTTGCTGTCAAAGACCAAATTGGACGGGTGTTAATAAAGTTATTTGGGTTAAATGTTAATGAATAAAGTTTTGTTTACTTGGAATTAGTTAATTGGATTTAAATATTTAATTTGGTTTGAAAAAATAAATAGGCTGTCGTGGCCGAGTTTACTCCAACTCCTGTGTCTATCTCGTTAATGGGTAAATGGAAAAATGTTTAAAGAATTTGGGGGGTTCTAAAGGTGGGGAGAAAAAGGTTGGACTATCTAATCTACACTAGTCAAGCCCCATAGTAAGGGGAACCCAGGCGGAGGGGCCACATGACTGGGGGAACACTGTGCGGTGCACACACAGGATAGGGAAGTGAGGTATTAGGGGTGGGGTTACCTAGCACGAGGAGGGTTAGTTAAATGTAGTGGGTGGGCGGGGCTGGTCATTCTGGGGCCTTTCCATGGAAGAGGTTACCCACAGACTGTTTTTTTTTTCTGTGCTGTTATCTCACCCATGGATCACCCCCTGGGATCGGGGGAAGGTAGGTGCAGCCCCCCCTCCACGCCGCACCTGGCGGTCCCGTCCATCGGGGGGGGGGGTGCCGCCCAGGACTTTTCAGCACTGGTGTCCCCTGTGATCCGCGCCCCCCCCCGCGATTCGCGGCCCCCACCCGCGATTCTCGGGGGTGCCGGGGGTGGCACAGGTGAGTACAGTTCCGGGGGTAGCGCCAGGTGTGACGGCGGATGGCGTACGGTGGGCTGATGCGGCCCGGTGTGAGGTATTTATTTGTTTTGATGGGCCCCTTGGGTCTCATTTGAAGGCAGAGGAAAGAGCAGATTTGGATTTTGCGGGGGATTTTGAGGGGGATTTTGCGGTAGTATTCTCGTTGCTTCCGCTGGGGTAGTTTATCTTGGATAAGGTCCGACATGATATGGGTAAATCGGAGGAGGAGGAAAAGCAGCGTTTTTTCGCATTATTCTTTGGTCGTTTGCGAATTGGGCACAGGCGTGTGACATTTTGGCGAGGGTAATTAGGGAATGGTGCCGCAGAATTGCATGGGCTTGTTTTGCTATATTGTTGTCATCAGTGAGGCAGAGAGGGTGTACAGGCAAAAGGTTATCGCCTTGTGTATGGGGCTTATGACTCAGGCCAGGGCGGGGCCGTAGCCCTTTCGGGAAGGGTCGGGGGAGCTCAGGCCTTCTCGCCGTCGGTCACTTAACGCAAGAGGTTCTGCTGGCAATTTAATTAGGGCTCCTGGAAATTCTGGGTTTCTTGTTTCCGCCACGAGTGTTCTGGTTGTGGGGGAGCCCACCCCTCGTCAAAGTGCTGCAAGAAAGGAAAGAAGCTAAGTGACGCTGGAAAAAGGGAGGACCAGTGAAAGTGGAGGAGATGGCGCCATATTTACGTAGGTACCCGAATAGGATAGCGGCGTGGGCATTGTGGTTGGGGTTTTTGAAGTAGGGTTTCCCAATTCCCAGTGATTTGTAAGAAATCCCTTCTTTGGCGTCCCTTCTTTGGAGTGAATTGGTGCTTTTTACGACTACCCGGAGGTGGTTACTGAAAAGCTCCGGAAGGAGGTGGTATTGAGCAGGATGGCGGGGCCATTGTTGCCCCGCCCGTTGGAGACGTGGGTGTTTCTCCACTGGGGTAGTGCCGAAGCGTGAGCCGAATCAGTTTTGGATCATCCATCCTCTCTCTCACCCCAAAAAATAGGGTCGGTAATGATGCATTAGCCTGCCCTGTGTAAGGTGTCGGATGCATCTTTCGTTGTGGCGGGGTGCAGGGCCCAGTGTTTTCGGGGGGCCTTGTTGGCCATGATCGGCATTTCGGCTGTTGCCGGTTCACCCGGATGATGTGCGTTTTGTGGGCTGACTGGCTTGGCGTTTGTGTTGCATTATCTCGATGATTTTTTGGGGGTCGGTCCGTCGAATGACCGGACCTGCCTTATTTTACTTACCACCATTCAGCAGGTGTTCAAGGTGTTTGGGGTCCCGCTGGCTCAGGATAAATGAAAAGGGAGGGTGATCGAATTGAAAACATTTTGGGCATTATCATTGATTCGGTTAGGATGGAATGCCGGCTTTCAGAAGACAAGCTGGGGAACTGCGTGAGTCAATCGCGGTGGAGGCGCGTTGTGCGAAAGTCAAGTTACAGATTTGCGGTCTTTATTGGGAAAGCTCAACTTTGCTTGCCGCATCATGATAATGGGGAGAGTTTTTCTACAGTTTTTGTCCGCTGCCATGGCGGGTGTTAGAGCTCCGCATCACTTTGTGCAGTTGGGTCGAGAGCAAAGGGAGGATTTGAAGGTACTGGACTCATTTTTGGAGCAATACAACAGAAAATCATGGTGGTTGGCTCCGGTGGTCCCAGTGAGTGAATTGGTGCTTTTTACTGATGCGGCTGGGTTAGTAGGTTTGTTGCGGTCTACTTTGAGGGTATGTGGTGCGCTGGTCGGTGGCCAGAGCAACTGGCCAGTTCGCATTGATCAGTAATTTGAGGCTGCTGCCGTTGTTCCCGATAGTGTTGGCGGTTGAGCTGTGGGGGGCGGTGTTAGGAACTGGAAGGTTCGCTTTCATCGTGATAGTTTGGGGGTAGTACAGGCCATTTCTCCCCTGACAGCTTCGTCTTTGCCTGTAATTCGTTACTGCGTGGTTTGGTTTTAAACTGTTGGGTGCTGAATATTGTTGTGGGTGCAGTGCATGTCCCTAGGGTCTAATATCAGGTGGCTGTTGCGCACACTCGTTTACAGTGGGACTGATTCCGGCAGCTGGCGCCGGAGGCAGAGCAGGAGGGGATTCCGTCCCCAGTGGCTTGTGGGACCTTATGTTGGAACGGTGATGGCTCTAGTTCGGAGGTCAGTGGCTGACTCCACTTGGGGGTCGTATGAGCATGTTGGGCAGGAGTGGCATGGCCTGGTGAGTGATCTTGAGGTTGGTTCCTCGGTTATCTTTTACTTTGCTTCACTGAACAAAATAATGGCTGGATTGGCATGCCTTTTCAATTGAATGGGGTGTTGCGCGGTTATAGTAAATGTCGGGTCAGGCCGGATTCCAGGAGGCCGGTTTCTTGGCATATGTTGTAGGTTCTTGTGGGTGTTTTGCCTTAGGTGTGCTCTTCAAACATTGAGGTTCAGTTGTTTCGGACAGCGTTTTTGTTGGCAATATTTGGGGCTTTACGGGTGGGGAATTGGTCAGCCCTGCTAAGGCGGATGCAGGGGGATGCATATATCCGATGTGACGGTGCTCGCTGATTCGGTCACGTTGTTCGTGCGAAGGTCAATAAACCGATCAATTGGGCAAGGGTAACAAGGTGGTTCTGAAAAAAGTGTCGGGGGCTGGGGGTGTGCCCGATGGAAGTGGTTCGGGAATGGTTAGGTACACGGCCTCCAGGGATGGGGTCTGCCCCTTGTCTCGGGAATGGGCTGCCTTTGTCCAGGCATCAATTTGAGGCAGTTTTTTAAACGATGTTTGGGGACGGGAGGTTTTCAATTTGCTGGACTACTCTTCTCATTCATTTAGGATTGGGGCGGCAACGGGAGGCTCGCGTTGGGGCTTGAACGTTGAGACCCTGCAGCGGATAGGTTGTGGGGAGTCCCGCCGGTTCAGGTTGTATGGCTGACCGCAACTGTTATAAGGGGGGGCAGTGGGTTAGGCATTCCTTACCCTGTTCTCACGTCTTGGGTGTTATGTGTCAGTACGTCAATGCTTGTTCTGGGTGTGTGGTTTGTTCTGTGTGGTTGTGTGAATCTTTTATGTTTAATTCTCTGTTTCTGGTATTTCCCCGTTTTGTTTCTTTCAGGCCTGGTATGCTTGATATATATCTTGGGCCACTCCTGGGTTCAGTGGGGGGCCAAGAGGGAGATGGTTAGGGGAGGAGGCAGACAGATGGGTTCTACTAGGGAAGAAGCCAGGGTGAGTTATATCGGGATTTCCTGCATGCTCTGGTCCAGGGTTATGCCGGAAGTTCGGAATTATGCGAGATTGGACAGGCCCCCTTATGTGCTGTTGGTTCATGTCTGGGGGCAATGACCTTTGCCTTATGGCGTCTCGTGATTTGATACAGGATATTACATGGTACTTCATGTGCTTACGCAGTGTGCTTCTTGATACTTTAGTCCTGTGGTCAGAAATGGAGCCCAGAGGGGTCCCCGGTCGGTAGTCAGGATTAACAAAGCCAGAATTAAGGCCAATAAGGTGGTCTCCAAGTTCCTCATCCGTGGTGGGGGGTTGGTTGTTCGCCATTGCGAACTGAAAGTGGTTTTGGTCTTTACTTTAGGGGTGGTGGGTATTGATATGTGGGTCCTGGGGGCTCCAGGATGGGTTACAACGTGCCTTAGGGCTGTGGCGGGCCGCACACATGTGAGGTGTCACCGTGTGCGTCTGTGGCATTGGTCTGGGGTTCCTGAGGGTTGGGTGGTGGTTGGTATATATATATGGGATGTATATACCTGAGATTGTTGGTAGGAGTTGGGGCCTGTCATGGGATGGGCACCTTCCCTCTCTGGTTTGGTGGGGGCTACTGGTCAATCGTGCTGAAGAGTGGAATGAAGGAGGAAGTCATTGTCTCGTGAGCTGATTGGAGCACAGCTAGAGGCCAGGATGCTTCCTGATGGAGTACAGCCGATTACCTAGCACTTTTTCTTTCCCTTCTCTCAGGAACCCCTCGTTTACAGCAGTTTTGTATAATTGTTGTGTTTGAGTTAAAATAGAATACATTTGGTAAATGTATATATGAAGTTTTATAAAGATATATATATATTTATAAATGGTATTTTATTAAAGTTATTTTAATATTTAACTTTTGGTATTAAATAAAGGGGCCTTTAGTGGCCATTTAATCCAGAAGGTGTTGCGTGGTTTATATAGTGGGTTAAGAGGTTTTGGGGTTTGTTATTGGTTTAAGTAGCAAAGACAATAGTAGTACACCAGTCAAGAAAGCCCCATAGTAAGGGGAACCCAGGCGGAGGGGCCACATGACTGGGGGAACACTGTGCGGTGCACACACAGGATAGGGAAGTGAGGTATTAGGGGTGGGGTTACCTAGCACGAGGAGGGTTAGTTAAATGTAGTGGGTGGGCGGGGCTGGTCATTCTGGGGCCTTTCCATGGAAGAGGTTACCCACAGACTGTTTTTTCCCTCCCTCCCTCCCTGTGGAAGTGTCTGGTATGGGTATTTGTTTTTCATGTTATTTTTGTGTTTCAGGTGGACGTTGGCATTGGTCTGGGGTTCCTGAGGGTTGGGTGGTGGTTGGTATATATATATATGGGATCAGTGCTTTAAGTGGGCCGGAATGCGGCGGTACTCAGTACCGCCACTTCCAAAAATGGCCCTGGAGAGTACCAGCACCTCTCCGTGCGCCCAGTACGTGGGTTTCCCGTACCGGAACGCACTGGCGTAGCGGGGGGGGCTCCTGCACCGGGCGAAAAATCCTGGCGTCCGCAGAAGCCGCCGCCACCGCCGCCGCCTTAGGAAAGGCTGCGGCTTTGGCCTAGCTCTGGAGCTATCGGCCATCTTGGTACACCCGGCGGCGGCACGCGATGAGTTTTTTTTCAGCCCTTCCGCCTGGTTGGCTGGTGGAACTGTCTGTCTCCCTTGATGTGGGAGTGGCGGGAAACACCAGCCAACTAGGCAAAAGGGCTAAAAAAAAACTGATAACGGCGCAGGAGATTGGCGGGCGGTGGAGTGGGAGGCGCTGTACCTCTGTGCTGCGCTGATTGGCCTGGAAGTTGGGACATGTGTTTACAGCGCGGCGGCGGCGGCGGCAAGTTTCTACATCTCCAGCAAGGTAAGCAAAACACTCTCCTGTACCACAGGGGAGAGAGAGAAGGGGGGGGGGGGGGGTCGGTGTAAATCTAAAGGGGTGCACTGCCTGATCCCCACCTATCCACCTCAGAGCCTGTCATTTTAGTAAGACTGCTGGGACTTGTAGTTCTCCATCTTCTCCTGGGGCTCATGGAGATTGGAGAACTACAAGTCCCAGCATGTTATACATACAATGAGGCTCTGAGGTGGATGGGTGTGGATTGCATGCACCTGAGCCCCAGGAGAAGATGGAGAACTACAAGTCCCAGCAGGTTATAATATAAGGCTCCGAGGTGGATGGATGTCTGGACACCCATCCATCTCGGAGCCTTATATTATAACCTGCTGGGACTTGTAGTTCTATAATATACAGTATATATTTATAAATGGTATTTTATTAAAATTATTTTAATATTTACCTTTTGGTATTAAATAAAGGGGCCTTTAGTGGCCATTTAATCCAGAAGGTGTTGCGTGGTTTATATAGGGGGTTAAGAGGTTTTGGGGTTTGTTATTGGTTTAAGTAGCAAAAACGGTACCAGGGTATCACTCCGGTACAACCACTTCAGCAAAATGATGTACAGGTATGTGATTTTGTGAGAAGTGGTTAGGAAGAGGGCACTCCTGCCCTCAATCTATCCATTATTATATATGTGCTCCTACTATGGAGGCTCTCAAAATGTATCGAGTTAGGACCGCAGATAGTGTTGAGGTGCCTTGTCGTGACCTCTCCAGCTTACGCACGTATTTGCAAATGTGTGCAAACAAAACCCTTGTTTTTAACGTGAACTGTTAGAACGGACAATTCAGTTTGTTGCAGGCTGGCTGGTGAGTTGAGCAGGGAAAATTTTCTTAGTTGGTGTTTGACATGCGTCGCCCTTCCATGTGCTCCTTGCTGTTATGGGCCAGTTATAAGTTGTGGGAGTTGCCGTTATACATATATAAAACCTTTATCCCAAAAGCAGTGGTGGCTGGTGGCAAACAACCACCCCCGGTCGGCTGGCAGTGAACCCCCCTGCTCCAGCCCCACACTTACCCTATGTAGGTTGCGAGCGAGCAGCACTCCTATGGGCAACGGGCAGCGGCTTCTATTGCGTCTCCTCTGCATCACGACGGCTTTTGCCGTGCGTCTCCTCCCTTCTCCTCCTAGGCGTCCAATAGGATTGCATGTCCTTTCAGCCAATCGGGTGACAGGTTTCAGGACCTGCTTCTTGATTGGCCAGGAGGAGGATCAGTGTGGCATTAGCAAATAATTTGCCATTGTCACACAACTGGGTGAGCTTGGAGCGCAATGATCTGCGCCCCAAGCTAGCCCTTTTTTGAAGCCCATTGGAATCCATGGTTCAGCATCCTGCATGTAGATCAGGGGGCCAGACTGCCCAAAAGGAACAAAACAGCTTCTGTAACTGCTTATGAAGTGTTAGCTGGAGTTTGGCTTAAATTATTTTAGTGTATCCAAATCTGCTAATACATCTAACACTCCCTTCCACGCAGACTGACAAGGCACTTTAATACAGGAGGGGTGTTACTGGCCGGATCACCAGGGGAAAACAGAGGGTAAAATGCATAAAAAAAAAAGAAAACAAATGCAGCCATCACATCTAATAATTGGTGAGTTTCAATATATTGCCTTTTTGGTTTAGTACCGCTTTAAACACAGTCGCACAGGTTGGCAAAAGTATGCAGCAATGTATACTTATGTGAACTTGTTTCTAGGGTTGTCACGATACCGATATCGGTATCGGGACCGATACTGAGCATTTGCTGGAGAACTTGTACTCCCGCAAATGCCCCCGATGCCAGATCCGATACTACCCCCCCCCCCCCTGCCGCCGCCGCTGCCGCAACGGGGGACATGGCTGCATATATGGGGGACATGGCTGCATATGTGGGGGACATGGCTGCATATGTGGGGGACATGGCTGCATATGTGGGGGACATGGCTGCATATGTGGGGGACATGGCTGAATATATGGGGGGCATGGCTGCATATGTAGGGGACATGGCTGCATTTGGGGACACATTTAAAAAAAAGTATCAGTATTCAGAATCGGCGAGTACTTGAAAAAAAGTATCGGTACTTGTACTCGGTCCTAAAAAAGTGGTATCGGGACAACCCTACTTGTTTCTTTAAAAAAGATAAAGCAATTTTTAAGTCTTGCTTGGCACCCGTGCCACGCTTTCACACCCTAAATTCACGCCACCACCAGTTCTCCCTGGACTCTCCACTCACTTGCCCATCACAGTGTACAGAGTGTATCCCCCCCCACCCTTTTTCCAACGTGTCACAGGCCCCCCTCCTTGTGCTGTGCCCACACGTAAGACAATGATAGCACACTTAAATTAATTGGGTGAGGGTCAGGTGACACAGGAATTTCATATAATATCCGTGCCCTGGGAACAGACACCTGATCCGCCCGGTCACACAGCAGCCTCACACCGTCCCTCGCCTTTCATCGGCACAATGACACTGGCGAATGCATCTGTAAACAGTCCCCAGGGCTTACTACTAATTATACCCAGCGTGGCGGTTCAGATTCCCGCGGGAAGCTCTTTATGCGCAGACGGTTTAATGGTTACAGGACGACTCACTCTGAGAATCTTCCACTGACCCCTTGTGCGGCCAGGGATCAGCTTCGCTGCACGTTATTTTTAAAATGCCTATTGTAATAGGTAGAGAGTTTCCTAATGCGTAAAAATGCAGGACAGACACAAAAGGCTCAATTCACAAAGCTTTGTGCATCTTTATTTTCAGCCACGTGACTGCATTTTTCAAATCTCATTGGCTCGAAATAACTGTCACTTTTCTGAAAATAAGAATCTTTATCCTAATGTCTTAGCTTTGTGCAATGAGCCTTCATACGTTGAGTATACCTATTGTGCTTTGAAAAACTATTTATACCCCATGAAATTTTCCACCTTTTGTCAAGTTACAACCAAAAATGTAAATATATTTTATTGGGATTTTATGTGATAGACTAACACAAAGTGGCACATAATTGTGAAGTGGAAGGAAAATTATTAATTGTTTTCAATTTTTTTACAAATAAATATCTCAAAAGAGTGACGTGCATTTAAAAATCTAGTGGAACCAATTGCCTTCAAAAGTCATCTAATTAGTAAATAGAGTCAACCTGTGTCTAATTTAATCTTTCTGATTTTGAAATGAAAATTTGTTCGAAATTCGACCGTGTATGGCCTGCTTTAGGTTATAAAAAAATTAACCACTTAAGACCCGGACCAAAATGCAGGTAAAGGACCAGGCCCCTTTTTGCGATTCAGCACTGCGTAGTTTTAACTGACAATTGCGCGGTCGTGCGACATGGCTCCCAAACAAAATTGATGTCCTTTTTTTCCCACAAATAGAGCTTTCTTTTGGTGGTATTCGATCACTTCTGCGGTTTTTATTTTTTGCGCTATAAACAAAAATATAGCGACAATTTTAAAAAAAATAAATGTTTTTTTACTTTTTGCTATAATAAATATCCCCCAAAAATATATAAAAATATTTTTTTTTTCCTCAGTTTAGGCCGATACGTATTCTTCTACCTATTTTTGGTTAAAAAAAACGTAATAAGCGTTTATCGATTGGTTTGCGCACAATTTATAGCGTTTACAAAATAAGGGATAGTTTTATTGCATTTTTATAAAAAAAAAATGTTTACAACCAATGGCGACGATTATCGATTTTTTTCATGACTGCGACATTATGGTGGACACATCGGACAATTTTGACACATTTTTGGGACCATTGTCATTTTCATAGCAAAACATGCTATAAAAATGCATTGTTTACTGTGAAAATTACAATTGCAGTTTGGGAGTTAACCACTAGGGGGCGCTGAAGGGGTTAAAGGGTCACTAAAGGAAAAAAAATTGGGCTGAAATGACTGTTTAAAGGGTATAGAGACATAAAAGTTAACTGATTCCTTTTAAAAATGATTAAAAATAGATAAAAAAACAATCATATAATCAACCTACAGTTCTAGTTTTGTTTTTGCTGTTATTTCCTGTCTCTCTGATGTACAGAGCCAGAGAGCCAATAAGAAGGGCAGTGATCGTTTGTCTAAAACTCCTCAGCACCAACCCAGTTTCAGTTTACACACAGTAATCACACCTCCTTGATTAGTAACCACAGTGAGAAAGCTCCCAGCACTGTGGTTATCAGGAAACAGACAACCAGGAAGTGTGGAGATCAGAGCAGGATTACAGCAACAAAGCAAAAAATGAACAATGAGGACATGAAAACAGCACTGCAGTAAGGTAAAGGAAGCTATTTACCTAAAAAAAAAAATTCCTTTAGTGACCCTTTATTAAGTGTGACCCCATATGTGTTTCTAACTGTAGTGGGCGGGACTGGACGTGTGACGCCATTGATCGCCTTTCCCTATATCAGGGAACAGACGATCAATGACAGCGCCACAGTGAAGAACGGGAAACTGTGTTTACACACAGCTCTCCCCGTTCTTCAGCTCCAGGGACCGATCGCGGGACTGCGGCGGCGACCGGGTCCACGGCCGCGGTCACGGAGCTTCGGACCCACGGCTGGGCACTTAAAGAGGACGTACAGGTACGTGCTTGTGCCCAGCCGTGCCATTCTACCTACGTATATGTGCAGGAGGCGGTTCTTAAGTGGTTAAAAGAGTATGGCACACCTGCAAACCTACCAAGACATGACATTAATCCAAGGAGCAGCCAAGAAGCCCATGGTAACTCTGGAGGAGCTGCAGAGATCCACAGCTCAGCCGCGAATTTCGAAAATCAATGGTGGCATCATCGGATCACAAAAATTCGAACATGTATGGCCTGCGGTCACTAAAGGAATTTTTTTTTTAAGCTAAATAGCTTCCTTTACCCTAATGCAGTCCTGGTTTCATATCCTCATTGTTCGTTTTTGCTGTAATCCTTCTCTGTTCTGCACACTTCCTGCTTGTCTGTTTTCTTATGAAAAAAGTACTGGGAGCTTCTCTCTGTGGTCTCTAATCAAGGAGGTGTGATTACTGTGTATCTAAAACCCCTCAGAACCAATCAGTTTCATTTTTAAAACAAACACTGCCCTGTATTGGCTCTGTGTCTCTGTACTTCACACAAGATGAAAGACGAAACTGAAACTGCAGGTACATTATATGATTGATTTTTATCTATTTTTAATAATTGTTAAAAGGAATCAGTTAACTATTATTAGCCAAATTCAGGTAGCCTTACGCAGGCGTATCTCCAGATACGCCGTCGTAAGTACAAATGTTCGCCGTCGTACTTTTACGCTGATTCGCGAAGCTAGATACTCCGTAAAACAAGGCTTCAGCCGCCCGACGTAACTTGCCTACGCCAGCGTATCTTGGGCGCATAGTTGCGCTGGACGCATTCTGCGTTCCCATGTTAAATATGTAAATGAGTAAGATACGCCGATTCACGAACGTAGATGCGCCAGGCGGAAAAGATACGCGGTTTGTGTAAGGGTTACGTCCGGTGTAAAGTTATTCCACCATATAGGTGGTGCAACCCATTCAAAGGTATGGACCTCGAATGCGCCGTTTAATCGGCCATTCATTTGCATGGGTCACGCTTAATTTAAATAGATGACGCCCACCTCCTTCCTACTTTGAATTAGGCGGGCTTACGCCGGTCAATTTACGCTACGCCGCTGCAATTTACAGAGCAAGTGCTTTGTGAATACTGCACTTGCCTCTCTAAATTACGTCGGCATAGCGTATTTGAGATGTGCTACGCCGCTCTAAAGATACGCCCCGTACGTGAATCCGGGCATATGTCTCTATACCCTGTAAACAGTCATTTCAGCAAAAAAAAAAAAATACCTTTACAACCCCTTTAACCATACCAGACAACATGCCCTCAACTTGGGGGGAGGTGCTTTGGGGCATTAAAAAATATCAATACCTTTTTGACTCTTTCAAATGAAATAGTCCACCAACTCTGGTAAGAGTCCTTATTACACAAATAGGTGGTGGAGCACTTGGAGAATTGATGGTGTACACCTAGGACTGTCTTCACTGACTCACCTTTTTTGGGGACATTTCATATCATTGACACTATTTTTGGGACTATTGTTCTCTTTGAAAAAAAAATTATGTATTCACATTGGTTATCAATTTTGTACACTGCTTTTTAAAGTATTTAAGCGCAGCATATTTTTTTGCTATTTCACTGTGACAAAACTGTTTAACCCTTTTACTGCCAGAGCTGTTTTTTTTTTCTCACACTTTCAGGTTAGTACAAGGAAGGGGAGAGCAATGAATCACTCATTTTACCCTGGTACACATTTTAGTGATTTAGCATGTGATTTGACATGGCATTTGCGGCACTGCACCGATTCCCAAAAGTAGTATTTTTCGTACTACATTTTTAGCAAACCTGCACAGATATTTCTGAAATCGCCCCCAGTCGGGACTGACATGCGGAATGAAATCGTTCAGCTGAACTCGCACAATTTCATTCCTGCTGTCATTGTGAAGTGTGAACCAGAGCTCGTTGACAGCAATGGGGGTATGTGGAAGCAATCCAGTGACTGCAAGGCCACTGGATTGCTTCCATCTGCTTCCATCTTACAGTTGGCTTATCACATTTACACACACTCCCACTTGCTGCAGCCACCAGGCGCGTGTGTAAGCCCCCCCCCCCCAAAAAAAAGCCACTGATGTATGGTATACATTGGTGGCGGGAAAGGGTAAAAAGCCTGCTAGGTGCTGTCTTTGTTCCACTGGAGAAATGTGATCACTTTACCAAGCTCCCGAAGTCGATTCAGTTTGCATGTGTTGCGTTTTTTAACTCACTCACTTATAAAATTTGGGGGGGGGGGGGGGGTTTATTTATAATGGTTTTTTTTTTTATATCTATACAAAGATATGTAAAATCTACATGTAGCACTACACCCAAAGGGGCCGCTGAAAATTAACTGGTTCTTCTCTAAATTAGTACAGAGGCATGCAGCCCGACACACAGCAACAATTAATACACTCCGGCTCAATAAACAGTCTAGGGTAGGGTGACCAGACATCCCCAGTTTCAGGGGACAGTCCCCTGATTGAGGACACTGTCCCCGGACCAAGTCTGTCCCTGGTTTTGTCCCCAGATTGGATTTAATAGGGGGCAGGGACAATTTCAAAGACAATCAGTGCAGAATTAAAATAAAAAAATTAGAATTACACTCCTCCGCTCCGCTGTGCCTACTATAAGGTGACCAGATTTTTTAAATGAAATCCGGGGACATATTTTTTTTTTTAATAGTAATGGCGTCTATCAGCGTTTCTCTGCCCGTCGCCGCCCGCCTCATAGCCTGTCAAGTCTTACTCTCCGTACCCCGGCTTCTACTGGGTGGGGTGCAGAGGAAGATCACTTCGCCAGGGAAGGAAAGGAGATAGGCAGGCAGGTGGCTGGCCGGGACTTGAGCCAAGGCAGAAGAACAGAAGTGGAGTGGAATGGACATGCACCCGAAACTGAAGAAATATTCCCTCCGCTCCGACCAGCACATGATTATCAGAAAGGGACACAGATAATGGAAAAAAATACCCCCCCCAAGCTTGTAGACGCGGCGGAGTGGAGGTGTGTAATTCAGATTTTTTTTATTCTGCACTGAATGTCTTTGAAATTGCCCCAGCCACTGTTCAAATCCAATCCGGGGACAAAACCGGGGACAGACTTGGTCCGGGGACAGTGTCCTCAATCCGGGGACTGTCCCCTGAAACTGGGGATGTCTGGTCACCCTAGCCTACTAGGTTGTATTTTTCCCATGATCTGTGCCCCTTTCTGATGATCATGTGCTCCGCTCGCATGTTCTTCTGCCTTGGCTCAAATCTCGCCTGCCTATCTCCTCGCCTTCCCTGGCGGAGTGATCTTCCTCCGCTCGCCATCCAGTAGTACCCGGGGCCCAGAGAGTGAGACTTGAGAGGCTGTGAGGTGGGCGGCAGGCAGAGAGTCGCTGATTGTCACCATTACTAGGAAAGAAAAAATATGTCCCCGGATTTCATTTTAAAAATCTGGTCACCTTAGTCTAGGGCAGGGGTCTCCAAACTTTCTATGGAAAGGGACTGTTTACTGTGTTCGAGAGTATAGGGGGCCAAACTGCCCAGTGGGAGTTAACAATGCCCAATCTTTGGTATTAGGGGGAGAAACAGTTGGTGTCAGTGGAAGGCATTATGCACCATTGTTGGTGTCAGTGGCAGGAATAATGCCTCATGGGCCGGATAAAGGCAAGCAAAGGGCCGCATCTGGCCCAGGGCCACAGTTTGGAGACCACTGGTCTACCGTCTAGGGCAGGGGTGTCAAACTCCATTTCATCGTGGGCCGCATCAGCATTATGATTGCCCTCAAAAGGGCCGATTGTATCTGTAAGATTAGATATCCAGCGCATCCCCTCCCCTTACATTAGATGTCAAGAGCCCCCCCACCATCAGAAGTCCCTCCACTCTCTTACATTACAGTGCACCCCCCTTTCCTTATGCTGCTGCTGGGAAGAATCTTGAAAGCAGAAAGTAGGGGTCTAGAGAAGGATCAGAGGAGGGCTGGAGCTCTCCTACAGCTGCAGGAGAGGTGCGAGGGCCACATGAAATTGCCTGGAGGGCCGCATGCGGCCCGCGGGCCTTGTGTTTGACACCCCTGGTCTAGGGGATGTATTTTTTTTCGTATTTAGTGATAAATATATTCAGGCTGATCATTTGACTATCCCACCCACTATGTTCCAAAAGCCTATAGAATGCAGGGGAAAACAATCAAATCTGCAGCCTGTGAGATCCAGAATAGCCTAAGGCTGGAATCACACTTGTACGGGCGAATTTCAGCTCTGTAATCTCTGCAGATAGATAGGGAAGTGTTCAGCAGATCCATTGCGTTTTAGCTGCGAATTTGGACACCTGGGAGAAGTTCCGGGTGAGAGGAGAGTGGGGGAGAAGTGTATTGAGCTGAATGAGAGAAATTCCTGAAGAGAACTGAACACATCTGCGAATCAGATGCGTACCCATAGAAGATAATGGGACTGAATTTGCACCTGAGCCGCACCGCAAGACATAAAATCCGCACACGTTTTTACTGCAATGCGCAGTGCGAATGCATCGCACATATGTGAACCAACCTCATTGAAAACAATGTATTTAGAAATGTTCTGCGTATTAGATGCGGTTTAAGCCGCAACCAATTCGCATAGGTGTGAATCCGGCCTAAAGCAATCAAAAGATGTTCCAGTAATTACATCCTAGCAACCTAAGTATCTAGGAGGGTGCTACATACATAGAAACAGAATGCAAATCTCATAAACCCATATTTTATTCGCAATAGAAAATAGAATACATATTAAAAGTTAAAACTGAGAAAAAAAATTGTGAGTTTTTTTTCTCCTTGAACTCCCCTGTGATTATCCTATGTGTTAATGCACACATGGACGTTTTAGCAGTTTAGTACCAGGGGAGTTTAAAGGATGATTTCTAAACACCTAAAATCGCATTCAGCAGAGAGAATTTTGACCACAAAAAACGCTGATCGCCATTAAACGCATATAAACACTATTAAACTTGTTAGGTGCGTTTAGCGCTGTAGCGTTTATTCATTTCAATGGCCAAAATAGATTACAATTAGTTTATATTGCTGATTTCCTCATGTCAGCATAAACAGCATTTACAAGCAACCGATGTGTGCATGAGAATAGGATTGGATGTACCGTGTTTCCCCGAAAATAAGACACCGTCTTATATTTTTTTTTCCTCAAGAAATCACACTATGGCTTATTTTCGGGGGGTGTCTTATTTTTATTACAGAAAATAAAGGTTGCCTACCTGAACCACACTTGCGCTTCTTAGCATTTCCTCTGTCCACCTGTAGACTGAGATTATCGTATTCTGCACGCCATTTTTGGACCATTCGGATATCCAACTTCTTCTCTTTGCACTTATCTTGTCTGGCTGTACAGAAAGATAGGCCAGCAAAGCTGATGTGGAGCAAAGTGGAGCTGGGGTGATCTCTTTGGGCTCAGTAGCAGCTTTTCCCCCTATCCCCTGGTGTTTGTGTGGGGTGAGAGAGGGGTTTGCTGGTCAGTGCTGGGAGAAGCTTTACAGCTTTACACGGCGTTCTTCTCCTCACTTCAGTTCCAGTACAGTAATGTACGCCTATCACGTGTTGTTTCCCGCTCCGCGCCGCGCCGTTACGCATACAACACTACGTCTTATTATCGGAGATTCGCCACGTCTTATTTTCGGAGATTCGACACTACATCGCTACGTCTTATTTTCGGAGGGGTGTCTTATATTTCGATCTTGTGTCGAAATCCCGCTACGGCTTATTTTCGGAGTATGTCTTATTTTCGGGGAAACACGGTAGGTGGGTGTAAACGGACACATGTCTGTTCACACCTGCCACTCCAAAGAGAAGAATGGATATTCCGATCGAGTCTACCTGAAAAACGGACAGGTGAACCTAATCGAAACATCGGTGCGAAAGAGTCCTAATTGGTACTAACGACGAGGAGCTGGAAAAACAGTTTGCAACTAATTTGGTTAATTGGCAAACAGGTCAGTAACATGACTGGGTATAAAAAGAGCATCTTATGCTTCGTACACACGGTCGGAATTTCCGCCAGCAAAAGTTTGAGAACTGGTTCTCTATTTTTCTGATGGAAAAAAAATCGGAAATTTTGGAAAATCCGATCGTCTGTAGCAATTCGACTCATGCTCAGAAACAATTAGACGCATGCTCGAAAGCATTCAACTTCATTGTCTCGGCTCATCGTAGTGTTGTACGTCACCGCCTTCTTGACGGATGAAAGTTCCGAGAACTTTTTTGTGACCGTGTGTATGCAAGCCAATCTTGAGCGGAATTCCGTCGGAAAAACTATCAAAGGTATTTCAGATGTAAAATCCGATCGTGTGTACAGGGCATTAGAGAGTCAGAGTCTCAAGGCCTGGTACACACGCACGGTTTTCTCGGCAAGAAAGCTGCTGGGAGAGCTTTTTGCAGAGAAAACCGTGCGTGTGTATGGTTTCTCTTCGGGAAAACTTCCGGGAATCTCGATGAGAAAGATAGAAAACTTGCTCTATTTTCTCGTCGGGATTCTCGACAGTGTGTATATGCTTACCTGTCCCCGGGAACTCGGGAAGCCCGTGCATGCTCCATGAGACTTAGACACATGCGCAGTAGATTACAAGGGCAGTTTAGGGTGTAGCAAGATGGCTAAATGGCTAAATGTGACGAGCGCTTGATCATCGTAGTCGATGACGTCACCGCATGTTTTTTCCTGAAGAGATTCTCGGTTGTGTGTACAGGGCGGGTGAGCGGTCGAGCGAGCCGGCGGACATCGTCTGTCACCCTGCATTTCATCAACGCAGTTCCGCCCTTACTGTGCAGTCGTAGGCAGCAGAGAGATTACATAACCTCTCACTGCCTGCCTTAACCCAAGCTGTGGAGAGACTGCCAGATCTGCTGTCACTATTGCCTGCGACCAAATTGCCTTTACGTTTAAAAAGTGACCAGCTGCATTTGGTATTTTTTGGTGGCAGGCAAGCACATTATGCCTTTGCCTTACAGGTTTTTTTTACCAAGCACCTTGCTAATGTACATATAAAATGTATGCAATGTCAATGTCCCATGAGTTTTTTGTACCAGCCCGATTTTAAGTCTCTGTTCACACCATGTTTGTGCAACGGAGCATGTCCTAGTTTCCAAGTGTTTTCTGAGCTTTAACGCAAGTGTAGCACTCTCTAGTACTAGAATTGTAAATCGTTTTTTTTTTTCTAGTACAAGTAAATTTGTGCAAGCTTGGCTGGCAACCAAGCCTGTCTGTTTTTTTTTGTTGGGTTGAGCATAGATCCAAAAGGGCTGAATGACTTAGAGGCAGCATCACTGAGACCTCCCCTCTATTTCTAGAATTTTCCTGGAACCTTCTAGAAAGATGGGAGGGGAAGTAAGGTGGAGCTGCCTGGAGTGTTCTGAGGTCCTTGACCAATCCCCAACTTGGATTGGCAGGGGGCAGGCCCACTTAAATATTCTGGGTCAGCCCAGCTGGGGAGGTGAGGTGGAGAGTTTGGGTGGAAGCTGGAGATTTTGCTTTTAAATGTCCTTATTTCTTCTGAGAAATCCTCACTTCCTTTTCTTCTGTCTGTAACTCCACACAGTAATGCAAGGCTTCCTCCCTAGTGTGGAGTGTCGTGCTCGACCCCTCCCCTGGAATACAGAAGAATGAGGACGCCCACTAACACACAGCTCCTTTCTCTATCTGCAACGTAGAGAGCGTCCTGACTCTCCTGTAGTCCAAGAAAGGGGGCGACCACGACACTCCACACCAGGGAGAAAGCCTGGCATTACTGTGTGGACTTAAAGGAACACTAAAGTCAGGGATTTTATTTAAAAAAAATAACAAACATGTGATACTTACCTCCACTGTGCAGTTCGTTTTGCACAGAGTGGCCCGGAAACCTGTCTTCTGGGGTCCCTCGGCAGCTGTCTGGGCTCCTCCTCGCAAAAGCTTTCCTTCTTCATGCGAGGGCGCTCGCATGGAGGAAAGCTTTTGCGAGCGCGCTCCCGTGATACAGCGGGGGCCATAGCCGCCGACTGTATCACTCGGCTCCGCCCCCCAGCGCGCCGCGTCATCCGCCCTGATTGACAGCAGCGCTAGCCAATGGCTGCGCTGCTATCAATCTGCCCAGCCTAGCCAATCAACGGCCAGGCTGGGAACCGAAGAGGACGACGTGGACGCGCCCGGGAGATTCGAACGGTCAGGTAAGTACAACGGGGGCTCGGGGGGGGCCGGTGCTGCTAGATGTTTTTTTACCTTCATGCATAGGATGCATGAAGGTAAAAAAACTTGTACCTTTAGAACCCCTTTAACAGACAGAAGAACAGGAAGTGAGGATTTCTCAGAAGAAATAAGGACATTTAAAAGCAAAATCGAAGAATGAGGTAAGTGAAGGAGGACTGCACTGAGGTAAAGGAAGCTTTTTAGGAAAACATTTTTTTACCTTTACAACCCCTTTAAGTCCCTATACATTTCTTCAATCATGCGGGCATCCCATATGCACTCTATCCCCATCCAAGTTCTATTCCCCTAAATAAAACAAAAAAAACTAAATTGTAAGCACTGCTTCTTGACTCTGAGTGACTGGAAATTTGTGTACCTGGTTGTGCAGGGTGGGACACAAATCACATTCACCAGCAGTCCCTACAGGGGTATCGCTACACGCGTCGTCTGTAGAGCAGCCTATTTATTTAATCAGAGGAAGCCAACAAAGACAAGAAAAAGAAGTCCCTTTTGCAAAATCGTGCTGGCATTGGGGTACTATTGAAAATTTGGCAGAAACTATGAATTAGACCAAGACAGAAGTGAAGTTAAAATCACACTTGTTTAATAATAATAATTCAAAAATAGTAAACAGAGCAATATAGTCAAATCATATCCATAAAAAAAGTGCTAGCGTCGCCCAACCTTCAATATTAGCACTGCTCAGCGCTTAGGAAAAAACAAGATAATTGACCTCAGACTACTAGATATAGTTAAAGTTACAGCAGCTGCCTAAAAACAAAAACATCTAAAATAAGGACATTTAAAAGCAAAATCGAAGAATGAGGTAAGTGAAGGAGGACTGCACTAAGGTAAAGGAAGCTTTTTAGGAAAAACATTTTTTACCTTTACCTCCCACTATCCTGGTTTGGCAGGACCTCTGTAGTTCGCATGACCTGCCTTCCAAAACTGTTGTATTTCTTTCGAGTACTACCAGTCCAGATTGCCCCCTATATATTTCGAATTCACCAACGCAAACTCTTGAAATTCCCGGATCAATAAACGATGTATGCCAGACAGATCAATGGGGGTCTTTCGGTCCCCAACCTTCAGGCATACTACACGGCAGTGAATATAGCCCCACTATATCGCCTACATGACACATACCAAATGCCACTATGGGCCACTATTGATCTGGTCGAATCTCATCCTATTCCTCTTTCCTCTGTACCCTGGCTACCCCATAGAAAACTCCCACATGGGTTTGGGCCGTGTATGACACACTCCCTTCGCCTATGGGACTCTGTTAAATTCTCAGCAAGGCTACTATCCCCCCA
Organism: Rana kukunoris; assembly: GCA_029574335.1. Classification (NCBI taxonomy): domain Eukaryota; kingdom Metazoa; phylum Chordata; class Amphibia; order Anura; family Ranidae; genus Rana; species Rana kukunoris. The sequence goes on along the minus strand of CM056051.1, from coordinate 425,075,759 downwards.
CTTACCATTACTGCGTCTTACTCATTACCCTTTATTTCCCCCCAGTTGTGAGAATCCCAAACAATTCTTGTGGTGGACGTATAATGGAGTCACTGACGTTCATTCTTTGTTTACCCCCACAACAATAATAATGTTCCAGGTCCTCAGATCCCCCCACGACACTAACCTGCGAGAACATTATAGCTATCTTTAACTTAAACACTTTGTTTAACACCTCACGAAGACCTGACCTACCCTGTACACTTTGACCCCCTTTGAAAGCATCTGCAGAGCTAATCTCCACTCCCTGGGATTAATATCCTTACTTTACTCCTCAATCATCTCCTCTAGGAAACCCCCAGTGAAGTCATATCATCTTCAATGGGAGAGAGACTTGGGTAAATGGTTGGATCCAGAGGATTGGCAGATCATGACCCCCAGATGATGACTGTTTAGTTGAAACGCGTCGGTGGACACATTAACACATATCGCTCGTGAACTTTGTGATATGCCGATGATGTTTTTCCAAATGTGAATGTTCATTTTTTAATCTTTTTAATAAATACTACCTTGTACGGTATCACACTATGTGAGTTTTTCCCATTACGCATTTTATGTGGTTACCGTATCTCTGGTAGGGATGAGCGGCGCGTTCGATTCGAACGTATGTTCGACTCGAACACCATCTGTTCGTACGTTCGCCGAAATTCGAACAAAACCGGTCTTTCGCGCCAAATTCGAGTGATGCGCGACAGCCCATAATTTACTGCGGCACTGCGTGCTGATGATTGGCCAAGCATGCTGTATGTCCCGCATGCTTGGCCAATCACAGCGCACAAAAAACAAAGAGCTATAATTGGCCAAAGCCTGGGTGGCTTTGGCCACTATGGCTCTTTGTGTGATTTAGCACATGCCCCACACTATATAAGGCCGCCTGCTGGGCGGCCTCGTGTAGTGTGTTGTGGCGTTGTTAATGAGAGCAGTCAGAGAGACAGAGAGATAGATTTTTTAAATAGCTTGATAGAGCAGGCAGGCTAGTCAGTTTAGCTTAATTTACAGTGTGTAGAGGATATACTGTATATACATCCCTAGGAGTTGTACATATATCTATACACTGTATAGCTTATCTAGATCAGCTCTTCCTATTTGTCAGGCAGGAGATTGTGCTAGCTGCAGTGTTCTAACGTGTTGTATTGCCTGTGTGCTGTTTAGTTTACACCTAAACGTACTCAGTGTTACTGCACTTGTCCTGTTTAATAGCAACTAAATGCATTTGCTGTTACTGCACGTGTGTTGTTTAAAAGCACCTAAACGCAGTTGCTGTTACTGCACGTTTGCTGTTTAATAGCACCTAAACGCATTTTCTGTTACTGCACGTGTGTTGTTTAATAGCACCTAAACACATTTGCTGTTACTGCACGTGTGCTGTTTAATAGCACCTAAACGCAGTTGCTGTTACTGCACGTTTGCTGTTTAATAGCACCTAAACGCATTTGCTGTTACTGCACATGTGCTGTTTAATATCACCTAAACGCATTTGCTGTTACTGCACGTGTGCTGTTTAATAGCAACTAAACGCAGTTGCTGTTACTGCACGCTTGCTGTTTAATAGCAACTAAACGCATTTGCTGTTACTGCACATGTGCTGTTTAATAGCATCTAAACGCAGTTGCTGTTACTGCACGTTTGCTGTTTAATAGCACCTAATCGCATTTGCTGTTACTGCACGTGTGTTGTTTAACCACTTGTCATCTGCCCACCGTCAAATGACGGCGGGCAGACGACTCCATTATTCTGACATCACGTCATATGACGTGATGTCCCTTTAAAGCCGCGGGCGGGCGCGCACCCGCCGCTCTGCGGGGATCCCGTGCGAGTTCCCGGCGGCAGCGATCGCCGCCGGGCACACGCGATTGCTCAGTAACTGAGCGGGGACGTGCAGCTCTGTATGTAAACACAGAGCTGCACGTCCTGTCAGGGAGAGAGGAGATCGATTGTGTCCCTTGTACATAGGGACACAATCGGTCACCTCCCCCAGTCACCCCCCCTCCCCCCACAGTTAGAACACTCATAGGACACACATTTAACCCCTTCCCTGCCCCCTAGTGGTTAACCCCTTCACTGCCAGTCACATTTATACAGTAATCAATGCATATTTATAACATTGTTCACTGTATAAATGTAAATGGTCCCAAACATGTCAGAAAAGTGTCCGAAATGTCCACCATAACGTCGCAGTCCCAATAAAAAAATCGCAGATCGCCGCCATTAATAGTAAAAAAAAAAAAAAAATGCCATAAACTATCCCCTATTTTGTAAACACTATAAATTTTGCGCAAACCAATCGATAAACGCTTATTGCATTTCTTTTTTTACCAAAGATATGTAGAAGAATACGTATCGGCCTAAACTGAGGGAAAAAATATTTTTTTTATATATTTTTGGGGTTATTTATTATAGCAAAATGGAAACAATATTGCATTTTTTTTAAAATTGACGCTCCTATTTTTGTTTATAGCGCAAAAAATAAAAACTGCAGAGGTGATCAAATACCACCAAAAGAAAGCTCTATTTGTGGGAAAAAAAGGACGCCAATTTTGTTTGGGAGCCACGTCGCACGACCGCGCAATTGTCAGTTAAAGCGACTCAGTGCCGGAAGCTTATATTTTGTCTGGGCAGGAAGGGGGTGTAGGTGCACAGTAGGTAAGTGGTTAATAGCACCTAAACGCAGTTGCTGTTACTGCACGTTTGCTCTTTAATAGCACCTAAACGCATTTGCTGTTACTGCACGTGTGTTGTTTAATAGCACCTAAACACATTTGCTGTTACTGCACGTTTGCTGTTTAATAGCACCTAAATGCATTTGTGTTACTGCACTTGTGCTGTTTATTAGCACCTAAAATTACTTTTTGTTACTGCACTTCTGCTGTTTATTTGCACCTAAACGTAGTTGGTGTTACTGCACTTGTACTGTTCAGTTGCACCTAAACGTCCTTTGTGTTACTGCACTTGTGCTGTTTATTAGCACCTAAACGTAGTTGTGTTACTGAACTTGTGCTGTATATTTTTCACTTAAACCTACTTGGAGTTTACTGCACTTGTCCTCTCCAGTTTGTACCTAAAGGTACGAGGTGTGTGTACTGATTTTGTCCTGTGCAGGCCATTAAAATGTCTGGAAGGACAACAAAGAGAGGCAGAGAGTCACAAGGACAAGCAGGCTCAGCATCTAGATGCAACGCTGGTGGTGGACACGGTGCATCCTCTTCAGCAAGTGGCTGTGGCCGCTCGTCCTTCTTTTCGGGAGCTGGCCGTGTTGAGCCTCAACATGCAGAGAAATTAGTAGAGTGGATGACCAAGCCGTCCTCATCCTCCTCATCCTCTCTCACCCAGGCTGAGCTTAGTTTGTCTGACAAAGCAGCTGCCAAGACGTCCTCTTCCCTCTGCACAATGGCATCACACAATCCTTCCCTAGTCCCACCATGTCCTCCTGAGGAGTCCCCCGAACTGTTTCAACACAGTGTTGGTTACATGCTGCATGAAGATGTGCAGCGTTTTCAAGGTTTCGATGATGGAACACAGATAGAGGAAGGCATTGATGTGAGCCCAGAGAAAGGGGGGTGCCCGAGAGGGACAGCAATCTGGCAGTGATGTTCCCCCAGCTGGAGCATACTGCCAGGTTTTTGACAGTGATAAGGAGGGAGGGGATGATGAGGTCACTGACTCTACGTGGGTGCCTGATAGGAGAGAGGAGGAGGAAGAGGAGGAGGAGGAGGAAGACAACGAGGCACAGGCACATCTCCAAAGAGGCAGGATGCCGTCCAGGGGCCAGCTTAAGGGCAGCACACCAACTGCATTACATCGCAGAGCTACGCCTGTGCAGGGCGCTGCTGTGTCTCAACGTTACTGCAAAAGTTCTTTGGTGTGGGCCTTTTTTGAGACATGTGCATCAGATCGCACAGAAATTGCTAGCACTTCAACTGCTACCTTTTCAGTTGGTAGATTCTGCCCCCTTCCGTGAGTTTGTGGAATGTGCGGTACCTCAGTGGCAAGTTCCCAAACGCCACTTTTTCTCATGGAAGGCGATTTCGGCTCTCTACCGTCATGTGGAAGGCAATGTCAATGCCTCGCTGGACAGGGCGGTCAGTGGTAAGGTGCATATTACCGCTGACTCATGGTCCAGCAGGCATGGACAGGGACGTTACCTCTCTTTCATGTCGCATTGGGTGACTCTGCTGGCAGCTGGGAAGGACGCAGGGCAAGGTACAGTAGTGTTGGAGGTTGTTCCGCCACCACGCCTCCAAAACACTACTACTGGTTGTGACACACCTCTCTCCTCCACCCCCTCTTTTTCTTCTTCCTCTGTGGCCTCTTCCTGTGCTGATGTCTCCTCGGAACCAGCCGTGCTCCGTAGGCGTACGAGGGGCTACGCATGAATGCAAGCCAAGAGATGCCATGTGGTGCTAGAGCTGGTGTGCTTGGGAGACAGGAGCCACACTGGGGCTGAGGTTCTGTCAGCTCTGCAGGGGCAGGCTCAGAGGTGGTTGACGCCACGCCAGCTTAAGCCTGGAATGGTGGTTAGCGACAATGGCACCAACCTCCTCTCTGCCCTGCGACAGGGAAAACTGACCCATGTGCCCTGTTTTGCGCATGTCCTGCATTTGGTTATGCATTGGTTTTTGGGCAGGTACCCGGGCTTACAGGATGTCCTAAAGCAGGCCAGGAAAGTCTGTGTGCATTTCCGTGACATGCCCACCAGATGGAACTCTACATTGGTCATACTGCAGCGGCTGCACACGCAGCAGAGGGCATCAATGAGTACCTGTGCCAATATGGCAGCAGAACTGGGTCAGGGGAGCTTGGTTTTTCCCCCCACGCCAGTGGGCCTTGATCAGGAATGCATGCACTGTCCTGTCACCATTTGAGGAGGCCACGAGGATGGTGAGCAGTGACAGTGCATGCATCAGTGAGACTGTCCTTCTTATTCACATGTTGGAGCACACGCTACGTGGAATAATGGACAGGGCCCTTGAGGCAGAACAGAGGGAGGAAGAGGAGGACTTCCTTACCTCTCACCTCACCCACTCAAGGCATTGAGTGGCGACGTGTGGGCTTTGTGTTTTTTTCAAGAGCTAATCTCTGCTACACCTATATATTCAGACCTGACATCTAGAGCTCGTTCCTTCTCATCAACCTAATCTTCCTTCACCGTGTTGATGTTTGGCAATGTTGGCCTGGAATTAAAGCATTGAGAAAACCCTTATTCACTGTGTGGACACTCAATTACTATCTAGTACTTCTGGCGCACCCCTAGACAAAAAGTGAGAGTGACTAAATCTGCCGATCCCATCATCAAACTAGCGGCACTTGCGGGGGTAGCGCTACATACACATGACCATTTTCCTCTGCAAAATCCATCAAGAAAAATGCTGGCAGAGCATTTTTGCCGAGAAAAACAGTCATGTGTTTGTTTTTCGTCGAGAAAACTGTTGTGGATCTCGATGAGAAAAAAAGAGAACATGCTCTGTTTTCAATTTCCTTGTCCTGTTTCTCATCAGGTTGGTTTACGTTTGTGTGTATGCTTAGAAACCTGCGCATGCTCAGAATATAGTATGAGAGGGGAGCGCAACTTCGGTAAAAGTAGTGTAGCGCCCCTGTACTTCCAAGTACGGACGCTATTTAAATTTAGTGGGAAAAGATCAGAGTGTAACTTACTCTGATCTCAATTGTGATTGCTTAGGGCTCTCTGTTCCAGCTCGGCTGTGCTGTGGTCTTGCTCTGCAGTGCTTGGGGTGTTGTTACACCCCGGGGTAGCAGGTGGCAGCAGTGGAAGCTGAGGTTCGGGTGCTCTTTTCCAGCAGCCAATCGGGAGGTTTGTACCTCGCTGGGCATGCTGGGAGAGGGTACTTATGGGGCAGACGCCATTTTCTCTGGAATCTTCGTCTTCGCCTGTTCTTGGTTCCTGAGGTGTGGCACCCACCTTCAGGGTGGCCACATCGCCTAACCATGTACGTTATGGCCTACCTGGCCAGGGGGGGGGGCGTTACGCAGAGTTCCTGGTTCCGGAGCCAAGCTGGTCCGGAACACTTTGAACACAATGGGAACTCAGTGACTTACTGGGTCCCCACCATCTGAGATCCCAAGCGAGTTGTGCTGTTCGGTCGGGAGTTCGTCTGGGGAGAGCCCGGAGGCAGGCGATCCAATAGGGCCTAGACAATCCATCAGGGATCGAGGTACTGTACACTGAGGGACCATTTCCTCTCTCAGTCGGTACCCTGGCGACATTAAGGGAAGACTCAAGAGAACCTTTATTCAGGAGGAACACCTCTGATTCAACACTCAGGGAAGGCCGGTGGCAGAGGCGCTTTCCTGACGGTCATTCAGAAGAGCCTGTGGCAGAGGCATCCTTCTCAAGTTCGAGTGATACTCTGGCTGCCAGGTCTGTGAGAGAGGCTTGTCCAGGTACGCTATACCCACTCAAGTTGGAGTGGCGCAGAAAGACTAATTGCTGTTCGGAAGCAGGATTGCTTCAAATATCCAAAGCCTGAGTCTGCTATTCCCCTCAATCTTTGTCTATCCTTCCCATCACCTGTTTGACTGTTTTTATCCGGCTGGGTAATAAAGAGCACTTACAAATAGACTTCCTACTTTGCGGGCATTCCCTCATTGCCACTGTATTCATCATTTACCCTAGACACTTCAACAGAGCCACAAGATAACACGCCATCCCAAATCTAACCAGCGGCTCCTGAGTGGGTAGCGCTGCAGTAGAGTTCGTAATGGAGATAGCACATTCGTCACGCTGTAACAGACTGAAAAGCGCAAATCGTCTCTCACCAAACTTTTACTAACACGCGGTAACATGAAATTAGAAAAATCAGCCACAAGGGTTGTGCCAGTGGAATTGAACTTCCCCTTTATAGTGCCGTTGTACGTGTTGTACGTCACCACGTTTGAGAACGACGAGATTTTTTCTTGACAGTGTGTATGCAAGGAAAGCTTGACAAGATTCTCCTCAAGCCTGACAAGAACCTCGTCGAGGAAAACAACCTTTTGTTTTACGATGAGATTCTCGGTCGTGTGTATGAGGCCTGAGTGTCTGATTTAGAGTATAATTTATTTTATTATTAGCAGCCCTCCTATCTTCAAAAACTTAGAATTCTTAAACACTTAAGCCCCGGACCAAAATGCAGCTAAAGGACCAGGCCCCTTTTTGCAAATCGGCGCTATAAACTAAAATAGAGCATCAATTTTGAAAAAAATTCAATATTGTTTACTTTTTGCTATAAAAAAAATATCCCCCAAAAATATATATAAAAAAAAAATATTCCTCAGTTTAGGCGGATACGTATTCTTCTACCTATTTTTGGTAAAAAAAAATTGCAATAAGCGTTTATCGGTTGGTTTGCGCAAAATTTATAGCGTTTACAAAATAGGGGATAGTTTTATTGCATTTTTTTTTTTACTACTAATGGCGACGATCAGCGATTTTTAAAATGCATTGTTTACTGTGGAAATGACAGTTGCAGTTTGGGAGTTAACCACGGGGCCTCTGATGGTGTTATGTGTGTGTATGAAGTGTGTTTACAACTGTAGGGGGTGTGGCTGTAGGTGTGACCTCATCGATTGTGTCCTCCTATAACAGGGATGACACGATCGATGGAGCCGCCACAGTGAAGCACGGGGAAGCCGTGTTCACACACGGCTCTCCCCGTTCTTCAGCTCCGGGGACCGATCGCGGGACTCCATCGGCGATCGGGTCTGCGGGTCCAGCGGTCACGGTCCCGAAACTTTGGTATTAGTACAGGACGTACCTGTACGTACATCTGCCCAGCCGTGCCATTCTGCCAACGTATATGTGCAGGAGGCGGTTAAAGTGGTTAATTGGGAATATCTATACATCTCAACATCTTTGCCATTGGAAACCCTGGTAACATTTTTGACTTCACTAGTCACATTCTTGTTCCAGATCAGTGATTTAGAAAGTGCCCAAGCCAGAGGGGACCACTTACATTTTAAGAACAAGTCAGAAATGGAATGCTTTTGGCAATACAAGAACCCAGAGCACTGCAATGCACTTTTTCGTACCCTAAAGCAGTTATTTTAGGTCTCCTTTACACCAGTTGTATTAAGCAGATCAATGCAGGCTAAACGCAAGGGCTCAAAGAAAACAGTTGTTCCCTATGTGCCCTTGCATTGAGCATTAGCCCTCGTTCACATCGGTGCAATTTGTCATGTGGCAAAATCCCATGACAAGTCGCACTTCTTTGCAGTGGGTTCTATAGATTTGTGCCCTCAGCCGAAAATTGCCCACACATGCACAGAACGGAAGTGCACTCCAGCTGATTTGCCGATCAGCTGGCGTGATGTCACCATAGTGCATGCGCACATTGTAAGAGTTTTTCTTTTAGACGGGAGATGCCATTTCACGGGCACTGTAAATGTCAGATTCTGCGTCGATATAAACCCGCAGTGCAACGGCGAGGCACACTATGAAAAATATGGTGTCCCTCCACTGTTTGCATAGCATTAGATTGTGCCCGAGAAATGGTATCTCCCGTCGAATAAAGGCTCCTACGATGTGCGCATGCGCTATGGTGACATCACTCCAGCTGATCGGGAAATCAGCTGGAGTGCCGTTCTGTTCTGCGTATGCACAGGCACTTTACAATGCGGGCACGTATCGACAGGACCCCGGCAAAGGAATTGTTCATATTGTTCACATGTCGCAGAAATGAATAAAACGTTTCCTGCACTACATTCTTCCGATTTTATTGCGACTTGCATGTTGGAGGAATTTGCATATTACAGTTCATATCTGTGCAACTTCCAGTTGCAATGATTTCAAAGTAGTCCCACTTTGAAGGCATTGTTTCCAGTTACATCAAAATCACGGCAAAAAAAAGTAGCAAAAAAACGCGGCAAAAACGTGTTACTTTCCGGTCGTACTAGTGGAAATAGAGCCTTAATCTAAAGTCATATTTGGGTACACATTTTTCTTAACTATATTTACAATTTTTTGCAGTGCGTTGCAAAAAGATATACAAAGGCAGCACAGCTCCAATGCACGTGTTGCAGCCTACCAGAATGCACGATAAGGCACTAACATATTTTGTAGTGCTCCGTGTTGCCAATAGTGGGGCACATGCACTTTCTTGGAAGTTTTAGTGCATTTCCAGCCCATTCATTTGCCTAATACAGCGCACATTGACGCACGTTGGTTAGCCCAACACACAGCAGCGGAAAAGTGTAAACGCAACAAAAAAAACAAGTAGTGTACATAATAAACTTTGCAAACCCAATTATTTACCTGGAATTTAGTTTAAAATATTATCAGCTATGCCTTGCATGTCTTGTGTTTGGTAGTGATGTGTGTGAGTGCTGGGACTTGTAGTGCCTCTGCAGGGGGGTGGATAGAAATGGCACAGGTAATGCTGTGGTTAAGTAGGCAGAATGGCATTACCGTTCTCTGCAGGATGGATGGGGAGGGGGTTAGGCATTAATGAGCCAGGAGGAGGGATCACAGCCTGAGCCTTCAGTGGAGAGGCAGAGAGCCCCACACACCCACAGGCAGGTGCTGAACAAGGTATGGATGGCTGACAAGAGCCCTGTACAGCAAGGGGTTAATGGCAGAGTCTGGTGGAGACCACTGAAAGCTGATCGTCCCTAAATGTGACCGCAAGGAGGACCAGGTCCTGCAGGTAATGTTTGCCATGGCACAAAATTCTTCACCCTTGATACAGCTGACCTCTTCTGGAATTGGAATTATTTACTGCTGCAAAAGTTGGTGGGGGGCGTTGCGTGCTAATGTCTGCAGCAGTGCAATAGTCTGCCCTTAGTGCAACAATCTGCAGGGGCAAAGGTTAGTGACAACGCAATAGCCTGTAGAATATTTAAGTGGCACATCGCTATGTAACAGTCTGCAGCGGGCACAGAGGGCAAATAGACCACTGCGAATCAATTGCACTTAACAAGCAGTCGTGTTAACTGCAATTTAATTTATGGTGCAATGTTCTGCAGAGGAATGGATGTGACATATATTGAAACGGAAAGGTTTCGAAATATCATTTAGTTATTGATCAAGAAATGGGAATAGTGTTTAAATCCAAAGGTAATGCTTTGCATTTTTAAATTGCAGAAAGAGCCATGGTGTCCGGACAGCGATGGAAATAGAATTATTTGTCTCCATTTTCTTACAGGTGTGCAAAGATTTATTTTCAGCTGTCTTTAACAAGCAGCTTTCAAACGCTAACAGCGCATTGAGCATTTGGCGAGTTAAAAATTACATTTATTTATTTTTAAACAAAATGATCAACAACTGGTTACAGATATTTCCTGGTGTATGGGAAATTTGAATTTGCATTACACCTCTGTTGCAACTTATTGACACCAGATGTGCAGGAGGTACATCTGCTTGGTAAAGAAAAGTTGTCATGACGCTGTAAATATTACACCATCTATAACACTAAATTTAACATTATTTGACTTGATTGTTCAGAAATCAATTTATACCAATTTGTCCATCCCCGGGGGTATGTGGAAAGTGTACTTAGGCACCCTAATGAAGAGTAATGAAGCTGGGAATTTTGGCAAAGCATCCATAGTACATGACTGACCTGTATCATAGCTTGAAACCTTGGCTCATGCAGCCTTTAGAGAACTACAAATCCCAGCACTGTGGAGCGCTCTGAGACTTGTAATACTCTGACAGCGGGACGGCTGCGGTGCTGCATTGGCAGATCACTGCGGGTGACAGTAAGAGTTATGTGTATTATGTAACTCAGTCGGCCTCTCTGCACCAGCTTATTGAATAAGCCTGAAAAGATTGATGGATTTTGTCCAGCATGTGTGTATTTTTTTTTGTAATTTGTATCTATTGCGTGCTGTGCTCTAAGCCTACCAGGTGCACTGACCTTGTGTTGTTCTTCTTGTTTCAGATGTATGAGTGACAGCGGGTGACAGCAGGTGACAACGAGTGACACATCTGTGATCCTGTCTGCGGTGACTCTGAGCAAGACACTGATAAGAGGGATCAGGTCCCGCGGGAGCTTGCAATCCAACACCGGCAGCTGAGGATGTGAAATATTGATCAGCAGCAGTCTGCGCCATGTCGTGCGGTTCGGGGGAGTGCAGGGGGCTCCCCCTTTACAGCTTCTACACAGCCCCCCCTGCCACGGATTCTATGCATTACTCCTCGGTGTCCCTCAGCCCGGATCCCCCCTTAAACAATGGCTCTGGGACCCCCTGTTCTACCCAGGACCCCACGTTGCAGGTGAGCAGCCCCGCTGGGGGCGTGAAAGAAGGCCACGCGGACAACTCCCCCAAACGTTTCTACCGCCATTATCTCACTCGAACCAGCATGCAGGGTGACATCTACAACTTCTTGGAAAGACCCAGTGGTTGGCGTTGCTTGATATACCATTTCAATGTGTGAGTACTTTCTTTTCTCACCCTCACCCCCCCCCCCCCATCTGCAAATTTGCGCTTATGGGCAAACTCATCGCTATCCTCACTGGTCACCTGAGCCTGTTCTAGTGTCCCTCTTATCTCTTTAGCCAGTCTCCTGTCCTCCTCCTGTCTCTATTACACCGATAACACATTTACTATCTCCTCCATTTCCCCATTGTCAGATTGAGAATGCATAATTCAGGTCTCTGCTGGTGGGATTGCTTAGCTGGGGTATTGTCCACTCGGAAAAAAAAGTCACCTGCTCAATCTTGTCCTCCAGATAGGCAGACACTCAGTTTTCATTTTCGGGGTTTTGGTTTTTCTGCAATCAGTCCTACAATTTAAATTAGCCAAAAACCGTACCCGAATGACATTTAGTTTGCTCTGTGTATCATAAAAATCGCAATTTGTGTTATAAAGTACTGCTTTTACTTTTTTTTTAATCAATTTTGCCATCTTAATGCTGCTGATCTCCCTCAGTCTCTATTATCCACTTCCTATTTACAGGTACATGCACTCGCTACAGTGTTGGCTGCTCATCATTGCTTTGGACTATCTTCCGATAGTGACAACAGGGGACCATGCCTGCACTTTGTGTGTCAGCATGGCCACTTGTAGCCTCCACCAGGGATAATTATGATAGAGTGACAACGCAGGAGCACATTTGGGAGACAGTTGTCATTTAGTCACATGAAGTGCCTGTACAAGGACCTGTATGCCCAGATCAACAAGGTTTTTTTGTAATAGAAGCTGCAGATTTGAAAAGATTTAAAACCTTTTTTTTAATAACATTGTTGAGATTTTATTGACTAGGTTTAGATCTACTTTAATGACAGCCAGAGTCTCCAGCTGGCAAATTTGATATGGTAAAGCAATACACTCTACACTCTGCCAATAGTCAATATTAACTCACTGTATGAAAGTTTTTGAAAAGTCCATGTCCTGTTGTGCAGATTTTCCTACAGAGGCCTACAAGGAGCTCAGAGAGAAATTCATATTGGAATAGAAAGCAGGAAAGGCTCACATGCATTGGCGGCACGTGCGGTCACACATGACCGCAGCTGCCAACATTGTCGTTTCGCTGTCCTCTAAAGCTTATTGCATACAGTGTTGCCTCTGCAGACCACAAATGATTGTATAATTAGTGATGGCCTATATAACTTTTGTACTACATTTTAACCAATGTTCAATTTCAAGAAAGGACCAAGCGATAATAATTGATACAAATAGTTTAAATAAGACCCATTTCGAACAGTTGGTAGTCAGTAAAATAAATGAATAAGGTCTGCACCCTGTTCCGTTTTTCTGGATCTAACCATGATGGATCAAAGGTAGAGTCTTATGTTAATAAAGGCAAGTCCATTTCCATCCAGCCGGCAATGGATCCAACACGGGTCCAGAAGGCTCCAGTTTGCAAAGGCAGAAAAACGTGAATGGACACGCATGTCACAAACGTGTTCTGATTTAGCAGGGAATCTGTTTGTAGATCCCCTGCTGATCAGACGAGACAGTGCCCATGTGATGACTTTTGTAAATCGGAATACTTTAATGCAGGGGTGGAATGACAACTCATGGGGCCCTCAGGCAATAGGAAATGATGGGCCCCCTGGGCAATAAGAGATTATGGGGCCCCCGGGCACTAGGATAGTAGGGGGCCCCCGGGCAAAAGATTATGGGGCCACACAGTATAAACACACAGTATACACACACGGACACACAATATACACACACAGTATACACACACACAGAATACACATACACACACTGAAAAGGTACTGGAGAGGCGAGGCAGCTCTTGGGATTTTTTTAAAAACACAGATTTTTACATACTGTTCCTGATGGGGCTCCCTAGTGGCATTGGGCCCTTGGCAGTGCCTGAATAGTCAGTCCACCCCTGCTTTAATGCCTAGTACACATGATCAGACAATCGGATGAAAAATACAGTTTTCAGGGCGATCTTACTTATAATCTGATCGTTAGAACACAGGTTTTGAGAGACAATCACCACAGTTCATGCCAAATTATCAGAAGGTACAAATACCAAAATTTTCCCCATACAATACCAGAAAGTATGATTTTCGTTTAATCAATACAGTATTCATCCGAACAAAATCAGAAGACCATGACCATGCACGCTCCAAACGACAGAATACTGTACAATAAAATACAACACATTACATCATTTCTGAAATTGTATTCTGTCGTAAGAGAATTTTTTGTAAAATGGATGGTTATTAATCAGATATTCTCATTGTGCGTACCAGGCTTTAGAGTACTTTTTAGCTAATAAGCCTAATCCTGCATCTTTATTTTCTAGTTGAATGGTGACTATTTTCTCCTTTGCATGGGCATGGTCTTCTTCTTCTTCTGCCCGGAGCAAGTCTAGATCTTCCATGTGTTGCTGTAGCTTTAGGGCGGAAGGAGAGCTTCTGATCCAGTATCATAAATGTCAAAGTTTGTGCACAGCTGTCCATCACACCTACAATATGCCTAAAAATGTGTGCATCCCCTCCAAATAATTGAGTTCAGGTGTCTCCAGGAAAGGGTACTGTTAATACTACAACTTACATACACATTTTAGACAATTGTGTTCTTTCAACCTTATGATAACAGTATGGAAGTGGTCCTTTTCTGTTCCGTCATGACTGTACCCCTGTAGTACAAAGCCAGCTCCATAAAGACACAGGTTGAACAGTTTGGTGTGGAGGACATCGAGTGTCCTGAACATAGCACTGACCTTAACCCTACTAAACATCTTTAGTATGAATTGGAACACCAATTGTGGGCCAGGTCTTCGCATCCAACATTAGTACCTAACCTTACAAATGAACACAAATTCCTACAGACACCCTCCAAAATCTTGTGGAAAGCCTTCCCAGAGAAGTGGAGGATGATATAGCACAAATAGGGGCAATACCATATTAATGCCTATGGTTTGGGGATTGGAGAGCCAACACACTCCTACAGGTTTGATGGTAAAGTGTTCGCAAACCTCTGGCTATATCGTTTATACATTGTGTTGTATATGTCCTGTTGTTGCTGCTCTTTTACATTGGGAAAGGAGCATGCGATATACTAGTTTGGCACTATGATACTGTGACATGGCACACATATGTTTGCCCGAGGTTGAGGGGTCTGTTCATAAAGAATGCTGTGTTTGCCTTTTTTGTACAATTCTCAGAGCATTTTCAACATTTATCACATTTTGCGCTATTTATAAAAATGTGAACTTAAAAAGAGTGTACTTTAAAAAATGCCAAAATTAGAGATTTCTCAAAATTAGTCAAAATGGTGCATTGCGATTGGCAAAACATTGCCCGCTTCAAACTTGTGTAAAGCGCCTGCATTTTTCTGATTGGCGCACACCTTGGGCCTAATGCCGCGTACACACGTTCGTTTTTTGCGATGAAAAAAAAAACGACGTTTTCTGTGAAGTAAAAAACTACGTTTTTGAAACGTCACTTTTCAAAGACAATTTTGCATACACACCATCGTTTTTTCACAAAAAGCGAGGTTACGTTCACCACTCTTTTCCATTGAAGCTCGCTTCATAACTAGCTTCTGGGCATGCGCGGGTTAAAAAACGTCGTTTTGAACGACGTTTTTGCTACACACGGTGACTTTTTGTGAAACAAAAAACGACGTTTTGAAAAACGACACAAAAAATTCAAGCATGTTGGAATTTTTTTTTTGGCCACACACGATCAATTTAAATGACGTTTTAAAAAACGTCGTTTTTTTTTCATCGCAAAAAAACGACCGTGTGTACGCGGCATTAGGATGACTGGTGGACAGGAAGGGGAGAACTTTTATCAAAATGCAGTATGATGACACCATTGGGGATTGTATAATGATGATCCCCCGTTTCAATGGAGGTCCGACAGCTGTCAAAGTGCTAAAAAAAAAGCACAAATTTTATTTGATTTTATATATATATATATATATATTTTAAATGTGATACAAAATTACAACTTCCAAAAACTTGCCATGCCCCTTACTAAATGCCCCATACTGCCTACTTTCCAAAAAGGCGTCATTTGGGGGTATTTGTACTCTCCTGGCATTTATAGGCCATCAGGACTGATCAATTTTCAAATATACATACCATAGTTTGTAGATGCTATAACTTTCACACAAACAATTGAATCTACACCTATTGAAAAGTTTTGTTACCAAAGACATGTAGGAGAATACATTTTGGCTTACATTTATGAGAAAATTCGATTTTATTGAATATGTTTCATAATAGAAAGTAGAAAAATATTTTTTCAAAATTTCCGGTCTTTTTTTATTTATAAAGTAAAACAAATAAAAAACCCAGTGGTAATCAAATACCACCAAAAATTCGCTTTTAAAGTATTGGTCATTTTTTAAATAAGCATGATTTGCATATATGATTGGCACCAGTATGCCTGGTAGCTGTGGTGTCTAATACAAGTATATCTGATATAATGTATATTGCAAAACTGCACATTCTGAAATTAATTTGCATAGTGTTGCATTAAAGTGCAATTGCCAGTTATAGTAGCGCCGTGCTGAATAGCAAAAAATGCTTTGGTCATGAAGGAGGTAAAACAATCTGAAGTGGTTAACTTGAACTGCTGGCATGTCTAACGTATAGCATGTTGTTAAACGCATGTTTGCCTAGATGTGAACCTAAAGGCAGTGAATGTTAAAACGGAAAACCTATTTCTTTGTTGTTTCAATAGGGTGCGATTTTTCTCTTTTGGTGGCAGGTTTACTGTAGGTCAGCAGGGCTCCCTTTTTCTCACTCTTTGTAAACAATTTTGGTGCCCCCCATCCTTCCGTCCCTGCTGTCACCCAGGCAAAAGATCCAGGATTGTCTGATGGTTTCTTGCCAAGTTTTGGGATCGGCCCCTCTTTCGAGGACAGCGGGCTCAGGCGGTAATCGCTGAGTGTGGATAAGCTCTGTCAGCTGGGCAGATGTTGCAGTGAGTGGCTGAGATAATCTGCAGCTTTATCCTGGTGTGTGCTGTGCGGCGTGAGGATATTATCGGCTTCTGCATCCGTTCCACATGGCATCTGATCTACGGGCCCCTCCACTCCTGGTTTGCAGTGCAATGCCAATGGATAGTTCCAATTTATCATCGTCTGCCTGTGGCAGAAGGCTATTAGGTGATGTCACACAGGTTACAAATGCATCAAAGCTCAGCTCCAGTCAAAAATGTTTTTTTATTTGTATTTTTGGACAGAGTAGAAAATACTTTGAGGCCGGGTTCACACCTATGCGAATTGAGTGCGGCTTAAACTGCATTCAATTCGCAGAACATTTCTAAATACATTGTTTTCTAAAGAGGCTGGTTCACATATGTGCGATGCATTCGCACTGCGCATTGCCGAAATAACGTGTGCATTTTCTAGGTATTGCGGTGCGGCTCAGGTGCGAATTTAGGCCCATTATCTTC
This sequence comes from Rana kukunoris, assembly GCA_029574335.1. Classification (NCBI taxonomy): domain Eukaryota; kingdom Metazoa; phylum Chordata; class Amphibia; order Anura; family Ranidae; genus Rana; species Rana kukunoris. The sequence goes on along the minus strand of CM056051.1, from coordinate 425,058,909 downwards.
TATGGGCACGCATCTGATTCGCAGATGTGTTCATTTCTCTTCAGGATTTGTCTCATTCACCTCAATACATTTCCCCCCTCTCCCTCCCCTCTCCCAGGTCTCCAAATTCGCATCTAAAACAGAGCTGATCTGCTGAACAGTTCTCCTATCTCTCTGCAGAGATAAGAGCCGAAATTCGACTGCAAATTATGCTCAAAGCTTTTGTGACCATACTTCTACAGTGACTAAAAAACTAAAAAATATCATCGTGATATGCTAGATTTTCAATCAAAAAATGTATACTTATGGCAACAGGGTACATCACCTTCTAATAGGGAGCCAAATGTGGACAATAGGAGTGAAAATTTGCCAAGTCAGATTCCCAACACCCCTACACCAAATCCTAATGTGGGGAGAAATGACTATCCCGCGTCTCGGGCCCCCAGAGGTCAATCGACACCAGTGAGACCTGCTGGCCGTGGAGGGGATGGTTATGGCATTAATCGCCACCCTCCATATCCAGATATCCAACATCAGATACCTGTATATAACAGGTTTGAACCATTATATAATGACCCAAGAGGTTTCCACCAAACCCCACGTCCTTTTTTAGGCCGGGGGAGGGGGGGGCAGAAACGTGGTCGGGGACAACCACAACGAAGAGGCAAACTGCCTCAACATGCCCAATCCCAAAACCAGAGGGACCCCATTTGGAGGGAACAGCAATACTGGGAGAGGGAACAGGTCCCTCAATCAAGTCAAAGGAGAAACGACCCAGAGGTTGTCGTGGAGGACGAAAGGTCCAGAAAAAGAAGAAGGGCCCCGGAATAACGGGTATTTTTAATTTAAGTAATGTGATTTTGAACCATAAGGAAACAAATATTTTACATATAGGTCTAAAGTGCGGTCTCAGAAGACCGGTGAATAAATTCAACGTTTTTATCGATGTACATAAGTATATACGAAAAATAAATATGAAAAAATATTATTTGAATAAGAATTCACAAGCCACTATGAGCAATTCCGCAGTGGCAATTGATAGTGGGTTACGTAATAAATCTCTATTTAACCCCTTGAATAAAGCCAATCATCAGGTTGAGACTTTTAAAAATTTGGTTATACGAGACCTCGAATCTATTGTCCCTAAGAAAAAGGTAAATCCACAAAACATTATGGATGGCATAACCTCCCTGGAAAAAAGGAAAGATGTGATTGTCCGACCTGCGGATAAAGGGGGAGGGGTTGTGATCCTTAATAAAGATTTCTACTTGGATCAGCTCAATGTTATGCTGAGCGACACAAGTACCTATACTAGATTGGATAGGGACCCTTCCTCTCAATATGAGAAGGATCTAAAAGTTCTGGTTGAGATGGGTTTTAAGAGAGGTGTTCTCACATGCCGTGAGAAAAAATATCTGATTCCGAGCAGTAACAGAACCCCAACCATCTACACCCTTCCAAAGATCCACAAAGACCAGGTTAATCCGCCTGGCAGGCCCATAGTTAATGGGATTGGGTCAATCACCTCTCGTCTTGGTGAATACCTTGATATTTTTCTACAGAAAAGTGTGGTTGAGACAAGGGCATATCTGAAAGACACAAAAAGTCTGCTTCAATTGCTACAAACGATTGACCTTACAGGGAAAGATGACATCTATTTAGTTACAGCAGATGTATCATCGCTGTATACTATCATACAGCATGATGATGCTCTTTTAGCGCTTAATTGGGCTTTGTGTAAACGAACCGATATACCCCATGATCAGAAATTTTTTATTCGTAATGCCTTAGATTTTTGTTTAAATCACAATTATTTTTGGTTTGATGGCGTCTACTACTCCCAAAGTACTGGTGTCGCCATGGGCGCTAAATTTGCACCCAGTATCGCGAACCTCTATATGGGAGAGTGGGAGGATAAAATAATTTTCTCTAAAGATCGGCCTCAACTATTATTTTACAAAAGATATATTGATGATTTGTTTTTTGTCTGGGAGGGGGTGGTAGATACTCTACAACTATTTTTGGAAGAACTCAATCAGAGTACTGATAGTATCAGATTGACAAGTGAATTCAATGCCACTCAGATTCACTTTCTAGATGTGGATATATTCAGAATGGGTAATAGACTATGTACAAAAGTCTTTTTTAAACCAACTGACTCAAATAGTTATCTACCTACCTGTAGCGGCCACCATCCAACGTGGCTTAAAAATATTCCCAAAGGACAATTAACTAGGGTAAAAAGGAATTGCTCTGAACCAGAAGATTTCCTTATACAAGCCCAGATTATTAAAAATAAATTTGTGGACAAGGGATATCGTGAAGAAACCCTGGACACAATTATTACAGAATTGGCGCAAGCTCCGAGGGAAGATTTTCTAGCTATCACAGGATATAAAGAAAGAGATGAAAAACGTGAATGGAATTTTTGCTCAGATTTCCACTCTCAGTACAAAGAGGTTGAGAATATCCTCTACACACATTGGCATATTTTGTTGATGGACAAAACATTGGCTCCGGTATTACCATCTAAACCAGGCTTTATTTATCGGAAGGCCTCCAGCTTTGCGGATAGAATAGTCTGCAAAGTACTCAATCCTCCATCCCGCCCAGCTACTTTTTGGGACAAGGATGGTTTCTTTGCGTGTAAAAAGTGCCGGGCCTGCAAGGAAGCTTCTCGCCCGGTAAAAGGAGTGGAAAAGTTCATTTCTACATCAAACCAACAGGAATTCTATGTAAATGAATTTATCACATGCAATACTGAATATGTTGTGTATGCCCTCCAATGCCCATGTGGGTTAATTTACATAGGTCGTACAAAGCGACAATTGAAGATTAGAATCGCCGAACATGTAGTCAATATTATTAACGGATTCAAGGACCATAATGTGTCTCTGCATTTTAAACTTTTCCACAACAAAAACCCAGGGGTTTTAAAATTCTGGGGTATTGACCACCTTAAACCAACATGGAGGGGTTCTAATCTGGTACGGGATCTCTCGAAAAGAGAAACCCAGTGGATTTTTTCTGTAGATACTTTAGCCCCTAGAGGCTTGAACGTAGATCTAGATATAAATTGCTTTATTAGCGACTTTTAGAGTGAATTTATTTTGAATTCATCTATATTGAGGAAGTATCTACTAATAGCATGTTTTTGAAATCTGTATTAACAATCATTGTTCTCAGTAGGATATTAATGTATCTATAATAATCGCTTTTAAAGTATTGGTCATTTTTTAAATAAGCATGATTTGCATATATGATTGGCACCAGTATGCCTGGTAGCTGTGGTGTCTAATACAAGTATATCTGATATAATGTATATTGCAAAACTGCACATTCTGGAATTTTAAATATTGTTTTTAGGCGTGTTTGTCTAAACTATTTTAATTTGTAAATTATGTTTGTTTATTTTTTAGTATGATTTGTTAATGGTTATGTTATGGTGTACAGCCTTTATAATTATACAAACGTACATTTATCCAAAAGGATGATGGGTGAGACAGTCTAGCACTGTTTGTGGACTGAGACAGATTGTCCGGTCTATTAATAAGAAAAAACGCGGTGTTGCTGTGTTTTTTCTTATATACAGAAACCTCCCTAAACTCGCCACACTGAAGCCCAGAAGCGAGTATAGTGTAAGCACGGAGTACCGTGACGTGCACCGTTAGGAACGCCTCCGTGCTTACGTTACTTCTGACGAGCTGCCGAAAAATCATGATAAGACAATTTCGATTGGCCGTCGAATTCCCGTTGTTGATTGGTTCACATACGGAAATTTCGATTGGCTGCCGAATGTTTGCAAACAACAGGCTTTGATTGGCCGACGATAGTGGACGTGCGTGACTAAGTTCACGGCGTCACACGGCGTGTCTACGTTGTCTCTGACGCGCTGCCGTAAATTTTGATACGATAATCCCGATTGGCCGTCGAATTCTTGCTTCTGATTGGCTTATATACGGGAATTTCGATTGGCTGTCGAATGTTTGCAAACCATAGGCTCTGATTGGCTGAGATTAGTGGAGCTGTACTATTAAGTTCATAGCGTCGCATGTGCAGCTACACTCTCCGTTGAAGTCATTTACTGACGAAACTAGTCAGAGTGATAGCTGCATGCTACGCCTGGTATGTTATGTTATCCACGCCACACTGCAGGAACCAGGAAGAGTTGATCTGCTGGGAAACCTTTCGGTGATCGCGTTGAGGACGCCTGACCGGTGATGTGATACATACATTGTCCATTGTTAATGTTTTTCTTGTACGTAGGATCTTTTGGGATACTTGCTGGAAAGGGGCTTTTTAATAAATTGAGTTACACTATATTTGTTTCCTCTGTTTGTTTTAATATCCCACCTTTATGAGGTTAACTCCATGCAAGTGATCCCCATTGGATGGAAATTCGATCAGTGACCGACTATATATATATGAAGTGCCTGATATTATTGTCTGTTCGGTGAGTTTGAACCCCTGCGGGGACTTTGATTCCAACACGTGGTGGATTGAGAGTGGGCAGGCTGGTGCACGCTTCCTTTCTCTGTATCTGACACTATTTTTTTGGGATAAACACACAGACTTTGGCTATCTTTTTTTGATATCAAGATTTTCCATCCTTTTGCCTACTTTATGGTGGAGTTGGACACTTATATCCATATTTAGCGCTGTTTTGCATTTATCTCTTAATGATTCATTTTGGACTTTGAATGCTTTTCTGATACTTCTACAGTGGGTCACAAGACTACAATTACGCCTGATTGCTCCAGTGGGCCGGAGGGGTAGAGCTCTCTGTTTGGGGCAGACAGAGAACTGAGCGATCAGTGTGATTGTTCAGTCCTCATCTCGAGTATGTGTGAGTATGTGTGTTTGGTTTCTTAAAGCGGAGTTTCACCCTAAATATAAGCCCTCCCATGTGATCCAGCATACTGGCGTCAGCGCCAGTATGCTGTTTTTTTTTTTTTTAAATCCATGTACTTACTGTATTATGCAGAATTTTATTTTTTTTCCCCCGCGGTGGACGGCGCCAGTATAGCGCGTCACATCTTACGAAAGTACCCGAAAAGGACTCGGGTATTCTCGGCGAAAATGCGGCGCCTGCGCACAGACCTAGGAGCTGACTGCGCAGGCGCCGTATTTCTCCGAGTCCTATTTCGGCGTTTTTCGGAGGGAGTGACGCGCCATAGCCGTAGGACTTGGAGAAATACGGCGCCTGCGCAGTCAGCTCCTAGGTCTGTGCGCAGGAGCCGCATTTTCGCCGAGATTACCCGAGTCCTTTTCGGGTACTTTCGTAAGATGTGACGCGCTATACTGGCGCCGTCCACCGCGGGGGAAAAAAAATAAAATTCTGCATAATACAGTAAGTACATGGATTTAAAAAAAAAAAAAACAGCATACTGGCGCTGACGCCAGTATGCTGGATCACATGGGAGATCTTATATTTAGGGTGAAACTCCGCTTTAAAGCCCATACTATTCTTTAAACATGATATTTTTTATTATCAACATTCTTATTAATTTTTCAACAGCAATTCCATTTAACAATATATCACATATCAAAAACATTATAATAATGCAAACATCATTATCTATATCCTATACACCCCCTCCCTAAAATCTCTTTTCGGAACCCCCCCCCCCCTCACATTTGGCACCTTTCAGGGGGTAGCTGGGTTCAAATACCTGTGCAATACAGATATTTGCACCCCCTTCCGGGGCATAGACTTCACGCCACTCCCCCTGCTGTCTTCTGGGAAACACACAGGTCCCAGAAGACAGTGAGGACCGGTGAGGACGCAGTGCATACTCAGTAGGGAACCGGGAAGTGAAGCCATTTAGTGAAGGTGTCCATTTACTAAAAGTGCTGCATCAGCTGCAGTATTTGTACGTGCTGGCTTTTATTTTTTAATTTTATTTTTTAGGCGGAGCTCCGCTTTAAGGATCAGCCACCATCTCCTTTGGCGAATCACCGCTTTAGGAGCGATAGGGGATGTGCACGACACCGGAGCCAATGCGCATGGCCCGCGGCCGCGATGTCGTGGGCCACCCACAGTCGCTCCACAAAAAGCCAGAACAGGGATCTGTCAATCTAAAAAGACAGATCCCCGTTCTGACAGGGGAGGAGTGACAGATCTGCTGTTCCTAGTGATTAAGAACAGCGATTTCTCTCCTCCTCCAGTCAGTCCTATCCCCCTCCACAGTTAGAAACACCTCCCAGGGAACACATTTAACCCCTATATTGCCTCCTAGTGTTAACCCCTTCCCTGCCAGTGACATTTACACAGTAATCAGTGCATTTTTATAGCATTGATCACTGTATAAATGTCAACAGTCCCAAAAATGTGTCAAAAGTAAATATTGCAAATTGCCATCAATACTAGTAAAAAAAAATAATAATAATATAAATGCCATAAATCTATCCCCTACTTTGTAGACGCTCTAACTTTTGTGCAAACCAATCAGTATATGCTTATTGTGTTTTTCTTTTACCAAAAATATTTAGAAGAATACATATTGGTCTAAACTGATAAGGAAATTTGTTTTTGTTTTTTTAGCTTTTTTTTTTATGGATATTTATTATAGCAAAAAGTAAAAAATATTGTTTTTTTTATTTTTATAAATTGTTGCAATTTTTTTGTTTATAGCACAACAAATAAAAATCACAGAGGTTATCAAATACCACCAAAAGAAAGCTCTATTTGTGGAGTGTTTGGGTACTGCATTGTATAACGATGCAATTGTCAGTTAAAGCGACGCAGTGCCATATCGCAAACAAATGGTCTGGTCATTAACCCCCCTGCCGGTATCCCCGAGCGCGACTCGGGGTGGATTTTTTATGTAAAAATCAATATCCCCGAGTAGCGCTCGGGGTGAATATGCAGAGCCTGCAGCGCATCTTATAGATTACAGTACTGTATGTAAAAAGTACACACCCCCCCCCCCCCTGTCCCTAGTGGTCTGCCCAGTGTCCTACATGTACTTTTACATAATAAAAACATTTTTTTTGTGCCTGCAAACTGTAGATTGTCCAAAGCAACCAAAAGTGTCCCTTTATGTCAAAAGTGATTTTAGAGCAGCTAGAAAACAGCGATAATAAATTATAATCACTTGCAGAATTGAGCGATATCGATTTTGTGGGGAAATTCGTCATAAAAAAATAAAAGTAATGACAGCGACAATTCTGCAACTGAGCAAATTTCAGTGATTTTGATTTGATTACATTAGTGAATAATTTTTATTATAATTACATTATTATTTGTTATAATTATTTATAGTTATTTATTATATTATAATTTTATGATTTTGTGTTTCAAACTTTATCATACCCGGGATGTCTACTAGACTCTGGTTTGGACAAATTTAAGTGAGTTATTCCTAAGAATTGCAGGCCTACAGTATAAAACGCAGAATTTCCATGCAAAATAATTGTACCGCTTTTGGTACGTAATTCCAGACAGAATCATACCGCCAGGGAGGTTAAGGGGGCAAATCCTTAAAAACTCAAATTTCTTCGTAAATTTAGGCCAAAATTTATTCTGCTTCATGTCTTTGGTAAAAAAAAAAATCCCACTAAGTGTATATTAGTTGGTTTGTGTGAAAGTCATAGGGTCTACAAACTATGGTATATATACTGGAATTTATGCAGCTATAGATGCTATACTTGGTAATGGCAGTCATCAGCTGCTTATCCACTTCCATACCAGGCACTTACGCACCTTCCCACCCAAGCCAATTTTCAGCTTTCAGCACTGTCGCACTTTGAATGACAATTGCGCGGTCATGCTACACTGTACCCAAACAAAATTGGCGTCCTTTTTTCCCCACAAATAGAGCTTTCTTTTGGTGGTATTTGATCACCTCTGCAGTTTTTTATTTTTTGCGCAACAACTAATAAAAGACTGAAAATTTAGAAAAATAAATACATTTTTATTTTTTTCTGTTAACTTTTTTGTAAATAAGTATGTTTTCTCTTTCAATTACGGGCACTTATATGGCGGCACTGATGGGCACTGATGAGGTAGTACTGATGGGCACCGATGAGGTGGCACTGATGGGCACTGATAGGCGGCGCTGGAATGCGGCACTGATGGGCACTCATAGGCGGCACTGATGGGCACTCATAGGCGGCACTGATGGGCACTCATGGGCAGCACTGGGAACTCATAGGCGGCACAGAATGGCACTCAATGGTGGCACTTATGGGTGGTAATGATGGGTACTTATGGGTGGCACAGATGGGCACTGATAGGTGGGCACTGGGCATGGATTGGCATGGAGGGGTGGCACAAAAGGACACTGTGGGGTGGCACTGATGGACTTTGAGGGGTGGCACTGATGTATATGTTGCCAGTCAGTGCCCATGTGTGACTGGCATCTTTCTTTTTTTTTTACCTGTATTTTTTTTTTTTTAATCCTGTTTTTTTTTACATTTTTTTTATTTGTTTTGCCCTGCCAGTGTGGGCATCCCTGGTGGTCTAGTGTTGGCATACGAGGGGGGGCTGCGCTGATAAACAATCAGCGTGAACCCCCCCTATCAGGAGAGCCGCCGATCGGCTCTCCTGTACTCGCGTCTGTCAGACGCGAGTGAGGAAGAGCCGTCGGCGGCTCTTCCTGTTTACATCGTAATCAGCCGTGATTGGACACGGTTGATCACGTGGTAGCTAGCCTCCGCCGGAGACTCGTTACCGAGATCGGTGATGCAGGGTGTCAGACTGACATCAGCAATCACCGCGCTGCGCGCCCCCACGGGCGTGCGCGGCATGAAATTGTGCAGGACGTTTGAGAACGTCTAGTCACGATTTCATAACCGCTTCCCGGCCGTAAATCTGCTATTAGCCGGGCAGGAAGTGGTTATAGTGCGACGGTGATAGGGTGGCGGGAAATCTAATGCTAACAGACATTGGCAGGGAGGGACACTAACTGACACTGATGTCACTATAGACACTAATACAGTGATAATACTGTACATTGATACTCTACTAATGACATTGGCTGGGAAGGGGTTAACATCTATGGGCAATAAAAAGATTAACTGTGTGCCTAACAAGTGAAAAGTGTGTAAAGTGTTCTGATTTTATGTACAGATCTGGCTGTTTTTTACTCCCTGCTTTCCAGGGAGAAGAAACAGCCAGATCACTGTTCTTTATACACAAAGTTCTGTGTGCTTGTAAACACAAAAATCTGTGTGTGATTTGACACAGCCAATCAGCAGGTTTCAGCTGAAACCATTGCCAAACTCATGCTATGTCCAATCACAGAACAGGTCGGCAGGGGGAGTGTGCATGTGCGCCTCAAACCTGGAAGCAAGCCTTCAACGTAGATGTACGTTGCCGAGCCTGTACCAGCCGTCTGCTCCTAGTATAATTACTGTGAGCTTCCCACAATGGGCCAGATTCAGGTAGAGTTAGGCTGGAGTATCAGTGATACTCCAGCCTAACTGTCACTTTAAGCCGGCGTTTCTGTTTTCTGTAACCAGAAAACAAGAAACGCCGGGTTGGAGTTCCGATGCGATCGGCGCAATTGAATTTCGCCATCGCATCGCAACTCTAATTTAAAAATGGCGCCGGGGGCGTTCCCGCTGATTTACACTGAAAAAATATGTTAATCAGCGGGAATCGGCAATTCACGATCGTATTCGGGTGCGACGCAGTGACTTTCCGACGTTTCCGTAAGCGATACGCGGCGTAAAGATAAAGCAGCCCCCTAGTGGAGTATCCTATGTTAAGTATAGGTGTCGTCATCGCGTCAGAAAAAAAAAAAATCGCGTCGCTTGCGTAAAACTTTCATGAATGGGGATGTGACGTCATTGACGTTCACTGACAGAATTTGGAGCATGCGCACTGGGATGCATTGACACTCGACGCATGCGCAGTACGTTCGTTGCGGGATCGCGCTTAGTTTAAAAAATACACGCCCCGTACCCGCCCAATTTGAATTCCGCCGGCTCATTTGCGATGCGCTGCCGCAACTTTAGGAGCGAGTGCTTCATGAATAACAGCACTTGCTCCTAAAATTTCGGCAGCGTAACGTAAATGAGAAACGTTACTCCAGAGCAAAGATGCTCTCATCTACCTGAATCTGGCCCAATGTGTTTTAAAAGCTACAGCAGGTCAGATTGGGCCCACCTAATTTGCTTACTGCATCATCTAGCCATTTCTTTCCCAGCCTAACTGTCCCTGGCCCATCCATTTCTCTCATTGAATTTCAGTCCTGTCAGTCACAGAGGTTCAGCATCACATACGAGTTTTATCTAGGGTACACCCACTCCTTCAGACTCATGTCCATCCATCCATCCATCCATCAAACGCCAGTCCTCTGCCTGGACAAGGGCTAAGCCCTCGTATACATCGGGCCGATTTGACATGTCAAATTGCATGTCAAATCAGAGACAATTGCCGACAACAGCACCACCCGAATCGGTGCAACGCCGACTTTACGGCACTGCACCGATTCCCAAAAGTAGTTCCTGCACTATTTTTAGCGACTTTGGTAGCGATTTCAATAGACATCTGTGCATGAACCCGCACAAATATCTGTCAAATGCCCCGAAGTCGAGACTGATATGCCGGTTTGAAATCATGTGAGTTCAGCTGAACTTGCATGATTTCAATCCCGCGTTCAGTGTAAACCTGGGCTAAAGGCTCTTGAAAATATTACTGAGGCACGGTGGCTGTGATGTTTTTAAGAAGCTATGTACAGCATTCTGCTGTCAGACATGATCTGCTTGATTTGTATAGAGAAGCACAGTGATGATATCAATGGGTCTTTACAAGGTATTCTGTATATTGAAAATGCATAGCACTTCTCAGATTTTTTTCTATATGTGCCTCCATTGGGGAAATGGCTATAAAACCCAGCAGAGTATTTTTATAGATTTTGGGGGTGCTAGGGTTGAGCTATAGAAGCCACTCACCAAAGCACATGGCAATATTCTGCTGAAGCTGCATGCCCACTCACATGCAGGAAGAATGTAAGGGCAGGTTGGGGTACTGTGTAATGCCGATGTAACAGGGTGACAACATAGACACTTTGATACGTGGACAGAGTGTTGTCACCAGGGACGGACTGACCATTCGGGCACTCGGGCAGTGCCCGAGGGTCCTATGCCACTAGGGGGCCCCATCAGGGTTGCCAGCCTCAGTGAAACCAGGGACAGTATGTAAAAATATATTTAAAAAAATAATTAAATCCCAAGATTATAGCTGCCCCACCTCTCCAGTACCTTTTCGGTGTGTATGTATACTGTGTGTGTATACTGTGTATGTTTGTGTGCATACTGTGTGGCCCCATAATCTATTGCCTGAGGGCCCCATAATCTCCTATTGCCCGGGTGCCTCATAATGTCTCATTGCCCAGGGGGCCCCATTATCTCCTATTGCCCGGGGGCCTCACAATCTCCTATTGCCCGGGGGCCCCATGAGTTGTCAGTCCGCCCCTGGTTGTAAGTAAGGACATTGGTGGTAGTGAAGGTTAAACCAGCAGATTTTAATGTATTGAAAACAACTTTTGAAATGACAAAAAATTGTTAAAGCTTATATGAAATTTTTCGGTTTGGTTTTAGAAGGAGTAAATGCCATGAATAAATATGACCTATCAATTTAACCCTGCGTTTGTTTTTCTGGTAATGGGAGGGTGCTGCACCTTTAATAAGCCTGAATACAAGACTTCCACCAAAATGAAACCAACGTAAAAGTGCGCACACCCCATAAAAAAATCATTAACACTCAATGAAAAAACAAAAATGTAATAGTGTATCAATGTAAATGATAACATGAATAATTAATTCATACAAATCTCAAACTTAAACTTACTTATAATACTATAATACTATATATATAATTCATATTAAATTAGTATCATAAATGTATTAAACATAATCCTGTGTAAAAAGTGAAGAATAAAAGATAATCCAAATGTTCCCAGGGGAAGTCTATTTTGGGGGAAAGACGTTGGGTGGAGCCACATATGTGACGTCATCACGCATGGGTCTGCTGGTGAAGACCGCGGCCGTGCCTGTGGGGTGTTTTAATTGCTTTTTTTACTATGGTTTTATCTATGCAAGTATAACTAAATTCTCTTCTGTCTTTTGCCTATGTGAGATATATGTGTAAAGCTATTTTTTGCTTGCATGGTCTGACCCATTGGATATGTCCCGTGGTAACACCAGCAATGAGATCCATTCATGGGATTATATCCCGTTTGCCAAACCTGTGGATAAGAGTGGTGGCTTTCTACAGCAAGTTAGATCTCTATCATTTGATATCATAACTATCAGGTAGGAGGTGGGATTTTATGTGGGGATTGCACCTTCTGAGCACCTTTAACCGCTTAAGACCCGGACCATTATGCAGGTTAAAGACCTTGCCCCTTTTTGCGATTCGGCACTGCGTCGCTTTAACTGACAATTGCGCGGTCGTGCGACGTGGCTACCAAACAAAATTGGCGTCCTTTTTTTTCAACAAATAGAGCTTTCTTTTGGTGGTATTTGATCACCTCTGCGGTTTTTAGTTTTTGCGCTATAAACAAAAATAGAGCGACAATTTTGAAAAAAATCAATATTTTTTACTTTTTGCTATAATAAATATCCCCCAAAAATATATAAAAAAATATTTTTTTCCTCAGTTTAGGCCGATACGTATTATTTTACCTATTTTTGGTATAAAAAAAAATCGCAATAAGCGTTTATCGATTGGTTTGTGCAAAATTTATAGCATTTACAAAATAGGGGAAAGTTTTTTGGCATTATTATTAATACATTTTTTTTACTACTAATGGCGGCAATCAGCATTTTTTTCCATGACTGCGACATTATGGTGGAGACATCGGACAATTTTGACACATTTTTGGGACCATTGTCAATTTCACGGCGAAAAGTGCTATAAAAATGCACTGATTACTGTGAAAATGTGTAAACTAGTTATTAGTGTAGCCCAAAGGCGAATGGAACTTCCCCTTTAGAGTGCCGTCGTATATGTGTTGTACGTCACCGCGCTTTGTTCATAATTTTTTTTAAAAGATGGTGTGTAGGCAACATCGTTTTTAATGATGAAGTTGCTGAAAAATGATCGTGTGTACGCGGCATCAGTCTTTTGACTAAAATGCCATTTTAGTTTTAGTCGTATTTTAGTCCTCTCAATTGTTTTAGTTTTAGACGTATTTTAGTCGAATAAAACAGTATTCATTTAGTCGACTAAAATGTTTTAGTCATTTAGTCGACAAAATTAACACTGATGTTAACGCATGTTGTATAGCACATTAACGTTCATTGCATTAGGCCGCATTCACACTTGAGCGTAGCGTTTTCGGTTGTTTTTTGCGGGGTTTTGTCGCACGTTTTGTCGCGCATATTCACACGTATTAGTGCGTTTGCATACACCGTTGTCCGACGTTTTTGAACTTCGTCGTTTTTTATTTTAGCCAATAGGAAACATGCTCATCTCTTGCATCATTTGTTGCTATGTTTGTAGATTTTTTTATCTTCTTCCTGGGTGAATATTCTATTTCAAAGAACAGATTAAAGCGACAAAACGCCAGTAGAAACACTGGTTGTCGCGCTAGACGCTTGAATCGAGCGTTTCCATTACTTTCTATGGGAATACAAACGTTAAAAAATGCCCAAATCAGCTCGATTCGCGCGACAAAAAAGGGTTCAGAACTTGTTTGAGCTTCAGGCGTTCGGCTTCAGGCGTTTTGGAGTGGAGATGTGAACCATCTCCATAGAGAATAATGTATTTTTTCCCCTCTAGCGTTTTGTAGCTTCAGGCTTCAGACTACAAAAGCCTAATGCCGCGTACACACGGTCGTTTTTTGCGATGAAAAAAAACGACGTTTTCTGTGAAGTAAAAAACGACGTTTTTGAAACGTCACTTTTCAAAGACAATTTTGCATACACACCATCGTTTTTTCACAAAAAGCGAGGTTACGTTCACCACTCTTTTCCATTGAAGCTCGCTTCATAACTAGCTTCTGGGCATGCGCGGGTTGAAAAACGTCGTTTTAAACAACGTTTTTGCTACACACGGTGAATTTTTGTGAAACAAAAAACGACGTTTTGAAAAACGACACAAAAAATTCAAGCATGTTGGAATTTTTTTTTGGTCGTTTTTTTTAAGACAAAAAACGACGTTTTGCCCACACACGATCAATTTAAATGACGTTTTAAAAAACGTCGTTTTTTTTTTTCATCGCAAAAAACGACCGTGTGTACTGCATTCACACCTGAGCATCAGTCGTTCGGTCGTTTTTCCGGCGTTTTTTTTTCCGGCGTTTTGTCGCGCCTATTCATGCTTATTTGCGCGTTTGCATACAGCGTCGTCCGACGTTTTTGTACTTCGACGTTTTTTATTTTAGCCAATAGGAAAAATTATCATCTTTTCATCACTTGTTGCTATGTTGGTAGAATTTTTTTATCTTCTGCCTGGGTGAAAAGTTCTATTGATTAAAGCGACAAAACGCCTGTAGCAAACGCTCGTTGTCGCGCTAGTCGCTTGAATCGAGCGTTTCCATTACTTTCTATAGGAAATGGAGACGCTCAAATACGCCCAAACCGCCCGATATGCGCGACAAAAAAGGGTCCGGAACTTTTTTTAGCTACAGGCGATGGGCGTCAGGCGCATCAGCGTTCAGATGTGAACCATCTCATAGGCTTTCGTGTATTTTTCTCGCTCTGGCGTTTGTGAGCGTCGCGCTACAGGCAACAAAACACCTAGGTGTGAATGGAGCCTAAGGCCGCGTACACACGATCGGTTTGGTCCAGTTTCATCGGTCCAAACCGAGCGTGTATACGGCCTATCGGACCGTTGTCCGTCGGACCAAAGTTTTAAAACTTGCTTTAAAATCGGACCGATGGACGCCTGACCATCGGACCAAACCGATGGGTTACACGCAAAAGCATCGCACCAAAAACCCACGCATGCTCAGAAACAAATCGACGCATGCTTGGAAGCATTGAACTTCATTTTTCAGCACGTCGTTGTGTCACCGCGTTCTGACCCGATCGGATTTTGGACTGATGGTGTGTACGCACATCAGACCATCAGGCCACTTCAGCAGTGAACCGATGAAAACGGTCCGTCGAACCATTCTCATCGGGCTGGACCAATCGTTTGTACGCGGCCTTAGGGAAGCTCATTCAGCTTGACCAAAAAGGATGTATAGAGAATTTTTGGCAGTGCACTGCTACACAACAATCTGCACTGCAACACATGGCTGTGGGCAAAGTGCCCATAAATGGCAGAAAAATGCATGACTCATGTAACATGTATTGCTGAGTGTGATGGTAGCGTGTACTAACATGTACATTACCGCATTACTGTAGTGTGAATGGATCTTCTGATGGACTGATGTTAGGATGTCCCTGCACATTTCCCTCCCCTTCATATAGATCCTTTAGCTTGTCACACCAGAACTAGAAGAAGGAAAAATGTAAACATATTAAAATTTAATGAGACACCTGTTGGCAGCAGGTGATTATGGTGTTTACTGCCCTTTGTTGAGCTTATAAAAAGTGAATGTTTTAGAGCCCAGGTTCACACTGGGCTGCGGGAGTGAAGCAGTGCGAGTTCAGCTGAACTCGCACGATTTCACTCCCGCCCGGCAGTCCCGATTTCAGCCGCGATTTCAGAGACATCTGTGCAGGTTTCTGCACAGATGTCAATGTAAATCGCAGGCTGAAATCGCAAAAAGTAGTACAGAGACTACTTTTTGAAATCGGTGCAATGCCGCAGATGCAGCGTCGCACCGATTAGGACGGTGCCATTGCCGTCAATTTGAGGCAAAATCTGCCGTTTTGACATGCGATTTGACATGCCAAATCGCATCTCAAAACGCACCAGTGTGAACCAGGGCTAAATGAGATCAGGCTAACATCAGATGTCTGACAGCTGAAAGCAAACATCTACATACTAAGCTGAAATGCATACATGGGAATAGTTATACTGTACCTGCCAAAAGATTTCTCGTCAACCAGTCTTGAGATCCAGGCAGGTATAAAGACCTAAAAAAAAAAAACACAAAACACCCAAGTTCAATAAAATCATAAAATAACACTAATGCCCCATAATATGATCGGAAATTCCGACAGCAAAAGTCCAATGTGAGCTTTTAAACGGAAAATCCGACCGTATGTATGTTCCATCGGACTTTTGCTGTCGGAATTTCTGGCAACAAAAGATTGAGAGCTGGTTCTCAAATTTTCAGACGGAAAAAATTCCTATTGGAAAATGCGATCGTCTGTAGCAATTCCGATGCACAAAATTACGACGCATGCTCGGAAGCATTGAACTTAATTTTCTCGGCTAGTGTTGTACGTCACCGCGTCCTTGATGGTCGACAGTTCAGAGAACTTTGTGTGACCATGTGTATGCAAACCAAGCTTGAGCGGAATTCCGTCATAAAAAACATCCAAGTGATTTGGCACTGCGTCGCTTTAACCACTTAAGACCCGGATCATTATGCAGGTAAAGGACCTGGCCCCTTTTTGCGATTCGGCACTGCGTCGCTTCAACAGACAATTGCGCGCTTGTACGACGTGGCTCCCAAACAAAATTGACGTCCTTTTTTTCTCACAAATAGAGCTTTCTTTTAGTGGTATTTGATCACTTTAAAAATGATCACTTTAAAAATTTAGAAATTTTTTTTTTTTTACTTTTTGCTATAATAAATATCCCCCACAAATATATAAAAAAAACTATTTTTTGCTCAGTTTAGGCCGATACATATTCTTCTACATATTTTTGGTAAAAAAAAACGGAATAAGCGTTTATTGATTGGTTAAAAGTTATAGTGTTTACAAAATAGGGGATAGTTTGTTTTTATTAATAATTTATTTTTTACTAGTAATGGCGGCGATCAGCGATTTTTTTGGTGACTGCGACATTATGGCGGACACATCGGACACTTTAGAAACATTTTTGGGACAATTGTCATTTTCACAGCGAAAAGTGCTATAAAAATGCATTGATTACTGTGAAAATGACAATGACAGCAAAGGGGTTAACCACTAGGGGGCGCTAAGGGGTTAAGTGTGCCCTAAGGGAGTGATTCTTACTGTAGGGGGCGTGGCTGGACGTGTGATGTGACTGATCGTCGTTCCCTATAACAGGGAAAAGACGATTAGTGACAAGCCACAGAGAAGAATGGGGAAGGTTTGTTTACACTCACCTCTCCCTGTTCTTCAGCTCCTGTGACCCGATCACGGGACACTGGCGGCAATCGAATCCACGGGTCCCACGGGCACGGTCACAGAGCTTCGGACCATGGCTGGGCATTTAAGGGGCAACGTACCTGTACGTGCCTATGCCCAGCTGTGCCATTCTGCCAACGTATCTTGGCGTTAGGCAGTCCACAAGTGGTTAACTGACAATTGCATGGTCATGCGACGTGGCTCCCAAACAAAATTGACATCCTTTTTTCCCACAAATAGAGCTTTATTTTGGTGGTATTTTATCACCTCTGTGTTATTTTTTTTGCGACAATTTAAAAATAAAATAAAATATATAGATATTTTTTTCCATTCTGCTATAATAAATATCCCCTCAAAAATATATCTAAAACATTTTTTTCCTCAGTTTAGGCCGATACGTATTCTTCTACATATTTTTGGTTAAAAAAATCGCAATAAGCGTCTATTGATTGGTTTGTGCAAAAGTTATAGCATCTACAAAATATGGGGATAGTTTTATGGGATTTTTATTAATCATTCATTTTTATTACTAGTAATGGCAGCGATCAGCGATTTTTACTGTGACTGCGACATTATGGCGGACATATTGGACACTTTTGACGCTATTTTGGGACCATTCTCATTTATACATCGATCGGTGGCTTACTGTGACACGTCACTGATCACTGCTCCCGATGAGAGGGAGCAGATGATCAGTGCTGTGTCTCTAGGCAGAACAGGGAGAAGCTGTGTTTACACTGGCCTCTTCCCGTTTTGCAGCTCTGTCAGCTCTGATCACGGGACACCGGTGGACATCCAGTCTGCGGGTCCCACGGTCACGGAGCTTGTGGCAGGGGTCGCGCGTGCCACCGGCGGTGCACACGTGCCCGCACAGCAGGGAAATTAAAAGTGACGTAAATATATGTCACTTTGCCCAGCCGTGCCATTCTGCCGATGTATATCGGCATGAGCCAGTCATTAAGTGGTTAAACAACAATTATTTCACATGTGAGAGCTGTAGTAGAGTATTGATAAGCGCTTTTGATTAGCTGGTCCACCTGTTGGGGTAAGGGTCAGTGTGAACTTTTCCTTTTGGTGACGAATCCTTCCCAGTACCTTTTTATGTGGACCTACACTTATTGGACTTTCTTGTACAGTGGAACCTTGGTTTATGAGTAACGCGGTTAACAAGCATTTTAAAAGACAAGCAACTTTAAAAAAAAATCTGACTCAGTTTGCGAGTGTTGTCTCGCAAATCGAACAGAATTCACGGGGTGTGTAGTACCGCATTTGGCCAGAGGTGAGGGGGCGCCGGTGACACTCTCACGGTTCAGAGCCATTCTGAAATACTCGGAATCGCTCAGAAATACTTGAATATACTCGGAAATACTCTGTTACCGAGTGTTTACGAGCCTTTCCGATTGTTTCCGAGATCAGCCGAGCTGTCCTTGAGCATTTCCAAGGCTCTCCGGTACCACCACTTCTGGCCATATGCAGTATTGCATGCCATAGAACTCAATGCGGAACAAATTATCTTCGTTTCCATTGACTTCAATGGGGAAACTCGCTTTGATATGCGAGTGCTTTGGATTACAAGCATTTTCCTGGAACAGATTATGCTCGTAATCCAAGGTTCCACTGTATATCTGAAGATATCATATTCTTTTGAATGTCTGGACTATTACCATTGTATAAGCACTGCACTTATGATACATAGGTATAAAGACCTCACTATTCTCCGCTACAGTTAGCAGTACGGCTTGGTCACCAATCAGCCCCCATCATTCCCATTGGATAATTAAGTAGCAAGGTCACTCTTATGAGTTAAAGGCCTAATGCTCACTGGGTGTTTAGCCCCTGTGCATGAGGTTCCGGTGTTTATGTGCTGGTGAAAAATACAGGCCAACCTTCTAACCCCCACTGCTGACAGCCTATAAAAATATATGAGTCGCTAAATGACAGCCATTATGGCACAATGGATCGCGGGTCAGTGCTTACGTTTGGGGCAGTATGTGCTCAGAGATGAATGTCTGCAGTGGAAGCAGTTTGCATTCCAGGCATTCATCCCAGGGCTCATACTGCCCTAAACATTAGTACCGCTCAATGCAACGTCTAGCCGCAGCACCTGTCAGTCTCTCATAGACTTTTATAGGCTGCTGGCAGCGGGACTGGACAGTGCATCTGCACTTTCCAGCCACATCTAAATGACAGAGCATCATACATTGGGGCTAAACACCCAGTGCCCCTAAGGTCAAGTATACGGTATGTGTTGGCATTGGGTTTTCATTCACTTCATGACAGCAAAACTGTTTTTACAGGGAAAATACAGGTGAAACTCGAAAAATTAGAATATCGTGTAAAAGTCCATTTATTTCACTAATGCAACTTAAAAGGTGAAACTAATATATGAAATAGACACATTACATGCAAAGCAAGATAGTTCAAGCCGTGATTTGTCATAATTGTGATGATTATGGCTTACAGATCATGAATACTAGTGTTGAGCAGAATACGCCATATTCGCTTTCGCAATATTTCGCGAATATATAGGAGAATATTCGAGAAATATTCGTAAATTTCGAATATTCGTGATATTTCATCCAAAAAAAAAATTGCGAAATTTCGCTAACGTGAAATTTCGCAAATGCGAAATTTATTGCGAAATTCTCGACCGCGCATGCGCGCGGACAACACGCGGTCGCGAAAACGGCGATCATTTCCTGGATTCTTTGCCAGTGTATATTCGGATTGCTATTTAGTGCTGCCCTGCGAATCTACTGCTGCCCTGCGAAGCGAAGATGGTGGGGAGTAACTTTTCATCCAGTGGGGAAAAACTGCTGATTACTGTAAGTAATTTCACCACTTGTTATTTCATTATCTTTAACTGCATTTTAGACTAGTTAAAAAGTTAGGATGCAAGATCAGATATTAGTATTTCCCAAACAGTGTGTTTCCAGCGGTTGCAAAACTACAACTCCCAGCATGCCCAGGGTTGCCACCTTTTGTTCATTTCAAACCCGAACACTTCAGCGTCGCACAGCAATTTTTTGTCTTAGTTTGCATAGATGTCGCTATTAAATAACATTTCTAACCATATGAAATTAATCATAAAAGTTCCTCTTTACATCAGAGTCCACAGACTTCCCCTTTTACATCAGAGTCCACAGACTTCCCCTTTTACATCAGAGTCCACAGAGTTCTCCCTTTACATTACAGTTCACAGAGTTCTCCCTTTACATCAGTGTCCACAGAGTTCTCCCTTTACATCAGAGTCCACAGAGTTCTCCCTTTACATCAGAGTCCACAGAGTTCTCCCTTTACATCAGAGTCCACAGAGTTCTCCCTTTACATCAGAGTCCACAGACTTCCCCTTTTACATCAGGATCCACAGACTTCCCCTTTTAGATCAGTGTCCACAGAGTTCTCCCTTTACATCAGAGTCCACAGAGTTCTCCCTTTACATCAGAGTCCACAGAGTTCTCCCTTTACATCAGAGTCCACAGAGTTCTCCCTTTACATCAGAGTCCACAGAGTTCTCCCTTTACATCAGTGTCCACAGAGTTCTCCCTTTACATCAGTGTCCACAGAGTTCTCCCTTTACATCAGAGTCCACACAGTTCTCCCTTTACATCAGAGTCCACAGAGTTCTACCTTTTACATTAGAGTCCACAGAGTTCTACCTTTTACATTAGAGTCCACAGAGTTCCCCTTTTACATTAGAGTCCACAGAGTTCCCCTTTTACATTAGAGTCCACAGAGTTCTCCCTTAACATTAGAGTCCACAGAGTTCCCCTTTTAAATTAGAGTCCACTGAGTTCCCCTTTTACATTAGAGTCCACAGAGTTCTCCCTTAACATCAGAGTCCACAGAGTTCTCCCTTAACATCAGAGTCCACAGAGTTCTCCCTTAACATCACAGTCCACAGAGTTCTACCTTAACATCAGAGTCCACAGAGTTTTCCCTTTACATCAGAGTCCACAGAGTTCTCCCTTTTACATCAGAGTCCACAGAGTTCTCCCTTTTCATCAAAAAGTGAAAAGAAACAAACATATTATTTTTCATATGTAAAGATAGGGATTAAAAAAAATAATCTATTGTACAGGGCCAGTGTAAGGCTCAAAAAATTATTATAGTGGTCAGATGAATAGCAACTCATTTCTCCCCTATACGTCTATCCTGTGATGTTACTCATATATACATAATTATGCAAATGATAATGGCTGCTATATTTATTCCAAAAAGCTGGTGACCAAAATGGCAACATATAAAATCTGTCATGTTACCACTGTCAGTGATTAATAAGGCGAGAATGCTTCCAATTATTGAATACCATACATTTACGTCATATATCCATAAGGGTTTAAACAAAAGTATTATAATATACTTTGTTCTTCATCTTGCAGAGGTTCCTGCAACATGGTTACGACCTAATGAGGTGCCAGCAGGATAAACAAAAAATCGTCCAGTCCGTATTGGAGGAATTACATGAGTTTCATGGCGGGTCACATGACCACATGGCCATTCTCAAAAAATGGTCAGACTTGAAGAGGCGCCACATGGACCGGGTCACACAGATCCGCGATGAATTTCATCCAGGTAAGTTATTGGTGACAGTCATGTAAGGTGATATGTAATTAACCTTAGGGCAGATGTTGTTAACCCAGACGCCATGTTGTGGTAACATATATCACCACCGAAGGTATTCATAGTACTGTTGAAAAAAGACATTATTCCATCAAGTTAAACCATGGAATTAAAGTGGTGGTGTGGTGGGTTTCAAGGGGAAAGGGTGGTATTTTATAACTCAATTACCACTAAATTCCTGTGCTAGGCGTGGGGTTATCATAGTAATCACGTGTACTCCATCAGGCCCTTTTTTTAACATGAGATCTTCAGAATAATACAAAGGAAACACAAACAGCTAATTTTACCATGGTGGCAGCCCAGCTCACACTCAGTCCCCTGTAGTGCCAGCAAGACCCTTTAGTATAACATTATCCCATTGGTTAACTGTCTATATAAATAAATGTGTATTCATATACAATACAGCAGAGTACACAGAATGTGCATATGTTATTAGAAATCATTTTTACATATATAAACATTGTGTTATTATAGGATCTCCTCTACCATCTGTGCGCCCCAAGCGCACAAGGCGACAGGCCGCAGAGGAGGAGGAGGAAGAAGAGGAGGATGAAGAGGAGGATGCAGAGGAGGAGAGGGATAAGGAGCAGCCAGGGCCCTCCGACTTACCACCCCCAGCTCCTGAGGAGCTGCAACTTCCCCCCACCCAACCTCCTGGTGAATGCCATGATGCAGAAGAGGAGCAGGAGGATGACACAGCGCCTGTGATGACCATCAGTCAGGAGGGTAAATATGTGCACAACGATTAATGACATTTCAACAATAAGATGTAGATATAAAAAAGTACAGTATTTAATCCTAATTTTTTTTTTCTTATATCCTAACAGTTTTGAAAGAGATTCAGGAGAAATCCTATGTCATGGAGAGGACCAATCAAAAAGTCCTGTCCAATCGGCGCAAAATAAAAAAATTGGACCTCGAGAATGAACAGCTGTTACAACAGCAGAGAAAAAATTTCAAGGAGCTGGCTGAGATTTACAAGCGCTTGAAAAAATCCATGTAAATATTTATATTTTTGGTTATTAAACCTGTTATTCTTTTCAAATGTTTCCTTTCTTATTGAGATTCTTAGGTCTTTCAACACATCTAACTTCACATCTAACACATCAACATCAACACATCTAACTTCATAATAACCTAAAAACATTTCATACTATTATTTTATTTAACACAAATCTAATAAAAAACAAAATACACGGACACAGACACTACTAACACAAACTAAACTGTTGAAAAATTACTATAACAAAAGCTACAATATATACATATATACATATATATATATATATATATATATATATATATATATATATATAGATATAGATATAGAGAGAGAGCGAGAAAGAGAAAGAGAGTGCTGATTTGCTCTTGCAGATAGGCTAAAAGTTGCAGTAAAAAGGCCACAAACCAGGGTTTAACATAACGTTCAGTCATTTAGTCACACTTGCTGTTTGTTACGATCCGGTCTGGTAGCTTTTAGCGGATGCTGTTTGTGGATCCGCTGTGACAGAGAGGTCATGAAGCATTACTCAGCATGAAGGCAGCAGCAGTAGTATTCAAATATAAAGTAATTATCACACACACAACATTTACAAGCAGTAGTGGTAATAGTACTAGACAGCATCTAAACACTTGGGCAAGACTTGACAGCAGCAGTAGTGGTAATTGCAGCATATAGTGCCAAAGAACTTGTCACATAGGTATCTGAGCACTGGCAGCAGCAGTATAGTAGTAACAGTACCCAATAAAGTGTTGTATCACTTGTGGAAGAGGTGGCAGCAGCACAGCAGCAGCATTGGTAATTGCAGCATATAGTGCCAAAGAACTTGTCACATAGGTATCTGAGCACTGGCAGCAGCAGTATAGTAGTAACAGTACACAATAAAGTGTTGTATCACTTGTGGAAGAGGTGGCAGCAGCACAGCAGCAGCATTTGAAATTGTAGCATATAGTGTCAAAGAACTTGTCACATAGGTATCTGAGCACTGGCAGCAGCAGTATAGTAGTAACAGTACACAATAAAGTGTTGTATCACTTGTGGAAGAGGTGGCAGCAGCACAGCAGCAGCATTTGAAATTGTAGCATATAGTGTCAAAGAACTTGTCACATAGGTATCTGAGCACTGGCAGCAGCAGTATAGTAGTAACAGTACACAATAAAGTGTTGTATCACTTGTGGAAGAGGTGGCAGCAGCACAGCAGCAGCATTTGAAATTGTAGCATATAGTGTCAAAGAACTTGTCACATAGGTATCTGAGCACTGGCAGCAGCAGTCTAGTAGTAACAGTACACAATAAAGTGTTTTATCCCTTGTGGAAGAGGTGGCAGCAGCACAGCAGCAGCATTGGTAATTGTAGCATATAGTGCCAAAGAACTTGTCACATAGGTATCTGAGCACTGGCAGCAGCAGTATAGTAGTAACAGTACACAATAAAGTGTTTTATCACTTGTGGAAGAGGTGGCAGCAGCACAGCAGCAGCATTGGTAATTGTAGCATATAGTGCCAAAGAACTTGTCACATAGGTATCTGAGCACTGGCAGCAGCAGTATAGTAGTAACAGTACACAATAAAGTGTTGTATCACTTGTGGAAGAGGTGGCAGCAGCACAGCAGCAGCATTGGTAATTGTAGCATATAGTGCCAAAGAACTTGTCACATAGGTATCTGAGCACTGGCAGCAGCAGTATAGTATTAACAGTACACAATAAAGTGTTGTATCACTTGTGGAAGAGGTGGCAGCAGCACAGCAGCAGCATTGGTAATTGCAGCATATAGTGCCAAAGAACTTGTCACATAGGTATCTGAGCACTGGCAGCAGCAGTATAGTAGTAACAGTACACAATAAAGTGTTGTATCACTTGTGGAAGAGGTGGCAGCAGCACAGCAGCAGCATTTGAAATTGTAGCATATAGTGTCAAAGAACTTGTCACATAGGTATCTGAGCACTGGCAGCAGCAGTATAGTAGTAACAGTACACAATAAAGTGTTGTATCACTTGTGGAAGAGGTGGCAGCAGCACAGCAGCAGCATTTGAAATTGTAGCATATAGTGTCAAAGAACTTGTCACATAGGTATCTGAGCACTGGCAGCAGCAGTCTAGTAGTAACAGTACACAATAAAGTGTTTTATCCCTTGTGGAAGAGGTGGCAGCAGCACAGCAGCAGCATTGGTAATTGTAGCATATAGTGCCAAAGAACTTGTCACATAGGTATCTGAGCACTGGCAGCAGCAGTATAGTATTAACAGTACACAATAAAGTGTTGTATCACTTGTGGAAGAGGTGGCAGCAGCACAGCAGCAGCATTGGTAATTGTAGCATATAGTGCCAAAGAACTTGTCACATAGGTAAGTGAGCACTAGCAGCAGCAGCAGCATAGTAGTACCAGTACACAACTAAGTGTTTTTTTCACTCGTGGTCGTGGAAGAGGTGGCAGCAGCATAGGAGCAGCAGCATTGATAATTGTAGCATATAGTGCCAAAGAACTTCACACATAAGTATCTGAGCACTGGCAGAAGCAGCAGCATAGTAGTACCAGTACACAATTAAGTGTTTTTTTCACTCGTGGTCGTGGAAGAGGTGGCAGCAGGATAGCAGCAGCGTTGATAATTGTAGCATATAGTGCCAAAGAACTTGTCACATAGGTAAGTGAGCACTGGCAGCAGCAGCAGTGTAGTAGTACCAATACACAACTAAGTGTTTTTTTCACTCGTGGTCGTGGAAGAGGTGGCAGCAGCATAGGAGCAGCAGCATTGATAATTGTAGCATATAGTGCCAAAGAACTTGACACATAAGTATATGAGCACTGGCAGCAGCAGCAGTGTAGTAGTACCAGTACACAATTAAGTGTTTTTTTCACTCGTGGTCGTGGAAGAGGTGGCAGCAGGATAGCAGCAGCGTTGATAATTGTAGCATATAGTGCCAAAGAACTTGTCACATAGGTAAGTGAGCACTGGCAGCAGCAGCAGTGTAGTAGTACCAGTACACAACTAAGTGTTTTTTTCACTCGTGGTCGTGGAAGAGGTGGCAGCAGCATAGGAGCAGCAGCATTGATAATTGTAGCATATAGTGCCAAAGAACTTGACACATAAGTATCTGAGCACTGGCAGAAGCAGCAGCATAGTAGTACCAGTACACAACTAAGTGTTTCTTTCACTCGTGGTCGTGGAAGAGGTGGCAGCAGCATAGGAGCAGCAGCATTGATAATTGTAGCATATAGTGCCAAAGAACTTGACACATAAGTATCTGAGCACTGGCAGAAGCAGCAGCATAGTCGTACCAGTACACAATTAAGTGTTTTTTTTCACTCGTGGTCGTGGAAGAGGTGGCAGCAGGATAGCAGCAGCGTTGATAATTGTAGCATATAGTGCCAAAGAACTTGTCACATAGGTAAGTGAGCACTGGCAGCAGCAGCAGTGTAGTAGTACCAGTACACAATAAAGTGTTTTTTTCACTCGTGGTCGTGGAAGAGGTGGCAGCAGGATAGCAGCAGCGTTGATAATTGTAGCATATAGTGCCAAAGAACTTGTCACATAAGTATCTGAGCACTGGCAGAAGCAGCAGCATAGTAGTACCAGTACACAATTAAGTGTTTTTTTCACTCGTGGTCGTGGAAGAGGTGGCAGCAGCACCAGCAGTAGTAAGAAAGTGGCAAATCTCACAGACAAAAGGTAACAGCACCAGTATGAGTAATATATCGGTACATAATCACTCAGCCTTTTGGCATTAGCAGTAGGAGCCCATATAGTGCCAAAATTACAAAAGCTTGAAATTGCATTAGCATGGTGATTACATTTGAAAAGCAGAATGACACAGGCCTTAAGTAGCTGTGGCACCGGGTGGAGTTTTTGGGTTGTGTTTTGCACGCCACAGGCTTTTCAAAAAAACAAAAAAATATCCACCTTCTTCCCAGCAGCAGCATAAGGAAAGGGAGATGCACTGTGATGTAAGGGAGAGGGGGAACTCCACTTCTGATGGTGGGGTAGGATGGTGGGGTGGCCTTTGACATCGAATGTAAGGGGAGGGGATGCGCTGGACATATAATATTACAGATATAACCGGCCCTTTTGAGGGCAACCATAATGCTGATGCGGACCACGATGAAATTGAGTTTGACACCCCTGGTATAAAGAGATAGGAGAGGTATTGGTAACTGACAAGGGACCATTCAGCGCCCTGAAGCGACGGCGGGTGCCAGAAAGTCACCGCCGATCCAGGACTCATTCATTTTGATGAATGTGAGTCTGTCCACGGAGTCTGTGGACAGACGGGTCCTCTTGTCCGTGACCACCCCACCTGCCGCGCTGAATGTCCGCTCAGATAGTACGCTGGAGGGGGGGCAAGACAATAACTCCAGCGCATACTGAGCGAGCTCGCGGCAGGTGTCCAATCTGGCAACCCAGTACTCCATGGGGTCGTCGGTGCTCATACTGTCAGAAGCACTGACGGACCCCATGTAGTCTGCCACCATGTGGGCCAGCCGCTGGTGGTGATGGCTGCTGCTGCTGCTGCTGCTGCTGGTACTGGGTCGCTCAGTTTGCATGAACATCCTCATCTCACCCATTAGGTCCCCTGCTCGGCTGCTGATGTTGCTGCTGGGTGCAGCCACCTGCTGGGTGAGATGAGGGGGGACAACTGGAGGCCGGGGACTTGCCTGCTCCAAACGGCTGACTAGGCATGCCTGCAGTTCCTCCATCCGGGGCTGCCTCCGTCTGGCTGGGAGGAACTGCTCCAGTTTCCCCTTAAATCTGGGATCTACAAGGGTGGCCAGCCAAAACTCGTCCCTCTCCTTGATGGCTTTAACCCGGGGGTCCCTCCTGAGGCATCTCAGCATGTGGGCAGCCATGGGGAAGAGCACAGCCCGCTGTGACTCCTCATGGCTGCCTGGGTCCATGACGTCCGCTTCCTCGTCATGGAGGCGCTGCTGTTCGCGGTCAGTCATGCCAAACCCCCGGACTATCGGTGCCCCCAACACCGGCTCTCCCTCCTGACCAGGCCCTGACTCCAGGACGCCACCAGTCACCTCCTGATCATCATCATGATCCTCCTCCTCCTCCTCGTCCTGGGCCTGGTCTTGGTGGAGCAGTGTTGCCTCCTCCTGCTCCACCAAGGCACTCTCCCCAGCTCCGAGCAGGCGATCTAGTGCCCTGTCCAGCAGGAACACTATAGGGAGCACGTCGTTGAGGCCGACATGCTCCCTGCTCACCATCTTGGTCGCCTGCTCAAAAGGGGCCAACACATGGCAGACCTGGTGTATCTGCCCCCACTCCAGACTGGTGATGTACGGGAGTGTGTGTTGTGATGGCCCGCCAGTGCCTTGCTCCAGCAGGTACTCCTTCACCGCCCTTCGCTGCTCCCACAACCTCTCCAGCATGTAGAGGCTGGAGTTCCACCGCGTCACACTGTCCACAATCAGCCTGTGAAGGGGCAGGCTGTTGTCCCGCTGCAACTTTGACAGGGACGCGGTAGCGGTTGGGGAGCGCCTGAAGTGGCTGGCAATCCTGCGTACCCTTAGCACTATGTCACTCAACCCGGGATAGGTGCGCAGGAACTTCTGCACCACTAGGTTGAGGACATGTGCCAGACAGGGCACGTGTGTCAGACTGCCAGCCTGGAGGGCGGAGAGGAGGTTGCTGCCATTGTCACAGACAACCAGACCTGCTTGGAGCCTTCGGGGTGTCAGCCACTTCTGGACCTGAGCCTGAAGTGCGCTCAGCACTTCTCGTCCAGTGTGTCTCCGTTCCCCTAAACTAACAAGCTGGAGCACGGCCTGACAGCGCACGTGCCCCACACTTGAATAGCTACGGGGGCGCTTGCTGGGAGGCTCAGCAGCTGCGGAGACAGTGGCTTGAGGGAGACCAGCACTTCTCCCCTGGACACCCCGGGGCGGCACCACAAAATCAGATGCCGCCAATCCCTCCCCGGCGCCTCGGAGGGAAACCCAATGGGCCGTGAAGCTTATGTAGCGCCCCTGCCCATGCCTGCTGGTCCAGCCATCCATTGTCAGATGCACCCTGTTGCTGACAGCATGATCCAGCGACAGGGTTACATTCTGCACAATGTGCTGGTGTAGGGCAGGGACACCAGTCCTGGCAAAGAAATGGCGGCTGGGGACACGCCATTGGGGTTGGGCCTGCTCCAACATCTGCCTGAAGGGGTTGCAGTCCACTATGTTAAAGGGAAGCAGATGTTGGGCAATAACCCTTGCCAGGAGCCCATTGAGGGAACGCACACGTCGGTCTGAAGGGGGGAAGGGAGTGTTGCGTTCAAAGGCGTCAGAAAGAGACGCCTGGCGCCGGACGGCAGTGCGGGACACCGAAGAGGAGGGTGATGATGTGGAGGTCTGGCTGTCGGTAGCAGTACCTCTACTAGAGGGAGCGGGGGGGCATGACCTGCTGGTAGCCGATGAAGCTGTGGCAGGGGCTGCTGTACCCTGCACACTTGTGGTGGTGGCGCTGCTACCACCAGCACGCTTCATCTGGTCATGCTCCTGCCAGTGATTAATCCGCAGGTGCTGGTTGAGTGCCGTGGTACCCACCCGAGCCAAACACTTCCCTCTCTTCACCTTGGCACGACAGAGCTGGCAGATGGCTACTGTCGGGTTATCTGCTACCAAGGTGAAGTAGGCCCAGAGAGGTGACTTCAGCGTCGCCCTCCTGTCAGATGGGGTGACGCTGACTTCCACCTGCTGGGACTCGGTGCGCACAGGTGGAGCTGCCTGCTGCTGCTGCTGCTGCTGCTGCTGCTGCTGACACCTCCTGCTGCCATCACCAGTGGAGACCCTGACGTTGGTCTCCCTGGTGACCTGGCGCACCGTTTCCCCAGGGTGCCTACCTTCCTCGTCGTCACTGATGCTGTGAACCGACGAGGCAGGTGGCACCCATGTTGGGTCACCCTCCTCTTCGCCCCCAGATATGTCAGACCCAGGGCTGACATGTGGTGGTCTGAAGGAGACATCTGACATGGAGCCGCTAGCCTGGCTCCGATGTCCCCTCACAGACGCATGGGTCTGACTAGGTGCTGGTGTTTCCTGCAGAAAACCACCAGCACCACCATGAAGGGAGGTCTCTGGGCTACTGACAGCCAGTACCCCATCCTCCTCCTCCTCCATTAACCCTTCAAAAAGGTCCTGACCATCAGCACATAAATCAATGTCTGCATGATCGAGGGCCTCCCCCAAGATATCCATGTCACTTTCACCATCAAACAGCATGAGGCTGGACTCGCTGGGGCTGGGTACTAAAGGCACCGGTGTACTGATGGTGGTGGTGCTACTTGGTGATGACTGAGTGGCACTGCTGTGCCCCATGTACTCCACCACTGCTGGAGCCTGTGAAGGCAATATCGGGCGGCTGCCCGAAGTAAAAAACTCCCGGATGAGGCGGACTCCCCTTCCACCCGATCCTCTACCAGTAGTAGGGGCGCGAGAGGTACCCCGTGCTGGCAGCGACCCAGCACTGGGAGTAACTCCCCTACCCCTGCTGCCACGACCACGGATGCTGCTCATGCTGATATGGGGGGGTGGGTAAACTTTATTGGGGGGGGGGGTAAATGTGATAATAGAAAAAACAGGCGCGCAGACAAACAACTAGTAGCTATGCCACTAAACAACAATTAAACGAAAGGTAAATTTTTTTAAATTTTTTTTTTTTTTTTTAAACTAACTAACTGACTGACAGACAACAGACAAAAACTGACTGGGCAACGAATAAGAGCAATAAAGAAACTAATATAGATAGAACAGTGACTCTGCTAACACAGCAGAGCCAGAGATCTGAATAAACTAAAAATAACTTTTTTTTTTTTTTTTTTTTTTATAAAACAGATAACTATCTAACTAAATAAACACACTAAACTAAGCTAGCTAGCTTACAGAGGTGTACAAGTACACTCAAACCTATCTATCTAACACTAAATGAAACTGGAACACAAACACACAAATAGTAGCTTTAAAAAAAGCTGTTTGGTCTCTTCTTGCTTTTAAAAAAGCAGTTTAGAAATATAAGCACTAGCAGCTGCTAATACTCAAATGAACTGAACACTGAACAGGAGCACAGAACTGAAAGGCACTGCAATGCTGATGCAATATAACACAGAGCACAGAAACACTTCTCCCTCTATATCCACCTTGTGAATCTGCAATGAGCACATGCTGGCACTTAGTTTATATAATGGTCGTGAGGCAGCTTCCTATTGGTTGATGTGGAGGTTGCTAACCTCTGACACCTGTGGAAATGGAACTCTGATTGGCTGTGATGTGAATGAAGGGCGGGGAAAAAAATCGCGCGATATTGCTATTGCCGAATATTCGCATTGCGAATATTCGGCAGCATAAAAGGATCACATGCGCTACTCGGCCCAGGGTCCCTCTAATCATACCACCATTGCTTTTACACGTCGATGGAGATCACTAGCATGTGATCTGTGTTAAAAAAAATTTGAGAAAAATCCGAATATTCGACATTGCGAATATTCGGCACAATATTCGAGATATTGCGCGATTTCTCGAATATGCAATATTCGAGCCGAATATTCGCAATTCGAATATTCGTGAGCAACACTAATGAATACCCCAAATCCACAATCTCAGAAAATTAGAATATTGTGAAAAGGTGCAATATTCTAGGCTCAAAGTGTCACAATGGGGTTTATTTACTAAAGCTGAAAAGTGCAAAATCAGGCTTGCTTCTGCATTAAAACCAATGAGCTTCCAGGTTTTATTACCAAAGCTTAATTGAACAAGCTAGGGTTAGAATCTCATTGGTTTCTATACAGAAGTGAGCCTTATTTTGCGCTTTCCAGCTTTAGTAAATAAACCCCATTGTGTACTTAAAAGTGGAGTATGCCTGTACAGTGGAATCTCATATTACGAGCATAATCCGTTCCAGGAGAATGCTCGTAATCCAAAGTACTTACATATGAAAATGCGTTTCCTTATTGAAGTCAACGGAAACAAAAATATTTTTTTTCCGCATTTAAAGGCATGCAGTACCGCATGCGGCCAAAGGCGGGGGCGCCGGAGAGCCTCGGAAACAGCCGGAAAGGCCCGAGGACAGGTCAGAGCATTTCCGAACGGCTCCGCCCCCCCCCACCTTAGGCCAAACACGGTACTGCACACCGCTTTGGCCTCAATCCTGCTCGTTTTGTGAGACAACACTTGCAAACCAAGTTAAGATTTTTCAAAATACAGTGCTCGTATTGTGAAACGAAAAATGCCAAGGGGGTAAATACTTTTGCAAGGCACTGTATCCATCTATAGCAAGCATTATTTTTTTCTGCTTTCTTGTCAGTAGTGTTGGGTGAACAGTTCGATCCAAGCATGAATTGTCGTTTGACTGTTTATTCAGCCCACCTAGCACCCCACAATGCACTGTGCACCACCTGATTGGCTGAAGTAATGAAGGATTTGCCCAATCAGGGCACAAAACACTGTCAGAGCCATAATTGGAGAAAGTAATGATGACTGTGCCCAATCTCGACTCATTGCCCATAGACCCACTCCCCACTATAAAAGGATGCTTCCAAGAGCAGCAATTTGCAGTGCGATATTGGAATGGAGATAGATAGAACAGAGCACTGTTCATTGCTAGTTAGTGTGCTTTTGTGATTCCATTATGAGTGTAGAGTGTAAGTGTAGTGTGAATATAGTGATAGTTCAGCGTGAGTGTAGTGCGACCATTCATTTTTACTTTAGTGTCAGGGCAGGTTTACTGCAGTATATTGAGGTGCGTTGGTGAACATTTACTGCAGTATATTGAACTACATTAGTGCACGTTTACTGCAGTATATTGAACTGCGTTAGTGCACTTTTGCTGTAGTATAGTGAAGTGCGTCAGTGCAGTTTTACTGCAGTATATTGAATTGCATTAGTGCACTTTACTGCAGTGTATTGAAGTGCGTCAGTGCAGTGTCACTGCAGTATATTTCAGTGTGTCGGTGGAGTGTGTCTGCGTAGTGAGCACTCAAGTTAGTTGAGTGCACCAAATACCACTTTCCATTGGTTAAAGTGCACCCAAGTACACATTTTCTCTACTCTATTATTTTATGGTAATAAGCCCCCCTCCTTCATGTATGGAAGGCCAACAAGGTCAAGGAGAGGCAGAGTGAGGGGGCCAGCAGTGTCTGTGACCACAGGCAAAGGTAGACATGGTCAGTCCTCAGGCAGGGCACTCTTTCCTCTGTTTAGTGATGTTGCCGGTGCTATCCACAGCATCCAGAGGAGGTGGTGGACTGGCTTACTAAACCATTCTCATCCTCCTCATTATCTATCACCCAAACAGAGACTAGTGCGTAGTCCACCGCAGCTGCCACAGTAACATATTCTGCCTCCTTGTCCACTGCTACTTCCAGGGCCGGCCCTACCATGGGTCCCAGTGGATCCATTTAAACCCAAGCAGCACTTTCCGTGGGGCAGCAAATTGAACCACGGCAACCTCTCCTATTCCATTAACCCAGCAAATTGACGACCAAGCAGTTTTGTGTGACAACTGCCCTGTGACGATGCGGCGGACAGGTCAGACACTTTTGACACATTTTTGGGACCATTGACATTTACAGAGCAATCAGTGCTATAAATATGCACTGATTACTATGTAAATGTCACTAGCAGGGAAGGGGTTAACACTAGGGGGCGATCAAGGGGTTAATTGTGTTCCCTATAACTGTGGGGGGGAAGGGGACTCACTATAGGAGATGACAAATCGTGTTTTCTACCTTGTAGAATGATCTGTCTACTTTGTAGAATGATCTGTCCTCTCCTCAGACAGCACGAACGCGTGTGGCCGGCGGCAATCGTGCCCGCAAGTAATGACGTGCAGGGGGCGAGCCTGGCAAAGCCGTATATATACAGGAGTTCGCACAGAAGAGCAATTCTGCGACAGTATATCTGCTTGAGCCAGTCGGGAACGTTTGAAAAACCGATGTGCAAATACGGTGTGACATAAAATATTGCAACAACCACCATTTTATTCTCTAGGGTTTCTGCTTAAAATATATCATGTTTGGGTGTTCCAAGTAATTTTCTACCAGAAAATAATGATTTTTAGGGCCCTTTCACACTAGCGGACCGTTCGTCCGCTCATTACAAGTCCGTTTACGGACTTGTAATGGGCCCCTATGGGAGCGGATCCGTTAGCGGATGATGCATCTGCTAACGTCCGCTAGATCCGCATCCGTTTTTGCGGACGGAAGAATGTCCTATTTTTCTTCCGTCCGGCCAAACGGATCGGATGCAAAAGGACAGACGGTCCGTTTCCATCCGACTCCCCATAGGGGAGAGCGGAGGAGAGACGGAGTGGTCCCTGCACAGTGTGCGGGGACCGCCCCGTCCGCCGACAGCTGAGCGGAGACCCCCCCGCTGAGCTGACGGGCACACGGAGCGGACCGAAAAACGGTCCGCTCCGTGTGAAAGGACCCTTACTTGTAAGCAACAAATGTCAGAAAAGGTTTGGTCTTTAAATGGTTAAACTTCCTTCATCTATTCTACACGCTGGAGTTCTTTACCTTGATAAAAGAACGAAAAGATACTTTGATTCTACTTATTCACTTGTTGCCTGGATTTTATTTTTCCAGCTGTGAGAACTCTCTGCACTTGTTAGAAAGATTGTGACATGCTGTTTTGAAGATTGCGATTTTGATTCTTCACTTTTAATCGTGTAGCTCTACTATCTATATAATGCCCCAGCCCGCCGCATGCAATTGAACATGATTGTATGTCATATTTTGTTTATAGACAAGGTGATGTTGCATGTAAATCTGACTTCCTGATAATTATGATTAATGATTAATTATCATGATATAAAATAATAGATGTGGGGGCCTTTTGGTGGGCACGTTTTTTTTGGGGGGGTGGGTGGTAGCATTTTATTCTTGGGCCAGCTCTGGCTACTCCTGCCATAGCCCCAGCATCATGCATAGAGGAGTCAGCTGAGATATGTAAACACATCATCAGCCACTTGTGCCTTGACGATGCACAGGCATTACTTGATTCATTAATTTTACCTCTCTATATTAAGATGACCAGATTTTTTTAATGAAATCCGGGGATGTTTATTTTAATTTTTTTATTAGTAATGACGGCAATCAGCGACGCTCTCTTTTTCCTCGTTGTTCAATGAGGACTTTGGCTCGACAAGCTTTTCTGACCGCTCATCGGGAACCTCGTCGGGTGGAACGATGAGTTTAGCCCGACGAGGTTCTCAGACGTGTGTACGCGGCCTCACTCTCCGGGCCCCGGCTACTACTGGGTGGGGACTGGGGAGCAGAGAAAGATCACTCCACCAGGTGCCTGGCCGGGACTTGAGCCAAGGCAGAAGAACCTGCGAGCGGAAGCGGAATGAGCATGCACCCGAAACTGAAGAAATATTCCCTCCGCTCTGACCAGCGCATGATCATCAGAAAGGGGCACAAATAATGGAAAAAGTACACCCCCCTAAGCTAGTAAGAGCGGCGGAGCGGGGGTGTGCAATTCAGAATTTTTTTATTTTTTATTCTGCACTGAAATTGCCTCAGCCCCTCTTCAAATCCAATCCGGGGACAAAACCAGGGACAGGCAGTGTCCTCAGTCCAGGGACTGTCCCTGGAAACCGGGGATGTCTGGTCACTCTACTCTATAGGGTTATGTTGTGAAGGCACCACCAACACCCAAAGCCCAATTGTTCCTCACCTGTTACTTTTATCCAAAGTCTGCGAAACAGACACCAGAATTTAACCCCAAAATTTCCAAACAAAATTATGTTTTTTACAAACTGTTTTTTTACTGATACATGTCCCCCAGGGCAGTACCTGGACCCCCATACCCTTTGTATGCCCAATAACTTGCATCTAAGCCCTCAAAATGGGCACTTTAAATGTTTTCAGTTCAGGTCCCATAGACCTCAATGGCGTTCGTTTATTCAGCTCTGAACTTTCTCGGTGTTCGAGAGCTCTGTCACAAACCAAACAAGGGGTCGC
Source organism: Rana kukunoris (assembly GCA_029574335.1). Lineage (NCBI taxonomy): Eukaryota > Metazoa > Chordata > Amphibia > Anura > Ranidae > Rana > Rana kukunoris. Next base: position 425,023,188 of record CM056051.1, on the reverse strand, counting down.
GTGGCCCATCTCAACTTGTCAGCAAGCATGTTCACCTCTAAAAGTGATCCTGTGGCAAATCCGCCAGGATTCAGGGCTATGGCTGCTAGCTATTGGTTAATATAAGCAAGAGTAGTTTAACCATGTTTGTTTTGCATTGAGTTTTACTGTATATCATTTTTTTTGGAACAGTCGGTTTTGTGCTTTGTGCACACAACTATTGCTGTCTTTGCCCCTTCTCTATTTGCCCTGTTTACCAAGTAAAAAAGATCACACATTTTGTGTTGTCCCTGGGGATCCCCAAGGGATTAAGTTTGCATGGATTTCCTCTCACTTCCTGTTGGGCTTTTGGACAGGAAGTGAAGGGAAATCTCCAAAATTGGAGATGGGGAAAAAAAAATCTGACAGGGTTATAATCCTTTGCCTATAGTTCTACTATAAGGCCCCTTTCACAATGCGGCGGGAGCCGCGCTGAGGGTATAGCGCCGCTAAAAATAGCGGCACTATACCGTCGGATTTGCCACGAGTTGCGGCCGCTAGTGGTGCGGTATTAACCCTCGCTAGCGGCCGTGAAAGGGTTAATACCAGCCGCCGTGTGCCTCTATAGAGGCCCATGGCGGGCGGTATTGCCGCGATTTCCCATTGTTTTCAATGGGAAGGAGCGGTTAAAAAGGGGCGGTATACACGCCGCTCCTCTCACCGCTCCAAAGATACTGCTGACAGGAGATTTTTTTCGGGCTTTCACATTGAGAATGCAGTGAAGGAGTTCTTCAGGCGGTATAGCAGCGCTATTTTTAGCGCTGTACCGCCTGAAAAACTCCTCAATGTAAAAGAGGTCTAATTCTAACCCACCAGCTGAATATGCTCACTTTTGCTGTACTTCCCACTGATTCATTGAACACTGGGTAAGCAAAGCAAAAGTGAGTATGTGCAGCTAGGTAGGCCAGTGCTTTCGGGGCTGTCTCCCTGCTGTTATGTAACAGCACTGGATGCATGTCCCAGTGGCGTATCATCTATGTGTGCAGGGTGTGCACACAGGCCCCGAGAAGAGGGGGCCCACTGTGACCCACACTGCACACGTGGATCACAGTCGAGGATGATCGGTGAGGCATTTATAAAAAATGTAATTGTAAAAAAAAAATTAAAAATACAAAAAAATACTGGCACCACTCCCCCAGCCCCCCCCCCCCCCCCCCCCCCAGCCCTACTGACACTGTGTACAGACTCAACCCTCTCCCCCAAAAAAGCATTGTGGATTTTTTTAAAGCAAATTCAATTGTAAAAAAATAAATATATAAAACAAACTGCTGACACCGTCCACTGCTCTACTGACACCGTCCACTGCCCTAATGACACCATCCACAATGTCTTTGACTCTTGTCACCAGGGCAGGGTGATAAAGTCCCAAAGACAATGACAGCAATAAAAATCTTATAAAAGTTCTGACCCTCCTTCACTCAAAGTGTTTCGGTTACTGTCTGTATCCAAAAAACAATTGAAAGGGTTCCGTGGCATCAGTCACACATCTATATAGGTGTTCTCTGCAGTGACAAGCTAGAAACATTCCACTCCGCATAAAACCATAATAAATACTTTAGCTGTCAGGTTGAACTTCCTGCCTTGTACACAAAGCACTCTTCAGATACATGTTATCTCCATCATCATTTTCGCAGCAAAATGACTCAACCTCATTAAATAGGAAAATAACTACTCTTAAAATAGAAGGCAATCCTTAAGCCCTCCGGCTGTCAAAGAAATATGAACCCCAGCATAATCAATCATCATTAAATGATGTCCCGTCCCAGGGGACGTATCTGACACATTTTTGGGACCATTCACATTTATACAGCGATCAGTGCTATAAAAATGCACGGATTACTGTGTAAATGGGACTGGCAGGGAAGGGGTTAACACTAGGGGGCGATCAAGGGGTTAAATGTGTATCCTAGGGAGTGATTCTAACTGTAGGGGGCGGGGACTCACAAGTGGAGGAGACAGTTCAGTGTTCCTCTGTACTGGGAACACACCATCGGTCTCCTCTGACAGGACGTGGTTTGGGCAAATTGCAGTGCATCAGTGTGAAAGCAGCCTTAGAGCCCTTTCACAGGATTGGTCCGACCCAATCGGACTTAATATTCACCTCTATGGAGCAGCAGATGTAAACAGACTTGTGTCTGATCACACCCGCCTTTTTCCGTCTGCGCGAATCGGATTGGATCAGAGGGCCCATAGAGTAAAGTAGACCTGTCATCCTCCAGCTCTGCTCATTGTGGCCCGCGACCAGCTACCAATTCGCTTAAGTGGCCCTCGCTCTTCAAAAGGTTGGGCACCCCTGGTATAGAGCATTATAGAATTGTATTCTGATCATGTATAGTGGTCAATCATGTTGGAGGTGTAGAGTTCTTTGTATAGAGTGTAACAGAATTGTATTATAACTAGTAGTCAATCATTGTTGGAGATGTAGGGTTCTATGTGTAGTTTGTAATAGTTTGTAGTTTATAATACAGTCAGGTCCATAAATATTGGGACATCGACACAATTCTAATCTTTTTGGCTCTATACACCACCACAATGGATTTGAAATTAAAAGAACAAGATGTGCTTTAACTGCAGTCTTTCAGCTTTAATTTGAAGGTATTTACATCCGAATCAGGTGAACGGTGTAGGAATTACAACAGTTTGTATATGTTCCTCCCACTTTTTAAGGGACCGAAAGTAATGGGACAATTGGTTGCTCAGTTGTTCCATGGCCAGGTGTGTGTTATTCCCTCATTATCCCATTTACAAGGAGCAGATAAAAGGTCCAGAGTTAATTTCAAGTGTGCTATTTACATTTGGAATCTGTTGCTGTCAACTCTCAATATGAGATCCAAAGAGATGTCACTATCAGTGAAGCAAGCCATAATTAGGCGGAAAAAACAAAACAAACCCATCAGAGAGATAGCAAAAACATTAGGTGTGGCTAAATAAACTGTTTGGAACATCCTTAAAAAGAAAGAAAGCACCAGTGAACTCAGCAACACCAAAAGACCCGGAAGACCACGGAAAACAACTGTGGTGGATGACCGAAGAATTCTTTCCCGGTGAAGAAAACACCCTTCACAACAGTTGGCCAGATCAATAACACTCTCCAGGAGGTAGGTGTATGTGTGTCAAAGTCAACAATCAAGAGAAGACTTCACCAGAATGAATACAGAGGGTTCAACACAAGATGTAAACCATTGGTGAGCCTCAAAAACAGGAAGGCCAGATTAGAGTTTGCCAAACAACTAATCTGCCAATCTAAAAAGGCCTTCACAATTCTGGAACAACATCCTTTGGACAGATGAGACCAAGATCAACTTGTACCAGAGTAATGGGAAGAGAAGAGTATGGAGAAGGAAAGGAACTGCTCATGATCCAAAACATACCACCTCATCAGTGAAGCATGGTGGTAGTAGTGTCATGGCGTGGGCATGTGTGGCTGCCAATGGAACTGGTTCTCTTGTATTTATTGATGATGTGACTGACGACAAAAGCAGCAGGATGAATTCTGAAGTGTTTCGGGCAATATTATTATCTGCTCATATTCAGTCAAATGCTTCAGATCTCATTGGATGGCGCTTCACAGTACAGATGGACAATGACCCGAAGAATACTGCAAAAGCAACCAGGGTGAAACAAGTGGAATGTTATGCAATGGCCAAGTCAATCACCTGACCTGAATCCGATTAAGCATGCATTTCACTTGCTGAAGACAAAACTGAAGGGAAAATGCCCCAAGAACAAGCAGGGACTGAAGACAGTTGCAGTAGAGGCCTGGCAGAGCATGAAACCCAACGTCTGCTGATGTCGATGCGTTCCAGACTTCAGGCTGTAATTGACTACAAAGGATTTGCAACCAAGTATTAAAAAGTGAAAGTTTGATTTATGATTGTTAATCTGTCCCATTACTTTTGGTCCCTTAACAAGTGGGAGGAACATATACAAACTGTTGTAATTCCTACACCGTTTACCTGATTTGGATGTAAATACCCTCAAATTAAAGCTGAAAGTCTGCAGTTAAAGCACATCTTGTTTGTTTCATTTCAAATCCATTGTGGTGATGTATAGAGCCAAAAAGATTAGAATTGTGTCGGTGTCCCAATATTTATGGACCTGACTGTAGTTTGTAATAGTTTGCAGTTTGTAATGTATTATGATTATGTCCTATGGCCAGGTATTTTGGAGGTACTGCATCTGTATACTGGTATAGTATTGTATCATGGTCATGTTTTCAGGTCCCATTGTTAGACAGGTTTTAGTGCTCTTAGCCAACTCTATTTTTATGTTTTTGTCTGTGTAGTAGAAAAGGGAACAGCTGTGATTGTTTTCGTGGAATTATAAATATTTTATTAGATTCTGAGCACACTGTAATGTTGTAGAATAGATAATACAAAATATATCCCCTAGCTAACAAACAAACAGTTCATTCTCTATCCAACAAAAACAAACAGTTCTCTAACACCTTAAGTCTCATTGACGTCTTTCCAGGGAAAAATTCCCTATTGCATTGTACTCTTTAGGCCAGGGGTGCCCAATCTTTTGAAGAGCGAGGGCCAATTAAGCAACTTGGTAACTAGTCGCGGGCCACAATGAGCGAAGCGGGCGGATGACAGGTCGCGGCTACTCTATAGGCCCTCCGATCCGCCCAGATGAATGGGGTCGAAGTCCCTTCTGTTTTTCAGATTGGAGGTAGGCATGTTTAAATGGACATCTGTCGCTCTATAGCTCTTACATTGATGTGCTACGGTTTACCCACACCGTGGCTGCAGCGTAGTGCACCTGTATCTGTCCTGCGGTTAGCTGAACTTTGCCAGACACCGCCTGTGGCAAAAGCTGGCACTGTAGAGGACGCAACAGCTTATGGGTTTCTCTCCGCAGCCACTTTCTTCCTCTACCTCCAGCTTCATTCACAACACTGATGCTGCGGTATGGCGGGTCGGCAACCTGTGATCTGGGCTTGCCAACCCGCCATTCCAGAGCAGGAGGTCGTGTGCCACATCAGAGAGCTTCGCGAGCCACATGTGGCCCCCGGGCCACTGGTTGGCCACCCCTGCTTTAGGCCGATCAAAGCCATTGAGTAATTCAGCCTCATCATTTTGTGTGGCATTGTCCTTTAAGCCTCGCTTTTATTAAAGGGGTGTTCCACCCAAAAAAATGACCCCTTCTCAATCCACTCCTCACCCCCATACATGCCACATTTGGCATGTAATTTTTTTGGGGGGGGAGTGGGGGCTTCAGTAGGAGTGGGACTTCCTGTCCCACTTCCTGCTTCCGCCGAGGGGCTGGTTAGGCGATTAAGCTTAATCGCCTACACCAGCCCCCTCCCTGTAGGCGATCACATGGGACACTGACAGGTCCCATGCGATCGCCTCTCCAATCAGCGGCGAGCCGCGCCGCGCACGCATGCGCAGTACGGCTCGCGCATGCGCAGTGGGTGCCCGGCCGTGAAGCCGAAGGCTGTCACGGCTGGGTGCCCACAGTCAGGATGGAGACGCCGGCCGGGGAGGGGGGCAGAGGAGCGGAGCCCCGGTCGGCGCGTCGCTGGAACGCAGGAGCAGGTAAGTGAGTGTTTATTAAAAGCCAGCAGCTACACTTTTTGTAGCTGCTGACTTTTAATAAACACAACTTAGGGCTGGAACACCCCTTTAATGCAAGCAGAGGCTTGAGAGTATTGCTGTCAAACTGTGTTTGATTTAGTCCAGGTGGTTCTATATTTTTCCATTTTACACACGTTCAGACTTGTGTACAATACAGTAGTCATTGATCTTCCCTTTCTACCCCTGTCCCCAATTTCCGTATTCAAGCAATTATCAAAGTTATATGTTTTAAGGCAATATTCTTAGCAATTGCAAGAACTGACTAGCCATACATCCAAATGTTATAATGTGAAACATGAGATCCCATTACTGAATTCTTCCTTGCTGGCCATAATCTGGGAACACCATCGGGCTCATGAATTAAATGTGCCACAGGCAGACATTTCCTTGGCTCGGCTGTTTTTTGTTGCATAGAATGTATAATGGAAATGTGCAGATATAAAGCAATGCTGACAAAGAATACAGGCTTTTCATGTCCTGTGCCCAACGGGCACAACTGTAAATTACATTTTTGTCGGAGCTGTGTGTTGTATGACCATAGCATGTTTTGCAGCTGTCAGCTATGTGTGTCACATGCCCGTGTGTCATATGGTGCTCCCTGACACAGCGCTGGTCGGATTAGCCGTGTCTTGATCTCTTCATCTTTTATTCAGAGGTTACAGTTGTTCCAATCTAACATTACACACAGACAGGGCTGCCATGCTGTACTTAACACGGTGTCACCATGCGAATCCAACTCTCTGAGCTTTCTTTCATGCTTATATGTCTTGACAACGTGTTCCCTAGCCTACCTGGGTACCCATGTCCTTGCCTATACTCCAGACCTTTTCCCCTATAATCTGTGATCCATCTTACCTGGGTACCTATGCCTTATGTTCTCATCCTTACTCCAGATCTGTATCCTTATAATTGGTGACCCATCCTACCTGGGAACGTGTGCCTTATGTCCTTGCCCTTACTTCAGATTTGTACCCCTATAACCTGTGACCCATGATACCCAAGTACTTGTACCCCAGCTGATGTGTTCCTGTGTGCTTCCTCCAGGCTTGTACGCCTACAACCTATGACCCATCTTACATGACTACCTGTGCTCCAGTAATATATATCCTTCTTAGGGACCTGTAGCCCCACAACCTGTGCCACAGACATCCTAGCCAGGTACCTGTGCCCCAGCTAATGTGATCCCTCAAAGCCTGTGTCACTATAACCTGTACCCCATCCTATCCAGGTACCTGTATCTTGTAGCTTTGTCCTTTCTCCAGACTAGTACCCCTACAACCTGTGCCCATCTTACCCAGGTACATCTGCACCAGCTAACACGCACTCTTGTCAATAGTGGAGGATAAGAAATGGACAGCTGCACTCCCAAAAACCTTTAGGTTGTCTTTAATATAAAACGGATAAAAAAATGCACTACAAAAACTAGCAGAAAATGGGGATAGCATCCTACGCGTTTCACACTATAGATCAGTGCTTAGTCATGGCTAACACGCACTCTTGTGCTTCCTCCAGACCTCAACCACTAATTCTGTGCCCCATTTTACTTGGGTACCTGTGCCTAAGTGATACAAGTTCACTATTGTTTATTCTTGTCCTTTCTCCCAACCTGTAACTCAATGACCTGTGCCACCTTTGTTATTCCTCTAAACCTGTACCACAACAACCTGTACCCCATCCTACCTGGGTACCTGTTACTCTCTAATACAGGGGTCCTCAAACTATGGCCCTCCAGTTGTTCAGGAACTACATTTCCCATCATGCTCAGTCATGTCTGTGAATGTCAGAGTTTCACAATGCCTCATGGGATTTGTAGTTCCGCAACAGCTGGAGGGCTGTAGTTTGAGGATGCCTGCTCTAATATATGTCTAGATCTTGTTGTACAAAGGTACCTATTCTTCAGCTAAAGTGTGCCTCGTGCTACCTCCATGCCCGTTCGCTTATAACCTATGCCCCGTGTTATCTGAGTACCTGTGTCCCACTAATGTATGTCCTTATATACTTCCTTCAGACCATTACCTCTATAACCTGAGCCCAGTCCTACCTGGGTGTCTGTGACCAACTAATTGTCCTTGTGCTTCCTCCAAACCTTCTATAACCTGTGCCCCAGCTTACCCAGATTTCTGACAATGTGTGTCATTGTCTTTATATGCCTGTACCCCTTCTTACCTGGGTATCTGAGGCACAGCAATTGAGTGCCATTTTGACACTTCCAATAGTACTTTTGTACCCCATCTCCCCTGGGTATTTTATGTCTTAAAATCTTTGCTTGTATAGGTTAAACCTCCACTAGTGTTCGGGTGAAGGATGAAAGGAACCAATATAGCCAAATACTTTCTAGGAAAAAAACACTCCAAAGGGCCACTCAGGAAACCCCAGGACATGAATTCTTCCTGTGCAGTCAACATCCTGCCCAGGGCTGTCTTTAGGGCAGGGCAAAAGGGGAAGCTGCCCTGGGCCCTGTCATTGTTGTGGAGCCCAAAAAAGCTGCCTCATACATAACAACTATACCAGTTTAAATTTCCTTGTCCCTTGAAGTTTTAGTCCTTTGCTGTGTCTTGATATCTCAGTGTGAAGTTCTGCTACTAATGCTGCCCAGCTCTGCCCTATTGTTGTGTACAGATGACTCACCTGCAGACTCTGTGTTGACATGTAAATAACCGTCATTCATATGTAAATAGCTGGAGCATTCATATGTAAATAGCTGAGACCGGCGGCATTCATATGTAAATAAAGGCAGCATTGATATGTCACAAGCCCCTCTGTAGTGAAGAGATGATGAGCTGTAACCTCTAGCAACCGATCAGTGACCAGTATTACTGTACAGTAATCTCTAAAAGCCAATCAACAAGAAGAAATCATGTGCTGTAACCTCTAGCAACTAATCAGTGAGCCGTAATGTGTGCTGTAACCTCTAGCAACCAGTCAGTGAGTGATAATGATATGCTGTAACCTCTGGCAACCAATCACAATCGCTGCCTGATCTGATACAGTAAACTGATTTTAATTCTATCTGATTGTAGCATCCCTCTACTTTCAGTAGGGACACTATTGTAAATTTAGTGGGGGGAGAGACTTATCTGCTCTCATCCAATGTTGATTTGCTCAAATTTGCTCAAATTCGGCTGTTGCCAGCCCTCAACCGTCCTGTGGGTCATTCTGTGCTTCAGAGATGTAGTTCCATCTCTGGGCAGTAGGTGGCGCAAGAGGGGTCCAGGCAGACCCGCTTTTCCTCAGCAGCCAATTGGAGGAGTTTCTCCTCTCGGGGCATGCTGGGGAGGGGTATATCTGTGGCAGACGGCATTTTTCCAGGGTCTTCGCAGGTTTCTGGTTCCGGGTGCGGCACCCACCTTCAGTGCGGAGTTCCTGGCTCTGGGCCCATATGGTTCATTGGGGAGTCAGTCTGGGGTGAACCCGGAGGCAGGTGAACCAATAGGATTTAGACGGAACCCCAACTATTGACTGAGAGGATCCGCTTTAATTCTTGTCATTGAGTATTGGACCTGTGGCATCGGCCTTTACTAATTTACTAAAGCCAAGTCGGTGGCAGAGACTTGTTCCTTCTCAGAGCTCACAGTAACACTCCGGCTGCTAGGTCTGTGAGGGAGGCCTGTCCGGGTGCACTGCACCCATCCCGGCGACGAAAGCGAGAATACTATTCTATACCTTCTATCCAAAGCCTGAATCTGCAAGGTTGCTCCTTTCACCAATCTGTCCTATCTATTCCAAGTTGACTGTTGGTCGTGTTGACCGAGAATAAAGCATTTTAAAACATCAACTAACTGCCTGGACATTCCATCACTGCTATAACCCCTAGACATATTACAGAGGTAACTTTAATGACGCCGATCCCACATCAAACCAGTGGCTCCTGCGGGAGTGAGCGCTACATGATATTTATTGTATGTCTCAGAGCAGGTGGAGCGCAAATTGCAGAGGGGGGGGGGGGGGAATCCTGCGCGTGATCCTGCATCTATCCATTCAGATTCCCTATCACTCTTAGGCGGCGTACACACGAGGGGATATGTCCGCTGAAACCGGTTGGATGGACCGTTTCAGCAGACCTCTCCGCTCGTGTGTATGAGCTAGCGGACAGATTTCTCCACCCGACAGATTTCAAAGCATGCTTTGAAATCTGTCCGCTGCAAACCTGTCCGTCGGATATGTCCGCTGGTTAGTACACCAAACCATCGGACCAAAATCGCGCGCATGCTCAGACAAAAGGAGGGGACGGGAGCGCTCGTTCAGGTAAACCTCGTGTTTGTTTGTGAGTTGGCACATTCGTCATTGTAACTATCTATATTGTATCGTTTATTGCCTTTCTTCGTTCTCTTGCTATAATCAAGCTGTTCTATTGCTGATGCCATTTATATAGACTGAGTTGTCCCAATCTAGCAAAGTTTGATTGTAGTATATCGCGTTGTCTTTTTATAATTATTTTTTTGCAAAATCTCCTAATTGTTTTGAGCTTTCCTCCACATGACTATAATTTTTATTTGGATCTCTTTTTTAAATGCATTTTTTTGTTTATTTTGTACCTTTTTTTTCAATGTTTTTCTTTATTCTTTTAGAACAATTTTTTCAATGCATTTTTTTGGATTTTTTGTACCTTTTTTTCAATGCATTTTTATTTATTTTTTTTGATCATTTTTTTCAATGCATTTTTTTGGATTTTTTGTACCTTTTTTTCAATGCATTTTTATTTATTTTTTTTGATCATTTTTTTCAATGCATTTTTTTGGTTTTTTTGTACCTTTTTTTCAATGCATTTTTATTTTATTTTTTTTGAACATTTTTTTCAATGCATTTTTTTGGATTTTTTGTACCTTTTTTTCAATGCATTTTTATTTATTTTTTTTGATCATTTTTTTCAATGCATTTTTTTGGTTTTTTTGTACCTTTTTTTCAATGCATTTTTATTTTATTTTGTTTGATCATTTTTTTCAATGCATTTTTTTGGATTTGTTGTACTTTTTTTTCAATGCATTTTTTTGTTGTTTTTGTTGCTTTTTTTTCCATGGGTTACCAAGTTGTCACTCCTAACCTACCCCCCCACCCAGGAGTTTGTGTCCTTCCAAAATTCCACATTGTAGTTTTAGTAGGTTTGGGGCATAATCACCACAGTAGAAAACACAATAGACAAGGTTTTAACGTAAATACAAAAAGCCATTTATTTTGGCAAGAAAATAAATTAAAATAAACATGATCTGCACCACTTGATCAGATAGCAACCTACATGCAGACTTGTGCATTCCACAAAACATGATGAAGGATAAAATGAACAATCTCAGGAGACACAAAACAAATCAAATCTGAATCAGCAGCAAATGAGAAAAGAAACCCAAGCTGTGGTACTCCAACAAGCTTACATTTTAGAATAATGAACTGGAAGGCAGGTAATCACCTTCTCTTCTTACTTCCAGCCTTCCTTCCTGGCTGCCTTGCAGCGAAACGTCCACGGGCCCATCCATGGCCCCTTGCAGGTGCTGATGATGTGGCAGCAGGAGGCAAAAGATGGGAAGCAGGCTGGGCTGGGTCACTGAGGTCTGTGTCCCGGGTCAGCATGCCCCTGTGCATCCAAAAGATGACCTTATTTATTAAGTCCTTAGCCAGGTCCCTTTGATCCTCCTCCGCTCGGCTCAGTTCATGAGCCACCGAGGCACTGAAGGCTTCTGTGGGGTTGAGGGGGGCCCGCATTATTTCAGCAGCCTCCCTCATCATTTTGAGGCTCTCCTCCTCCATCTGCCTCATCCGCCTCTTTTGGCCTGGTCGCCTCATCTGGAGGGGAGGGACCTGGCTTATGGTGCTGAGCCTGGGGACATGCTGACTTCCACTCGGCCCAGCCTCCTCCTGGCTGCCACTCACCCCTTCCCCCTGGCTGACATGGTCCTGAGGAGCTGCCACCTCCTGGCTGGCCTCTTCCTGTATCAAAAAAAGGGACATGTTGTAATATTTTGCTCAATCAAGCACACACACACATTATTTGGCTCTAGACTCTTTTTGTTTTCTTAATTTAAATAGACCTGCCTGTCCTTCAGACCCCTCAGTTGGCATCCCTGAGATCCCTAGTTTTTTGCACACGCCTTTTTTTGTTGGTCCAAACGTTACAATTTTAACAATACTAACTCAAGAATCAAACCCAAATTAGAAGCAAATAAATATTTATGAAACTACTATACCTCACTGAAGATCGCCAGATCTGGGTCCATGTCAGCCAGGCCCTCCTCTGGCTCTGCAGGGGCGTGGGGATCCTGGGAAGTTCCGCTGCAAGGAAGCGTGGGAGGAAGGCTGGAAGGAAGATTGGAAAGTGATGGCCGGCCCTCCAGTTCATCATCCAAAAATGCAAGCTCGCGGAAGTACCACAGCCTGGGCTCCTTTTGCGCATCTGCTGCTGATCCAGATCGTTTGGTTTTAACCTCTTTATATACCTTACGATAGGTGCTCCTGAGATTGCTCATTTTATCCTTCACCATGTTTGCTGTGCAGGATGGAACCCACGTCTGCATGTAGGTTGCTATCTCTTGTAGAGTGTCTGTTCTGAGGTTCTTATTGGGGTAGCCTGGGTGCCTGGTATCCCATAGATTAGCCTTTTCTCTATATATTTCTATTAATTTAAGTGTGTTTTCTTGAATAGCCAACTGGTCCATCTCTCTCTTTTTTTTTCTAGGTTCAGATTAATGCTCTAGAATATACAAATAAAAATGTATTAAAACCCACAAGAAAAATGGCTCAGCTTTATCATTTTCAGAATATGTATGTGTACAATCATTGTGGAACTAGTATACAAACACATTGGGGGTTATTTACTAAAGAAAAAATCACTTTAGCACTGCAAAAGCACTTGAAAGTACACTGCCTGAAAGTGCACTTGGAAATGCAATCGCTGTAGCCCCGAAGGGGACATGCAAGAAAAAATATATATTCAATTTTAGCCTCCACCTGATTGGTTGATAAAATAAGCAGAGCTTCCCTTCATTTCAGATCTTCCCCTCCACATCTATGGAGAATGCCCTTCCAAGTCCACTTGCAGTGCAAACTGGATTTCCCTTTAGTAAATAACCCCCAATGTGTCCTGCTGATACAATGCTGGCCAGCTCCACTCCATTGTTGTGCAATTCATTTTTGGAACATGCAGACCCTTTGGTAACATGAAAATAAATACATGCCATCTCTTTAATCATCCACAATTTTTTTATTTTTCCAAAAATGAAGCCACTAGTTATTGTGTAGATATCATGCACCTCACACAGCATTGAGGAGCTAATACACAACCTAATTACCTCTGCCCAAACAATACAGAACAATACATGCATGATGTGAATCCACAAGACAAAAATAAAGAGGTAGAGCATTGTCATATATATATGTAGTGATGTGTTCAATCATTTTTGTCCAAAACTTGCATTGGTGGCCCCAAGCTACCTAAATAGCGCAAACGCTCCTAACAACATTCCAAACCCCCACCCCCACATGGGGTTTCAAAGTTGAGACGCCTCTGCTGATCCCATGTTGTAATTTACCTTCGTGTCTGTAGCTCCTCGCGTACGCTCGAGTAATCTCCGCGTAACCGACGTAATCACGTCGATCTCCTTATATAGGCCGCGCAAAGCTATACTGCCGCCCTCTTCGTTCGCAATGTCTCCGCCCGTTTTTAACCCCCCCATTTCAACATCCAGGGCCTCATATTGCAAGTTACCGGCATATGTGTATGTCATCGTTTTAACGCGCGCGTAAGCTCCGCGTAAACACGATGTATTCATCCGCGCATGCGTGAAACGCCGCCTTCGTCCACGCCCATGACGGAACTTTTCCTCTTTTCCACGCCCCTTATCAGTGGGAAACGAAAAGATGGCCATGTCCCACGAGCGAGCATTACCCGCTCATGAGGATCAGGAAGGGACACAACCAGGAACGTCACGCTCAAGGAGCAAACGGTACAAGGCCACAAATATGAGTTTGGAGGAGATGGTGGAGATGGTACACATCCTGCGCAGGAAGGATTATGATGGGGATTATGGCCCATACAGCACCCCGAACCGCCGTAAGGCCAAAATTATGGACAAGGTGGCGAAGAGGCTTACTGAGATCTTTGGGGTGAGCAGGTCCAAAGAGCAGCTACGCAAGCGCTGGTCCGATTTGAAGTTGCGTGAGCCACACCAGTTTCGGAAGATAAAGAAAATCCTGGATAAAAGTAGGTATTATTTTTGTGGGGGGGGGGGGGTTTTGCAATTGTTTGATATGTATATTTATGCATGTGCCTTGTTGGAATGGTTGTACTTTGGAAGAATTATTTTTGGATATTTCCTGTAATATGAAAAAAAACACACACACACACCAAATAAGAAGTTATGCACGATCGTTCTTTAGAAACATCGGTCAATCACCTCGTTTCATCCACATACTATGTCCTAAGGAACAGCACACCAGGACATGGCTATTTGGCATTTATAGAGAAAAGTTATTACACATTTTGGATAAAATTATGTAGATTTCCTAACTGATTTGAATGTGAAAAGACAAACAGGATTCATTCACATTCACACAGTGATAATAAGCAGCTGGATTCACATCTGGACTCAAGAGCACCTGTGTCTCCCCCATAATGAGATTCATTTTTAACAGTCTGTGACACCTAATTTTTAGGGAGGGGCATCCATGCAGGGGCAGACTGACCACTGAGGAAATCGGACACTGCCCGAGGGCCCCATGCCCCTAGGGGGCCCCATCAGAGATGCCAGGCTCATTTCAACCAGGGACAGTATGTAAAAATCAGCTAATTTAGCTCATCTGTCCCTGATATGTCCAAAGCCTACATGCTTTTGATGTGAAACTACTGACTGAGATTGTAGCTGCCCCGCCTCTATACTGCCACCTGGCTTAGTGGGCATTTGTAAGCCTGGGGGCCCCTAATATTCTATTGCCCGGGGGACCCATGAGTTGTCAGTCCGGCCCTGCTTCCATGTGTGTCCCTTCGCTAAAAAGGGTAATTAGCACAGCTTGGGAGAAGTCATTAGAAAAACAAAGGTTAAGGTTTGGTGGCGGAAGACAATAATCCAAAGTTTATAAAACACTTTGACACAATGATTATGATTTATTAATGCCCTCCTCAAATATCTGTGTGCTGATAAGTATACCTTTTGTTTTCTGATATTTCTAGGGGAAAGAACAGGACAGAAATTGGAGGACGCAAGGAGGCCCAAACTCGCTCATAAGAAAAAATCTAGCCATGTGGAGGAGGAGGACCAGGTAGAAGAAGGAGTGGTGGAAGGGAGAGATGAGGAAGACGCAAATGTGGAAGGAGTATTTAGTGAAGAAGAAGGAGTTGGTGAAGAAGAAGGAGTTGGTGAAGAAGAAGGAGTTGGTGAAGAAGAAGGAGTTGGTGAAGAAGAAGGAGTTGGTGAAGAAGAAGGAGTTGGTGAAGAAGAAGGAGTTGGTGAAGAAGAAGGAGTTGGTGAAGAAGAAGGAGTTGGTGAAGAAGAAGGAGTTGGTGAAGAAGAAGGAGTTGGTGAAGAAGAAGGAGTTGGTGAAGAAGAAGGAGTAGTTATTGAAGGAGTTGTTGTAGAAGAAGGAGGAGTTATTGAAGAAGGAGTTGTTGTAGAAGAAGGAGGAGTTATTGAAGAAGGAGGAGTTATAGAAGAAGGAGGAGTTATAGAAGAAGGAGGAGTTATTGAAGAAGGAGGAGTTATTGAAGAAGGATTGATTGTGGAAGAAGGCGAAGTTGTGGATGATGGAGAGGTGGAGATTAGTAGCACAACAGGTCAGTGTCACCGCAGCTTCACACAGGGAGAAAGAGATGTAGATAGGCCTGCACATTACTAATGTATTTTTATTTTATTTTTTTATAGGGGATGAAGATGCTGCAAGCACATCCAGTAGTCCACCTTTTTCACGTGCAAGTGCACAAATTGTCATCCAACAAATTATGGAGTGTAGCACAGAGATGGATAATATGAGGCAAACAATGGTTGTAATTGAACAAAATTACAAAAATATTATTGATATGATGGGCCGTATCAAAGACTAAATCCCCCTGCCCGGCCCCCCCCCCCCATCACCCATCACCCATCCGTCTTGCAAACAAAAAAAAATGTTTTATAAAAATAGAAAGATGCACACACAGTGTGTCCACATGTGCTATCTGCCATCACAGGTTATGGATTGTCTTTGCTTTGTGGGTACACCCCCTTCCTCCCTTCTCAAGCAGGTAAGAGGGAAGGGTTTGCACCCACAAAACACATGCATTGATCACCCATGATGCCAGATAGCACATGTGGACATTTGATATAATCCTCATTTTTGGGCCCTCTCACTCACACACAAGAATGTGTGCATCTTCCAAGTTTGTTGTGTTCCGGGGTGACATTGGGAGACTGTTGTAGTAATGACCTTGTTGTACTTAGTATTTTTAGTGGTTTTGAAAATTATTTTATATTTTTTCTAAAAAAAATGTTTGGTATAATCCATATTTTTGCATAAAAAATTTAAAAAATAAAAAAATGTTTTTACTCCAAAAATGTTACATGGTGGCAAACCCAAAAATTGTTGATAAAAAATTTTGTACGCTAACATGAGTGGCTTGTTGTTTATATATGCTGAATACCCAGTTTGTAGATGAGTGACTTGTAACTACAGCCATAAACCCGGTTTTAAGTACACACTAGCGTTTAGTTCTTACCGCTGCAAATCACAATATCAGCCTCACTTCTGCGTAAAAAACAATATTCTTCCAACACCAGCTTGTTCAGTTAAGCCAGATTTTCTAAATGCTGGTATCTCATTGGTTTGTGTGCAGAAGTGACCCTTCTATTGTGGACTTAAAAGTGGGGTATGGCTGTAATGTCCAATTGTGGTTATTTACTAAAACATGACAACTACATTTGGCACTAGAAGTGCACTAGTTTCAGAACCAAGAAGACAGAGATAAATAGAAAAAGCAATAATGACAAACAACTGTATATAGAGTCCAATGGTCAAATTATTTATTATATTTTGTAATATTTCTTTCTTTTGGGGGCCGAATTAGAAAGAAATATGATCTGGCATAGCTATGGCCCCCCGGCCCATGAAGTACTCAACATATTTGTCGCGTACCTCACGAGCAGATTGGGTGACCGAGCCAGCGCGACCAGTGTCCAGCCCAGGAAGGGTATCTGAGGGTAGTCCTGCCTCAGCACCGATGTTGGGTAGGTACGTCTGGGAATGCCTGCGTAAAAAATTATGCAATATGCAACAGGCAAAAACAATATGGTTCAATTTATATTCCGCCATATTTATCGCTGTCAGGAACAGGCGGAACCGGCTGGCGAGTATCCCAAAGGCATTCTCGACTACCCTCCGGGCCCTGGCTAGCCTAAAATTGAACACCCTCCTCTCCGGGGTAAGAGTCCTCTGGGGAAAAGGCCGCATGAGGTGAGGTCCAAGCCCGAAAGCTTTGTCCGCTAAAAAAACAAACGGAAGTCCTTCCACATTGTCTTCATCCGGTGGCAGTTCAAGACCACCAGTTTGTAGACGGTTGTAAAATTCAGTCCGCGCAAACACTCCCCCATCAGACAGCCGGCCGTTCTTCCCCACGTCCACATACAAAAATTCGTACTGTGCCGACACCACCGCCATCAACACGATACTATGAAAACCTTTGTAGTTAAAATAGTAGGACCCCGAACGGGCTGGTGGCACTATGCGGACGTGTTTCCCATCTATTGCTCCTCCGCAGTTTGGAAAATCACAACGCAGGGCAAATTGGGAAGCCACAGTCTGCCATTCCTGTGGCGTGGAGGGAAACTGTGGGGACAAAAAAAATAAACATAAATAGTACTTAGGCACATAAACATTGCAAACACAATACAAAAACCATACTTGTGCACCATCACACAGTATTAACAATTTTATCTTATTATTGGGGTGGAGTTGTGGCCACTAAAAAAACCCACTTATTATCACACTCCCCACCCCTCTGATGGGGCAACATTTTAGGGGGGGTTGGGGTTGAACTACAATGCAGCAAAGAAAAATATGCCACACACACCAAAAAAAAAAAGGCTAGGTGTGTTTGTCCCTAGGATAGCATGCTGGACAGGTTAATAGTCATGCAAGGAAAAAATATGTAGGTAGGCCAACAAAAAGAACATGGAAAGCTTAACAACATGCATGCATGGGGAGAAAAGGCAACATTCAACACTCAGCATGGAAAAAGCATGGTCATTATAGGGAACAAATGCCAAACCAAAAAAAAAAATCACATTTATAAAGACAGAGAATGTGAGCTTCAGAAAAGAGGAAACATACCTTCAGATACTCCTCCTGCATGACTTGTATGACAGCAGAACACGTCTCCGGTATGATGATCCCAAGCGCCTGGGGAGAGATGCCTGTTGAGAACTTGAGGTCCTGCAGGCTCCTCCCAGTCGCCAGGTACCGCAACGTGGCAATAAGCCTCTGCTCGGCCGTGATCGCTTGGCGCATCACAGTGTCCTGCCTCGTGATATAGGGGGACAGAAGATCCAGCAGACGGTTGAAAACGGGGTCCGTCATACGGAGAAAGTTCCTGAAGTCATCAGGATTATTCTCCTGGATTTCCCTAAGCAGAGGCATATGAGAGAATCGGTCACGCTGGCGCAACCAATTCTTGGCCCAGGAACTCCTCCTCCCCCTGTTCCTGGCCAAAGGTCTGGAATAATTATAACATCCAGAAGCAAGCCCATATCCAGCACGAACTCTAGCAAAGTTACGCTGCTGCTCCATAATGGCTTCAAACCGGCCGGCTGGTCAGTCAAGAACACACTCACAGAAAGCACCCCCTAATCCAGCAAGACCTGCAAAATACGCTCGACAAACAGATACCCGCGGACAGAACGCCACTGCAAAGCAGAAACGACCTGACAGCCAGCACTGACTGCCAAATACGCACCCACAAGCACACACTGAACCCGAGAATACGACCTGTAAAGCGCGGAGACCGAAAAGCGCGAATCGGCTCTAACCAAACCTTTGCTAACACGTTACTAGCAAAAGAGGAACAGAGGGCGGCGCCGTAAGCTTTGGTCTTCCCCTTTATAGTGACGTCGTACGTGGTTTACGTGCACGCGTTCTGGTCCGGGGAGATTTCTATCCGCTCGTGTGTACGCACAGCAGACCAACAGACAGATTTGCTGCGTCGGCTGGAAACGGTCGGGCCGACACATTTGAACAAATCTGTCCCCTCGTGTGTACGCCGCCATAGACTTTCACAAGCTCCACCCTGGGCTCAGTAATTGTGGGATAAAGATCACAGGCCACAATACCAGGACTCTTACTCTTCCAGTGGACTACACTGAGCAGTATCATACCTCAAGCCGGCAGCCCCCTGAACTGCACTTATACAGTTATTTATGGCAGAGGAATGTTAAATTCAAGATGAACCAGGTATTTATTACCTATCACAGAGATCACAGTATTTCCCTGACAATTACATTGTATTACGTTGAACACAATCATGTAACTCCTGGTGCCTGTGCAGTGTTTGGCTGTGTTCACACATATCTGACAGAGATCAGCCTATGCGCAGCCTCTCACCTTGTGTTTTGCTACAATCTCAAAGTGTTGTAATCTGATCCTGCAACAAAGGATTCTTCTAGGAATTACTGTAATGGTGCACACAGTGCAAAGCATGCCACACCACTAAGCATGCTACGGACGCTACCTTGCTTGCTGGGAGGGGAAAAACTCATTGGCTCCACTGTACAAGCGGAGCTCCAGGGAAAGCGGAAGTTCACGTGGGTAAATGTCCCTCCCTCACATTTTTTTTCCCAATTTTCATTGATGAAAACTGGGATTAATTTTCATCATAGTTTTTGTCAAATGAAAATTTTGAGTAATTTTCGTTTGGTTTTTGTCACTGGAAACATGCCGTTGACGAAAATTATGACGAAATTGACACTGCTTCTACCAATGCCTCTTTCCATAGATGTTCCAGTGTCTCCTTCTCTACATCTACCTGTGCCTTCTGCTATACATATTCCTATGCATTCTTCCATTCATATACATGTGTGTCCTTTCATACATTTTCTTGCATTCCCTCCCGTTTATGTTTCTGTTCCTCCTCCAGTACATGCAGAGGCGACTCTAGGGGGGGGGGCAGAGGGGGCCCTGACCCCCCCAACATTATGCTGTGCCCCACCACAGGCCACCCCTGGAGTAACAGTCTCTCCTGAGAGGAAGAGCGTCCCCAGTCAGCTCTGTGGGGCATTCCTCCCCCCTCCCTCTGCTCGCTGACACTGCATAATGCAAGCGTTCACACAGCCGCCCAATCTGCTCCTACCCCTGCATCCTCATTGGCACGGAGAAGAGCGAGTTGCAGAAAGGACTCCATGAGTACTGTGGGGGAGGGGGGCCCAAGCCTTCATCTCAGTTACTGAAAAAACAGACTGATTTCTCCCGTCCTTAGGACAGGAGAACCAGCCTGTAAATTCCGAGAGTGGTGACTGCAAGCTGAGCCGATTGTCAGTCTATGACACTCTTTTACAGCCCAGCGAGTCCAGCCACCTCCCCCCCCCCACTCTCCTCACATACGAGCGGGGAGGAATACAGCTCCTCCTCCTCCTCCTTTCAGTCTCGCCCACATTATCTCGTGTGCTGTATCTGAAGAGAGGGGATATGTGTTCAGGAAATATGAAAATCAGCAGCATGTGTGTGAATGATGCCTGAGATTCTAGCCTGGACCGTGGGTAAGTGTGTGCACTGCAGACTGCAGTACACTGTAATCATTGGACTGCATTATCCCCATCCCTTCTCTCCCCCATCTGTCTCCCTCCCCTCTCCTGTTCTTTCAAGACATTCACAATTTACTTTCTGTAACGGTCACCACCGTTTACGATATTCCATTCCATCGCCCCACGACAGCTTATCCGACAGTCCGACAGACATCAGACACGACCCATTTCATTTCCCAGAATAACCGAGACAACACAAGCTCTGGTACTGGTTCCAAAATGAATGAATGAATCCTTTAATGGTAACTTAGCTTTCTTATATACAGTACAAGCATGTTACAGTTAATCACAGGGACAAAGACACACTCCACCCACACATCACACATATTCTTCACTTTGTACATATTCTTTTAGATAATGACATTCTGATAAGTTAATT
This sequence comes from Rana kukunoris, assembly GCA_029574335.1. Taxonomy (NCBI): domain Eukaryota; kingdom Metazoa; phylum Chordata; class Amphibia; order Anura; family Ranidae; genus Rana; species Rana kukunoris. Next base: position 425,002,465 of record CM056051.1, on the reverse strand, counting down.
ACTACTCATTACCCAGACGGTCTGGCTCCGCATTTAGAGGGGTTAATTGCTACAGCTTGACAAGTCACATTCCACTTCTTAACAGTGTCATTAGCATACACAATGAACAGGTCTTAGGAGCAGACCTAATTAGCACAATGGACACAAAACAGTATTAGCATCACACAGACTTTAACAACTTGTAATATTTAAAGATATCCTGCAAAACATGAATTATCAGTAATGTCCCATCCCATGTAATTTATCATTATCATTTCTCAGTCACCCTATGCCCAAAAGGGGCACAAGATGACCCTAGACCCAAGAGTCATTAGTGATGCTGGCACATGAGTACCCCCCATCCTTCAAAAGTCTCTGGGTGTCACGGGCTATTCTGTTACACTTTTACTTTCAGTTAGGCAGGTAATATACAGTGCAAATTTCTTTCCTACATCCACAGATTGCAGGAAAGAAACGTGCATGATTCCCCCACCAACAGACAGTGCTGACAGGGGAATATCCCTCCTGCCCAGCAATTGTATTCTCCCGACAAACAGTGATTCTCACTAGTGGCTATACAGCAACCACTAGTAATAATCATAAGAGAATGTGCTCATTAATGGTTCAAATCTCAGCCAGTTCCTGCTGAACCAGCTGAGATTTAAACTGTCTATGGCTGGTCTTAGCTCTTAGGCAGCCCATATACATTGATCACTTTTTTTCATTCAACTATTAGGTTGAATGAAAAAAAAAAAGAAATGATCCAATTCCCCCATCTACACATTATAGGTGGATGGGGGAATCCTCCCAGTGTGGACCAGGGCTGGAATAACCAGAGTTGCTGTCCTGTCCCGGTTATTCACATTACTGGTCTCTGTCTCCTTGGCAGCGGCAGCAGCACATTGGAACCCGGTGCTGGTTCCTTAATGGGGCTGATGTACAGGAGGGCCAGCACAATTTGTTGTTAGAGATGGGCTGGGCATGTTCAAAAATCCACATGCCAGAGCCTGCCAGGAAGCCCACACTGCACAGCGCTAATCACAGGCAGTGAGAGATTTCCCGGTCCGCAGCTCTGCACAGATCAGGAAATGTCTCACTGCCTGTGATTAGCACTGTGGAGTGTTGGCTTCCTGGCGGGATTGGGCATGTGGGATTTCAAACACACCCGAGCCCATCTCTATTGGTTGTAGACAGTTGAGCTCCCTGCAGGTTGCTTAGCAGCAGTGGAGCCTTCTCTGACGCAATCAGGTGATGCTCCCAGTCAAATCCTAATGTTAAATAGCAGAGATTTTATTGATCAAAGCCCACACTTTACAGGCATAGAGCCCACACTTTACAGGCATAGAGCCCACACGGCTGCGGAACATACGTTTGATTATATATATATATATGTGGTTGTACTCTTGATGCTAATAAATACTGTATTTATTAGATCTGACTGGGAGCATTACCTGGATCACATCCCAATCAGCATGTCAACAGAAAAGGTTATACAGCATTACTGCTGCTAGGTGACCAGCTGGGGGCTCAGCTCTCTATAACCAATAGTGCCAGCCTTCCCCTGCATGCACCCATAATGTCACCAGCACAAGGTCCAAATGGACTGCCGCCACTGCCAAGGAGACAGATGCCAGACCAGCGCTGTCAATAGCAGGGACAGGACAGCTGCGGAACCCCACAGTGGCAGAACACCAGGGCTCGGTGGCAAGACAACCTTTGCAACCCTGAAAGTTCTCCCACTGCTTTGGACCCTTATTTTTTCTTGGTGTGCTGGTGACATATATCTCTTGTTTTCTGCCACCCTGGGGGGCCAGTTTCAAAAGCGTCGTTTTTTACTTCACAGAAAACTTAGTTTTTTTTCATCACATAAAGTGATCGTGTGTACGCGGCATTAACCACAAGGGGACGCTGAAGGGGTTATATATGACCTCATCTGTGTTTCTAACTGTAGGGGGGTGTGGCTGTAGGTGTGACATCATCAATTGTGTTTCCCTATAAAAGGGAACACACGTTCGATCACGGCGCCACATTGAAGAACGGGGAAGCTGTGTTTACACACAGCTCTCCCCGTTCTTTAGCTCCGGGACTCCAGCGACGATCGGGTCCCGCGGTCACGGAGCTTCGGAACGGCTGGGCACTTAAAGAGGACGTAGCTGTATGTGCTTGTGCCCAGGTGTGCCATTCTGCTGACGTAAATGTGCAGGAGGCGGTCCTTAAGTGGTTAATAGTAACCATACTCATCACAGCATATGCTGTAGCAATTTTGACCTTTAAAGTGGTCGTAACCTCAGACATTAAACATGAACATAGCATATCCCTTTATAGTGTGTACTTGTCTCAATTCAGAGTACCGTGTTTCATTTCTGTCTGCCGCTTTATTCCTCTGCTATCTGCCTGAGTCACTTCTGACAAGTTTTCCAGAAACCAAGAGGTAAAAAAGTGACAGGGGAAGGAGCTCCAGCACACAGCCTGTGATTGACAGCCCCAGCTCTGTTCCTGTGTGCTGTTTAAAGGGGTTGTGTCCTTTCTCTCCAATCATCTCTCAGCTCTCCTCACTGAGATCTGCAGAATGTAACTTCAGCTCCCGCCCCAGGCTTTTCAGAGCTGGAAGATCTTGTGTAAATGCTGACCAGATGTAGAAAAGAGATAAACAGGTGCAACTTATGTTGGAGGATTTGTTTAATCTTGGTGTAAACAGAGGCTAATCACTTCACTGGGTATATGTAAGGCCGCGTACACACGACCGGTTTCCTCGGCAGAATTCAGCAAGAAACTCGATTCTGCCGAGGAAACCGATCGTGTGCACACTTTTCGCCGAGAAAACTGTCGAGGAACTCGTCAAGCCAAAAAGAGAGCATGTTCTCTATTTCCTCGACGGGCAATGGGAAAATTTGGCTCGACTAGTTTTTTGACAGCCGAACAAGGAACTCGACGGGGAAAACGATGTGTTTCGCCCGTCGAGTTTCTCGGTCGTGTGTACGCGGCCTAAGGGTTTACAGACACTTTAAGAAATGTCTCTGGCACTCACAGCAACACCCAGACAGGAATGTAACAGAGTTTCAGTTTATTGATTTTTTTAAATTTTAACTTAACAGGTACAAGAACAAATTTACAGAAAATATATTACAAAAATAAATTAGGCAGCACAGTAAATGGAATTAAATTTAATTAGAGTTACTGGCTGTCACAAATGATTCTAACTTTCACAGCTGCCAATTGCAACCATATTTTCAGGTCCGAGAGTGAGGTGTTTACAGACATAACATAACTATTCAAAATGTTGGAGAGATGTATTGATGGGATGTTAAAGTGTTTATGATGCTTAAGTGGATACTCCCTCAATGCCATTTATTCTAACTCTATCTATATTTCTAGATGACAACGCTCTGCAATCTGACAACAAACATATTATTAAGCGGAACGATATTACAATTTGCTGGACACCAAATATGATGCAGCCTTTATGCATATTATACTTATGAGACATTTAAAAAGGAACTGCAGTTTTCTCACATAATTTGTAATAAAAACGTATTTGTCAGTCTGATGCTTTCCTCCAACCACTTTGCATATTATTTTATATATGCTGTGATTCTGTACTTGCCAAATATGCTGCAGAAACCTCCCTCCACTGAGTCTGGTTGCAATCATTTTAACTGTGGGCAGCTGAAGCTGCTGCCTGTTCACTTCCTGGATTTACACAGACACGCAGAGGCATACCTCCAGCTTTGCAGCTCTCATTGACCCTCTTATGACTCATCCTCTCTCCCTTCCTGGCAAACTCTCACAAGAGTGTGAGAGAGAGAGCTGTGCATGATGTCATAAGCTAGGCTTTTTACCAGACAAGAAACAGGAAGTGGGCTGTATAAGGTATTTACTGGCAGAAAAAAATGTTTTACTATCCAAAGTTAAAACAACAAGGGCACAAGATTTAATAGATGGAAAGATGAAAAAAATTACTGAAGTTCCGCATTAAAGCAGAGCTCCACCCTAAAGTGGAACTCCCACTGTTCGGAACCCTCCCCCCCCTCCGGTGTCACATTTCCGGCCACACAGTCTGCGGTAGACTGCGGGCAGAACGTCAGGTCCCCCCCCCCCCCCCCGTTGTGTTCTGGAAACACTCAGGTCCCAAAACACAGCGGGAGCCAGTCAGACGGCGCATCTCGACTCGCGCACGCACCGTAGGGACCCGGGCAGTGAAGCCGGAGCGCTTCACTTCCTGGTTCCCTCACCGAGGATGGCTGTGGAGGGCAGCAGAGTGACAAGCGATCGCTCGTCCTCTGCTGCGGATGGCGCTGGACTCCAGGACAGGTAAGTGTGCTGATATTAAAAGTCAGCAGCTGCAGTATTTTTAGCTGCTGGCTTTTAACCACTTAAGGACCGCCTCCTGCACATATACGTCGGCAGAATAGCACGGCTGGGCACATGTACATACAGGTACGTCCTGTACTATTACCCAGCCGTGGTACTTGTCCGAAGTGTCCGCCATAATGTCGCAGTCAGTTTATAGCAGTCAGTTATATACATATATATCTATAAGGGCTATATATGTAATTTGATGTCTCTATATTAGTACCTGTAATAAAAAAATAAAAAAATTCCTTGTTTAATTAAATTTCAACATAAAGTTCAGAAAGGCTCTTACACAGATTCACAGGAGTAAGTGAGGAGGTAGGATCTCAGTAATGCTTACATTTTTTATCCAATTGATCTACGATTTGTTTAAAACAATCGAATCTGCAAGAATACAATAGCCATAACTTCCCTTCCACTTGACTAATGCCGCGTACACACGTTCAGGCTTTTGCCCGGCCAAAAGCACATCGGAATTCCGACTAATTCCATTGGAGTAAAATAGAACATGTTCTATATTTAAACTCCGATAGAATTCATCAGATGCATGCACAGGGTCGGAATTTCCGATGGAAAAAGTCCGTCTGATTTTTTTCATCTGAAATTCTGATTGTGTGACGGCGGCATAAGACTCAGTTTTGATCAGAGTTGCTCAGCCAGGGCAGAAAATTATTGATTGTTTTGCATCATTCTGCAGCACTGAGATACTTTGTTCATGAATGCGATCATATTTTGATCAATAAAATTATTAGATTACATAGTGGAAACAGAGATAATCGATAGCTGATGATTGCATGATCTAAATTGTATCTTAACTATTGATCTAAATCCATTTTCAATGTGTGGCATACCGATTGAATGGGTTGTCGACTTTAGATCAATTATTCAATAATCAATTGGAAAATAATTTGATTATTTATTAAAGCATGTATGGCCACCATTAGACCACATAGACCTGACAGCTACCCAGGAGTTTGGTGTCTCTTTGGTGGAGATTTCTTTAATTCATTATTTCTATTTTCTTATCAATGACAGTCCATGAGAGAGACATATTTGCTAATGAGAATCATGCCTACTATCATAGGTGTGCTCAGCCTATTGTATAAGGGTGTGCACCCCAAAGCTCAAACTCACATATGTCTCTTTATATATATATATATATATATATATATATATATATATATATATATATACAGTGCAGAAAATAAGTATTTGAACACCCTACTATTTTGCAAGTTCTCCCACTTGGAAATCATGGAGGGGTCTGAAATTGTCATCGTAGGTGCATGTCCACTGTGAGAGACATAATCAAAAAAAAAAAATCCAGAAATCACAATTTATGAATTTTTAACTATTTAATTGTATGATACAGCTGCAAAGAAGTATTTGAACACTTGTCTATCAGCTAGAATTCTGACCCTCAAAGACCTGTTAGTCTGCCTTTAAAATGTCCACCTCCACTCCATTTATTATCCTAAATTAGATGCACCTGTTTGAGGTCATTAGCTGCATAAAGACACCTGTCCACCCCATACAATCAGTAAGAATCCAACTACTAACATGGCCAAGACCAAAGAGCTGTCCAAAGACACTAGAGACAAAATTGTACACCTCCACAAGGCTGGAAAGGGCTACGGGGAAATTGCCAAGCAGCTTGGTGAAAAAAGGTCCACTGTTGGAGCAATCATTAGAAAATGGAAGAAACTAAACATGACTGTCAATCTGCCTCGGACTGGGGCTCCATGCAAAATCTCACCTCGTGGGGTCTCAATGATCCTAAGAAAGGTGAGAAATCAGCCCAGGACTACACGGGAGGAGCTGGTCAATGACCTGAAAAGAGCTGGGACCACCGTTTCCAAGGTTACTGTTGGTAATACACTAAGACGTCATGGTTTGAAATCATGCATGGCACGGATGGTTCCCCTGCTTAAACCAGCACATGTCAAGGCCCGTCTTAAGTTTGCCAATGACCATTTGGATGATCCAGAGGAGTCATGGGAGAAAGTCATGTGGTCAGATGAGACCAAAATAGAACTTTTTGGTCATAATTCCACTAACCGTGTTTGGAGGAAGAAGAATGATGAGTACCATCCCAAGAACACCATCCCTACTGTGAAGCATGGGGGTGGTAGCATCATGCTTTGGGGGTGTTTTTCTGCACATGGGACAGGGCGACTGCACTGTATTAAGGAGAGGATGACCGGGGCCATGTATTGCGAGATTTTGGGCAACAACCTCCTTCCCTCAGTTAGAGCTTTGAAGATGGGTCGAGGCTGGGTCTTCCAACATGACAATGACCCGAAGCACACAGCCAGGATAACCAAGGAGTGGCTCTGTAAGAAGCATATCAAGGTTCTGGCGTGGCCTAGCCAGTCTCCAGACCTAAACCCAATAGAGAATCTTTGGAGGGAGCTCAAACTCTGTGTTTCTCAGCGACAGCCCAGAAACCTGACTGATCTAGAGAAGATCTGTGTGGAGGAGTGGGCCAAAATCCCTCCTCCAGTGTGTGCAAACCTGGTGAAAAACTACAAGAAACGTTTGACCTCTGTAATTGCAAACAAAGGCTACTGTACCAAATATTAACATTGATTTTCTCAGGTGTTCAAATACTTATTTGCAGCTGTATCATGCAAATAAATAGTTAAAAAAATCATACATTGTGATTTCTGTAATTTTTTTTTTGATTATGTCTCTCACAGTGGACATGCACCTACGATGACAATTTCAGACCCCTCCATGATTTCCAAGTGGGAGAACTTGCAAAATAGCAGGGTGTTCAAATACTTATTTTCTGCACTGTATATATATATATATATATATATAGACAGTGTCATTATGGCAGAGATTGGCGTCTATAGTTTATTTTAATCATTTGTTTATTTTTACTCTTTTACTATATTTTTTTTAGTTATTATTATATAGTTCTTTTTTTTTTTTGTATTCTTTTTTACAATGTTTTTATTTTTTTAGGAGCCCCATTGGGGGGGCTTTGGTGAAATATCAGGGATCCAAACAGACCCCTGATGTCTCAATTTTGACACAGAGAAAGGGACTGAGGACTAAGATTCCCCAGTCTCTTTCTCTGCAGCAAAGCAGCAGGGGCAATCTGCACAACACAGGGTGATTAGGGTGTGCCCAGGCACACCTGGCACACCCTGTGCGCACTCCTATGCCTACTATCTAATGTTGATTGGCACTGATACTGGGGGTTTGTTAGGTCAAGTCAGACAAATAGGGCAAAAAATAAATAAATGCACTTTGTTTTAAATAAATTAACTCAACCTTTAACTAATAGATAGCAATCAAAAAAAGTATAAATATGTGTAAAATAATGAAAACAACAAAGAAAAGCCATATATAAATATCCCTACTACAATATAATTACATCCGCACAGTAGATTATCTTTGTATGATTTCACGGATTTTCCATCAGTAATCTGCCAATAGTTTCTGGGGCAAGCTGTCTCATTATTCATTAATGTGATGGTCATTATGGCTGGTCTCATCTGTGCGGACTTAATGCTAAACTGGATCCCCGATTACCGTCTCGTATTTAGCAGCTGTGGGGTGTCTTCGCAGCTTCTGTTATGACTAATGACAGGGCCTCTTTATGGGGTAGAGAATAAGCCATGAGATGCTTAAAGGATGGAGGGTTGTATGTTATATATAGATCTGTTTTCATCTGCTCTCGTGTTCTTGACTGTAAGCCAAATTAGTTCTGTGAATCCTCTTGGCATTGTTCGGTCTGCAATGAATAATTCACCTGTTTATAAGTACTGCTGCCTGCACATTAAATTGAAGGGAGGAACAAAGTTATTGACCAAGAATCTGCAGCCGCTGCGTAGGAGCACTGTGAAAAGTTTGCTGAATATGGTTGCCAGATTAAAGGATTATTGTTAACTGATGGCTGCCTTCCAGCTACTATGCCCCAGATCGATCATTATAGTAGTGCCTAAACTGGGTTGGGATCCAGAGTCAAGCATTGTACACACGCACAGTTTTCTCGGCAAGAAAACAGTGCGTGTGTACGAGGCTTTCAGGTTTCACGTCAAGAAAACTGCCCAGAATCTTGACGAGAAAAATAAAGAACCTGCACTCTATTTTCTTGTCGTGATTCTCGAAAGTGTTTTCCTGCCGAGAAACCCGAGCGTCTGTATACTTACTTGTCGTTGTGGAAACCCGCGCTTGCTCGAAATTACTTTGACGCATGCGCGGTAGCTTCCAAGGAAAAGGTAGGATTAAGCAAGATGGCGGCGACGGCATCGAATGTGACGAGCGCATACTCGTTGTACTCGATGGCGTCACTGCGTTCTTGCCATTCAAAAGAACCACGTTTTTTTTAATTGAGTGTGTGTACACTCGGGCAGCAAGAGATTCTTGTCTTGTCTTGTTATAGATCTATTTCACTGTTAAATGTGGATGTCAAAATTCTTACAAAAATTTTAGCCCACCACCTCAACCGTGTAATTCCAACTTTAATTCATGGAGACCAATCTGGCTTCATGTCAGGTACAGGCTGAAAGATACAGATAATAACCTTCGGAAGTTATTCACTCTAAAAGCTTGCTCTAAGGCCGCGTACACACGATCAAATCTGTCTGCTGGAAACGGTCTGCTAGACCGTCCCAGCAGACAGATTCGATCGTGTGTACGGGCGAGCCGACGGATTTGGCCACCCGACAGATTTCAAAGCATGCTTTGAAATCTATCGGGTGGGAACCCGTCCGCCCGACATGTCTGCTGGTTAGTACACTTACCAGCAGACATGTCGTCTCGCACCGGCGCCGAATGGATTCGGCGCATGCGCTGAAGTGTTTTACTTCCTGGTGCGGTGACGTGGCGGCGTCAACGTCACCGCCACGTCACCGACACGTCAGCGCGCCTTCTGCTGGCGGGAATTTTGGTTTGCTCGTGTGTACACGCGAGCAAACCAAAATCCAAAGAGACAGATTTGTTCAAATCGGTCGGTCCGACCGATTTGAACAAATGAATTGCCTCGTGTGTATGAGGCCTAAGACACAGGTGTCAAACACAAGGCCCACGGGCAGAATCCGGCCCCCCAAGCCATTTCATGAGGCCCTCTGTCATGTACCTGATGGGAGACTGAGGTGACGAGGTCGGCCTCTCTTGTATCTCCGGCCCTGGTACTGCTGGAGGTGAAGCAGAGGACACCGAGGGACAGGAGGAACACGAGTATCTGCAGATGTAGACCTAGACAGCAGTAGTGGGAGATGCAAGCTGGGATGAGTAGGAGGACCATCAGATCACGGAGGATAGCAGTACACTGAGGATCAGAGTTCCTGGAAGACTTGCAGCAGGAAGTCGCAGAGAGTCGCAGGATCAAAGTCACAGACACTCGGAGGTTGCCAAGGCGCAACACAGGAAGCAAATGCAGGGTCATACAGATAGCCGGGTCAAGTGGTACGCGGGCAGCGAGGTACCAAGCAGCAGGCGGAAGCAGCATCAGATGGGTAGCCAGGATCGGAAGCCGGTAGTCGGAGTATAAGCAGAGTTCAGGAACAGGGTCAGGGCATGCCAGGTTCAGCAACAGAAGACATGCAGGATCACAGCAGGGTTCAGAGTATCAGGTAATAGCTAAAGACCAGTCAGCCAGGGTCTGGGGTCAGGGCACTTCCCTAAATAGGCAGTCTGGCACCAATTGGCGCTAGGGGCACGCACCTGCGCGTGCATGGCGTCTGTTGCGTGCGTGCGCATTGGCGCACCGAAGTATCTCAGAGCGCCCGTGTGCCCTCGCACCTGCGCATCTCAGGGTGCCCGTGTGCGCGCGCATGCGCCAGAGAGCGCCTCGGACGGAAGGTAACAGTTCTCTTACATTGCCCCCCCCCCTTACAGGCAGCCTCCGGATGCCCACCAGGGGCCTTTTCTCAGGATGAAGGTGAAGATAAGCCCAAATTAACTGTGGAGCATGTACGTTGGAAGAAGGTTCCCATGAGTTATCTTCGGGACCATAGCCTTTCCACTTGATTAAAAACTGGGTTTGGCCTCTTCACTTCCTGCAATCCAGAACGGTTTTGATCTCAAATTCCTTGTTTCCTTCGACAAGCATGGGGGCTGGGGCTTCGGGTTCGCGATCAGGGAAGGGGTTAGCAATGGATCGTTTCAAGAGGGAGACGTGAAACACTGGATGAATCCTCAAACTTCCCGGCAGGCTAAGCTCAAAGGCAACAGCATTAATCTTCTTCTTAACAGGAAATGGGCCAATGTACCTGGGTCCTAATTTCTTAGAGGGGCAAGCCAACTTTAGGTTTGCAGTGGAAAGCCACACTTTATCCCCTGGTTGAAGGTCAAGGTTTCCTCTTCTCCTCCTATCGAAGAACCTTTTGTTACTTTCCTGGGCTTTAGTGATGGTTTCCTGCAAGAGTTGGTTGTTGGACCTCCAGAAGTCCAGACGATCCTGTACTGCTGGGACTGAGGATTCCTGGGGAACATCAGACATTGGGATGTAAATTGCACCCCACGGTCAGAGGTGATGTTAGCAGGAATACCGTGTAGGCGTACAACTTCTTTGATAAAGGAAGAGGCCGTTTCTGCTGCAGAAGGGGTACCTTTCAGGCGCACAAAGTTGCCAATTTGGATAACCGATCCACGATTACAAAAATGGTGGTAAACCCTTCGGAAGGGGATCACTCGACAATGAAGTCTATAGTGATCATAGACTACAATTTGTCAGGAACAGGAAGGTGAACAATAGGCCCCAATTCTTAGCCCTATCAGATTTATTCTGACGACACGTTGTGCAAGATTTAACATAGTCCCTGCAGTTTTGTAACAAGTGGGGACACCAGAAGGAGTAATGGACCAGACTTGAAGTCTTATAGGCTCCAAAATGCCCTGCCAAGGGATGGTCATGGCACATGTAAAGAACTGCTGTTCGTAGATGCTCAGGAACAAAAATGTGCTCACCGTTGTAATAGAGTCCTTCCTTAAATTGAAGGTGGATTTCCAGAGGTGGAGGATGGTTCTGGACTGCTGACTTGATTTGCTAAATGAGATCACTCTGTCAACCCATTGGCTGACTGGTACTGTTACGTACCTGATGGGAGGCTGAGGTGACAAGGGCGGTCTCTCTTGTATCTCCGGCCCTGGTACCGCTGGAGGTAAAACAGTGGACACAGAGGGACAGGAGAAACACAAGTGCCTGCAGATGTAGACCCAGACAGCAGTAGTGGGAGATGCGAGCCGGGATGAGTAGGAGGAACATCAGACCAAGGAGGATAGCAGTACACCGAGGATCAGAGTTCCTGGAAGACTTGCAGCAGGAAGTCGCAGAGAGTCGCAGGACCAAAGTCACAGACACTCGGAGGTTGCCAAGGCGCAACACAGGAAGCAAATGCAGGGTCATACAGATTGCCGGGTCAAGTGGTAGGCGGGCAGCGAGGTACCAAGCAGCAGGCGGAAGCAGCATCAGATGGGTAGCCAGGATTGGAAACCGGTAGTCAGAGTATAAGCAGAGTTCAGGAACAGGGTCAGGGCAAGCCAGGTTCAGCAACAGAAGACACGCAGGATCACAGCAGGGTTCAGAGTATCAGGTAATAGCTAAAGACCAGTCAGCAAGGGTCTGGGGTCAGGGCACTTCCCTAAATAGGCAGTCTGGCACCAATTGGCGCTAGGGGCACGCACCTGCGCGTGCACGGCGTCCGTTGCGTGCGTGCGCATTGGCGCACCAAAGTATCTCAGAGCGCCTCGGACGGAAGGTAACAGTTCTCTTACACCCTTGCACCTCTCCTGCAGTTGCAGGAGTGCTCCAGCCCTCCTTTGTTCCTCCTCCAGACCATTACTTTCTGCTTTCAAACAATGCATCCAGCTTCTTCCCAGCAGCAGCTTAAAGAGGTGGTTCACCCTAAATATAATCTCTCCCATGTGATCCAGCATACTGGCGTCAGCGCCAGTATGCTGTTTTTTTTTTTTTAAATCCCCCACTTTCTGTGTAATCTTCAATTTTAATTTCTTTCCCCCGTGGTGGATGGCGCCAGTATAGCGCTTCACATCTTACGAAAATACCCGATTTAGGACTCGGGAAATCTCGGCGAAATGCGGCGCCTGCACACAGACCTAGTAGCTGACTTTGCAGGCGCCGTATTTCTCCAAATCCTACGGCAATGGCGCATCACGCCCTCCGAAAAAAGCCGGAATAGGACTCGGAGAAATACGACGCCTGCGCAGTCAGCTCCTAGGTCTGTGCGCAGGCACCGCATTGCGCCGAGAATACCCGAGTCCTAAATCGGGTATTTTCGTAAGATGTGACGGGCTGTATAGGCGCCATCTACCGCGGGGGAAAGAAATTTAAATTGAAGATTACACAGTAAGTGGGGGATTTAAAAAAAAAAAAAAACAGCATACTGGCGCTGACCCCAGTATGCTGGATCACATGAGAAAGACTATATTTAGGGTGAACCTCCACTTTAAGGAAAGAGGGGTGCACTGTGATGTAAGGGAGAGTGGGGGACTCAACTTCTGATGGTGGGGTGGCTCTTGACATCTAATGTAAAGGGGAGGGGATCCGCTGGACATCTAATCTTACAGATACAACCGGCCCTTTTAAGTGCAATCATAATGCTGATACGACCCACGATGAAATTGAGTTTGACACCCCTGCTCTAAGACATTGGACACATCTTGAGTCAGAGCCTCTCTGGATGCTGAGAAGGCCTTCAAATTAGTTGAATGGGAATACTTGTTGAAGGCCCTCCAGAGGTTTGGTTTATATTTCTTGAGTGCAGCTCCTGTATGCCAAGGTAAGAGTTGGAGATATACTTTTGCCACATTTTAGCTTGCAGTGGTGGACAAGGCAGGATTTCCCCGTTACCTGGTATATTTGCTCTAGCTATGGAACCGTTGGCTATACTTCTGTGCTCTCTACCATAGTCCAATGTGTTACTATGGAAAACTAAGAGGAGAAACCATTCAGGAGTATATAACTGGAAATCCTAGAGAGAAAGAGGGTTTCCCCATGGGGCTTTTAACAGCATAATGGTAGAGGTCAAAACATGAATGGAACAGTGATACTGTAAAACATCATTTAATCGACAGTTGACAAAGGTCACATGGTTATTAAAATCATACAATAGAAGTTGGAACAACATTGCTGATTACACAAAAAGATTCCACAATGGATGAAAGCATATAAACAGGGTACGTGATAGTGTTACTCTGCACAATGATTCAACACGATCTGGGTTCCCCAACTGGAAATCCTTGCCTCATCCCAAATAAAGAGAACATTTTGGAAAAGGGGTGCCCACAATATCCCTGGAACACTAACCCTTGTGTTACTATGAGATCACTGGAAGAGAAAATACCTCTGTATGCTGATAACCCTATTGTACCTTGGGGGACGCTTCTACTTTGTTGACAGCAGCCCTTGAGGTTATTGACACCTTTGTCACCTTTTCAGATATTAAAATCAATTGGGAAAAATCATTCTAATTTCCTTCAGGCACCCCAGGCATACTCTCACATGAAGTTCTTGTAAACAAATGTCTGTATTGACTCCAGAGCAGAGCGGACACGGACCTGTCATCCACCTTCATTTATTTTGCACAGCCGCTTTAAATCAATATCAATGACATAGTATTGATAAGAGCTCATTCACTTGTATGCTGCCCCTTAAGCTAGGAAAACCATCCTTTCCAAATGCAAGCTATCTGACCCTCCCACTTTTACAGCAATGGAGGTCTATGGTAATATACGGTTACCATTTTACAAACGTACTTATTTGGAACACAACTGTCTTACAAAATGTGTAAAAATATGGGAGGGGAGGCATGGGTTGAGGCAAGAGACCAGCAGAGTAAGATATTGATATTACGGCTGGAAATATTTGAGGTCCCCTGGGTTTTGAGCTGCGGGTAAGAGGAAAAAGGTGGGAGGGACGCCCACCTTAAAGCCTTGGTCACATGCCCTCCCCCAAATGCCTCCCCCTGTGCATCTTTTATTGGTCCTGTCTGTCATGAGAACCACCCTCCCAGAAGGGGAGGGGGAGGGGGGGAACTAAAAGGGGGAGAGACTCATTTAACCCCTTTCCTGACTGTCCCATCTCCTCAATTAGTCTGTGGCACCTAGCCCTATTTGGGCCGGTGCCAGCCAGACTATCCACTCAATACATGCTTTTCCTTCTTGCCTCCTCTTCATAGTCCTTTGTCACCCCCCCCTTTTTTTTTGCTTTTCTAACCCTCTTTTGCCCCTTCCCTCCTTTTTTCTCCTGATTACTTTCATGCATATATGAGGGTTAATAGGCAATGCTTATTTGAGTGTCTATAATGTGTTTCCTTCTTTTGGATTCTACTACTAGTGTTATTTAATGAATGATGGTTGTAGCCGGCCATAGATGGATCGACTCTCAGCTGGTTCCTGCTGAACAAGCCTATGCCTCGTACACATGCTCGGGATTTCCGACGGGAAAAAGTCAGTCGGGAATCCTGACGGGAAAAAAGAGGGCTGCTTCTCTTTTTTTTGCCGGCGGATTTTGGCAGGGAAGGGAGCATACACACATGGCCGGGATTCCCGGCCAAAAGCTCTCCTCGCAGTTTTCCCGTCAGAAAACCCAGTCATGTGCACGAGGCATTAGATTGGAACCATCTATGGGCATAAAGAAAGGATAACTGTACTGAAAGAAACATTGGCGCTATTAGTGCTGATTTTTTTGAAAATGATGATTACCTGGCTGTCTGTGGTTTCAGCACTTCGAGACACTGATCTTTTTTCAAAACTGGGAACATCATTTAAAACTCAGAATTAATCTTTTTTAAAGTAATTCCATTTTTTACAAGGAGACCAAAAAAAGCCCAGCAGAATAACAAGTCATGTCTGAAGCTAAACTCTGGCCAAATATAAAGAAACAAATGTATTTAGCTCTGTACAGTAATTAGTAAAACATCATAACTCTAGTCTTCTAAAAATAAGCAGTGTAAGTACCTGAATTCTCTCCACTCTGGAGTGTGAGGAGAAGCCCAGTAAGCCAATCAGTTCATGAGCTGACAAGAGGCATGCTGATATCACTGTGCTGCTTCTCCTTTCACTGTCCAGTCAAAGGCTGGGGAGGGTCCAGGATAGCCTTGGCTCAGAAGAAGCGTGTTTATTGATGCTGGCCATCCATATTACATCCTGTAAAATAATGTGAGTCAAGAAAATCGAATTGTTCAGTTATAATTCCCTTCTCTGTTTTATACACAGGTTTCTCCTTGTTCTTATATGTTTAATATTCAGTGTCCTCTCCACCATAGAACATTACTCTGAATTTGCCACAGGAACTCTATTCTGGATGGTGAGTAGCAGAATCCCTTCGAACAAACTAGGTTTCCAGCAGTGCAGAGTATTTCAGGAGAGGAACATTAGAGGAAAGAGCAGATTCCTTAAGCAATGCAGAGTATTTCAGTAGAGGGGAGTTGGATAGAGGAAGGTGAAAAGTCATCAAGCAACGCAAAGTATTTCAGGAGAGGAGAGTTAGAGGAAGAAACAGAGTCTTCCAGCAGTGCAGACAGTGGCGACTGCTGGGTTCTCCTTTTGGGGGGGTGGCAAACATGCACCAACCCACCACCGGGCAGCGCGGCACTGACCACAGCGGCACCCACGGGCCACCCACTACACTGACCACCCGCCGGACTGCGGCACTTAATAACCCGCTGTGTGGTGGGGCTTTCCTCCTCTCCTGCATTGGCGGGGCTGTCCTCGTCCTCTTCTACAGTGGCGGGGCTGTCCTCCTCCTCTCCTCAAGTGCAGGCAGCAGCGGCTCCGGTGTCCGTTTCTCGGGCTTCCTCCCCTGTGTGTCTCCTCTCCCTCCAAAGTGCTAGGCATCCAATAGGGTCGGCTGGCGCTTTGGCCAATCGGGAAACAGGTCTCACAGACCTGCCTCCTGATTGGTGTGGAGGAACTTTAGTGTGACCATAGCAAAAATTAATTTGCTATCGCCACACAACAGGGTGGGATTGGAAAGCAGAGCTCTGTGTCCTGAGCCTACTCTATTTTGAAGCCTATTAGAGCCTCTGGCTATAAATACATGCTTCAAAATACACACCCCCTGCCTATCCCCGCCATAGTAATTCATGTGTCCGGCATCCTGAAAGAGGCCGGGCACATGGATAGGCGGTGGAGGTGTTGGGGGGGGGGGGTTGGCGTTCACTGAGTGCAGAGTATAGTAGTATAAGAGTTAGAAGAAGGAACAGAGTCCTCCAGCAGTGCAGAGTATTTCATGAGCGGAGAGTTAGAAGAAGGAACAGAGTCCTCCAGCAGTGCAGAGTATTTCATGAGCGGAGAGTTAGAAGAAGGAACAGAGTCCTTCAGCAGTGCAGAGTATTTCATGAGCGGAGAGTTAGAAGAAGGAACAGAGTCCTTCAGCAGTACTGAGTATTTGAGGAGAAAAGAGTTAAAGTAGAACTATAGGCAAAACTTTTATTTTATTTTAGATAGAGTACGGGAGGGTTATAACCCCGGTCAGATCCTTTATTGCCACCTGTGTCCCGTTGGGGAGATTTCTCTTCACTTCCTGTCCCATAGCCAAACAGGAAGTGAGACAAAATCTCTACAAATTAAGTTAATTCCTTGGGGACCCCCAGGTCACCAGAACTGTCCCTATTGGAAGATTTCCCTCCTTTTTCTTTTCTGAAGACAAGTCAAAAATGTGGGATTTTTTTTTTACTTTTATTGATATTGTTAAACAGCACAAATAGAGAGGGTGAATCTCCTTAACAGCAATAAAAACTGACAGGTGTTCTAATACTTCTCTACACAAAAAAAATGCCTTTAGTTATACTTTTAATAGAGAAAAGAAGCAGAGATCTCAGTTAGTGCAGAGTATTTCAGGAGAGAAGAGTTAAATAGAGGAAGGAGCAGATTCCTCCAACAGTGCAGAGTATTTCAGGAGAGGAGAGTTAGCTAGAGGAAGGAGCAGAGTCCTTCAACATTGCAGAGTGTTTTAGGAGAGGAGAGTTAGACAGAGGAAGGAGCAGAGTATTTTAGGAGAGGAGAGTTAGGCCCCTTTCACACTGGGGCAGGAGGTGCGCTGACGGTATATCGCCGCTATTTTTAGCAGCACTGTACCGTCGGAATTGCCGCGGAATTGCAGTGGTATCCGGCCGCTAGCGGTGCGGTTTTAACCTCCGCGGTATTACCGCGGTTTCCCATTGCTTTCAATGGGAAGGAGCGGTGGAGGAGCGGTAAACACACCGCTCCTTCACCGCTCCAAAGATGCTGCTAGCAGGACTTTTGAAGCGGTCCTGGCTTTCACACAGAGACTACAGGGCAGGAGTTTGTCAGGCGGTATTTAGGTGCTATTTTTAGCCCTAAAACGCCTGAAAAACTCCTCAGTGTGAAAGGGGCCATAGATAGAGGAAGGAGCAGAGTCCGCCAGCAATGCAGAATATTTTAGGAGAGAGGAGTTAGATAGAGGAAGGAGCAAAGTCCGCCAGTAATGCAGAATATTTTAGGAGAGAGGAGTTAGATAGAGGAAGGAGCAGAGTCCGCCAGTAATGCAGAATTTTTTAGGAGAGAGGAGTTAGATAGAGGAAGGAGCAGAGTCCGCCAGTAATGCAGAATATTTTAGGAGAGAGGAGTTAGATAGAGGAAGGAGCAGAGTCCGCCAGTAATGCAGAATATTTTAGGAGAGAGGAGTTAGATAGAGGAAGGAGCAAAGTCCGCCAGTAATGCAGAATATTTTAGGAGAGAGGAGTTAGATAGAGGAAGGAGCAGAGTCCGCCAGTAATGCAGAATATTTTAGGAGAGAGGAGTTAGATAGAGGAAGGAGCAGAGTCCGCCAGTAATGCAGAATATTTTAGGAGAGAGGAGTTAGATAGAGGAGGGAGCAGAGTCCGCCAGCAATGCAGAATATTTGAGGAGAGGAGAGTTAGATAGAGGAAGGAGCAGAGTCCGCCAGCAATGCAGAATATTTTAGGAGAGGAGAGTTAGACAGAGGAAGGAGCAGAGTCTGCCAGCAATGCAGAATATTTGAGTAGAGGAGAGTTATGCCTTGTTTCCACTGCAGGGATCGGGTCGGGTCAGTAATTATGGAGCGGTTTGGATGGGGCCGGTCTAATCGCGTGAGCGTTTCCACTGCAAATCTGACCGTGAGGGACCATTCAGGTTTTAGAAAAAATTCCTAGCGCATCCACCAATCAGTGAGATGCATTTGTAGGTCCGCCCTAACCGAACCGTTCCACTCTATCTGGTCCCTCATCTGAAGCAGGACCCTTGCTGGTGCGGTACGGTTCGGTTTTACGGTACGCTTTCATAATGGAAACACCCAAAATAGCGTACCGTACTGAACCGTACCGAACCGATCCGCTCAGTGGAAACGAGGCATTAGATAGAGGAAGGAGCAGAGTCCGCCAGCAATGCAGAATATTTTAGGAAAGAGGAGTTAGATAGAGGAAGGAGCAGAGTCCTCCTGTAGCGTGGAGTAATTCTGGTGACAAATGTCAGTTATGTGTTACTGAATTAGCCTGGTCTGTCAATAATCATTCTTTCCTCCCTCACCTTTATCCTTTTCTCTTCTCCCCCCTCTAGGAGATTGTACTGGTCGTGTTTTTTGGTGTCGAATATCTTGTACGTCTGTGGTCAGCCGGCTGCCGCAGCAAATATGTGGGTTTCAGGGGGCGAATATGTTTTGCTAGAAAACCCATCTCGATAATCGGTGAGAGCATCTTTTTCTGTGTCCGGGGCTTTATTATAATGGTAGGACTTGCTGCTGGCTTATCTATCAGACTAAAGAAACCAATGAGGTTTAGTAAATCAAAATTGCATGTTTAAATCTGAATTATGAGAGGTTACTATAGGCAGCTACACTCTGCACATCGTCTAACAGAACTGTTGGATATCCATCACAGAGTACAAAGAAAGGTCTAAAGGATTGCTGCTGTAACCTAACATTGCAAAATACAAATTATGTGCAAAAATAAAATGTGCTGTTAGTGGCTCCCTATGTCTAAGTGGCATTAGGGATAGGCTACATTTATAGATTTATTGCCCTAAAATTTTCACCAAAATCAGGAGATTTGGGGAAAATTTTGTCATTTTGGTGAAATGCATTGGAGTTCAAGGGGAAGGTGAAATGAAGGTAGTTTTGGTGTGTTTTGTAAAGCCCAATTTACGTTCAGTCTGAAAATCGAAAAACATTCCAAGTGCATCAAAACAAAAGGCATGTAAAGTCTAATGCCGCGTACACACGGTCGTTTTTTGCGATGAAAAAAAAAACGACGTTTTTTAAAACGTCATTTAAATTGATCGTGTGTGGGCAAAACGTCGTTTTTTGTCTTCAAAAAAACGACCAAAAAAAAATTCCAACATGCTTGAATTTTTTGTGTCGTTTTTCAAAACGTTGTTTTTTGTTTCACAAAAAGTCACCGTGTATAGCAAAAACGTCTTTCAAAACGACGTTTTTCAACCCACGCATGCCCAGAAGCTAGTTATGAAGCGAGCTTCAATGGAAAAGAGTGGTGAACGTAACCTCGCTTTTTGTGAAAAAACGATGGTGTGTATGCAAAATTGTCTTTGAAAAGTGACGTTTCAAAAACGTCGTTTTTTACTTCACAGAAAACGTCGTTTTTTTTCATCCCAAAAAACGACCGTGTGTACGCGGCATTATATTTGCTTTCTTTAGACAGCAGCCACAGCTTGAAGGGAAAATCCATTCCTGTCCCCTGCCAGCATTGCTCTCTTTGTGGAAGCAGTGGCTTCTCTGGAGAGATCAAACACTGCCAGATCATCAAGTCTGCAACCAGTAAAGCTAATTCCTCCTACTAACTGGAGCTCTAGCGCCATATACCATACAATTTTCTTATTCAATCTTCTTTAGATTTACCTACAACTATGTAGTGCAAGGGCCTGCCTGATTTCATACATATTGAAAGTGTTTAGGTTTGACCTCCTATTATATGGTTTTGGTAAATCTGATGCCGCGGACACACGATCATTTTTCAGCATGAAAAAAAACGTAGTTTTTCAGCATATCCAAAAAACAAAGTTTTTCCAACTTCATCATTAATAACGACGTTGCCCACACAGCATTGTTTTTAAAAAATGATGAGCAAAGCGCAGTGACGTACAACACGTACGACTGCACTATAAAGGGGAAGTTCTATTCGCCTTTGGGCTGCTTTAGCTGATTCCTTGTTGGTAAAAGACGATTTGCGCTTTTCTGTATGTTATAGCGTGATGAATGTGCTTACTCCATTATGAACGGTAGTTTTACCAGAACGAGCGCTCCCATCTCATAACTTGCTTCTGAGCATGTGCGGGTTTAAAACGTTGTTTTAGCCCACGCACGATCATTTTTTACAACCCGAAAAACGACATAGTTTAAAACAACGTTAAAAAATGCAGCATGTTCGAATAGTTTTTTTGTCGTTTTTCAGAACCTGAAAAATTATGTGAAGCCCACACACAATCATTTTAAATGAAGTTTTTTAAAAACAATGATTTTTTCATGCCGAAAAATGATCGTGTGTACACGGCATAAGACCCCTTTTCAAATTGAGTCGCCCATAACGTCGGCAGTAAAACGCCTCTATTTTTACCGATTTGCAGCGCATTTCAGCCGCTAGCGGGGCGCTTTTAACCCCCGCTAGTGGCCGAGAAAGCAGCGCATTGTGGGCAGTATAGCCGCGCTGTCCCATTGATTTCAATGTGGAGGAGCAGTAAACCTCCCTTACCGCTCCAAAGATGCGGCTAGCAGGACTTTTTTTTTTTTTTTCACAAAAAGCAGGACTTTTTTTTACCATCCTGCTAGCACAACGCTCCAGTGTGAAAGCCCTCAGACTTTCACACTGGAGACAATGGAGCAGCTGTTTGAATTCGGATTGCAGGCGCTATTTTTAACGCTATTGCGCCTGCAATACGCCCTCAGTGTGAAAGGGGTCTGAGGCGGCGTACACACGACCGAGGTTCTCGCTGAAAACCAGCGAGAACCTCGCTGGAATGTGCATTCCAGCGAGGACCTCGGCCGTGTTTACGGTCTCGGCGAGCTTCCCGTCGGGAAGCCCGTCGAGCAGAAATAGAGAGCACGCTCTCTATTTCCTCGACGGCCCGCCTGGATGAATGGCTGGTTGCCATTCCCGACGGGCGGGTCGCCGATTTCGACGGCCGGCAGAGAGCCTCGACGGGCGGAACGATGTGTTCTGCCCGTCGAGGATCTCTGCCGTGTGTACACGGCCTAAAGGAAAGTTGTACAAGAGAACTGTATAATGTATGGCCAGCCTTAGCAAGGGAAGCCCCTCATAACAGACATGGCAACAGACCCGGGAATTCAGCCCAATGATAATGGGAACCCCTCATAATGGGCACAACAGTTGTACAGAGCCAGGAACTCAATGCAAGGGTGTTGTGACTGGTATTCAACAGTTCTGTCATAATGGGTACAGCAGGTGTGCAGATCTGGGAACTCAGTGCTGGGATGGGAGAAACAAGTGTACAAACCTAGGACCTCAGCCCGGGGATGATGGCAACCTCTTCTAATAAGTACAGTGGATGTGTAAACTTGGGAAATCAGCACAGAGGTAGGGGGAATCCTTCTCAAAGGGCACTGCACATGTGCAGACCTGGGAACTCAGTACAGGGATGGTGGGAACTCCTCATAATGGCACACCAATTGTGCTGATTTGGTAACCCAGCACAGGGATGGTGGGAACCCCTTGTAATGCTCACAGCAGGTGTAAAGCCCTGAATCTCAGTGTAGGGATTGTGGAAACCTCCATAATTGACAAAGCAAGTATGCGGAACCAGGGATTGGTGGGAGGCCCTCATAATGGGCACGACAGCTGTATGACATCCATGACATACGCAAGGAGCTGTCGTCATCCATCAATTACTGAGATATAAGTTTGCGTGGACCATCCTTGTAATTGTTTGTATTTGATGATTTCAATAGCTGCTCATCTTACAGCGGTGTACAGCCTCTTAATTAGAGCGGAGGTCTTCTTTAACCCGTCAAGGAAATCTATAGGCAATGATGACGGACAGAGTATAGAAGACAATAGAGTGCCATAAGATATACGTATAGGGTCTCCGTCCTGGTGATAGACACGAGCGGATACGGCTCTCACAACATGCCCTGATGAGAGACATTTATACCATGTAAGATTAACTTTCAAAGAGAATGCCAGTTGCCGATTGTAAGCAATGCCTAGTTTTATAGTGGAGAAATATGAAATTGAGCTTGCAAAAATAATTTTTACAGTATTTAGTTTGAATATCAAAACATTAAAGGGTTGTGTTAATCAGTGATGGGTGCATACACTCTCTGGTTAAATTGCTCTTACAGGAGGTGTTGTCAGCCATTAAAAAGCTCAAAAATGGCATCAGAAAGCTGGTATTTAAATATGGAACTTACTTTGAAGCTGAACATAAGATTGAATATGTAGCTGGATGTGTCTTGATATCATCCCTCACTAGGAGTGGGAGGGGCAAAATACTGAGCCAATCAGGGCTCCATTGCTTTGCCAAGTGCTGCAAGTCTAAGGCCTCGTACACACGACCGAGGAACTCATCGTAAATGAAACATCGTTTCCTCGACGAGTTCCTTGTCAGGCTTGTCGACGGCACTATAAAGGGGAAGTTAGATTACACTGGCACAACCCTTGGGGCTGCTTTTGCTAATCTCATGTTACTAGATAAGAGACAATTCGCGCTTTTCAGTCTGTTAAAGCGTGACAAATGTGCTATGTCCATTAGGAGCGCTACTTTTACCGAAGGTGCGCTCCCGTCTCATACTTTATTCTGAGTAGGGTTGTCCCGATACCACTTTTTTAGGACCGAGTACAAGTACCGATACTTTTTTTCAAGTAGTCGCCGATACCGAATACCGATACTTTTTTTAAACGTGTCCCCAAATGCAGCCATGTCCCCCACATATTGCAGCCATGTATGTCCCCCACATATTGCAGCCATGTATGTCCCCCACATATTGCAGCCATGTCATGTCCCCCACATATGCAGCCATGTCATGTCCCCCACATATGCAGCCATGTCATGTCCCCCACATATTGCAGCCATGTCATGTCCCCCACATATGCAGCCATGTCATGTCCCCCCGCATATTGCAGCCATGTCATGTCCCCCACATATGCAGCCATGTCATGTTCCCCACATATGCAGCCATGTCATGTTCCCCACATATGCAGCCATGTCATGTCCCCCACATATGCAGCCATGTCATGTTCCCCACATATGCAGCCATGTCATGTCCCCCACATATTGCAGCCATGTCATGTCCCCCACATATTGCAGCCATGTCATGTCCCCCACATATTGCAGCCATGTCATGTCCCCCACATATGCAGCCATGTCATGTTCCCCACATATTCAACCATGTCATGTTCCCCACATATTGCAGCCATGTCATGTCCCCCACATATGCAGCCATGTCATGTCCCCCACATATGCAGCCATGTCATGTCCCCCCACATATGCAGCCATGTCATGTCCCTCACATATGCATTCATGTCATGTCCCCCACATATGCATCCATGTCATGTCCCCCACATATGCATCCATGTCATGTCCCCCACATATGCAGCCATGTCATGTCCCCCACATATGCATCCATGTCCTGTGCCTCATATTGCAGCCATGTCATGTCCCCCATGCCTCCGCCGCCGCTGCTGCCGGGTTAATCCCCGTGCAACACAGCGGGCATTACAAGTTTTCGTTGGTAAACTTGTAATACCCACGGCGCCATGTATAGACACACGATTGGACGCATCCGTCAAATCGCGAGCAAGTAGGGAGTGTCTATGCACGTATCCGTGTATAGACACTCCCCCCTTGCTCGCGATTGGACGGATCCGTCCAATCACGTGTCTATACATGGCGCCGCGGGTATTACAAGTTTACCAACGAAA
Source organism: Rana kukunoris (assembly GCA_029574335.1). Classification (NCBI taxonomy): domain Eukaryota; kingdom Metazoa; phylum Chordata; class Amphibia; order Anura; family Ranidae; genus Rana; species Rana kukunoris. The sequence continues at coordinate 424,978,286 of CM056051.1, read as the reverse complement.
AACTTTCAATGCCCGCTGTGTTGCACGGGGATTAGCGGCGGTCGGCAGGCGGCGTGCGGCGAGCGGCGCGGGGGGGTAAGTATTCTATTTAGGTATCGGGGGTATTTGCGGGATTACAAGTACTCCCGCAAATACTCGGAATCGGTCCCGATACCGATACTGGTATCGGTATCGGGACAACCCTAATTCTGAGCATGCGCGGGTTTCTAAGCATACACACAAGCGTGTTTCTCGTCGTAATCCAGCCCGACGAGAAACATGACGAGGAAATTGAGACTCCCGACGAGAAAAAAGAGAGCATGCTCTCTTTTTTTCTCGTCGAGTTCCACGTCAGTTTTCTCGGCGAAAAACATACACACGACCGTTTTCCACCGCAAAAAAGCTCTGCCACCAAGTTTCTTGATGGATTCTGTTGAGGAAAACGGACGTGTGTACGAGGCCTCACCCTCTGTGTGTGCTTACAGGAGGGAATGTTAGTATGCAGGCTTCCTCTGATAGCCCAGGCAGGGGGAAGGTTGCAAACTAAACTGTATTGCTTAATCGCTGTCAAGAAAAGCATGGTCACCAAAGTTCTGCACTGTCTGGCAGGGGTGCCTTGATTGCAAAACTGGCTGAGCAGAATTTTTAAATCTTTTGACATGTAAAATAGTTCAAATATACAAATGTCTTTCAGTAGCTTGCCTGGATTTCAGTTTTATTTATCAAGGCCATATATTGTTATATATGAGATATAACTCAAGGCCATATCTAGGAATGCATCTTTAGTAGGTATTTGCCACCGTAAGTCTTGGGAGTTTTTCTTCATCAGGTGCCCAAAACAAAGCCCCACTTTGTAAATTAGGTTACTATAATGCAATCTCTGCCGAATATTGTCCCCTAGTGGTCAGAATAGCACAAAATATACAATGATTTTTACCCTGTTTCCTCTCATCCTCAGATCTCATTGTGGTCATAGCCTCTATCATCGTGCTCAGTGTCGGCTCCAACGGGCAGGTCTTCGCCACGTCTGCAATTAGGTTGGTGAGTTTATTGGGGTCCTGAAATTATGGCGTTCTGAAGATCAGATTTGCCATCAAGCGAGTGGACCTGCCATTAAAATTCACACTTCGCAATATTAAATAAATAATTATTTTGAGTACAAAAAAAAATTCACAGGCCATGGATAAAATGGTAATGAATTTACTAATCATCTATGCTGGATCTTGCTGGAGGAGGCTAGCAGCCGGGTCCTACATAAAAAAACATGTATAGATGCATAAACATCCATACAGCATTTATGTGCATAGAATTTTAAGTCAGTTCCATTTATTTAAGGCAGGTATGTGTGTACGCATGTACCGTATATACCCGAGTATAAGCTGACCCGAATATAAGCCGAGGCACCTAATTTTACCACAAAAAAGGGAAAACTTATTGACTCGAGTATAAGCCTAGGGTGTCCATCTGCATGCCTCACTGTGCCTCACTGTGTCCATGTGCATGCCTCACTGTGTCCATGCCTCACTGTGTCCATGCCTCACTGTGTCCATGCCTCACTGTGTCCATGCCTCACTGTTCCCATGCCTCACTGTTCCCATGCCTCACCGTGTCCATGCCTCACTGTGTCCATGTGCATGCCTCACTGTGTCCATGCCTCACTGTGTCCATGCCTCACTGTGTCCATGCCTCACTGTGTCCATGCCTCACTGTGTCCATGCCTCACTGTGTCCATGCCTCACTGTTCCCATGCCTCACTGTTCCCATGCCTCACTGTTCCCATGCCTCACCGTGTCCATGCCTCACTGTGTCCATGTGCATGCCTCACTGTGTCCATGCCTCACTGTGTCCATGACTAGACTGACGTTTAACATGGGAGTCTATGGAAGGGGTGCCCAGTTTAAAAAATCGTTGCTCCCCAGTCGTAGGTCCCCCAGACAACACATTTTGCTCACTTGTAGAGGAAGAGTGGGGCTACATGTGTACCGGGCCCCCAAAGTTCGGAAGATCAGGTGCAAAAAGGTGACTTGAGTAGATGCCGAGGGGGGCATTTTCAGCACAAAAAAATGTGCTGAAAAACTCGGCTTAAACTCAAGTATATATACGGTACTTGTATTTAGATGTGTTTAAATGCATACACAAGTAAATTACTGCCCTTGTATGTGGATTTTTCTATTTTCATTTTACGTATTTGAAAACAATGCAAGTTTACTTATCTTTACGCAGTGTGTAAAGAAAAAATAGAACTGCTCTTAGATCCATAAGGGTGCATTCACACGTGCAAATGCACCTGCTCAGCGATGAGATGCACAAACCCCAGCTGGGGGTTCATGTGATTAGCTGTGACAGGCATTGCCATGGAAAGCAGTAGGAGGCTGACTTGTAGTCTCTTAAGCAGCGATCACATGCGAATGATTGGCCCTGGACACATGCAGTCTGTGTCCACGGCTGATCACTAGCATGTGATCACGGCATGAGTGATTACATGCGAGTGGGCGCAATTAGCTGTGAGTGCTGGCAGCCTCCCATTGCTTTCTATGGGGCTGCCTCTTGCAGCTAATCGCAGGAACCCTCACTGGGCACTTGTCTAATCTCCAAGCGGGTGAAATTGCAAATGTGGATGCACCCATAAAAGTGGAACACAGTACTGATAAAAATGCTGTGTGAGCCCTAAATGCACATATAATATACTGTATGATATAATAAAATATGTCAAAATAAATGGTCTGGCATCTGGCACACCATGTCTCTTGATCCGCGCTGATCAATGCAGGCTCAACGCCATGACACATCGAAAAACATTGTATCCTATGTGCCCTGTTCACACTATAATGCTGCATTGAGGTGCTTTGCAGTGTGTTACATTAAAATGCGGCATTGTGTGCATTTTTAAAGAACCAAAGATTCCCCTGGAGGTTGGACTTTGAGGGGACTGAATACAAATATAATGAAAATAAGTATAAAATATTATTAATCTTTTATTAAACACACACCAACAAAAAATATATCATGGAATGTATACAACAGAAGTGACTGGAGGTACATAAACTGGCAGAGGTATGGTGATCTCTACCCAACGCATTTCAGAGTTACATTACAGCTCCTGTAACGTAACTCTGAAACGCGTAGGGTGGATATCACCATATGTTGCCATCCATACCGCTACCAGTTTGTTTACCTCTGTTGTATACATTTCATGAAACTGTTTTTATTGATGTGTGTTTAATAAAAGTAAATATATGTTATACTTATTGTCATTATATTTGTATTCAGTGCCCTCAAATTCCCACCTCCAGGGGAATCTTTGGTTATTTAATTATCTAGGGAATAGGGATGTAGCACTCCATGGAGCTAATCACTGAAACCCTCTAAACTGTATGCATTGTTATGCCTCACAATACATATTAATACGGCACATTGCAATGCACTGCATAGAACTGAATGAAGTGTCCTTTTGTTACACTTCAATAAAGTAAATAAAAAACTAAAAATGAAACACTGTGATACATTGTAACAATGCACCATACCACCCCTACACAAGACACATCAGCATAATATGGGCCATAAAGCCAGCAGACTGGTATGATGGAGCACTAAGCTGCATCATGCTTTTTTTCTGATCACAAGCCAGAGACAGCCAAGCAACTGGCATTTTTAAGTGGGGATCAGTAATGGCAGCCTACATGTCTCAGGCTCCCTCTATTAAAGTGTAATATGTAATATGTAGACACTAAATTTGCAGACTATACTGATTCTCCTGACAATGACTGTGCCAGTTTGAGGATTACATGTAATAGGTCACTTACTACATATTGATACATTCATGTTGCAGTGATGGATTCAGCACAGCAGTAGAGACACACTCAGAGCGATGAGTGGATAGCAGCCATGGGCAGAATTCACTGGGAGCCAGATTCAGAAAGCATTTACGTCAGCGTATCAAGAGATACGCTGCGTAAATACTAAGAAAAGCCTGCATATCTTTTTTTGCTATTCAGAAAAGAAGATACGCTGGCTTTCTTCTAAGATACGAGCGGCGTAATTCGCTAAAAGACCACACCGTCGTATCTTAAGTTGCATATTTACGCTGGCCACTAGGTGGCGCTTCCGTTGTTTTTTGCGTACATTATGCAAATGAGCTATTTACGCAGATTCACGAGCATACTTGCGACGGCGCGTCGTATTTTACGTCGTTTGCGTAAGCGTGAGACCGGCGTAAAGTTACCCCTGCTATAGCAGGCGCAGCCAATGTTAAGTATGGACGTCGGTTACGTCGTTTGCGTAAATCGTTCGGGAATGGGGCTCGACGTTAGTTACGTTCACGTCGTTTACATTGAGAAAAAGCAACGTGATCTCGCGCATGCGCACTGGGAACGTCATGCGCCGTCCAAAAAAAACATCAATTACGTGGGGTCATGATTAATTTACATGAATCACGCCCCCACTTCAGCAAATTGAATTGCGCGGCCTTACGCCGTGCACTTTACGCTACGCCGCCGCATATTATGGAGCAAGTGCTTTCTGAATAAGGCACTTGCCCATAATATTTGCGGCAGCGTAGTGTAAAGAGGAAACGCTACGCCCACAGAAAGATACATTTTTGTATCTGAATCTGGCCCTGGATGTCTAAGCATGTGTGGCCCATGTAGAGTTCTTAGATCCACCTGTACCCACTCACTCGCTCCAATAGAATATGGTCTCCACCTTCAATTTACTTTACTTATTAGAACAGTGATGTCACAGAGTGGGCAGGGACTCTACCCATAATGCTATTTGATCCTACTCATACGGAGAGGGGAGCTCATGATCCAATGAAAAGCAAAGGATTCATCCATCTCTTCCCCTGAGGAGCTCACTATCTGTTGCCCCCACCACATCCCAGGCTCAAACAAATACATTTGTTTAGATGCCTGTTTTCCCACTAATTTGTCTTAGGCCGCGTACACACGAAGAGACATGTCCGATGAAAAGGGTCCGTGGACCCTTTTCATCGGACATGTCTCCTGGGATATTTTGGTCTGATGTGTGTACACACCATCAGACCAAATATTTTGGCCTGATGTGTGTACACACCATCAGACCAAAATCCCTGCGGACAGAGAACGCGGTGACGTAGCGGTGACATTGAAGTCGCGACGTGCGCAAACAAAGAAGCACAATGCTTCCACGCATGCGTCGAATCCATTCGACGCATGCGGGGGATTTCGGTCCGTGGACCAGTTTCAGCGGAAATGTTCGATCGTGTGTACGCGGCCTTAATGTTTTGTGTGAAGTTGTAGGACAGAACACAACACAAACACTCAATGCAGATGGAATTCTGGAATAGGGCCTAGGACCCCAGTGCTGCAAAGACCTGTCTTCAGGTTGTGGATGCTGCAGCAGTAAAGGCTTATCATTGATCATTATATCACAGTACAGAGTATTTCTTTAATTTAGCTTTTGATCAATTATTTTGCATAACACTTTAAGTAGCTCTCCAGGCACATGTTCATATAAAGTACATTCATTCGATAACAGAACATTTTTTTCAGACACTGGTAATGTCATTACTTGAGATCTATGTTTATATTTATTTCCCACAATCCTCAGCGGGCCAGGGAATCAGTTATTAAATAGTGAGAAAATAACTTTGCTGGTTGTTATTGTACATGACACTGAATCCTCAATGTATGACTCTCGCTCTGTAGGGGGATTCGATTCCTTCAGATACTCCGCATGTTACATGTGGACCGCCAGGGAGGAACGTGGAGGCTGCTAGGATCTGTAGTTTTCATCCATCGCCAGGTGAGGGCACTGCGCTGTATGAACCTGATGTCCTGATTGGCTGTCCCAGTATATTGGTATCCCAGGAGTGGGGGAATGTGTCAATCCCCTCCACCTCTGACAGTTCAAAACTTGGTGCATGAATGGCCAATTGCCAGTCTGGACTGATGTCACATGGGGATGTATGGGAGCATATACTCAGTTGTAGATTGCATGGGAATTTTCAGGTTCTGCAGGGGCGGATCAGTTTGGCAGGGATGTGCAGAAAATTATAGACTCCTAAAAAAGCCTTCTATTAAAGTGGATGTAAACCCTACATACACCCAGTGAAGTGAACAGCCTCAGATGATACACATAGATAAACCAAATCTCCCTAGGTTTTACATCTATAGCTGCTGTCTTCACATTTATATACTGTTTAGAAAGTTCAGATTGTGTTAGGAGATTTTCTCTTCCTGTTAGTGTGATGTCTGGGCATACAGCCAAGATAGCTACAATTGTTGATTGGAGGAAAGGCACACACCCCCTCTCATCATTGGCAGAGACTCTCAGAGGTGTTTTGTAACAGGGCCAGCTCCCTGCTAATCTATTTTAGCAACCTCCCCTGACATAAATATTAGGCTACTTTTATCTGATGTATCAGAGGATTGTCAGGCTGATAACTGTTCATGGGACAGACAGTGTGCACATCTAACTTAAAACTGATAATGAAGAGCTACCAGCACAGTACAGACAGGGTTAAATATGGGACACATAACCCCCACGAACATTAAATAAAAAAGGAGGATTTTAAAGGAATTTAAAAAAAAAAGTAAAAAAGCTAGGCAGCAACAATTTTTTATGCTATGTGAATGGGAAGGGGTATCAAATATTATAAATTAGGTGTTATGCCAATTTGTCTGCAAAAGTGGAAATAAACTAGCTGTACTCCACTGCCCAGTCACTGGTTGACAGGGCTGGACTGGGACAGAAATTTGGCCCTGGACTTCATCCAGACTGGCCCACTTGACAGGTCTCTCCCATGGCGGCCGGACAACTCCCGCACCCCACCTGGCCACCCAAACCCCTTCTCCCCTTTCACTAGCCACCAGCTATTCTACATGGACGGCTGGTACTGGTACTCTTATAGACAGTACCAGTGGGGAAGCTAGACATTATTTCACCCGGGGCAAGAGAATCAGTTCGGTGCCCCCCCTTATGGGACAAGATTAGGCAGAAGTGAGAAACTCCCAGGCCATAGCTGTTGAGTCAGCTGTCTGTCCCCTCCCCCGTGCTCCTCTTTCATCCCCCCTGCTCCTCTGGTCCTACCCCTGCTTCTTTGTTCCCCCCAGGTGAGCGCTGCGGGAAGGGAGAGACAGAGGAGCGGAGGGGGGCAGCGGTCCACTGTCACTGAAGCCGGCCCACTGAGCCATCAGCCCACCGGGTAAACTCCCTGTAGTCCCAATGGCCAGTCCATCCCTGCTGGTTGAGGTGGGCTCTTGACCAGGTTATAGTCAGTGGCAGGTGGTGTTCAAAATTTTGGGGGGGGGGGGGGGAGCAAACAAACCTGCCCCCCTCACTCGCACCTGGCCAATCGGGTCTCAGGACCCGCTTCCTGATTGGCTGGGAGGAGAATCAGGAAAATATTAGCGAATATGAATTCGCTAATGTCACACAACTGGGTGGGCTCAGGGCCCAGTGCTCTGTGCCCTGAGCTCACCCCTTTTTCAAGAGAAAAAGAGCCTCAGGCGCTAATCATGTGCTTCAAAAAAACATTGAAAACAATGCGTCTGGCTCCCTGCATGTAGATTAGGGGCCAGGCGCATGGATTAGGGGGGGGGGGTGGTGCCCTTAATGAACGGGCCGCCACTGGTTATAATAGTTAGCTGCAAGGAGGTCAGAGAGAAAGCAGGTTCTGGCTTTACTGTTTGGCTGGGGTGCCTAGATCAAGACTGGCTGGACAAAATAACAACTGCTTTGGCAGGAATGATAAAGCACTTATCTGTTATTCATTTAATTTAATGTGTTTATAGCATTAGCATGTCAATAATTTCTTGATCATGGAGAACAATAGGCTGAATTAAATTCTGCTTCCCGCAGTTGCTATTACCGTACTTGCCTTCCCTTTGCTCTAACATTGCTACATTGGTTAGCCAAGGGAGTAAAGAGATGTACTGTAGTCCCTTGGTTTCTCCAAGCTTACAGGGGGCCGAAGATGCTTTCCCTATCTCATAGGCTTGCGCAGGGGCATACTCTAACCACCCCTCTGCACCAGGACCACTTATAAGGCAGTGCAACCGGTCCTCCTGTACCAGGCCTGAGTCCTATCAGTTCAAAATGAGGGCCTGGGCACTTGCTGAGCAGGAGGACCACTTCTACTGCCTTAATGCAGGCACCGATCCTCTTGTTCCTCTCCCTGTAGCACTGCCAGCTTCTCCTCATCTTCCTCTCTCCTCCTGCTGCACTACAGGGGGATCAGGGGGAAGAGGCTGCTAAATGCAATTTACTGGTCTCTTCCTTTTCTGAATGAACACAACAAATGGTACCGATCACTCCTTTGTCCATTCATCACTGAAGTATAGTAAACCAAGTATACTATGCTTCCGTTTGTGAATAAATAGGAAGAACATAAGTGCTTCCCATTCATTCATTCATCTGTGCAGCTGAGACTGTCTTAAATGTGAGGCATAAGGGGTCTGTTTAGGCCCCTGATATTTCACCATAGCCCCCCCAAAAAGGCACTTAAAAATAAAAAATAAAATGTATAGAAATTAAAAGAATAAAAAAAAAAATCTAAAGTCTCAAAGATATTGGTTTGGTCTCTATAATTTGTGCCATGGCATAGCATCACAGCCTTGGCATATGCATACCCCTAACCACTGCCTCTGTTCTGTGTCTGAGCTTTGGGGTGCACATCCTAATGCAAAAGACTCCACACATCTCTCCATATGACACCTCTTGTATCTTGGCTTCTCAGCCACCCAGCATTAAACTGTAGGATGAAGGGGAGACAGTCACATGCTGCCCCATACCCAGAAGTACTGGGTGCTTCCTTTCACTCCTGGTGCGGGCAGGCCTGTCGCTACAGGACAGGCAAAACAAACAATTGCATGGGGCCCGAGCTGGCCTGGGGCCCCCAACTTCCCCTTCCCAGGCTGTTGCATGGCCAAGCTCCTCTTTCTTCCTCTTGAAGTCCTGTCAGTCCAGCCGGGTACCGCGTGGGGTACAGAAGATTCAGTTTCCTGTTCCCAGCCAGACTGACAGGAAGTGCACACTGAGTGCTCACTTCCTTTCAGTCCGCAGAACACTGGAAACGGAATCTCCTGTACCACGCAGTACCCGACCTGGGCACTATCTGATAGGGGACTAAGGACCCATAATGATAGAACACAGGACTGACAGGAGGAAGAGGCCACAGCCTACAGGGGAGGTGAGAATAGAAAAACATAGGGACTAGCGGGGGGAGTAAGAACGTGGGTGTAAAAAATTTGTTTAGCGTTAACATAGGCTTTGCGTGCGGGGGGGGGGGGGGTGCTTGGGGGCCCCCAAATTCCTTCAAACGGCCCTGGGTGGGGGAGTGATCAGGGGCTCCCCAAAGATATTATATCATCGTCTGATCCCGGTGAAACATTGCTTTATGGCCAAAGTCTTTAAACAGGTCTGCCAATGGGGTTTTATTGAAGATGAAAGCAATCCAAGTTGCAGGTGACTTATCCTGTAACTGTAGCTCTCGCAGCAGCTAGTTTGTCCTGATCTATTGCAAGTAATGCATCAAGAATAAATACAGAGGCAAATCCAGTACATTTTCACACAATGCAATTGTTGCTGTCTTGATATTATTGGAAATCTTGTCCAGGATTCGGGTTGCGCTGCTAGAATATGTTGCACATTTATCTGTATGTGGCTCATTGTGGCCCCTTTTTGTCTGTGTCCACCCCAGGAGCTCATCACCACTCTGTATATTGGCTTCCTGGGTCTCATCTTCTCATCCTACTTTGTCTACCTGGCTGAGAAGGATGCAGTGGATGAAGAGGGGAGGACTGGATTTTCCAGCTATGCTGACGCCCTCTGGTGGGGAGTGGTGAGTATGATGTAATATATTGCTATGATCGCTGGCAGTTTCAGCGGATTTACTAACATTTTTCACCAGAAGTGCTAAGTGTGATGTTCTGCCTGTACTATTTTCACACAATTATTCCTGTGCTGTAATAAAAAACATTATGGGCCCATTTACATTTTCTTGCGTGGCTTTAGGGCAGCTGTTATAAAAATAATTGACTGCCAACACACCCAAAATGTTTTGAAAAAATTATATGTGACATACATTTGTAACACAACTTAACGCACTACCATGCATTGCGGCACATTGCAAAGCATGTGCGTTTTCCTAGTGCATTGGGGTGCCATTCAAAATGAACAGAAGAGCAACGCACATTGTCGCACTTTACAACAATGCGTAAGTCTAAGTGAGCCCTAAATTGTATCTAAATCCAAAAACAAAAATGTAATATCTTGAAGCTTACCAATCCTCTTTTTCATTGAGCTTTTTTCCTTTAGTTTTCCCAGGAGTTCCTGCCAGTAACACACTTTTGGATTGATTTTCTACAACTAAAAAGTGCAAAATCTGGTGCACCTGTGCATAGAAACCAACAGGTTCCAGTTTTTTTATTTTTTTTATGTCAAAGCTTAATTGAACAAACTGAAGTTAAAAACTGATTGTCTACCCTGCAAAGCTATACCAGATTTTGCACTCTCCGATTTTAGTAAATTGACTCTTTTCTATCCTAGGGTAACACCCATAATACTGTATCCATGGAGGAGAAGGGTTGTCTCCCGAAGACAGTAATGCCGCATACACACGATCATTTTTTGTGATGAAAAAAAACGTCGTTTTTTAAAACGTCATTTAAATTGATCGTGTGTGGGCAAAACGTCGTTTTTTGTCTTCAAAAAAACGACCAAAAAAAATTCCAACATGCTTGAATTTTTTGTGTCGTTTTTCAAAACGTTGTTTTTTGTTTCACAAAAAGTCACCGTGTGTAGCAAAAACGTTGTTTAAAACAACGTTTTTCAACCCGCGCATGCCCAGAAGCTAGTTATGAAGCGAGCTTCAATGGAAAAGAAAAAACCTCGCTTTTTGTGAAAAAACGATGGTGTGTATGCAACATCGTCTTTGAAAAGTGACGTTTCAAAAACGTCGTTTTTTACTTCACAGAAAACGTCGTTTTTTTTCATCACAAAAAATGATCGTGTGTACGCGGCATTAGTGTGTTTGGAGTGGACTATCAAACCCCCCCATCTCCATTCATGGTGTTCTGTAGTTCTGCAGCACAGAATTTGTATGGACTGACCACTTCCTTTGCAATTTCAGTGCAGAAGAGGTGCTGTGTTATCAGATTAAACAGGAAGCTAGGAGCACACTGGATTTCTGCCAGATGTACTTAATATGTTTTATTTTATGGTATAGTAGGAAATCTTGCATAGATTTTTATAGGCGCTGAGAAGATTTTTTTTCAAATTATAAACAGTCCCCAAAAAAAGTGTAGTAAAGTTGGTGTCACAGAAAGTCCTACGTGCAGATCTCTCTCTTCACAAGTCACCAATAAAGTGCTCCACCAAACACCCTTTAGTGTGAATCACTCACCAGAAAGATTTGTCTCACAAAAAAAAAGTTTGGCAAACAGCGATTGGGTGTACACTAGTCACGCTGTTTCATCTGGCTCCAGGATGGTTCAAGTATTCCAAACACTTCCCATTCATAAGTTCCTCAAACATTAAAAAAGCTCCCAGTGCATTACCATGAAAAATTATTAAAATGTATTAATAATAAATACCTACCCACAAAAGCCTTAAAAATACAAGCATGACTTATCACAAGATCAAGCAGCATTCCTTAGCATCAATTGTCCCTGCACTTCCCCATGGGCCGGTATATTGGCGTCTCACCTGACACTCGGCACCCCCCGGACTCCAGATTACGGGATGGCGTGTGACGTCACCAATAAGTCGCCGTGCGCAGCCGCATGGCTCATGGGGAAGCGTGGGGATTATTGATGCTAAGGAGTAGTGTTGGTCGAAAGTTTAGCCCCATTCAGGGGAACACCCGAATTTGCAGGGTGTTCGGCAGGTGTTCGCTCCGCCAAACGCCCTACACAGTGCTTTCTTCACCCTGATTTGGGAAAGCTTTGCCAAATTAGGGCGCAGTAAAAGCTGGTTGTTAAGGAGCAGGGCCGGAAAGCCGGCCGTGTTGTCCTTCACAACCGATGAGTCATCAGCTGTTAATAGGCTTCCCCGCTGGCACTGACAGCTGAACAAAAATTATTTTTTTACCATGTCTGGTATAGATATTAAAGGGAACCCCATGCCAAGATTATTTTAAAAAATGGTGTGGGGTCCCCCCCCCAAAAGTCCATATCGAACCCTTATTCGAGCATGCCGTAAGTTCATTATCAATCACGACGCCCGATGCACCTGAAAAAAAAAATGCTCTGCACTTATCCACCAAATGCCTCCTCTGCTGTTTAGCAGTTCTTATATGGGTAAGGGCAGGGCCACCTGGCGATGTCCCCTGGTGGCAACGCTCCCTTGTGATGGCACTGACCCGGGATGCACAAGTCCATGATGTCACACTTAGGGCAGTGCCACCAGGTGATGTCGCCAGTTGACTCCACCCTTGCCTAAATAAGAACTGTCAGCCGTCAACGAGTGCGGAGTGTTTTTTTTTTTTTTTTATGGTGTGGCGGGCGTCGCGATTGATGATGGATTTGAATCGGGGGACAGTTTTTTTATAAAAAAAAAATGTCAAAAACATTTTTTTTTACTTTTTGACACTTTTTGGGGAATAGGTAGGGGACCCCATTCCTTTTTTTTGTTGTTTATTTATTTATTTTAAATAGCTGGTTGCCAGCAATTGCAAATGTGAGTCAATTTAAATGTGACTTGACTGGTTTTGTTTTTCTTGAGAAATTTTATTTTTGCTGCAGCAGGTTCTATACATGCTACAGATGTACCACTTTACAGACAGACTAAGGGGACCCCCAGGCATTATAGTTAAAGCAATTTTTCATTGTCAATTTTGCACTTTAAAGTGGTTGTATACCCCACTTTTTTACTTTTACCTACAGGTAAGCCTATAATAAGGCTTACCTGTGGGTATAAAGAATATCTCCTAAACCTGTACGGTTTAGGAGATATCCCCCCGTAATGTGTCGCTGATTGCAGCGGCGCATGCACAGCGGTGATCCTCAGCTAAAGGACCATTTCATAATGACCATTTCATAATGAGCTAGTATGCGGTGCATACTAGCTCATTATGGCTTTTCCTTTACAGGTGTAAAAAAAAAAAAGGGTGTACAACCGCTTTAAGCATCATTAAAATCACTGCTTGTGTAAAAACGATTGTTTTAAAAAAAATTGCATTGATACATGTTCCCCTAGGGCAGTACCCGGACCCCCATACACTTTTTATGGCCAGGTACTTGCATATAAGCTTTCAAAATGGGAACTTTTGATTTTTCAACTTCAATGGGGTTTGCCGTTCGGGCCAGAACTTTTTCTCTGTTCAGAGCTTTTTAATGTTTGAGGAACTGATTCCCACAAAGGGAGCACTTTATTGGTAAATTTGTGATTTGTGAATCTCCCCCACTGACATATTGTTTTTTTTTTATGTTTATTCACAGCACGGTGATATAATAGATTTAATGTTGTATTCTATATTGGTTAAACATACACATTAACAAGTCTTTTGTCAGGTAAACATTTTCTGTAAGCATGTTTCTTTTTCAAACAATATAACAAAGTTATTTAAAGGCATTTTTTTTAATTGTCAGAATCGAATTTATCTGGAGATAATTTTAGACAGTATCTGCTGGAGAGAATTATGTACAGTAGGGTGATTGGATAGCAACCTGTATGACTGGGCCCAGTTTCCTGTTGTGTAGGTCACTGTGACGACGATCGGTTATGGGGATAAAGTTCCTCAGACGTGGATTGGGAAGACGATTGCTTCTTGTTTCTCTGTCTTTGCCATCTCCTTCTTTGCGCTTCCAGCGGTAAGTAATACATTTTATATATAAATGGTACATGTAAATGCATCATATGTATAGTTCTTTGGATTTATTGTATAATCTCTGATGGGATTAAATTTACAACAAAAGAGTGAACATTTCTGACTACAGTAATTAGTGTTAAAAGGATATGGACCTGTGTAAATTAAGAGACGCTTGTTTCTTGGGAGGAAAGCAATGGCAAACCTATACAACATTATAAAAAGAAGAAACATCACCCTACCCACAAAGTGGCGTATAGTCAAAGCTATGGTATTCCCAGAAGTAATCTATGGCTGTGAAAGTTGGACCATAAGGAAGACTGAATGCCAAAGAATATATGCTTTTGAACTATGGTGTTGCAGAAGACTCTTGAAAGTCCCTTGGACGGCAAGAAGATCAAACCAGTCAATCCTGGAGGAAATGAATATTCACTGGAAGGACAGATCCTAAAGCTGAAACTCAAATACTTTGGCCACGTAAAGCAAAAAGAGGACTCATTGGAAAATACCCTGATGCTGGGAAACATGGAAGGGAAAAGGAGAAGAGGATGACAGAAAACAAGATGGATAAATAGCATCATCAAAACAATGAACATGAAGTTTAGCAAGCTCTGGGAGGCAGTGGAGGACAGAAAAGCCTGGTGCACTCAGGACCACAGTCCATGGGGTCACAAAAAGTTGGACATGACTAAACGAATGAACAACAACAACAGACCCCCCTACAGAATACAACACTCCCCTTTATAGCAGCACCAAAGTGTTTGTGGTCTTGTCCAGGGTGCTGACTGTCTTTTTTTTTTACTTTTTTTTAGGGAATTCTGGGTTCTGGCTTTGCTCTGAAAGTCCAGCAGAAACAGCGACAAAAACATTTCAACAGACAGATCCCGGCCGCAGCTTCACTAATCCAGGTACATTATATATTATGCTGGGTTAGAAAGGACATAGGTTAGAAATGACACAGGAAAATAGCGATATGCCCTTTAGATCATCCCTTATACTTAAGCTTCCCACCCCCCATTTTCTACCAACCAACCTGTAAAAACTCATCAATTGCTTTGACAATGCCAAAATGTGTTTGGTCCTGCCAATAAAGCTTATTGGAATTGGATCGATAAGAGATAAGGCAAAAGAAAACGATAAAAAAAACATAAGACAAGAAAAAAAGGACACAAGTAATAGAGACCAACAGAGGGAGAAAAGATGCGTGTGAGAGAGAAAACAAGATAAAAAAAGAGAAAGATGACAAGGTAGAGAGAGAGAAACCACAATAGGGAGTAAGTTATAGAGAGAGAAGACAAGGGAAAGGAAGGAGGCAAGAGGGAGAAAGAGAAGGCAAAATGGAGTGATACAAATTAGAGAGATACAGAAAGAAGAGAAAACATGGTAAAACAAAAAGAAGAGAGCAAAAGAGAGAAGACACCGGGGGGGACAGAGGACAGAGGACAAGAGAGAGAGAGAGAGAGAGAGTGAAGACATAAGAGAGAGAGAGAGGGAGAGGGAAGACATGAGAGAGAGAAGACACAAGAGAGGGAGGGAGAGGGAGTGAGAGGACACGAGAGAGAAGACAAGAGAGAGAAGACATGAGAAAGGGAGGGAGAGAGAAGATGAGAGAGAGAGAGAGAGAGAGAGGGAGGGAGAGAGAAGACATGAGAGAGAGGGAGGGAGAGAGAAGACATGAGAGAGGGAGGGAGAGAGAAGACATGAGAGAGAGAGAGAGGTAGGGAGAGAGAAGACATGAGAGAGAGAGAGGGAGGGAGAGAGAAGACATGAGCGAGAGAGGGAGGGAGAGAGAAGACATGAGAGTAAGAAGGTGAGAGAGAGAGATAGGAGAAGACATAAGAGAGGGGGAGGGAGACAGAGAAAAGACATGAGAGAGGGGGAGAGAGAGAAGAAATCAGAAAGAGAGGAGGCAAGAGATAGAGAGAGAGAACAAAAGAAAAAGACAGAAGACAAGAGAGAAAGAGCAATAGTGGGATGACAAGAGAGAGAGAGAAGAAATTAGAAAAAAAAGAGACAACATGAATAAGGGAACTAGATAGAGAAGAAGATAAAGAGAAGACAAGAGAGCAATAGAGAGAAGAGACAAGACTTGGAAAGATAAAAAAAGACAAAACAGACAGAGCTATAGAGAAAAAAACAAAACAAGAGAAAGAATACATGAGTAAGAGAGCTATATAGAAAGGAAGAGAGAGAGAGAGAGAGAAAGAAGACATAATGGAGAGGGCAGCAGAGCAAAGATGAGAGAGAGTAGACAAGAGGGAGAAAGTGATTGTGAGAGGCGAAACGATCAGCACAGAATGGGCAGTAGAGAGAAGGTAAGACAGAACAATAGAAAGACAGAGGTAGAAGGAAAGTAGATGGGAGAGAGGGAAAGATTAAGAAAGAAGACAAGAGGGAGACAAAAGTAGAAAGAAAGTGAGTGAGTAGAAGAAAGAAGAAACACAAGATATAACGGTAGAAGAAAAAAAGGCTGGACGGCCACACTCCTGTGCAATTTCTTTATTCAAGTGCCGGATACAAAGGTGAACTACAGGTATCAGCTTACATGTTTCACACCAAGGTCGGGTGCTTACTCATAGCTCAGCCTTCTTTTCTTCTAAGTATCTGTTTGCATACATGGCTTGCACCCTCCATGTGGGGTAGAGGCTTTTTGAAAAAGCAGGGTAAGGCCTAGTACACGCGACCATTTTCCTGGACAGAATCCATCAAGAAACTTGGTGGCAGAGCTTTTTTTGCAGAGGAAAACGGTTGTGTGTATGTTTTTCGTCGAGAAAACTGTCGAGGAACTCGATGAGAAAAAAAGAGAACAAGATCTCTTTTTTCTCGTTGGGAGTCTCAATTTCCTCGTCGTGTTCCTCGTCGTGTTCCTCGTCGGGCTGGTTTTTGACAAGAAACACGTTTGTGTGTATGTTTAGAAACCCGCGCATGCTCAGAATAAAGTATGAGACGGGAGTGCACCTTCGGTAAAAGTAGCGTTTGTAATGGAGATAGCACATTTGTCACGCTGTAACAGACTGAAAATTGCAAATCGTCTCCTACCAAACTTTTACTTAACACGCAGTAACATAAGATTAGCAAAAGCAGCCCCAAGGGTTGTACCAGTGGAATTGAACCACGTTTGAGAATGAGGAGATTTGGTCTTGAATGTGTGTATGCAAAGAAAGCTTGTCAAGTTTCTCGACAAGCCTGACAAGGAACTCGTCGAGGAAAACAATGTTTCATTTACGTTGAGTTTCTCTGTTGTGTGTACGAGGCCTAAGAGAAACTTCCTTAGAGCGATGTACATGTAAAGATACAATGGTAGTAAGAAAGGTGGAGTGCATAATAGACAGACTCAAATAGGATGGAAGTGAGTAAGAGCGATGGAGAGGGATGAAAAAATGATAGATGAGAGAGAATAAAAGAGTGAGTAAAGTATCTAGTCAGAGCACCTAAGTGGCCAACAAGGCCAAATACAGTACGTAGGTGGTGTATGGATGCAGCTTAGTACCATGAGAGTGACACACGGCACCCATTATAACAGGGGCACACACAGAAGAGTTTGGTGGTACCTTATTCTTGTAGGGTATTTTAAATGTGAAAGTTTCAAAAGGCTGAGCAGGTTCACATTAAAGTATAAAAGGTATTGCATTGTAATTGTATGTAATAAATATTTTTTTCTTATGAAATTGATTGGTTTTCTTTAAATGTCAGTGACATGGCACAAAAATTTTCCTTGAATGTAATCACTCAGATGCATGTGTGATTATGTCTTATGCAGACCCTTTGGAGATGCTATGCGGCAGAGAAGTCCTACAATTCTACAGCCACCTGGAAGATCTACCTGACCCCTCCAGATCCGAGTAACAAGTCAGCGCCGACAGCAGGCAGTCCTGGTGCAAGGAGACAGGTCCGGGGATTTCAGCAAGCCTAGTCAGATAGCCTTCAACCCAGTAGTGCATTTAGGTTTTGTGCTGCCCTAGGCCTGACTATACTTGTGCACCCCCTAATTTAAACATGACCCACCCCTTTCTATCAAGGCCACACTCCTTGCTGTTTAAGACCACCCTGAAATTTTCAAATTTTCGTGTGGGGACACTAGTTCTGAGGGTCTGGGGGGAGGGCAATGACTTCCCTCTAATTTTCATCGATTTCCCCTTCCTGTTTGGCTATGGGGCATGAAGTAAAATCTCTGCAATGGGACAGGAATGGTAAAATATAAACTGACAGAGGCTAAAACCCTCCCTTACTCTATCCAAAATGAAAAAAAAAAGTGTTGCCTATAGTTCTACTTTAAGCACCAATTTCTGATAATTTATGGAGAGGACTAAGAAGATATAACCATGATAATGGTGCAGAAGAAAAAACATATAGCACAGTGAGGAAGGTTTGTGGTCCAGGGTGATAGGACAGTCAAAATTAGAAGCAGCAAGAAAAGTGTAGCGCTAAAATTATGTGAAAATGAAACATATCATACAATAAAGCATCATATAAGCATATAAAGTGGAAAATTCTAAAAGCACATAAATCGTGATAAAGGTGTGGCATTAAAGCACAAAGCAGTTCATAATAATAAAAAATGTGAAATAACTAGAGGATTTCTCAATCTGAGTGTCCAAATGAACGTGACAACGATAAGAATAGTGTTGATAGCAGATCCACCACCAAGGGTAAAATTAGGAGGCTTACCGGAAAATGTGGACTCAACTAAGCGATAAACTTAATGAGTCACTAAGGCATGTATATGATGACATCCAAGCAGTAAACCTTCCAGTGGCAGGGAGGAAATGAAATCTCAAAACTGGTCAACTCTTCAAGTGATGAATGAAAACCAAAAGAGTGTATGGTACCAGGGCCAACGTGCAGGGACCGTAGGCTCTTTAACAGGATCCAAAGAGCAATGTAGAAATATGGCCAGTAAAATGTTGTCACCTCCTTTCTTGGTAAGAAAACGTTGTCTTGGTAAGAAAGGAGGTGACAACGTTTTACCGGCCATATTTCTACATTCAGCTTCGCTCGCATGTTCTTCTGTCTTGGCTCAAATCCTGGCGAGCCATCTGCCTATCTCCTTGCCTTCCCTGGTGGAGTGATCTTCCTCCGCTCCTCACCCAGTAGTAGCCGGGGCCCGAAGAGTAAGACATGACAGGCTGTGAGGCGGGCGGTGACGGGCAGAGAGTCGCTGATTGTTGCCATTACTACGAAAGAAAAAATATGTCCCTGGATTTCATTTAAAAAATCTGGTCACCTTATTGTAAAGTCCATTAGGGATTGTGGGATCCCCCTCTAAATGCCCATGGACACAGGTTGAAATCACTGATAAAGCAAGTAAATGAGGCAATGACTTTTGGAAGTCTTCAGTTTAAAGTATATCTATAACCAATTTTTCGAGTGGAGAAAGATGAGAACTTCTATCAGGTTTTACTCTCATTGAAGTCTTCATTGGAAAGATTTTTTCACTTCCTGTCTGGTAAAAAGGTTGTCCCAGAGCATTAGGTGACAGGAAATCTTTTTAAAAGAGCCCAGAAAAGCAATTTAAAGCTGACAGGGGTTTGATTTCTTCTCCATTCTAGACAAACTGAAGTGAAAAGTTAAGGGTGGTGTCGACACCAGGGGTTCTCCTATCTAGGGAAATACAGTACTTTATATGGTATATTGGTTCTAAGCAAGGCATGCCCCATAATCTTCCCACCGTGCCATACTCACACGGTGGGAAGAATTGGCAGCCACTTTCATGTTGGGGGGAGGGGGCATAAATCTATGTAAATATGACCTTAAATAAGCAGCTTCATTTGTACTGTTTGGTGACTGAAATTCCTTGCTCTTCCCCCAGAACAGAAGAAGTAGGAAGAAGACCAAATCTCTGCACGAGGCCCTTGTCACCCCCACCAGCCCCACCCTGGCACCTCTAAGCCTGACTCCGATGCCCTCGGGTCCCCAAGCGTCATCCCCAGAAAATGCCCTGTCTGTGCCTCACATCACCTACCGTCACGCAGAGGCTGACAAAAGCAGCCTGAACTTCCAGGGCCCAACAGGTAAGGAGCCATGGTCTTAGAATTGTTTGTTTAATATATCTTGAAGTCTGATTTACTCCTATGAATTGCCACTGTGCTGGAGCTTCCTATTATAAAGACCGGTCACTGCTGCTCTCTCTCCTTGAGCAGGGTAACTGGTTTTGTCTCCGTCCCCCTCCTGAATTTTTCTGCAGGCAACCTGTAGTAGGTGCTGGGTCCCTCACACAGCTCTGCTCTCTTTACAGGCTATAAACAGTGCAGTGATTATTTTACTGATAATTTTTTTCTTATGTCCTCGGTCCATTTTATACTTACCTTCCTTAGGGCAAATTGTTTCAGATCACAGCACCACCTAAAGGAATTTAGCAGTTACTGCAACTAAAATAAAAGCAGTCGGCTTGCTTTTTTACTTGAGTCCAAAAATAAGTTAAAGCGGAGTTCCACCCAAAAAATTGAACTTCCGCTTTTCGGAAACCACATTTGGCACCTTTCAGGGGGGAGGGGGGTGCAGATATCTGTCTAAGACAGGTATTTGCACCCACTTCCAGGAATACACTCTGCGTCAGTCACGCCCCTACCCGCACGCCCCACTGAAAAACAGTTCCCAGGAGAGATCGGGGACCTGTGACGTTGCGCCTCGCTACTTGTGCATGCGCAGTAGGGAACCGGGCAGTGAAGCCGCAACGCTTCACTTCCCAGTTCCCTCACCGAGGATGGCGGCGGGTGCAGCCGAGGGACGTGCGATTGCTCGGCCTTCGGCTGCCAACATGGCAGGCACGCTGGACAGGTAAGTGTCCATATTTTAAAAGTCAGCAGTTGCAGTATTTGTAGCTGCTGGGTTTCGAAAAAAAAAAAAAAAAATTGGCGGAAACTCCGCTTTAAACTAAACAAGAAAACATTTAGTTAGTTTAAAGCACTGAGTGTCATAAACAATTCCCTTGTTATTTTTTTCATTTTCACCTTTTCCAATCTCAAAACGTGTAATCCCCTCCAATCTCTTTAAGCCACTTCCTGTCTAAATTAAGTTGCACATGCCTGTTCTGGGTCCGTTTCCTAGACAATGCAGGAGTAAAAAAAATGTGTGTGAACAAGGACCCTCAGGGCAGCATCACCAACTACTATTTTGATAAAAGCTGAATATTTAAAAATATTTAAAATTGCTTTTGAAATGACATTAACAAGTTATAGCTTATATGTGACTTTGGTGATTGGGTTTATATCTACTTTAGGAACCTGTCATCTGCACACTGTACCTTGCCTAGATTGGCAGACAATGGCTAGAGATGAATTACACCAGGATTAAGGTGGAGAAATTATTTGGAAACATGTTTGGCTAAAATAAAAACATTTTGAATGGGCTGGCAGTGCACAGGAACAGACCAAAAAAGCAACATTCTTTTCCTGAAGCAGCCAACACTACACACGGTAGTGTATTACTGTGCATTTTGGTGTGCCGCATTGCATTTGCATCAGAACTGCATTGCCTTCAGGTGCCGTGATAAATTAATGGCATTATAATGTACTAAATCACGCAATGGAATTTATTTACGAAAGGCAAATCCACTTTGCACTATAAGTGCAAAGTGCACTTGAAATTGCATTGAATGTGCACTTGGAAGTGCAGTCGCTGTAAATCTGAGGGGTAGATCTGAAATGAGGGGAAGCTCTGCTGATTGTATCATCCAATCATGTACAAGCTAAAATGCTGTTTTTTTATTTTCCTTGCATGTCCCTCTCGGATCTACAGCGACTGCACATCCAAGTGCACTTTCAGTGCAAAGTGGATTTGCCTTTAGTAAATAATCCCCAATGTGTATTGCAGTAATGCAAGCATTACCACAACACAACCTATCTAGGGTTGCCACCTTTTCTTCAAGTGAAACCCGAACACTTTAGTAGTGCGCAGCAATTTTTTTTATAGTATAAACTATACATAGATTTTGCTATTAAATAACATTTCTAATCATATGAATTTAATAACAAGAGTCCCCCTTTACATCAGAGTCCACAAAGTCCCCCTTTACATCTGAACTTGCAGAGTTTCCTTTCAATTTAAGGGGGCTCTGCAAACTCTTATGTAAGGGAGAACTCTGGGGCCTCTAACATAAGGGGTGCTCTGGGAAACCTGATTTAAGGGGGAACTCTGATATACAGAGAGGACTATGATGTAAGGGGAAATACTGTAAGGGGGGACTCTACAGACTCTGATGAAAGGGAGAATTCTGGGGACTCTAACATAAGGGATGCTCTGGGAACCCTGGTTTAAGTGGGAACACTAAGAATTCTGATGTATGGAGAGGACTCTGATGTAAGGGGCCTCTAGTGTAAAGGGGAACTCTGATGTAAGGGGTGCTCTAAGAATCCTGATTTACTTTAGTGTACTCACTCAGAGGTAGGAGAGAAAAAGGGTGGAGGGAAGAGGTGCAGACTGAGCTCTCTCTCCTCTCCTATCTGTGTGTATTGGGGGAGGGGGGGCGGGGGTTTGTTAATGTTAGTTTTAGGCAGTGTGAAAGAGCAACAGACACTCTCAGCTTAGACAACTGCAGCCAGCAACCCATAGTCCAGTCTAAATAATGTGTCCGGGTTTCAGGCAGTCTGAAACCCGAACGCATGATTCCAAACCCGAACTGTCCGGGTGAATTCTGGACAGGTGGCAACCCTAAACCTATCATAAACTTCATAAACTGTTTCAGCCTTTAATAAAATTGGGAACATAATCCCAAAAATCCAATCACACTAATGGAACTAAGCCAAATATGGGTAAATCATTCCCAGGGATCAGTCATATACATGGACAGAAATGTGAGAAATTACAAAACTTCTATATACAAGAGTGCTGACCTGCTTAATATCACTCTCTTTCACTGGTCCGATATCTGGCGAGAGCATCGTCTATGCGACTTCTTCTGCATGCCAGGCTATGGCCAGCTTCATGTGCAGGGTTTTTTATGGAATGTATGCTTTTGCATACTCAGTATACATTTTAAAGGAGACTGCAAGCAGGCAGGAACCAGGAAGGTTTATTTCAGAAGCGAAATTGCATATTGCGTCTGGTCACTTCTGCAATAAAGAGCCTACCTGCTTGCAAGGAGGGGACTTTAATGCCAATTTCAGAGCCCTAGTTGCTTTGCTGAAACATATGACAGCCTGACCAATGACTCTGCTTTCTCATAAACATTAAAGTGCATCTATAGTCAAAACATTTTTAAAAAGAATGGGGAAGAGGTAAACCGTCTTATTTTTTCACTTTCATTTGTTCCACTGGGGAGATTGACTTCCTGTTCTAGAAACACAACAGGAAGTGAAAAGAATTCTCTCCAAACTCAGAAAAATATCCTCTTAGAAACATCTGTTCTGTAAACAACTTTCTATTTGAAGTTTGGCGTTCCCATCACAATGGTCATCAGGACCAAGTTAAATCTCCATAGAGGGGACACAAACACCAAAAAAAAAAAAGACAAAACCCTGAAGGGGTTTCTAACTTTTCCCCACATCTAAAACGAAACCAAAAAGGTTTTTGGTTAGAGATGCACTTTAAAATGAGGCAAAGAAGGACTTTGAATGCTCTTTAGTCTCCATGTTTTTATATCTTTATCTTACTTTCAGACTTCTCAGCTTGGCCTTTTTTCTCTCCTTTTCTGTCTTTTCACTCTTTCTGACAGGTCGTTGCCGATCTTGGTCCACCCTTACTATCTGTACATCCAGTTACGCCACCGCACAAGGTACCTCAGGGTCAGGATTACACAGGGGTCCTTAAAGTTAAAGTTTAATCTGCTTGTATTTTGTTTTCCCTGGTTCCTCCCTCCCCTATCTTTAACATGCTAAGGACATTTTTAACCACTTAACCCCCGGACCATATTGCTGCCCAATGACCACTTTTTGCGATTTGGCACTGCGTCGCTTTAACTGAGAATTGCACGGTCGTGCGACGTGGCTCCCAAACAAAATTGGCGTCCTTTTTTTCCTACAAATAGAGATTTATTTTGGTGGTATTTAATCACCTCTGCGGTTTTTATTTTTTGCGCTATAAACAAAAATAGAGCGACTGTTTTGAAAAAAATGCAATATTTTTTACTTTTTGCTATAATAAATATCCCACAAAAATATATAAAAAAAAACATTTTTTTCCCTCAGTTTAGGCCATTACGTATTCTTCTAGATATTTACTGTAAAAAAATCGCAAATAAGCGTTTATTGATTGGTTTGCACACAAATTATAGCGTTTACAAAATAGGGGATCGTTTTATGGCATTTTTATTAATATTTTTTTTTTTACTAGTAATGTTGGTGATCAGCGATTTTTTTTTCGGTACTGCGACATTACGACGGACACTTCGGACATTTTTGACACATTGTTGGGACCATTGGCATTTTTACAGTGATCAGTGCTATAAAAATGCATTGGATCACTATAAAAATGCCACTGGCAGTGAAGGGGTTAACACTAGGGGCGGGAAGGGGTTAAGTATGTTTCTGGGTGTGTTCTAACTGTATGGGGGGTGGAGTGACATGGGGAAATCACTGATCTTCTGTTCATACATTGTATGAACAGAAGATCAGCATTTCTCTCTGTGACAGGAACGGGAGCTGTGTGTTTACACACACAGCTCCCAGTCCTCGCTCTGTACTGAGCAATTGCGGGTGCCAGGCGGCGATCGTGCCTGCCGGGCACACGCGCGGGACTCAGGTGTCTGTGCTTCTCTATGCAGTCAAGCAGATCATGGCTGTTGGAGGGTAGGGTCCAGCAGAGTGCTCTACATAGCTGTCTGAAAACATCACAACACCCTGCTCCAGTGCTCTTCACAATATCCCTCAGCCCTGACAGCAGTAGGGTAGCTCTTGGGAAGAGTTATGCAGATACAAAAATATTTTGATCATTGCGTGTCAGTTTGGGGGAAGTGGGTACTTCTAGGCAGACTTTCTTTCCATGCAGACCCCCCATTAGGTAACACCCACATCAGGGGCGTTGCTAGGTGGCAAAAAGACCAGGGGCTTCAGCCCCAAGCCGGCCGGGGGGGGGGGGGGTGGTCGCGGCAGAGTGGTGCTGTTTTTTTTGGCTGGGCAGTGGGGTTGTGTGACCTACCTGACACACACACACTGACCTATATGTCAACGCGTGTGTGTGTCAGAACATACACATACTGACATGTCTTGAGTTCCATGGTACAGGCCAGTCTAAGGTTCCATGGTTGGCCTTCCAACCATCCCGTGGCCAAAGCTCCCTTTCCCTCCTAACCCACACGCTGACCACTGACCCACACGCTGAGCACTGACCCACACACTGACCACTGACCCACACACTGACCACTACACTGACCACTGACCCACACACTGACCACTGACCCACACACTGACCACTACACTGACCCACACAGCACACTGACCACCAGGGCTGGTGCGAGGATTGTTGACGCACTGGCTGCGCCCTGAACCACTTTACCCTGCAACACATGTTACATTAGAAAAAAAAGACGCCCTAAGGCAAACGCTGCACTAATTTAAGAAGATAATAAATAAAAAAAATGATGATAAAGTGTACGAGAAAGCAGCTGGCATTTACGTTCACTACAAAAAACAAAAAAAGTTAGGATAGATAGCAAAACATTGAAAGAGTGCAGCGCTATGTGGTTAAAACCACGCGTGAAATAAATGTTATACCTTGAAGTGTAAACAAATGATATGTGAAAAATGTATTAAAAGAAAAACGAATGCAGAGTCCAAAAAAATACTCTGGCAATACCATGTTTTATTTTGGGACTTATTATTCACCAAATTTTATCTTCACTTTCTTGTGGAGTTAACCCTTCACGGATTTGCTTTTGGACAGACATGTTATGTTCTTTTTGGACTCTGCATTAGTTTTTCTTTTAATACATTTTTCACGTATCATTTGTTTACACTTCAAGGTATAACATTTATTTCACGTGAAAAATGTATTAAAAGAAAAACTAATGCAGAGTCCAAAAAGAACATAACAGTCTGTGAAGAGTTAATTCCAAAAGCAAATCCGTGAAGGGTTAACTCCCAAAAAAGACACATTGCTTGCCAAGAAAGTGAAGATAAAGTTTGGTGAATAATAAGTCCCAAAATAAAACATGGTATTGCCAGAGTATTTTGGGACTTATTATTCACCAAACTTTATATTCACTTTCTTGCCAAGAAATGTGTCTTTTTTGGGAGTTAACCCTTCACTGATTTGCTTTTGGAATTAACTCTTCACAGACTATTATGTTTTTGGATTCTGCATTAGTTTTTCTTTGACCGCAGGCGGACACCTACACTGACCCCTCCCCCCCACCTACACTGACCCCACTGACACCCGACATCTACAGTCTTCCCACAGCTCGGTGCCAATTCGCCCTAACCTGTGTCTCTGTCCCGACTTCCCGCCAGCGCCATCCACCCGCAGCCCGCTCCATGGTGCAAGACGCGTCGCTGCACCTCCATGTCCATGATCATTATTCTCTACCGAGCCAGCTGAGTCGCCCTGCCCCTCTGCTAGACACGCCGCCGCGAGGGACACACAGAGCAGAGGAGCAAGCGGAGGAGAAGAAGATAGCCTTGCAGGCAGCCTCGGCATCTCCCGCCATAACGTTCTGTATTTCCCTGTTGCACTGTGATTGGGCGTACAGCGGTCATGTGCGGAGGCGGGACTTCAAGACGAGAGCAGACAGGCCAGCCCCACGCCGCACATGACCCCCAATATGCCCAATCACAGGGCACCAGAGTCGGACACCAAACATGGCGGGCGAGATCTGCTCGGCGGCACTGACTCGGGGCTCATGATTAAAAACTCCATGCCCGAGACTCGGGGCTTTTCGGGGTCACATTCGGGGCTCCAGCCACCCTAGCCAGGGCCTAACGATGCCTCTGACCCACATGTGATGCTTAGCCTCCAAAACTGAAAGAACTGAAATCCAGTGAATGAAAGGGGCAGGTCAGGGACAGAAAGATGGAGAAGGAAAGAGCTAGATGATGCTGGACATCCTCCAGCCAGGAAATGAGGCAGACAGAAAGAGGATCTGACTTGCTCCAACTTCTAATGCACATTAGAAGCTCATAGTGTCATACCTCCAAACATTTTGAGATGGGAATAAGGGATACCTATCAGCAAAAGTATCAGCCACGCCCCCTTAAAGGAGAATTGTACAAAAATACAAGATTAGTTAAACCCACAAGTGCTTTTTTTTACCTTTATATTCCTTTTATATTGACTTTTGGAATTTACAAATGCAGCAATTTAGAAATCAGATGAAAGGTTTAGCACTGGGAAACAATTTTTGATAGATAAAAAGTGCATTTTATATACAACTATATTGATCAGACCAAAATGAGGGACAAATGAGGAGGAATGAGGGACAGAGGGACATTGCTCCAAATCGGGGACAGTCCCTCAAAATCAGGGACTGTTGGGAGCTATTCCCAGTACAGATGAGATGCCCGTACAACTGTGCAAGTCTGAAGGGAAGTCTGGAGTTCACATTGAGTCTAGGTTCATATTGCAGCGATTTGGCATGCAATTTGACATGTCAAATCGCATGCCAAATTGGCGGCTATTCCTGGCAATGGCACCGTCCGAATCGCTGCGGCACTGCATTTGTGGCACCGCACCGAATTCCCAAATGTAGTTTCTGTACTACTTTTGGTGACTTTGATTTGTATAGACTCCTGTAAGGTACAAGCCCTTTACTCCACCCCTGTGAGGTAGCAGCCCTCTACTCCACCCCTGTGAGGTAGCAGCCCTCTACTCTACCCATGTGAGGTAGCAGCCCTCTACTCCATCCCTGTGAGGTAGCATTCCTATACACCGCCCCTGTGAGGTAACAAGCCTCTACTCCACCCCTGTGAGGTACCAGCCCTCTACTCCACACCTGTGAGGTACCAGCCCTATACACCACCCCTGTGAGGTACAAGCCCTATACACCACCGCTGTGAGGTAGCAGCCCTCTACTCCACCCCTGTGAGGTAGCAGCCCTCTACTCCACCCCTGTGAGGTAGCAGCCCTCTACTCCATCCCTGTGAGGTAGCAGCCCTCTACTCCAACCCTGTGAGGTACCAGCCCTGTACTCCACCCCTGTGAGGTACCAGCCCTCTACACCACCGCTGTGAGGTACCAGCCCTCTACTCCAATCCTGTGAGGTACCAGCCTTCTACTCCTTCCCTGTGCGGTATCAACTATCTGCTGCACCCCTGTGAGGTCCAGCCCCCTAATGTACTATGTGAGTTACCAGCCACCTACTCTTTAGTTAGAGTAGAGTCACTAGATACTCAGACAGTGTTTTTTTAAGAAAAAATAAGATATTTTCTATTATTCCATCATTGTCGATGAATGCATATCTTTAATGTTTTCTGTGTAGGGAAGAATCGGGCAGATGAATCCCTCCCAGATATCTCCCGGACTAACAGCTACACAGATGATATGGACACCATGAGCGAGGAGACCCCCTTGCAACGGGTTACTGACCTCTCACAGTAAGGACCTTTACACTGGCAACAGGCTGGAATCTTATCAAGACCACTCCAACCAAAAAGTGATATTTTAGTTGCAGGTTTGAGGGGTAAAACTGAGTCTCTGCTACCGTTTATATCTCTTGGAGAATCCAGTGGTGAGATCTTTCCACCTATTTCTAGGTTCCTGCTCATCTCAAGGTGCTCCTGTTCCTCCTGTTTGACTAATATAAAATAATAACCTCTAAATGACTGTGATAAGCATGCAGACCTTCTGTAGTCCCAGAGTGATATGAAAAAATTGTGTTTTAACAATCCATAATGTATCAAACTGAAATGTAGCGCCCCCCTTACTTTTAGAAAGGGCTCTATGCTAAAGTTAGTATGGTGAGAGACTTACTTGCTCTCACCTAAGTTGATTTGATCAGGTTCGGCAGCTGTCAGCCCTGAATTGTCCTGTGGGTCATTCTGTGCTCCAGAGATGTGGTCCTATCTCTGGGCGGCAGGTGGCACCAGAGGGGTTCAGGCAGAGCCACTTTTCCCCAGCAGCCAATTGGAGGAGCGTTTCCCTCGCGGGGCATGCTGGGGAGGGGTATATATGTGGCAGACGCCATTTTTCGAGGTTCTTCGCGGGTTCCTGGTTACAGGTGCGCCACCCACCTTCAGGGTGTGTGCACATCACGGGCCCCACCACTATGGCCTACCTTGCCGGGGCCCGTGTCACACGGAGTTCCCGACTCTGGGCTCTTATGGCTCGGACACTGAAGTGACTGAGGAACCTCAGTGACTTACTGGGGTTCCGTATCTCAAGAGGACAGGATTGAGAGGATATGCTCTATTGCTCTTCAGTACCGGACCTGTGGCAGAGGCCTCTACTAATCTTCTAGAGCCAAGTCGGTGGCAACGACTTGTTCCTTCTCAGCTTTCTCGGTGACACTCTGGCTGCCAGGTCTGTGTGAGAGGCCTGTCCAGGTGCACTGCACCCACCCTGGCTGAAGTGGCGACGTGATTGACTAAATTACCGAAAGCAGGTCTGCTTTCTCTATCAAAGCCTGACTCTGCGAAGTTGTTCTACTTTCATCCATCTTTTCCTATCTACCTCAAGTTGATGTGTTGGTCGTGTTGGACCAGGAAAATAAAGCATTCAGAAAACTTCAGCTACAGGTTGGACATTCATTACTGCTTTGCTCACTACATCTACCCCTAGACACCACACAGAGGTAACTTAATCCGCCGATCTCAATCTAAGCAGCGGCTCCTGAATGGGGTAGCGCTACAGAAATATTTTTGATGGACTGACCTCCCAAAGTGAACCTGTGTTTTGATCAGGTAGGGTAAACATCAAGCTTACTTACCTACTACCCTACCCAGCAGCACAGATTAGCCTTTTATTCATTGCTGCTTCATTCGGATGCCAATGCAAATTCAGTACTTCGAGATATGGGGAGCATTTTGTAAAGACACCCCGAGTATGAAAGGGGTTAATGTCGTTTAGGACATTCCATTCCCAAACACAAAGGCAGCTACCGAACATTCCAATCCGCCGAACAAGAAACCCATACGAATAATTCTTACTAGTATGAGAGGAGGCTCTGTATTGAGTGTCAAGCAGCAATCCCACTCTTTATTAGAACCAGAATACAAGTCTTATATACAGTCAAAGAGGAGGTAAATACCTCCTGCTCATGTTACTCTGAAAATTCACCTGTGACCAGAAACCTAATTAACATGAACTAATTAATTTTTGATAAATCAGGATTTCACTACAGGTCAGACTTGTTGTCACCGAGCTTTACACAGTAGATATTACATTATCATAAGTTTAAACACAGGACATCTCACAATAGCAGGAGCTGCAGCAGGAGTCGGCCCGTCTCCTACATTGTACAGAGGCCAATGTGATCAGCTCTCTTAACTTAACAGAATCAAACAAACCAAGAATCATCTTTACATATATCCTGGGAGATATTGTGGATAAATATTGTAACAAGACCCTTGCTCGCTCGGTTCCACTCTCCCAACACTCCTCTGCTACTATTGTATCAGATTGCAGATCGCAATGTCTGATGGTTCAGCCATCCGATGCTTCGGGATTCAAACTACAGCTATGTGGCGTTCGAAATCCATTTGTGTTAGCTCAGAACAAACACCAGGCAGGCTGTATGTAAGTTCCAACAGGAGACTCATTTATTGGATGCGCACACACTTTTATACAGCAGTTTGAACACCAACAACCACTTTCCAATTGGGCAATTGTAAAGTACATTGTAGTTCTTAATTAGGTCCTCTTGGCCATGCAAATGAGGACTTGAAACAGGGTCAGCAGGGATTGATCCGATAGCTTGAATAGGAGGACTGATATGTGTAATGAGACAGAAGTCCCAAAAACAGTTCAGCATTCCAAGGTCCATGACAAATATTTCTGTCCATTAAGTAATCCAAGACATATTCTCAGTGTTCATTATTTTCTTGGTCACCCTACGCTCAAAAATGACTCCCGTCATACAGGTGATCAACCCCAATCTCCCATGGGATAACCTTGGTTCTTGGCCAGTTAGAAGAGGTTCCCATCCTATTTGCTCTTTACTCCCTACAAGAGCAAAGCATGGGTTTAATTTAGGGGCAGAATTGTTTGTTCTTTAGGAACTGCTTTAAAGCACACATATAAATTGAATAGTTCAATAAATAAACAGAAATACTCAATAAACAATACGTTTGGTGAATTTTTTAACTGCACAGTGCGGTTTTCCTACCTGCTTAAAATGTATGCTGGCCAAACAGGCAGCCATACAGTTGTAGTGCTCAACCCTAAAAGGGCCTGCTGAATTGCTCAAAGTTCCTTTTTCTAGTTTATTGTAGCAGCAGCCAAGGACACAGCAACAGTCCTTCTTCAGGCTCAGTAAACTGTCTATGGATTGCTTTTCTTTCAAATTTTTTGCTAACTAACTGAAATAGGGTGTAGGGAGCCACAGGAGACTCCATAAACCCTGAGCAGTAACAAAAGGACACCCTTCACTTTGTAGCTATTCCCAGGAACAGTCTCTTCAGTTGTAGCCCGAAAATGGACAATACTGAGATACCATATGCAATAACCCAGGCCAGGCAAGCTTTAGCCTTAATGTACAGGGGTTTGCAGTAGTAACCATAATTCTGCTCCCGGGTCTGTACTCACTGTGTCCCTGGATACTTGGATGCCTTCCAATATCTGATAGACTATCCAGGCTGGATCCTCAGCAAAATCTCTTGTAAAGCTGCAGCAAATCTCAGCAAGTATGTTCCCCAGTTTAGGCAGAATTTCAGCTAGGCTGCCTAGAAGGGCAGCAGCCCTTCAGTCTGGGGACTTCTCCTCCTAAAGAAGACAGGGCTGCCTCAGTTTCCTGACTACTTATGCACTCCCAGCCACTTACCAGACACCCTCTCCCAGGGATTGGCTAAGACAACATAAATATTTAGGTTGTAGATTTGCTTTTCCAGCCCACTCCACTCTGGAATCCTTCAGAAGACAGGGAGAAACAATCAAACCTGTAACCAGTGCAACCCAGAACAGCCCAAACCAATCACAATCTGCTCCACTGATTGCAGTGGAGCCAAACAGAATTAAATTACCTAATTTCCCTAGCAACCTATGTGAGAAGGCGCTACACAATCATGAAACATAAAATAATTTCAATTAAAGAATCACATGAAGGGAATCCCTAGAATGCTGAAACGTGATTGCTTGTCTCTTCTGTTTCATATTAAGAAATAAAAGGTAGTTTGAACTTGTGGTGCTTCTTATCCTCCATACATCCCTGTGTCACTGCACTTCAGTTAGAATATTCCATTAAAAAAAACACAAATTTGAAATTGGTATTCAGTGCCCTCATTCATACCTCACAGTCTGTTTACATGTATGGCCAGCATGGCAGATAAGAGAAGACTGCTTGCATACAAGGAACTTTTACATTTTTACTTTAACATGCTAGAGAGCTTTTCTGTCTTCAGAATCAGTTTGCTTCTTACTGCTTTTGATGTCTGTTATATGAGTTTTTATCTCTGCCCATCCTTGTCTGTGTAACGGTTATGCTTTGTCTTCCCCAACAGCTCAATGGGCAGGTGAGGATGTGTGCGGGTAGATGTGTATAAAAATGGATGAAACAGTAGCTGCACTGCATGAATATATTGTTATTAAAATGAAAAGCTCTGGACCAAAGACACAGGGGGCCAGATTCAGGTAGAAGTTACGTGGCTTATCTGTAGATAAGCCGCGTAACTTCTAACCTACGCCGTCGTATCTGTTTTCTGTATTCAGAAAACAAGATACGCCGGGATTGAGTTCAGATACAAGCGGCGTAATTGTATTTCGCCGTCGTATCGGAACTGCAATTTTAAAATGGCCACTAGGGGCATTCCCGCTGATTTACGCCGAGAATATGAAAATCAGCGAGATATGCCAATTCACGATCGTCCGCGGGCCCAACGCAGTCACTTTACGACGTTTCCGTAAGGGGTTTCCCGGCATAAAGATAAAGCAACAAAAAGCACGCGTATCCTATGTTAAGTATGGCCGTCGTGACCGCGTCAAATTGAAAAAGTTTCACGTCGTTTGCGTAACTCGTCCGTGAATGGGGATTGACGTCATTGACGTTCACGTAGAAAACAGCGTCCTAATGTGGAGCATGCGCACTGGGATACATTTACGGCCGGTGCATGCGCAGTGCGTTCGCCGCGGGATCACGCCTAGTTTAAATACTACACGCCCCCTACCCGCCTAATTTGAATTCCGCCGGCCCATTTTCGCTACGCCGCCGCAACTTTAGGAGCAAGTGCTTTGTGAATACAGTACTTTCTCCTAAAGTTTCGGCGGAGTAACGTAAATGAGAAACGTTACTCAAGAATAAAGATGCGCCCATCTACCTGAATCTGGCCCAGGATCTCTAAAATTGCTCTGGCTTGCTTATTGTTACTAATATTGAATTTTTAAATCCATTATTATACATGTGCCCCTGCATGCTTGAATGTGATTGTGCCTCCCACGTGTGCATGCTTAGGATGAATGATTCAAAAGTACACATCATTCTATGTTTAAGAGCAATTTGACTTTGCAACATGAATATAATAAACCTTTGGCTCCAAAGTTTAAACTCTAATCAGTTTACCTGCTTTTGCTTAAATCTGGCCTCAGTAGTTTTTTTTTTTTTTTCATTGGCTGAATGAAAAAAACAAAGAGATTCCTCCATCCATACTAACAAGGTGGATGGAGAAATACCCCTGCTGAGACACTGTACTCTGATAGCGGCTCGCGCTGCTTTCAGAATACAGTACACTGATCCGCCAATGCTGTCTGTTGGCTGCATGCAGTCGCTGATCAAGAAAAGTTTTTCAGCATTCTCCTTCAACAGAAGTTGATCAAACTTCTCTCAATCAGTGACGGCCACACACTTTGAAATTTGTCCAGTCCTTGCTGAATCAAGCTGAGAAAAATGCTCATTGTTTTTTCAAATTCTGTTTTGTAATTACCAGAAAACCAGCTCTTACAGCAGTGACTTGGCTCTACCTTTCACAATGCATGAAAAAAGCTACCAGTTATTGAAAAATCTATTGCAGTATACCATAAAAACCATTGGTATTTTTAGTTATATGAGCAGAATAGAGTAGTGTATATTACGTGGGTCTAATCCCCTGAGTTTACATAATGTGTGGATGTTCTCCCCTTTTTTCAGAATGTACAAGCTGTGTGTGTGTGCACTTCTCTTAATGCTGTGTGGGTTTACTTACATGTGTGTACATGCAGGGTCACTGTATTCCTCTGAGTGTATATGCTGTGTGGTTGTACTCAGGGCCAGATTAAGAACATCATGGGCCTGGTGCTGAGAATTTTGGTGGGGCTATTTATAAATAATAAATAAATAAAAATGCAAACAATTTTTTGTTATAACAAATTAAATTAAAGAGCAAGAGGGAGGATGAGAGAGAGAGAGAGAGAGAGAGAAAAAGAGAGAGAAAGGGGATGAGAGAGAGGTAAGGGGTAAGGGAGAGAGAAAAGGGGAATGAGAGAGAGGATGCACATGAGCATACATGGGAATGACATCAACACATCCCGGGCAAGGGAAGTGACCACAGAACCTAGGAGGAAGACCGGATGAAGATGGAAGCACCCGGGCCTCGCCGGATTGATCGCGGTGCAGCGCTGGAGGGCTCAGTCTGACAATCTAAGTGTACCTTAATATGCTAATATGCTGTGCATACTTGTACATTGTGGCATAACCTACCTCAGGGCCTCTAAAAAGTAGTAATGTTAGCGAAGTCTCCTACCTCCTTAATATCACAGGATTTTAGGAGCCTCTCATGGGGCCCCCTACTGACCTAGTGGCCCTTGGGCAGTGCCTAAGTGCATAGTTGCCAACATTTCAAAAATATTTTCAAGGACACTTTTTTGTACAAGTGCTATATTTAGAGTAGCTGAGATCCCCTATGTTCCTCTATAATCACAAAATAATGTTGTGTGTGGGACATACTGTGTGGGTATACTCCTCTGAGTGGACATATGGAGCAGAACAAATATGAGGACTGAGAAGATTTCCTTTAGCTGAACTAACAAAAGTGTTCCCATTCTAGAGCTGGTAACATTGAGGATATTCAGTATATTTTTTAAGAACTGTTTTTGTGGGTAAGAGGCATGGGGAGGAGTATGGATGGTATAAAAGTGGGAAGTATGTGCAGGTGAGAGAGAGGAATGTGGAGGGTCTAGCAGTGGGCACTATGTACAGGAGAGGAGTGTGGAGGGTATGACAGTGAGCACTATGTACAGGAGAGGAGTGTGGAGGGTATGGCAGAAGGCACTATGTACAGGAAAGGAGTGTGGGGAGTATGACAGAGGGTAGTATGTACCGGAGAGGAGTATGGAGGGTATGACAGTGGGCAGTATATACAGGAGAGGAGTGTGGAGGGTAAGGTTGGGTTACAGTATGTACATGAGAGGAGTGTGGAGGGTAAGGATGAGCTACAATGTGGAAGGTATGACAGCAGTTTACATGATTGGTGGGTGTACACCTATGAGTGTACTCCTCTAAGTGTAAATGCTGTGTGGGTGTGCTCTTCTAAATAGAAAAGCTGTGTTGATATTCTCCTTTGAGTAGACATACTGTGTGGGTGTACTCCTCTGGTCCTCTGAGTGGACAAACTGTGTGGGTGTACTCCTCTGAGTGGACATACTGTGTGGGTGTACTTCTTTGAGTGGACATACTGTGTGGGTGTACTCCTCTGAGTGGACATATTGTGTGGGTGTACTCGTTTGAGTGGACATACTGTATGGATGTACTCCTCTGAGTGGACATACTATGTGGGTGTACTCCTCTGAGTGCACATACTGTGTGGGTGTACTGCTTTGAGTGGACATACTGTGTGGGTGTACTCCTCTGAGTGGACATAATTTATGGGTGTACACCTCTGAGTGGGCATACAGTGCATTGAAAAAGTATTCATACCCCTTGAAATTTTCAGAATTTTGTCATGTTACAACAAAAAAGTAAATGTATTTTTTGGGGATTTTATGTGAGAGACCAACACAAAGTGGCACATAATTGTGAAGTGGAAGGAACATGATAAATGGTTTTCATTTTTTTTTTACAAATAAATATCTGAAAAGGGTGGCATGCATTTGTATTCTTCCCCCTTTACTCTCATACCCCTAACTAAAATCTAGTGGAACCAATTGCCTTCAGAAGTTACCTAATAAGTAAATAGAGTCCACGTATGTGTGTGTTTAATTTTATCTCAGTATAAATACAGCTGTTCTGCGAAGCCCTCAGAGGATTGTGAGAGAACCTTAGTGAACAAACAGCATCATGATGGCCAAGGAACATACCAAACAGGTCAAAGCTGGGTTAGGTTATAAAAAATATCCCAAGCTTTGCACATCTCACGGAGCACTGTTTAATCCATCATCCAAAAATGGAGAGTATGGCACAACTACAAACCTACCCAAGATATGGCTGTCTACCTAAACTAACAAACCGAGCAAACAGAAGCAGCCAAGAGGCCTGTGGGATCCAGAGGCTCTTGAAGGATGTGGGGTACTCCTGTGTCAGTTTCACCAATGACTCTAGTGTCTAGGGTCATCCTATGTCCACTAGGGGCATAGGATAACTGAGAAATGATATCTCGGATTACATGAGATGGGACAGTAATGATAATTCATGTATTGCAAGATACATTGAAATATTACAGGGTGTTGATTTTGAACCCAACAGGTCAATAGGAGAGTGACTCATTCAATGTGGAACATAGACTGTTAAGGGGTAATTAAGTCTGCTACTGTCATGTAAACTAGCCTTAGTTTGGCTTCTAAAGACCTTTTCATTGTGTGATGCTAATTAACACTGTTTTGTGTGAATTTCTACTGATGATAAATGTGTGTTGTATAGCAGGTGAGAAAAGCTGGAGTCTTGATGTCTGACTTGTCAGCTGGAGTAATTAACTCATGTAGATTATGTCAGAATTGGAGTCAGAATGTCTGACTAAAGTAATGTGTATTGGAGGCTCATTAGCACCCATTGTATGATGTTGTGGGTGGAGTGTGTCATTGTCCATTTGACTACTGAGTTTACCATTAAAGTGTCTATCTGTTTTGAACCAGAGAACAGAGCCGTGTGTCTCGTTTTCTGGAGAATCCTATGGGCTGTGTTCGTCTGCTGGATTGTGGAGTGTCGATAAGCTGTCTTGGGTTGGTGGAATGGAATATCGTAAACGGTGTTAACCCCCGACCGTTACAATGCCCATGGTAACTCTGGAGGTATTAGTCGTGAACTCCACAAATCTGACCTTTATGGAAGAGTGGCAAGAAGAAAGCCATTGATAAAAGAAATCCATAAGAAGTCCTGTTTGCAGTTTGCAAAAAGCCATGTGAGGGACACAGCAAACGTGGAAGAAGTTTCTCTGGTCCGATGAGACCAAAATTGAACTTTTTGTTCTAAAAGCAAAACGCTATGTGTGACAGAAAACAAACACTGCACATCACCCTGAACACACCATTCCCACCGTGAAACATGATGCTGGGAGCATCATATTGTGGGGATGCTTTTCTTCAGCAGGGACAGGGAAGCTGGTCAGAGTTGATGAGAAGATAGATGGAGCCAAATACAGGGCAATCTTAGAAGAAAACATGTTAGAGTCTACAAAAGATTTGAGACCTTCCAGCAGGGCAACGACCTTAAACATGCAGCCAGAGCTACAATGGATTGGTTTAGATCCAATCATATTAATGTGTTAGAATGGCCCAGTCAAGCTCCAGACCTAAATCCAATTAAGAATGTGTGGGAAATCCTGAAAGTTGCTGTTCACAGACGCTCTTCATTAAGCTTACGTTCACATTGGAGCGATTTGTCATGCGATTTGGCCTATTGGCAGCAATGGCACTGTTCCAATCGGTGCGACACCGATTTTGCGGCGCGGCACCGAATTGCAAAAGTAGTCCCTGCACTACTTTTGCCGATTTCAGGTACGATTTCTATAGACATCTGTGTATGAAGCCAAACAGATGTCTATCAAGTAGCACCTGAAATCGCGCTGACCTTGCTACTTTGAAATCACGCTACTTCAAGTAAAGTAGTGCGATTTCAAAGTAGCATCAGTGTGAACCAGGGATAAATCTCACAGAGATTGAGCTATTTTTCAAAGAAAAATTGGCAAAAATGTCACTCTCTAGATGTGCAAAGCTGGTAGAGACATCCCCAAAAAGACTTACAGCTGTAAAGTAATGACTCAGGCGGGCTGAATACAAATGTATGCCACACTTTTCACATATATATTTGTAAAACATTTTGAAAAACATTTATCATTTTCCTTCCACTTTTATGTGCCACTTTGTGTTGGTCTATCACATAAAATCCCAATAAAATACATTTACGTTCTTGGGTGTAACATGACAAAATGTGGAAATTTTCAAGGGGTATGAATACTTTTTCAAGGCACTGTACTGTACTATGTGGGTATTCTCCTCCGAGTGCACATACTATGTGGGTGTACTCTGAGTGCACATGTTGTGTGGGTGTACTCTGTATGCACATGCTGTGTGGTTGTACCCCTCTGTGTGCATATGCTGTGTGGTTGTTCTCCTCTGAATGTACACCTTCTAAGTATACAGGCAGTGTACAAGTAGTCCTCTGAGTATCTGTGTTGAGTCAGTGTGCTTTCTCTATGTATGGAGTCCTGCATTATTTGTGAACTGTCACACTCTTTCCCGCAGGTTGACAGAAACTCACAGGACAGCAGTGAAGGTCATGCGGAGAATGCAGTATTTTGTGGCCCGCAGAAAATTCCAGGTACCAAAAATAATTTATCTTCAGAAACCAACCATCAGTAAAAGCTTTTCTTAACTGGGGTGCCCCCAGGGTTTAGGAGCATCAAAGAAGTAGGCTTTCATTTATTCATGGTTTTGCACATGTGTTGTGCTGAGAGTGAGTACCCCAAGGCCAAGATGTCACCAGCAGTTCCTGGTCTCAGAGTAATGCCGCGTACACATGACCGTTTTTCATGTCATGGAAAAAAACAAAGTTTTTCTTGACATGATTCCTCTCAAGCCTGCCTTGCATACACTTGATCGTGATAAAAAATTATCGAGCAAAGCGCGGTGACGTACAACACGTACGACGGCACTATAAAGGGGAAGTTCCATTCGAATAGCGCCACCCTTTGGGCTGATTATGCTAATTTCCCATCTCATAACTTGCTTCTGAGCATGCACGTTTTTTTCCCCGTCGTTAAAGCGTAAATTTTTAATGGCCATTTTTCTCGTCGAGAAAATGCTCTGGAGCCTATACACGACAGTTTTTAACGACCAATTAAAAAAATTGTATTTTTCTTCATTTTCTGGTCGTGTGTGCACGGCTTCACAATTGGATTCCAGGAAGACTGGCTCCTGACCACCTGATCACTGTGATAGCCACCTAAATAACCGTGGGGTTGATTTACTAAAACTGGAGAGTGCAAAATCTGGTGCAGCTCTGCATAGGACCTGATCAGCTTCCAGGTTTTATTGTCAAAGTTTAACTGATCAACCCAGAGTTAGAAGCTGATTGGCTACCAGGCACAGCTCCACCAGATTTTTTACTCTCCAGTTCTAGTAAATCAACTCGATTTGAAATCGAACTCGACCATATAGATATAAAGAAGATGGTACTGTCGGATTGCAATACGTGTGACTGACTTTACATTAATCTAGCTAGTCACAATAAGTTAAAGTTCCTACCCAGTTTGGTAAGTCTATCTGTGTATCTGACTATAAAGGATGAACTTAACTGACCATAATGATCAGATGTAGCTGACAATGGCACATAATCTGTTGGGCGTTATTTATAGGGTAAATGGCAAAGTTGTATCATGTGCCTTTAATCTTTTTCTGACCGCTTCATCCACCTTCTCAGCAAGCTCGGAAGCCGTACGACGTCCGGGACGTTATTGAACAATATTCCCAGGGACACCTGAATATGATGGTGCGCATCAAGGAACTGCAGAGGAGGTAAAGGATTGAAAGATCCATTCAGAGGGTTTGTGTATTCAGAGGGCTCAGAAACCCGACCCGGGGACAGAGGGGGGATGAAAAATTCAGGGTCACAATCTACAAAAAGTGAGAGTGGAAACAACACTATTTCATGGGAAAGATAAATCACCAACTATTATAATTATCACTATTGCTGTGGATTTATTTAACGTTTTTTAACCACTTGCTTACTGGGCACATAAACCTCCTTCGTTCCCAGGCGAAATTTCAGCTTCCGGCACTGCGTCGCTTTAACTGACATTTGCGCTGTCGTGCGACGTGGCTACCAAACAAAATTGACGTTCTTTTTTTCCCCACAAATAGAGCTTTATTTTGGTGGTATTTGATCCCCTCTGTGGTTTTTTATGTTTTGCGCTATAAACAAAAAAAGAGCGACAATTTTAAAAAAAAATTTTTTTTTTTACTTGTTGCTATAATAAATATCCCATTTTTTTTAAAAAAAACTATTTTTTTTTCACAGTTAAGGTCGATTTTTCGACGTATTTTTGTAAAAAAAAAAAAAAGTCGCAACAAGCGACTGGTTTGCGCAAAAGTTATAGCGCCTACAAAATGGGGAACAGAATTATGATTTTTTTTATTATATATTTTTTTACTAGTAATGGCGGCGATCTGCGATTTTTATTGCGACTGCAGAGTTCCACGTCCCTGCTGTCATCTGTTCGTTTTCCCGCCGATCGCAAATGTTTATGTAAACTATAAGACTGTTGCTCTAGGAGACAGCAATCCTACGCATTCAGATGTGGTGTCTTGCTGATGCTTTTCCCTGCATGACTGTCTGCCTATAGAAGTATCGGAGTCTGCCAAATTAACAATGAAACTACTAAAGGGTGTCTTGGCCCTAATCCTCTCTTCCCCAGTTCTGTTCAAGATAAAATAAATCTCTTTGCATTCAAGAAGTGCCTGGCACCCATTAATCTACCTTACATTGCACCCACCATGCCTCGTAACCCACTCTACACAGAAGGATGTCAGCTGTCCCTAACTCTAGAGGTCACCATCAGGCCTGGAGAGAGCTTGGGACTTGGTTACATAAGTAACAGTATTGTCAACTCATTCACAGAATGTAATGAATTGTGGCAAAGTAGTAATATGGGTTCTTTGAGGGAAAGCCAGGAGGTGCCCGATGGGCAGCACAACTTTTTTCTGTAGCCACTGCTGTTAGTCTTCACAGCACTGGAAGACAGATGATCAGGGTTACCGCTTTTTCTTAGGAAATATTTACATTAAACAAATAAATAAATACTGGAGCTATAAAATCAAGAGTATTAGTGATATAATAATAATAATAATAATAATAATGATGATGATGATATTAGTGTTTTCTCTTCCTCCTCTCTACAGATTGGATAATTCCCTAGGGAAGCCAGGCCTTTTTCTGCCAGGTAATACGCACCACTCTATATAAACTTCCAATACCTATTAGTATGGGGCAGATACAGTAAAACCTTGGTTTGAGAATAACTTGGTTTGAGAGCGTTTTGCAAGACAAGCAAAAATGTTTAATAAATTTTGACTTGATATACAAGCAATGTCTTGATATACAAGTAGCGTCATGTCACAACTGAGTATAAGAGAGAAGAGAGGCGCCTCTAAGTGTAGCAATATGGTTACATTTAATGAAGGTACAACATTTAGCAACGTATTGAAGAGGCGCCTCTCTTCTCTTTTATACTCTGTAGCTCCTGCTGGATTTTGCTTCTAATCCCCTTGTGGAGGCTTCCATTTGTAAAAGGACATTTTATGGTTACACAACCTATCACATTGCTATAATCTTTTTATATGGACTTTAAACTGAAGGACCTATGAATAAATTGTTGTGGAACGAATCATCTGAGTTTCCATTATTTCTTATGGGGAAATTCACTTTGATATTCAAGTGCTTTGGATTACAAGCATGTTTCTGGAACAAATTATGCTAGCAATCCAAGGTTTTACTGTATATAATTTTAAACACATGGGCCGAATGTCGTCCGTTTTTATTGAACCAATAGGTGTCTTTTTTTTATTATTATTTTTATTAAAGCATTTGAACCGATAGATGTCTCCTGACAGTCGGCCCGTGTGTACTAGGCTTTAGTGTACTTTCAGTTCAGCTCACAGGAAGTGCCATGGACACTGCATCTCTGGGAAAAAGGTGTTTCCTATACTTTCGGTAAATGTATTTAGCCTAAAACAAAAGAAAACTATAGCAGCTACCACATCTAAGGACTGGTAAGCTGAAATTTATTACATTTTTGCATTTGTGTTTAGATATCTTTTAACTGTAATAGAGGAAGAAAAATCAGATCCTCTTCCCTGACAGAAAGGCTGTGCTGTGTGGAAGAGCTGTGTAAATCTCAGGACTTAATGAACAGAAATATAAATTCTTGTCAGAGAAAACATTCCCATACTTGCATTTTCTGTGTATTTTTTTTATGTTTTCTGTATATTTAGCTATTTGCCTGACGTTACGCTTTAATGGAAAGCTTCCTATTGTAAACAAGTCGCATTAATGGTACATTGTGTCTCTTTGTTACTTTTTTACAATTTACAATTTTGCATGTCTCTGCAGAGAAAGGAGTCGATAAAGGATACTACACAGTTGGGGCGAGGCTCATGCGTCTAGAGGATAAGGTAATGGATTGAACATAAATATAGTGATTTTGAAGGAGTTGCATGGCTCCAATAGAAATTGGAAATTAGGGGGATTTCAATGCAGAAAACAGCAACTGTTCCAGTTTAAGGCCCCATTTACACGTGTGAATGGGGCCGTTAGCGATTACATGCTGGATACCCAGCAAGGTTCTGGCTGCATCCAGGGCCGATCATTCGCATACAATTATGAACAATTACATGTGAGTGGCTGCAATTAGTGAAAATGAAGAAACAATAGAGGGCGCCACTAGGACTAAATGAGAGAATTCACTCATAATACATATTGTGATTACTTATATAACATAGGTGATAGAAACAACAATATTTAGCAGAAATTACACCATTAATATTAGGACTAGTTCGTCATGCAAAGTAATGGTGTGGGTGTGATGGTAGATACAACAGTTAAAAGTCCACCTCAAATCCCAAAGATAAGTATTGGTGTAAAGATATTAAGAAAATCTTCTTGTTGCAGAATAAATTCTTGATTAGAAAACAAAAAGTCTGTGCACAAATCTGTGTCGGGATTGTGATGTGCTGGTTTTGGGGTGTGAAAGGAACCTTCACCAATGGATTATTCGTGTTCCACCTCAGGTGCTGGGGAAATACTAAGTGCTTACCAGATGGTATGACCTCTCTGTTAAAAGTAGGTCAGATGGGCAGGTCAGGATTAGTGCCTGAACACTATGGGTATACTGGATCGCGCTGTTCCACAATAAGTAGGCTCATATATGGATAGATAAATGAATGGAAAACATCATGGTACAATAACGTTTTAATAAAAACAAAATAAAAAAGCACATACAGCCGAATGGCCTCCTACCCCAGCTAGTGCCTGCCTGGCACTGGGAGTATAGCGTGTTACGGCTCCTTTACTCCGATGGGGGGCGCCCCCCTGAAGACGCACAACGTGCAAAACATATGTCGGCGGCTTTACACTGGCAACCTGCACGATATACAAGCCCTCTGTTTGAGCCTACCAAGCCCGGACCTATTTGCCATCCAGCACTTTCGGTGGACCATCGGAGTAAAGGAGCCGTGACACGCTATACTCCCAGTGCCAGGCAGGCACTAGCTGGGGTAGGAGGCCATTCGGCTGTATGTGCTTTTTTATTTTGTTTTTATTAAAACGTTATTGTACCATGATGTTTTCCATTCATTTATCTATCCATATATGAGCCTACTTATTGTGGAACAGCGCGATCCAGTATACCCATAGTGTTCAGGCACTAATCCTGACCTGCCCATCTGACCTACTTTTAACAGAGAGGTCATACCATCTGGTAAGCACTTAGTATTTCCCCAGCACCTGAGGTGGAACACGAATAATCCATTGGTGAAGGTTCCTTTCACACCCCAGAACCAGCACATCACAATCCCGACACAGATTTGTGCACAGACTTTTTGTTTTCTAATCAAGAATTTATTCTGCAACAAGAAGATTTTCTTAATATCTTTACACCAATACTTATCTTTGGGATTTGAGGTGGACTTTTAACTGTTGTATCTACCATCACACCCACACCATTACTTTGCATGACGAACTAGTCCTAATATTAATGGTGTAATTTCTGCTAAATATTGTTGTTTCTATCACCTATGTTATATAAGTAATCACAATATGTATTATGAGTGAATTCTCTCATTTAGTCCTAGTGGCGCCCTCTATTGTTTCTTCATTTTCACTTATTATAGGTACACACTATACCACTGAGGAGCAGCACACCACTTAATTTTAATATCTTCACACAAGTGAAGACCACTACTTATTAGTTTTTGGCGCGGAAATTTTTCCTTTTGCAGTGGCTGCAATTAGCTGAGGGAGCTGTTAGCCTCCCATTGCTTTCAATGGGGCTGCCGCCTGCCAGGAGCCCCTGATGGGTCTTCCACATGTAATCACAAGTGTGAAGGGGGCCTTATGCTTCCTTTTCAGCTGCACATACTTAGTGTGGCTTTCAGGAGCAGCCCGTCCATTAGGGCGCCTGGGCGCCACCCCGCTCTCACCTTGCCACCCCACATATGCAGTGGATAGATTCATGGGTCTGGCCCCTTTTGGGTCACCTGGTGCATGAATTACAGCTGCCAGTTTTTTTTTAAGCAGCTGATTAGAGCCATAGGCTCTATT
This sequence comes from Rana kukunoris, assembly GCA_029574335.1. NCBI lineage: Eukaryota > Metazoa > Chordata > Amphibia > Anura > Ranidae > Rana > Rana kukunoris. Next base: position 424,933,785 of record CM056051.1, on the reverse strand, counting down.
AGGCTTCAAAATAGGGTGGACTCGGGAAGCTGAGTCCACACCGAGGTGTGTTGCAACAGCGAATTAATATTCGCTGTTGCAACAGCAAACATCCTCCGGGTCAATCGGGACTGATACCCATCACCTGATTGGCTGAAAGGACAGGCAATCTATTTGGATGCCAAGGAGGAGGGGAGGAGACCCACAGGTCCCCACTTCTGCTCCATGGATGCCCGCCACCGTTGCATGGGGAGTGGGCAGCTACTCTCCTCCTCGCTTCTGCTGTGTGTCTCCTCCCCTCCTGTATGGATGCCCAATCCCACCGCCACTCCATGGATGCCCGGTCCCCGCCACCGATGCATGGATGTCTGATCTCCGCCGCTCCATGAATGCCAGGTCACAGCCAACTAGATGGGATAAGTGCCGGTGGACCGACCGTCGGACAGCGAGGGTGTGGGGCTTTGGTTGTATGCATGTAGATAGTGGTTCAACTGGGATTTGAACTAAGGACACCAGTGCTGCAAGGCAGAAGTGCTAACTATTAAGCCAGGGAATGGAACAGCAGGAGGGCAAAGAAAAGGTGCGTATGTACTATTGCAGCAGGTGTGCAGCAGAATTTGGGTAATGACACCTGAAAAATTATCTTGTGGCTTTTCGAAAGAATACATAAATGAACCAGGGGCTGATTTATTTTTATTTTCCTGGAGTCGTTCTTTAGTGCATTTTTAACCACTTAAGGACCGCCTACTGCACATTTACGTCGGCAGAATGGCACGGCTGGGCATATCAACGTATATATACGTTGATTTTAGTACCCAGCCGTGGGTCAGGGGCGCGCGCCCGCGCGCGCGAGCCCGTGACCCGGTCCGAAGCTCCAGGACCGGGACAGCGGGATTTGCGGACCCGATCGCCGCTGCAGTGCGGCGATCCGTCCCTGGAGCGGAAGAACGGGGAGAGCCGTGTGTAAACACGGCTTCCACGTGCTTCAACGGGGAGAGCCGTGTGTAAACACGGCTTCCACGTGCTTCTCTGTGGCCGTAGCATCGATCGCGTCATCCCTGTAATAGGGGGACGCGATCAATGATGTCACACCTACAGCCACACCCCCCTACAGTTGTAAACACAACACATAGGTCACACATCCCCTACAGCGCCACCTGTGGTTAACTCCCAAACTGCAACTGTCATTTCCACAGTAAACAATGCAATTTAAATGCATTTTTTGCTGTGAAAATGACAATTGTCCCAAAAATGTGTCAAAATTGTCCGAAGTGTCCGCCATAATGTCGCAGTCACGAAAAAAATTGCTGATCGCCGCTATTAGTAGTAAAAAAAAAAAAAATAATAAAAATGCAATAAAACTATCCCTTATTTTGTAAACGCTATACATTTTGCGAAAACCAACCGATAAACGCTTATTGCGATTTTTTTTTATCAAAAATAGGTAGAAGAATACGTATCGGCCTAAACTGAGGAAAAAAAATAAATGTTTTTTTATATATTTTTGGGGGATATTTATTATAGCAAAAAGTAAAAATGATTACATTTTTTTTTAAATTGTCGCTCTATTTTTGTTTATAGCGCAAAAAATAAAAACCGCAGAGGTGATCAAATACCACCAAAAGAAAGCTCTATTTGTGGGGAAAAAAATACGCCAATTTTGTTTGGGAGCCACGTCGCACGACCGCGCAATTGTCAGTTAAAACGACGCAGTGCCGAATCGCAAAAAGGGGCAAGGTCCTTTACCTGCATTTTGGTCCGGGTCTTAAGTGGTTAAATAAAAAAGGGTAATTGTTGGCTGCTCAGCTTGGCACGCTGCAGAGCCCCGCTCCCATCCCCTGTCCTCTTTGGCTTTCTTTTTTTTCTCTTCTTGGCACCTCCCCGATAATGCTGACATTTTCCCAGGCCTAAATAATACCATTGAAATCCCAGGCTGGCACACGGGGGGAGAACAGGGTCAGGGCCTGGTGCCCCCTCCTGCCTCTCCTTCCCTACTTTGGGTGTTTTAGGAGCCTTGCCGGCCTAGTGAGCTGGAACATAGTCTGCTGTCTTGGCAGCGCCCCTGGCTCTGGCATCGCTGGGCAGCTGGACGGGCTGAGTACGGCCATTGTCTCGGCGGCTCGGAATCAGCCAGACGGCCAGCAGAACGCGGACCCTTCGTTTATTCTACATAATGAGCTCCTCTAATTATGTCTGTGTCACTCAGCAGCATGTCCCCAAATTACCCTCCTGTGTTTAGGTTCCACAGCCAGGCTAGGTGAACACAACACACTCTTCCATATTTATTGCAATTTGCGTATCCAATAGCAACCAGATCTAACCTGCACTAAAAAAAAATTATAAAAAAAACCTCAAAAGTAGTAGACAATGATTTTGTGTTAGACACTTTGACAAATGAGGCATGGCATGTCCTACATGGACAAAGCACAGGTTTGTTTTAAAGAGAATATTGGGACAAAAAAACATACATCCCTGCAATACTGTACATGCACATTCCCCCATGTTCTACTCCAATCCTTCCCTTGTCCTGCTCTCCACAATACAAAGGCTAATCATTCTGTAGCCCCACAATAAGCTGGGTACCTAGAGGGGTGGATAAATAGGCTCCTTGAGATAACACAGGATGTGAGCACAGGGCAGCTCCAAATTGCTGGCAGGACCAACATATATCAAAACAGACCAAAAGAGAGCAAATAGGAGAAGTTCATTGTTAACGTTTACATTCACATAAAAGCATTAGTAACCCGCCAGAAAAAGAAAATGCAATATCCCCCCCCCCCCCCCCGCAGCTTTAAGTCATAATGTACTTATATGCACCACATACTCGTACATTATGACAGACTTATCTGTACATTACACAGAGCCATTCAGCACAGCGCTGTCACGGCTCCCCGACGCTGCCATCTTCACCCGGTCTTTCTTCCGGGTTCGCAGGCTCGGCTGCATGAGTGTCCGGGGCTGCAATGATGTCACTCCTGCGCAATGCGTCCGGGAGCCCTCGCCTCCAGCACGGAGCTCTGAAGGTCCGGTAGGATATGCCGTCCCTTCAGAACACATGCGATGGTGACGTCACCGGCTGCATGTTGTGTGAATATCTCCTAAACAGTAAAGGTTTAGGAGATATTCACTGTAGCTACAGGTAAGCCTTATTATAGGGTCCAAAAGTGTAGTTTACCTCCACTTTAAGTAGGTGTCAAAGTACTGAAAAGGGGTCAAGTTCAAGTGCTTCTTATTCCTCAGTGTTCCACTCTGAACCCTATGTGATGTCTGCAGGTCAGAATTCACTTTACGAAAATCAGAGTAGCACAAGATGGATTCTGATTGGCAGTTTAGAACATGGGGTCATAAGCTCAAACAAGCCAAAGGAAAGTTCCAGAGTTATTTTAGAGCGTACAGTATAACGTTTTTAGACAGCAGATTATCTACTGTATGGAAAAAAGTATATGGACAACCCTCCAAATGATTGAGTTCAGTTGTTTCCAGTGAAAGGGGTTTCTGATGTTAGGCTAGGTTCCAGGGCTCAAGTCCTGCGGGAATGCGTGGGAACGGAGTTCCTGCACTTTTTTCATAGAAGGAACTCAGTTCCCTTTGCAGAAATAGAGCAGCTGAGCCACCCGTGCCAATCCTTCGGTATGTGCCCCCCCCCCCCAAATCCACATCAGACCCTTATCTGAGTATGCAGCCTGGCAGCTCAGGAACGGGAATCCCTCCTGAACTGTACCAGGCCACATGCCCTCAACATGGGGGGGGGTGCTTTGTTGATGGGGAAAAGAACCTCTTCTCTACAACCTGGCTGGTGGTTGTGGGGGTCTGTGGGCAGGGGGCTTATCAGAATATGGAAGCCTCCTCATGTGACTGAGTATTGGGTACATAGTACCCCTACTCATTCACCAAAAAAAAAAGTGTAATGTAAAAATGACATTAGCCAGTTTTTGACAAGTTCTTTATTTTAAAAAACAATGTTCCCTGGTATAGATCCATTGTTAGCCATTATATCCACGCTAACCCGAAAAAAACGAAACAAAAAAAGGTCCACTCCTGCCACCTGACAGTTCTTAAATAACTAAGGGGTGGGGGTCAACCGCTGACATCACTGGGTGACCCCGCCCCTTTGTGATGTCACCTTTGTTATTTAAGAACTGTCAGGTGGCAGAGCTGACAGATGGCGGGAGTGGACCATTTTCTTTCTTTTTTTGGCTCAGTGGTGGCAGTGGGCAGCATGATTGACGATGGATCTACATCAGGGGGCATTGTTTTTTATTTTTGTTTTTTTAAATAAAAGACTGGTCAAAAACTGTTTGTTTTTTTTGGACGAATGAGTAGGGGTACCTTCTACTCATTTACATAGGGAGGACTGGAATCTGGGGGGCCCCTGGTTAAACAGAGCTTTAAGATTCTGATAAGCCCCCTGCCCACAGACCCCGACAACCACTTTCCAGGGGAAGGGGGGCAGAGTTTGTTCCGTCCCTTTCTAGACCTGCCAGGCTGCATGCTCAGATAAGGGTCTGGTTTGGATTTTGGGGGAGGCCCCAAGCTGAGTGAACCCCCCCCCCCCCCCCCCACAACATCTATTTTTATGTATATCGTAGATTGTTGACCCGGGGAATTTACAATCCCTATCAGAATCTTCCGTTATATCTTGTCCCCATCAGAGCCTAACTTACATCAATTTTCCTCCCTACATCAGGGTCTCCATCAGAGTCACTCTCTCTCTGCACAGACTCACCACATATCACATTCAGCTTTGTGACAAGCAAACTGCCCACTGGGGCTGCACAGGCTCCTACCTAATTACATACTGGAATGGATTTACTAAAGGCAAATGGACTGTGCACTTTTCCTAAGAGCTTAGGGAATATGGTAAAGCTCTGCTGGTTTCCATCATCTAGTCATGTACAAGAAAATTGTATTTATTTTTTTCCCTTGCACCTGATTGGGTATTGTTTACAAAGTGAAGCTTCACTACATTCTCTAAGGCCGCGTACACATGATCGGTCAAACGGATGAGAACGATCTGATGGACCATTTTCATCAGACCAAACCCAACGTGTGTGGGCGCCATTCTCCCTGGAAGCTCCTGCAGCAGCTTGTCTCTAGGGGTAAGAAGCCCAGAATCATAGTCCCTGGACTAAAAGGCCTATGCATAATCAGCATGCTGGTTTCCTGCAAAAAGTAGACCCATTTTCTCTGTTTAGAACAGGCATCCCAGTGCTCCTCAACCTGCATAAGTGAAAACCCTGGGTGACATCTAACCCTTCTGAGAGCCCTGGGTGACATCTAACCCTTCTGAGAACCCTGGGTGACATCTAACCCTTCTGACACAGTGACAAGTCACAGCCCTGACACAATATTAAAAGGCAGTTATATTCTGTAGTGGAAACTCCCGGCTGTGTGATCGAGCTGTCTTCATGCTCGATTCACAGTGCCTGTGTGCCGCCAAGCTCCGTTCCCTGCGACGTTACGACGCACCGAGGTGGAGATCGGTGCCAAATTCAAAAAAGTAAATACACACAATACATACAGTATACTGTAATCTTACAGATTACAGTACTGTATGAAATAAATAAATACACACCCACTTTGTCCCTAGTGGTCTGCCCAGTGTCCTACATGCACTTTTATATAGTAAAAACTGTTCTTTCTGCCTGGAAACTGGAGATTGTCCATAGAACCGAAAAGTGTCCCTTTACATCAAAAGTGGTTTTAGAGCAGCTAGAAAACAGTGATAATAAATTATAATCACTTTGAGAATTGAGCGGTAGTGATTTGTGGGGAAATTCGTCATCAAACAATAAAAGTAATGACAGTGACAATTCTGCAACTGAGCAAATGTTAGTGTTTTTGATTTGATTACATTATTGAATAATTTTTATTATAATTACATGATTATTTGTTATAATTATTTATAGTTATTTATTATATTATAATTTATGATTTTGTGTTTCAAAATTTAATATATCCGGGATGTCTAATAGACTGTTGTTTGGACAGATTTAAGTGAGTTATTCCTCAGAATTACAGGCCTACAGTATAAAACGCCAAATTTCCATGCAAAATAATGGTACCGCTTTCAGCACCTAAAATCTGACATTATCATACCGCCAGCGAGGTTAAAAACACATCCAAGTTTTTTTTTTCTCTAAACAATCTACATGCTTGGAATGAACATGTGTATATCCTTAGACAAAAATGTTGAAATTAATGGTTTAAAAATAGAATTTAAACATGATTTGTGTTTCTGTTATAGGTGTTCAAAATGGATAGTAAGTTAGACGAGATCCTGTATTTCTTCCGTACTAAAATGGTGCCAGAAGAGGACCAACAGACCCACTCTCAGCCAGCATCCCCCTCCCCCCACAGGCTACTCCACCCTTCTCACAGCTCACCCATGCCAGGCCGCCGATACTGATGATCAAATAATGCCACTCTGCAGCTCCTCCGAAAGCCAAGTGCCACCTGAAGGAACTACACCACAGCTATGTGAGCAACCGTCCTCATGGGAAACGCTGGAGATGTCACAAAGAGGCAAGGCTTCCAAGAGGGTGACTTCCTGACACCCTGATCTCACCCACTACACAGACAATTCCATTCTTCTATCGCAAGGCCTGGTACATATATATATATGTTCACTGGTGCAGTTTTGGTATCATTGGCTGCCTACGGTGCGCTCCTCAGAACACTGCTCAGCTGGCAGGGCGCTCTCACTCCAGGTCCGCTACATGCCAGCAACTTATGAGCCACCGAGTCACAGTGCAGGTGTAAAGAAATAGGTTTGCAAAATACGTCTGCTTCTCATATAATAAAACATTTAGTAATGAGATTAAAGGCAAAATTTGTGCTAGAAGAGAAATAAGTGCAGTGCCGCAAAAACTTGACTCTTTTTCAGGATCTTGAACACAGTTGCCTTACGTGCACCTCAGGAGATGTTGCCCCGATGTACGTTTTGTTGTGTGCTGGTTGCCCCACCAGGACACAGGTTCGTAATGCCTAACCTTCCCTGCATGTGAAAATATATATATATATATATATATAAAAATGACAGTTTTGCGTGTGACCCCCTGAACCCTTGTTACTAATAAAAATTCAAGAATTATCAGCGCTGTGGTCTCTGTCCTTATGCAATAGAGAATTAGGGCCAGATTCTCAGCGGCACTACGACGGAGTATCTCAGATACCCCGTCATATCGCCGTTTTTTTTGCCTCATATCTATGCGAGCAGTGTTGCTCATCTTACTTTAAAAAAGTAATTAGTTACAGTTACAAATTACTTCTCCCAAAAAGTAATTGCATTAGTGACTCAGTTACTACATTGAAAAAGTAATTAGTTACTCAGCAAAGTAACTGAATGTTTTTTTAATATTCTACAATGCTTTGTTGAGAAGCAGATGACGGGCGCTTGCCAGGGAGCAGGGAGTTAATACTCCAAGACAAAAGAATGCCAGATCCTTGAGAGAAGAAAACCGGAAACAAATGGTGATCTTGTGTATATCCCAGCCTAGGTGCATCCGTCCCACCATGTATGTGCAGCTAATAGGACTTAAAACCCTTATCCATCTGCTATATATTACATCCAAATTATAAACTGGATTAAAATGTATGTTTATAATATAAATTCCCTTGACGTTTACAGAGTCTGTAATTTAAAATCTTATATTAGGCTTTATTAGAATTTTCTATAGTTTATTGTTTATTTATCTTATATAAGCTTTATTGGATGCAAGGGATCTGGAATGGGGATGTCAGATTTTTCTTTGTTGTCTGATGAAGAGATGAAATCACTGACCAAAAATAACCTGCTGATCATTGGTCTGTATAGGTGTCCTGCACTTACCATGTTGACCACTAGATGTCGCTGTGTACACTGTGTTGTATAGGGAACGTTTGTTCTGTGGAACATTTTGTTCCGGCCATGTGTTCCCCGGTTCATTGATCAGGTTGCGCACACAGTGTGTGTGATCGATGTGAGTTGTTCCCCGGTGATAGGTCAGTGTGAGGCAGATGGGGCTCATTGTATCCAGGGCTCCTTGCGATTGGAAGTTTTCAGACCGTTGTGACAGGCCATCACAGCGGTCACATGATTCTAAAGCGGAGTTCCACCCATATTTATGTTCACAGCGCCGGCAGAAGCAATTACTCTGCTGCCATCTAGTGGCGGTAGATGTAATTGCGGTAATGCTGCCCAAGTAATGGGAACTGCGTTACCGTGAGGGGAAGAGTAATCAGGTAGATTACTCGTTACCCTCAAAAGGGGCTGCGTTAGGTAACTGTGTTTATTGTAACTCCGTTACTTACAACACTGTATGCGAGTGATGCTTAGCATCACTTTGGCATAGATACGCTTCAACATCCGACAAGTGTAATACCATTACACTTGCGGATCGTAGTTGTAATGACAACTCCGGGCACTAGGTGGCCTTTATGTTGTTTTCTCATTTGCATATGCAAATGAGGCTAGTACGCCGATTCCCGATCGCTTTTACGCCGCCCCGTCGTCGCGTTCGTCGTTTTCGTCCGCGTAAGGTTACCTCTGCTTCTATGAGGAGTAACCTTACGAAGTACCGTCGAATGCCGTTGGGTGCCGTCGGATGCCATGTTAAGTATGGCGTCGGGTCAGCGTCGGCTTTTTCCGTCGCTTACGTCGTTTTACTAACTCGTTCGCGAATAGGGCATTGCTTAAGTGACGATCACGTCGTTTTGACGTCGGTTTCAACGACGCTTTCCGACGTGAGCTGGAGCATGCGCACTGGGCTTTTTCCCCGGCCGGCGCATGCGCAGTTCGTTCGACGCGGGGGCGCGCTTAATTTAAATACAAGCCGCCCCATTTGAATTACGCGGGCTTACGCTGGGCCATTTTCGCTACGCCAACGCAAACTACGGAGCAAATGCTTAGAGAATACGGCACTTGCTCTAGTACGATGCGGCGCCGTAGTGTAAATGGCTTACGCTACGCCGGCGAATTTCTTAGAGAATCTGGCCCTTAAAGTTTATCACTAAATCCCAATTCCAGACAAAATGTGAAGGAAGGGTAGAACATGTGTCTGGCAGTGGCATCTATTGTCATCTGGGTCTCTATTGATGAGATTTCCCTTCACTTCCTATCCTGGTGACCAAACAAGAAATGAGAAGAAATCTTTCTCAATGAGGACACAGATTTAGGCTGAAGTCTAGCTATCGAAAATTTTTACAGAGTTACATTGGTCCAGCTTGGAAATGACTGTAGTAGGCACTGTTATTACAGTAATCTCCAGTAGTGCAGGCCATGTGCTGAGGGGCTCCTCTGCTGCATACTGAACACAGGATGTCTCTCGCTCAGCATGAGCGCCATTCAGGAAACTCTTTGCATTTTCTTAATTAATCCAAATTGTTCTTTGTTTGTACGAGGTAGAAGGGTTACATCACAATCTTTACCTTGTCCAATCACAAAACACTTTCATTCACTAAGAAAATACAAAGTGTTTTCAGAATGATACGGGCCCTGGAAGCTAGCAGCAGTCACTATTGTAGCGGTGCCTACTACAGTGATTGCCAGCTTCCACAGGGATCCAACAGGTATGGCACAAATACTTACACTGATCCAAGCGGGACCAATGTTCAGAGTTCATTTACACTGTACTCAGGGCCGGACTTACCATTGGGCTTGACTGGGCTAAAGCCCATGGGCCCTGCCCAATAGGGGGCCCCTCTAAAGAAAAAAAAGGGGTCCCCAGGGCCCCGGACAGCAACCCTTCCTTTTTTTATTTATTTTTATAAAAAAATATGTTTTTATATATATATATATATATATATATATTTATTTATTATTATTATTATTATTATTATTATTATTATTATTATTATTATTATTATTAAAGGGCCCAGAGGTCTCCAGGCCCCTGGATGGCAACCCCCCCTTTTTTTATAAAACAATTTACATTTTTTATATATATATATATATATATATATATATATAATATTTTTTTTTTTTTTTTTTTTTTAAAGGCCAGGGCCCCATGTGGCAACCTCCCCTTTTTTTTTATAAATGTTTAATTTTTTATTTTTTATTAAAAGGCCCGGGTGGCAACCTCCCTTTTTTTATGTATTTTTTATAAATGGTTATTTTTTTTTATTTGTTTTAGGGGTCTGGAGGTCCCCAGGGCCCTGGACAGCAACCCCCACTTTTTTTATTTATTTTTTTATAAAAAAAATATGTTTTTTTATATATATATATATATATATATATATATATATATATATATATATAAAAAAAATGGGCTAACTTTACTGCCTATTTTTTTTTTTTTAATTCATTAAAGTAATTTTTTTCCAAAAAAATGCACTTAAAAAGACTGCTGCGCAAATACAGTGCAACATAAAATATTGCAACAACCGCCATTTTATTCTCTAGGCCAAGGTCTTTACTAAAAAATTATATAATCTTTGGGGGTTCAAGTAATTTTCTAGCAAAAGTGGTTAAAAATTCCTAATTTACATACAGAAGAAGTTAATTCCTTTGAAGAGATACAGGGGCAGATTCACATAGATGTAATCTTCCGCTGCGTAATCGAAATACGCTACGCTGCCGTCTATCACCAGACTCTACGCCGAATTCCGCGTACGCTATTGTATCGTGAATCGAAATACGTGAGTATGAAGCATTTAAATTAAGCGCGTCCCCGCGACGATCGAACTGCGCATGCTCTGTTCAGGAATTTCCCGCCGTGCATTGCGCGAAATCACGTCGTGACGTCATTCGTTGTTTGAGTAGCGGCGTTTACGAACATTCCTATTCCACTTACGTTAAAAATAATAAAAGAAATCGAAAAACGTTGAAATTCGACGCAACGACGGCCATACTTAACATGGGCTGTCTAATATTAGACCAGCAAAAAGCTGGTATAGTGAAACAAAAAAAAGATGACTAAAGGTGCCGTAAGAGATTGCGTTTGAAGAGCGAAATTTTGTGGATTCCAGGCAAAAGCTCATTAGCATACCATGAAGGTGAAAAACAACAGGAAGTCCGCCCAGTGGCCGCAATTTTCAGGCAGCGTAGATCTGAAGGCGTACTAACACGTAATAAAGTCGAAATTTAGCACGCAGGTGTCTTTTCATGGTTTGAGGATTTCGACTAGCGTAAAAACGCTCGTAAATCGAAATTACTCCTGTCTAACAACATTTACACAGGCGTAATCGCTTTGTGAATCTAGGCCACAATGTTTAGACTTAACTTTCCACTGATAAAGAATGTTTCCAAAACTTGGCAGATTGCCCAGACTGACTTTTGGCTGAGAGCAGACAGGAAATTCTTTGCATACCAAAGTGCAGAGAGAAAATTCTTTTCATGTGAAAGATCGTGAAACCCTGTATCAAGAATCGCAACGGGAAAAAGATCGCGATAACGATTCTTGACGATTAATCGTGCAGCTCTAATATATACACATATATATATATATATATTATTATTATTATTATTATTAAAGGCCCCAGAGGTCTCCAGGGCCCCTGGATGGCAACCCCCTTTTTTTTTATAAAATATTACATTTTCTTTATATTTTTTATAAATGTTTATTTATTATTTATTAAAGGGCCAAGAGGTTTCTTTTTTTATTAAAAGGCCCAGAATTTTTATTCCGTGCACAGATGATGAGAGTCACCCCCCCCCCGCTCAACAACTTTAATGTGCACCCCCCCGCTCAACATCTTTAATCTTTAATGCCCCCCCGGTCAACAACTTCAATTCCCCCCCCCACCGCTCAACAACTTTAATGCGCACCCCCCCCGCTCAAACAACTTTAATGCGCACCCCCGCTCAACAACTTCAATCGCCCCCCCCCGCTCAACAACTTTAATGAATGCGCCTCCCCCGCTCAACAACTATGATCCCCCCCTCGCTCCAGGGGGCCCCTTCAACACTCAAGCCCAGGGGCCCCCACCACCCTAAGTCCTGCCCTGACTGTACTGCACACAGGCGTAATAATTTACTGATATTTACACTCAGGATCAGGCCCGGACTGGGACAAAGAATAGGCCCGGGCATTTTACACTGAGCAGCCGGGGGGGGGGCTCACGGCGGTGGCACTTTGCGGCGGCGGTTAATGATGGGATGTGGGGTTCCAGCACCTTGTACCTCTGGACCCCTTTACAATACACAGCACCCTGCACCTCTGGACCCCTTTACATTACACTGCACCCTGCACCTCTGGACCCCTTTACATTACACAGCACCCTGGACCCTTTAACATTACACAGCACCCTGCACCTCTGGGTCCCTTTACATTACACAGCACCCTGCACCTCTGGGTCCCTTTACATTACACAACACCCTGCACCTCTGGGCCCCTTTACATTACACAGCACTCTGCACCACTGGACCCCTTTTACATTACATAGCACTGCACCTCTGGACTCCTTTACATCACACAGCCCCCCACAGTTTGTTACACAGACACCCCCCTAACAGTTCTGGACCCCCTGCATGTTACACAGACCTCCCTACAGTACAGACCCCCTCCCTACAGTACAGACCCTGTCCCTACAGTGCAGACCCCCTCCCTACAGTACAGACTCCCCTACAGTACAGACCCCCTCTACAATACAGACCCCCCTAAATTACAGCCCCCCTCTACAATACAGCTCATACAGACTCCCCCTACATTACAGAGACGTGACCTGTGGCCCACCAGGCATATGCTCGATATGCCCTATGGCCAGTCCGGGCCTGCTCAGGATCTTGTTTAAAGATCCTTAGTAAAATGTTCCATAAAGACCTTGCAGAAACAGGTAAAGGTGCATAAGCATATAGACAAATACATTTTTTCTTCATTCCCAGTGTTGTAATATACTTATTTGTGGTCGGGTATACTCATCGTAACGAAAATATGGCCTGAAGTGTGTCCTGACCGTAGACACGAGGGTATGCCTGAAATGCAGTATACCCTAGATATGATGGTGAAAAATTAAATAAGAGAAGAGGGGGGAGAAGGTGGGGCAAAACATAACACAGTGACCACTAGAGGGAACCGTCTAGGGGTTTAAATAGTTGAATAGCCCCCTCCCACAAATACAGGCTAACTACCTTAGCCTTACAACTTATGGAGGAGAGAAAATGCTGAGTTGCAACCAAAGAACACCATACCTACTGTGAAGCATGGGGATGGGAACATTGTGCTTTGGGGCTGTTTATCTGCCAAGGGAACAGGGCGTCTGTTCGGTTTACATGAAAGAATGAATGGGGCCATGTATCGTGAGATTTTGAGTGCAAACCTCCTCCCATCAGCAAGGGCATTGAAGATGAAATGTGGCTGGGTCTTTCAGCATGACAATGATCCCAAACACTGCCCGGGTAACGAAGGAGTGGCTTCGTAAGAAGCATTTCAAGGTCCTGAAGTGGCCTAGCCAGTCTCCAGATCTCAACCCCATAGAAAACCTTTGGAGGGAGTTGAAAGTCCATGTTGCCCAGAGACAGCCCCAAAACAAAATATTTCTAAATCAGACAATTTGTCTCTCATAGTTGAGGTATACCTATTATGACAATTACAGGCCTCTCTCATCTTTTTAAGTGGGAGAACTTGCACAATTGGTGGCTGACTAAATACGTTTTTGCCCCACTGTAAAACATTTTTTTTTAAAAAGAGGAAAAAAACAAATGTGTTCAGCAGTTTAGGCCAGTATGTATTCTGCTACATATTTTTGGTAAAAAATCCCAATAAGTGTATATTGATTGGTTTGCGCAAAAGTTTTACAAAATAGGGGAAAGATTTATGCAATTTTTATTATTATATATTTTTTTCTTCTAGTAATGGCCGTGATCTGCAATTTTTAGTGGGACTGCGCCATTGCAGCGGACAGATCGGACACCTAATACCCCGTACACATGATCGGTTTTCCCGTTGAAAAAAAGTCCCGACCAAATATATTCTCCATCAGACTTTTACCAAAAAAAAATGACTGAAAAAAGATAAAGAGCAGGCTCTCTATTTTCCCATCAGGAAAAAAACGGATCGGATCGGAATTTCCTATCGTGCGTACAAATTCTGACGCATGCTCGAAAACAAATAGAAGCATAGAACTTAATTTTCTTGGCTCGTCGTAGTCTTTTACAGTACGTCACTGCGTTCTTGGCAGTCAAAAGGCAATGCAAGGCAGGTGTGCGGAATTCCGTTGGAAAATCCATCTGACTTTTTTCCGACGCAAATTCCGCTCATGTGTACAGGGCATAACTGACATTTTTGACACTTTTTTGGGAACCAGTGGCATTACTACTGTAATCAGTGCTAAAAATATGCACTGTTACTGTACTAATGACACTGGCAGAAAAGGAGTTAACATCAGGGGTGATCAAGGGGTTAACTGTGTTCCCTCACTGTGTTCTAACCGTATGGGGAAGGGCTCACTGGAACAACACACAGATCCATCTTCCTGCACACCAGAAAGACAGGATCTGTGTGATCTTCCCTGTCAGAACAGAGATTACCTTGTTTACACAGTCAGATCCCTGTTCTGACACTGCAAGGAACGATTGCGGGTGGCCAGTGGACATCGTGTCCACTGGACCTGCTGATTGGCTCCCCTGCTGGCCAAAGGGAGCATCATTATACTGCGGCAAGGTGCCACGCGGGCGCCCACAAAAGCGAGCTTCCGAGCCGACGTACACCTACGGTGATTACGGGATTGTGCCACTTTGCCACAGAATAATGACAGCGGCTGGTCGGCAAGCGGTTAAAGGGTGCCTTGACTGAAAATAAGGTTGACAAATGCTGCCATAAACAACAATGCATCTCATTTGAAATTGGTAAAAATGTGGCGGTTTTTAATCCTGTGCGCAAGAGGAGTTAAATACATGTGGATGCACATTGCAATCAGTGGGCTACAGTGTGAATAGGCCCTTATTAGGCCCTTTTCACATTGGTGTGCTTTTGTAGCGCTTATCCAGGCTGACAAAAGCGCATGAAAACATTTCCTTAATAAATCCTATGTAGCTGCTCAGACTGCACTGCCCTTTGAAAAGTCCAGCGTGCTGCATCTTTGGTGCAGTTTTTTAAAACCACGCCAAAAAGGCGTCCACCTTCCACTATAAGGCCTCTTACACACGACCGAGGAACTCGTCGGGAAAGACACATCGTTTTCCTCGACGAGTTCCTTGTTAGGCTTATCGAGAATCTTGATAAGCTGTCTTTGCGTACACACAGTCAAGACCAAATCTCCTCATTCTCAAACGCGGTGACTTCAATACATACAACAGCAGGGGAAGTTCGATTCCAGTGGCACAACCCTTGGGGCTGCTTTTGCTAATCTCATGTTACTGCGTGTTAGTAAAAGTTTGGTAGGAGACATTTGCACTTTTCAGTCTGTTAGAGCGTGACAAATGTGCTATTTCCATTACAAGGTGCGCGGGTTTCTAAGCATACACACCAACGTGTTTCTCGTTGGAAAACCAGCCCGACGAGGAACACGACGAGGAAATTGAGACTCCCGTCGAGGAAAAAGAGAACTTGTTCTCTTTTTTTCTCGTCGAGTTCCTCGACAGTTTCGAGGAAACCGGTCGTGTGTACGCGGCCTCAGTCAATGGGAATGCATCAAATTCGCATCAGTGTGAAAGGACTTTGGGCTGCAAAAAAGTGCATCAAAAACACACAAGTGTGAAAGGGCCCGTACTGTCTGTGCTCCCTGTGCCCCCTGGTGAAAAGTTTTTGCCCACTGTCTGTCTAAAATGACCAAACAGGAAGTGAAGGAAAATCTCTTTAGATACAGCAATAGAAAGCAAGGTTCTAACCCTTTTTTTTCCCAAAGCTCAAAAAAACTATTTGCTGGAGTTAGAGTCAGTTTTCTTTTATATATATATATATATATATATATAGGGTTGTCCCGATGCCTCTTTTTTAGGACCGAGTACAAGTACCGATACTTTTTTTTATGTACTCGCCAATTCCGAATACCGATACTTTTTTTTAAATGCAGCCATGCGCCCCAAATGCAGCATTGTGTCCCCCCCATATGCAGCCATGTCTCCCCCCCAAATGCAGCCATGTCTCCCCCCCAAATGCAGCCATAACTCCCCCCTCATATGCAGTCATGTCTCCCCCCCATATGAAGCCATGTCTCCCCCTCATATGCAGTCATGACTCCCCCCATATGAAGCCATGTCTCCCCCCTCATATGCAGTTATGTCTCCCCCGCCGTCTAGTTGATCGGCGCTCAGCAGAACATAACAGCTTTCATTTGAATAGCTGCTGTTCCCTGCCGCACGTCGTCATGGCCCCTCCCCCTTGTCCGGGCACTTTGATAGACAGATCACCTGTCCAATCCTGGAAAAAAGTGCCCGACAAGGGGGAGGGGCCATGACGACACGCGGCAGGGAACAGCAGCTATTCAAATGAAAGCTGTTATGTTCCATGGCTTAAGCTCCGAACAGCTAGACGGCGGCAGCGGCAGCAGCAGCTCTCCAATGATCCAGTGTGATTTTATACATACCTGGGGACTGCTCTGCTCTCCGCTTTCTTCTTCGCTTCCTCTCCGACTTCCTCTCCGCCTCTACTCCGCCTTCCTCGCTGCCCCCTCAGTCTCCTCTGCGATCGGTTCCCGCCCGCTCTCCGCCCGCTCTCTGCTCTCTCTCCGCCCCCACTCCGCCCCCACTCCGGAAAAAAAAAAAAAAAGTATCCGGATTAGGCATCGGGGGTATTTGCGGGAGTACAAGTACTCCCGCAAATACTCGGTATCGGACCTGATACCGATACTAGTATAGGTATCGGGACAACCCTATATATATATATATATATATTTTTTTTTTTTATTCCACAAAAATGTATTTGTAAAGGGAAAAAGGATTACAATGTTTACAAACAAAGGGCCAGATTCAGCTAGCCCGGTTTAAAATTAGGCGGGGTGTAACATAGCTCTGATACGCTACACCGCCGTAAATTAGCGAGGCAAATGCTGTATTCACCAAGCTACGTTACGGCGGCGTAGCGTAAATGGGCCGGCGTAAGCCCAGGGAATTCAAATGTGAATGAGGTGGGCGTGTTTTATGGCAATTTGTTGTGACCCCACGTTTTTACTTTTTTTTTTTAACTGCGCATGCGCCGACCGTGGACGTATCCCAGTGCGCATGCTACAAATTATGACGCTACGACGCATTGTTTTCGACGTGAAAGTAATTTACGTAAATCCCCATTCACGAATGAGTTACGCAAACGACGTGAAATCTGAAAAATTTTACGCGGCCCCGACGTCCATACTTAACATAGGATGCGCCATCTTTTTGGAGGTTTATCTTTACGCCAGAAACGCCTTACGTAAACGGCGTAAATTCACTGCATCGGCCGTGCGTACGCTCGTGAATAGGCGTATCTCGCTGATTTACATATTCTAGGCATACATCAGCGGGAACGCCCCTAGTGGGCATCTTAAAAATGCAGTTAAGATACGACGGCGTAATACCATGATATAACTCAATCCCGGCGTATCTTGTTTTCTGAATACAGAAAAAAAAAACGCTGGCGCATCTAAGAAGTTACGCGGCTTATCTAGAGATAAGCCGCGTAACTTCTTACTGAATCTGGCCCATAGTGTGTAAGAGCCGGTTCACACTGCGGCGGCATGACTTCGGGGGCGACTCTACAAGTTGTCCCGAAGACGACTTCAGAGGCGATTAGCAAAATGACTTCTGCATAGAAGTCAATGCAAATCGCTCCGAGCCGCCCCCGAAGTCGTGCAAGTACCTTTTTCTAAGTCGGATCGACTTGCGTCGCTCCTATTAGAACGGTTCTATAGCATAGAATGGGTCGCGACTCGTCAGGCGGCTGAGCCAGTGTGAACCGTCTCTAAGGCCTCGTACACAAGAGGGGATATGTCCACTGAAAACGGTCCGATGGACCGTTTCAGCAGACATCTCCGCTCGTGTGTATGGGCTAGCGGACAGATTTCTCCACCCGACAGATTTCAAAGCATGCTTTGAAATCCATCCGGTGGAATCTGTCCGCCCGACATGTCTGCTGGTTAGTACACTTACCAGCAGACATGTCGTCCCCCACCGCCGCCGCGCCGCCGCCGCGCCGCCGCCGAATGGATTCGGCGCATGCGCGGAAGTGTCACCGCGCTGTCCGGCGGCGGGGAATTTGATCCGATGGTGTGTACACGCCATCGGATCAAACTCCCGATCGGACATATCCGATGGAAATGGTCCGCGGACCGTTTTCATCGGATATGTCCGATCGTGTGTACGAGGCCTAAGACAATAATTCCAATACACTGAGTAATAACATACTATCTTACAGCAAAGCAAGTAACATCAATTACAAAATATTTCAAAACCAAGAATACAGAGTGGATCTCTGCAAGAGAGATACTGTATGGTTGTACTAGGTTTGCTAGTTTATAGTGTTTACCATAAGAATACTCTTTCTGTCTGGTGCTAATAGAGGTTAGGTAGCAATCTCTGAATCAAGGTGGGAAATAAAAACTTAGCATGATAACAACTGATTCTGGATGTAAATCTTCGACTGTATGTCGTATGGTTAGGCTAGACGAGCATTGGAATATCATAGAATCAATCACTATTAGGCCGCGTACACACGGCAGAGAACCTCGACGGGCAGAACACATCGTTCCGCCCGTCGAGGTTCTCTGCCGGCCGTCAGAATCTGCGACCCGCCCGTGGGGAATGGCAACCAGCCATTCATCCCGACGGGCCATCGAGCAAATAGAGAACCTGTTCTCTATTTGCTCAACGTGTTTCCCGACGGGCGGGGCTCGCAGAGAGCGTACACACGGCCGAGGCTCTCGGCAGAATGCGGCTCCCAGCGAGGTTCTCGCTGGTTTCTGGCGAGAACCTCGGCCGTGTGTACGGGGCCTTAGATATAGGTCATGATATAATTCCTATACATGGGGAGAAAGAGAGAGAGAGAGAGAAAGGAAAAAAAGAGGAGGGGGGGGGCAAAATTGCGGAAGGAACAGAGTAAGTAGGGAGGCTGCAAAGTTAGCATCTCAGGCCCGGATTCACAAAGCACTTACGCCGACGTATCTCGAGATACGCAGCGTAAGTGTAAATATGTGCCGTCGTATCTGTGCGCCGTCGTAGCATAACGTATTGGCCTAAACTGAGCAAAACAAAAAAATGTTATAGATTTTTTTGGGATAGTTATTATAGCAAAAAGTTAAAAATATAGCTTTTTTTTTTAAAAAAAATGTCGCTCTATTTTTGTTTATAGTGCAAAAAATAAAAACCGCAGAGGTGATCAAATATCACCAAAAGAAAGCTCTATTTGTGGGGAAAAAAGGACGTCAATTTTGTTTGGGAGCCACATCGCACGACCGCGCAATTGTCAGTTAAAGCGACGCAGTGCCGAATCGCAAAAAAATACCTGGTCTTTGGCCAGCGAAATGGTCCGGGGCTGAAGTGGTTAAAAGACGCAAGAAAAAGGTACCGTCACCTTTTCCAAAACTGCAGCTGCAGGAAAACTGCATAGAGATATGTGGATCCCATCAGTAGGAAAAAGTGCTGTGGCTTCCAGTGCATGGGGGTGCCATTAATTCTCAATAATTCTTATTGGCACCCCCACATATCTGCTGAGATGCTGCGTTTTTTACTGCTGCGGTTTACACTCAGTCCTGCACCCACAGAAGCGTGATCTTATGCTAACAAAGAAAGTGGTGTCACCCTCCTGATTGTCCTTCCTGGCAGAGGTATATGAATCACAAAACTGGCTGGATAGAATTACAATCCATTGGCAGATAAACATTTCACATCTGAGTATTGAGCTGTTTTAGCATATGTTGAGTGAAAGCCTGACTGTAATGTATAGAGACCACAGTCTTTCAGGGGCCTCCGATCGTTGTATGGCGGGGGGGGGGGGGGGGGGGCGGAACAGGTGGTCTCGCTGCAAGATTGAAATAGATTTCTGTCTGTCGGCCCAGAACAGTGGGGCGCTTGTTGTCGGGTAAGGTAAGACGTTAACTGTATGCCTTCCCCCAGACACGTTCTTGGGCTCGTGTTACTGTGGGCTCTGTACCTTTAAATCTGCTCAACCCTCAATCTGCAAGGGGGGGGGCATATAATGTACACACAGGGGCCACACACCCTTCCACCATTACTAAAGGCCTGCGTTAGGAAGCCAGTCAGTAACATCAAATCATTTATTATTTTGTCTTTGGCTTTAGTTTTTTTTTGGGGGGGGGGGGGGGTATTTTTTTTTATTTTAGAGTGTGGGAGATGCACCTTCTCTATTGGCTCTGCTGACCAGAGTGCTCGTTCACACATTCAAGTTCATTGAGCTGCGTTGATCTGCATAGGTCAGTGTGGGCCTCAACACAGGGCCATATAGGAAAGAATTGTTTTATAAGAGCCCCAAACACACTGTCAAGTCAAGTCAAGCTTTATTGTCATTCTACTACACGGGAGGACAGTCACATTTAGAATGAAATGTCGTATCTCACGGGGCCACAGTGCAACATACTAATTAAACATAATTATAAATATACAAAGAATAAAACACAGTGAAGAACTTAAAATTGAAAAAAAAATTGCTGCACTGAGGTGCATTGTGGTGCACCACATAAAAACTGCATTTTTACACAACGCAATGCACATTACCTCATGTCACCACATCACGTCGCTGACAGAGGTGCATAACGTTGAATACAGTGTCATTCTGTGACATTTTAACCACTTCCATACAGGGCACTTACGCACCTTCCCGCCCAAGCCAATTTTCAGCTTTCAGCCATGTCGCACTTTCAATGACAATTGAGCGGTCATGCTACACTGTACCCAAACAAAATTGGCGTCCTTTTCCCCCCACAAATAGAGCTTTCTTTTGGTGGTATTTGATCACCTCTGCGATATTTTTTTTTTGCGCAACAACTAAAAAAATACTGAAAATTTTGATTTTTTTTTTAAAAAAAATTCTGTTCATTTTTTTGTAAATAAGTAAGTTTTCTCTTTCAATTACGGGCACTGATATGGCGGCACTGATGGGCACCGATAAGGTAGTACTGATGGGCACCGATGAGGTGGCACTGATAGGTGGCGCTGGTATGCGGCACTGATAGGCACTCATAGGCGGCACTGATGGGCACTCATAGGCGGCACTGATGGGCACTCATAGGCGGCACTGATGGGCACTGATGGGTGGCACTGATGGACACTCATAGGCGGCACTGAAGGGCACTCATAAGCGAGTGAGGAAGGAAGAGCCATTAACGGCTCTTCCTGTTTACATTGTGATCAGCCGTGATTGGACATGGCTGATCACGTGGTAAAGTGTCTCCGTGAGAGACACTTTACCTAGATCGGTGTTGCGGGGTGTCAGACTGACACCCCACAACAACGATCGCCACGATGCGTGCCCCCCGGGGTGTGCAGCGGCTCAATGTCCTGACGACGTCATATGACGTCCAGTCAGGAACTAGCAACCACTTTGCCGCCGTCAATCTGTCATTGGCGGGCAGGAAGTGGTTAATAACGTTTTCAAAAAAGGAAACAGTTGATGCATTGTAACCATGCACCTTCAGCAGCTTGACACAACGACCATCAATACGCACACATTTTAGTATGAGGGCTGGTGTGACCGAGCAAGTGAAGTAAATCCATAATTTAAAGTGGAACTTCACTCTCCTAATCAACATTGATTATTTTTAATCCTTATGCTGCTAGCTTTAGTAAATACAGCGGGGAAAATTATTATTTAATTTGATTTTATAAGTTTGCCCACTTACAAAGAAATTAAGGGTCTATCATTTTTATCATAGGTGTATTTTAAATGATAGAGACAGAATATCAACCAAAAATCCAGAAAAAACACATAATACAAATGTTATGAATTGAGTAAAATAAGTACAGTGGAACCTCAGATTACGAGCATAATCTGTTCCAAAGTACTCGCATATCAAGGCGAGTTTCCTCATTGAAGTCAATGGAAACAAAAATAATTAGTTCCGCAATGACTTCAATGGAATGCAATACCGCATGCGGCCAGAGGCGGGGGGTGCCAGAGACCCTCGGAAACGGCCAAAAAGGCCCGAGGACAATTCGGCTGACCTCGGCAAAACTTTGGAAAGTCTTCCTACCCAAGATTTGCTGAGGTCAGCCGTGCTGTTCCTGGTCCTTTCCGTGCATTTTCGAACGGCGGCGATCAACTGCAATCGGCGACTTTCGGCTCTGCTTGGCTTCGGCGCCCCCCCACCTCAGGCCAAAAGTGGTACTGCCCACTGCTTTGGCCTGAATCGTGCTCGTTTTGCGAGACAACACTCGAAAACCGAGTCACATTTTTTTTAAATACAGTGCTTGTTTTGCGAAACGCTCGTTAACCGGCGTTACTCGCAATTCGAGGTTCCACTGTATTTGATCCCCAAGCAAAACATGACTTAGTATTTGGCGGAGAAGCCCTTGTTGGCAAGCACAGAGGTAAGATGTGTTCTTCTGCTTTGGCTCAAATCCTGGCCAGCCACCTGCCTATCTCCTTGCCTTCCCTGGTGGAGTGATCTTCCTCCGCTCCCCATCCAGTAGTAGCCGGGGCCCAAAGACTAATGGCCCATACACACAATCCGAATATCGGCCGACGGATCGTACGACTTTTTTCGCTTAATAATCGCGAGTAAAATAAAATAGGTTATTTAACTCACGAAAATTATCGTACGATAGAAAAAAATGATCGGAAGTGATGTCATGTGTTGTAATGTATTTGTATTGTATTGTCGGACGACGGCTGTACTGACTAAACGAAAATCGTACGATCTGACATCGTACGAGGAAAATTTTCGAGCTTGTCCGATCGAATAATATCGGATGAACGGTCGTGATCGGCTGTCGAAAGTAGTGTACACACGATCCGAAAATCGTACGATCCATCATCGGACGATCGCTTTCGTCCGATATTCGGTTTGTGTGTATGGGCCATTAGACTTGACAGGCTGTGAGGCGGGAGGCGATGGACAGAGAGTTGCTAATTGCCGCCATTACTAGTAAACAAAAAATATGTCCCCGGATGTCATTTTAAAAATCTGGTCACCTTACTGTATATGTGCCGTCTTGAGAAGGAGGACCTTGTGGGCACTGCAGGATTTCAATCCATGGCGGCGTATTGTTTAACCAATGGGTTGTTTGGTGAATGTGGTCCCAACTGCCCTGAGATCATTCACAAGCTTCTCCTCTGAAGTTCTGGGCTGATCCCTCACTTTTCTCATGATCCTTCCCCCATGAGGCGAAATGTTGCGTAGAGCTCCAGACCGAGGGCGATTGATGGTTATTTTGTATTTTATCCATTTGTGAATTATCATTCCACAGTTGTCTCCTTCTCACCAAGATTCTTGCAGATGGTCTTGTAGCCCATTCCAGTCTTCTGCAGGTTTACAACCTTGTGTCTGACGTTCTTGGACAGCTCTTTGGTCTTGCCCATGGTGGTAAGATTAGGCCCCATGCACACGAGACGCTGGTAAACTCGAGTTCAGAGGCATTTGGGCATTTTTTTCAACTGCCCCTAAACATATTCAATGTTATCCTATGTGTCCATGCACACAATCTCGTTTATTGACGTTTTTACGCAGTTGAGTTTACCCTCGTTTTTCCAGAAGTAAACAAATGGGTTCAAAAGCAAAAGTTTTCGCGTTTCAGACGCAAAACGCGGCAAAACGCGGTACCGGCGTTTTGCTGCGATTTCGTTTATAGGCGTTTTTTAAAGGTGACCTATTTTTTAACATTAGAAATCTTAAAAATGATGGAAAATTATGAAAAAACATTAAAAAAAACATAAACAACTGTAATTGCTTGCATTGCATTGTGGACAATCCACAAATTGTGGCAGGTGACATGGCCAGGTGATGTGGCAAGTGGACAATCCACAACTTGTGGCCAGGTGACGTGGCCAGGTGACGTGGCCAGGTGCTCTTTCAGCTGCTACTCACTTTGGTCTCAGAAAATGTCTGAAATGGTTAAATAATATTGTTTTTTGAGCTTAGGGAGGGTCTTATGATGTCTCTTAACTAAACGCTTATAAACGCAAACGCGGTAAAGTGCGGCAAAAACAGGCATTTTATACGCCGTTTTTTGCCTTTGAAAACGTGTGTTTAGATGTGTTTGCATTTGCGGCTCGTGTGCATGGGGCCGAAATTGACAGGACTAAAAGCCATCCCCCCCAAGTGGTCGGGTCACAGGCAATCCCAACCCCCCCAGTCGGTTGGGTCACCAGCCCCGCACTTACCCCATCTAGGTTGTAGGCACGTCTTCATCCTGTGTCTCCTCCTCCTGATGCTTCATGGCGGCTTCCCCTGTGCCTCTTCCCTCCTCGGCGGCAAATAGGATCACTTTTCCTCTCAGTCAATCGCGTGACGGGTCTGGGCCAGGAGGAGAATCAGGAAGGCAATACCAAATATTCATTTGTTATTGGCACACAATGGGGTAGACTCGGAGAGCTCTGCCCACCCTTTTTTGAAGCCTATTAGAGCCTTCTTATAAAATAGAAAAAAAATATTCAGTGGGAGGAATATTGCCCCATCATCGGTGTCACCGGGAAGAATAGTGCTACATCATTGGTGTCAGCGGGAAGAATAGTGCCCCATCATTTGTGTCAGCGGGAAGAATAGTGCCCCACATTGGTATTAGTTGAAAGAACAATCCCCATAATTGATGTCAGTGAGAAAAATAGTGCCCCATCTATGGTGTCAATGGGATTAATAGTTCTCCATCTTTGGTGTCAGTGGGAGGAATGGTGCCCTAATCTTCAGATAAAGGCAAGCAAGGGGCCACAGTTTGGAGACCACTGCCATAAATGAACCTCACTCCCGATGTTGGTGTGACAAAGATCTACAATTATCAATGAAGCTCGGTAAACGGGGACACACTGTATTCCCACACTGTAAGTGCAGGTTCACACAGGGGGGGGGGGGGGGGGGGGGGGCGGCGCGACTCAGCAAAGCGATCTGCAGACGACTTCAGAGGCGACTTGCAAAATGACTTCTGTATTGAAGTCAATGGAAGTCGCCCCCAAAGTAGTACAGGAACTGCCTTGTGACCTGACACCAATTGTCTCCTTGTAATCAGAAACAGTGGTCACTGTCGTGTTACAGGAAGCCCAGCCCCCACACAGTTAGAATCACTCCCTAGGACACACTTAACCCCTTCTTTGCCCCCTAGTGGTTAACATCTTCCCTGCCAGTGTCATTTACACAGTTATAGCACTGATCGCTGTATAAATGATAATGGTCCCAAAACAGCATCAAAAGTGTCCGATGTGTCCACCATAATGTCGCAGTAACGATAAAAATCGCAGATCGCCGCCATTAAAAATGCCATAAAACTATCCCCTATTTTGTAGACGCTCTGGGTGGGGAGGGGGGGCCGATCCCTCGGTCAGAACACAATAGCACAGCGGTGTACATCGATCTGTCCGGTATTCAGGTTGAAAGTAATCGTGTATACCAGGCTTATGTTGATGGGGAAATCAAGCAATTTTTGTTCTGGGAACCCGTGGTTGATGGAAATATTTTTGCCCCGACAGGTTCTTTTTAATTTCAGAGACAAATCACCAAAGCAAATTTGTAAAAAATATATAATGATAGGAAGAAATAATAATAATACATTGACATATAGGAGTATACGTGAAGAATCGTGTAACTATCTGTCCGTTCCACCTTAATTTTTTCGCCCTGCCCTCCTCCTCTTCGCCTATGCCTTAAAGCCGCACCCCTAGCCTTGCCCTGATTGGCTTACTCACCCTGTCTGTCACCAAGCTCAGGAAAAAAAAAAAAAAAAGTTCTGTTGAAAAACAACCGGAACACGAAGGAAAAACTGGATATGTGAGGAAAATAAAATGTGCAAGTTTTATACAATGCTGCATATGAGCAGTAAATCGGTGCTGACCACCCGCAGCCTGGCCTGATCCCTATTTTTCAGATGTTGTCTTGTAGGGAGCAATGTCAGTGTAAAAGTAAACATGTAGCAAAGGAGTATAGAAAAAAAAAATAACTCAAATCAGAGAGCCTGGGGCATGCTGGGTAATAGATCATGTTACATTTTGACACACAGCAAAGTTCACAGCAGAAAAGCTGAAACAGATACGATATATAAAGACTAAAGAGAATCAAAAGACACATAAACATGATGTGTTCTGCGGGTTTGTTTTTCATTTTTCGATTTTACGCATCAAAATCCACAATTAAAAAAGACAATAAAGACAAAAACTGCCAATAATGTTTTCCTGCAGATATGTGACTAAAGAGGATCTTTACATCCCTTCTGACCCCCCCCCCCCCCCCCGCTTTCCTTTTATATAAAAAAACAAACTCACACGTCACACGCCCAGCGATCCAACGCTGTTCTCCCTGCGACACAATTTTACATACTTACATGTTATTTGTGCCACAAATTATCTTTTGCCTGAAATTCCTTGTGAAAAACAGCAGAGTACTTCCTGTGCCTAGGCCATCCTTTTTCAACCTTTTCAACATAGAGTAAATCTAGAAATAACTTTACGGTCTCAGAGAACTCCTTCTTAAAATGACTATATCTACAACTCACGATACATTCATGTGATGGTCAGTGAGAAGAATGTTTCTTTTTCCATACCTGTAAAGCAAAAGCCACAATGAGCTAGTATGGACCGCATACTAGCTCATTATGAAATACTTACCTTGGAACGAGGTTAGGGGAACTTACCTGGTCCACGCCGAGGGAGATGTCATCTTTCCTTGGCGTGTCTTCCGGATATCGACGCTCCAGCGCGGTGATTGGCTGGAGCGGCAATGATGTCACTCCCGCACATGCGCGCGGGAGACTTCTGTCCGGCGGCTGCTGGGCCTTCAGCCGAAGATCCCCACTGCGCATGCGCCGCTGCAGTCAGAGGCGCATTGCAAGGGGAATATCTCTTAAACCATATAGGTTTAGGAGATATTATTTATACCTACAGGTAAGCCTTGATTTAGGCTTACCTGTAAGTAAAAGTGGTAGTGGTAGTACAGAGTATACTACCACTTTAAGCCTCGTACACCCAATCCAATTTTACGTCAATAAATGTCTAATGGATGTGTAGTGTCGGATAATTCGACAGTGTGTATCAGGGATCCTCAAACTACGTTCCTCCAGCTGTTGTAGATCAACACATCCCATGAGGCATTGTAACACACTGACATTCACAGACATGACTAGGCATGATGGGAATTGTAGTTCCTGAACAACTGGAGGGCCGTAGTTTGAAGACCCATGGTTCTCATGCTCCATCACACAATTGTTGGCTGAATTAAAGCGGAGTTCCACCCAAAAATGGAACTTCCGCTTAATCCACTCCTCACCCCCTTACATGCCACATTTGGCATGTCATTTTTTTTGGGGGGGGGGGGGGCTTCAGGAGGAGTGGGACTTCCTCTCCCACTTCCTCCTTCCGCCGAGGGGCTGGTTAGGCGCAGGGCCGGCCTTTGGGGTGTGCGAGCTGTGCGGTCGCACAGCTCGCCATGGGCAACAGGGGCACCGTGCGGCCATCACAGCTTGCAGAATGTGAGTGGTAGCAGGGTCGGGCCGGGTCGGCGCTACCACTAGGCGGATTAGGAAGGCAGCCGCCTAGGACGCACTGCCACCTAGGGGCACCGCTGACTCTTGCCTCACCTCTTCCTCCTCATTGTCGCTCCCCAGGCTCCTGGCAGAGGATAGAGGGGCCCCGGACAGCCTCTTTGTGTATGTTTAGGTGACCAGGGGGTGAGGGGTGAAGATGGGGGGGCGCCACAGGATTAGCTCGCACAGGGCGCCTGAACACTTAAGGCCGGCCCTGGTTAGGCGATTAAGCTTAATCGCCTACAGCAGCCCCTCCCTGTAGGCGATCGAATGGGACACTGACAGGTCCTAGACGATCGACTGTCCAATCAGCGGTGGGCCGCGCCGCGCGCGCAGTGCCGCTCTCGCATGCGCAGTGGGTGCCCGGCCGTGAAGCTGAAGGCACAGTCGGAATGAAGACGCCGGCTGGGGAGGGGGGAGAGGAGCGGACCCCCAGGCCGGCGCGTCGCTGGAACATTGGAGCAGGTCTGCTCCATAGGGCAGGGAGGTGGGGGGCAATTGAAAATGGAAAATCAAGAAGGTGTTGAAGAGTGAAGAGCTCCGCAGTGACAGACAGGTTAGAACAGGGAGAGAGAGGCGAGCTGCTAACCGTGGCATTGCCGGGGAGGGCGGTCTGGTAAGGAGTGACACCACTGTACCTGACCAACCAACCCCTTCTCTCTCGGCCGCAGGCTGTCTCAGCGGTCCGGATGTCACACAGGCACAGGGAACATGCTGATGGCTGATCTGAGGCACTGAATGGGATGGGGGAGGGAGGGTGTGTCTGTGCTGAAGGGGGGTCTGTGCTTAAAGGGGGTCCATCTGTGCTGAAGGGGGAGGTCCATCTGTGCTGAAGGGAGGGGTCTGTGCAAAATGGGGGGGATCTGTGCTTAATGGTGGGTCCATCTGTGTTTAATGGGGGGGTCTGTGTTAAAGGGGGGTCCATCTGTGCTGAAGGGGGGTCTGTACATTCTCTAGGCTATATTTATATGGGCATGGAGTGAAGCTGAATTATCTCAAGAGCTACTTTACACTGCCAGCTGGCCGCGTTATCGGTAAAGCGGTTTACCATCGTTTTAGCTGCGCTAGTCAGTCACTAGTGGGGCGCTTTTAGCCCCCCCTAGCATTTGAAGAAAGAGTTAAATGCTACTGTGTATCGCCGCTGCTGAATCCCCCCCCCCCCCCCTGAAAAAAATTCAGCGGACGCCCATGGCCTAGGCACTCCTGTTTTGTAGTCTCAAAGCTCTGTATCTGCTGTGTGAGAACATCCAAAGTACTGCTGCCTCTAACTGCTTGTCTCAGATTTAGTGATGACACCGCTGTGTTGCTCACTGTTCTCCTTACTGGAGACGAAGCTGTACCTGAGAACCTGCAGTGCAAGGATCTCCTTTCTTCTGCTTCACCCATTCTGTGGATATGTGCTTCCTCCACCCCCCTCCGCCATCTACCCTGCTGCTGAATGATTATTCCTTCACCAGTCATCAGCGGAGGGGTGCTCCTCTGAAACTGAAATGAAACAGCCCTTCCTTTATTTTATTTAAGGTACTTATATAGCTCCGTCAATTTACGCAGCGCTTTACATATACATTGTACATTCACATCATTAGCTAGACGGCCACCTCTACACAGTATAGAACATTATATAGTAATTCGGCAGCAGTGATTTTTTTTTTTTTTTTTTGCCTTTTTTTTTGTGGGGGACAATTTCCAAAGTACGGGTCCTCGTTAAGGACTTTCTAATCCTCTTGCTTAGTACAGGGTTCATGTAACTGTGTATGATTTTGAAGTTAGTTGCAGTTCACTTTACAGCCTGATGTTCCCATAACAGTGGAAATCTGTAACAGGTTGCTCTTCAGCCTCAAGGCACCATAAAGCCGGATCCACACCTATGCGAATTGGTTGCGGCCTAAACCGCATCAAATACGCAGAACATTTCTAAATACATTGTTTTCAATGAGGCTGGTTCACATATGTGCAATGCATTCGCACTGCGCATTGCAGAAAAAACATGTGCGGATTTTATGCCTTGTGGTGCGGCTCAGGTGCGAATTCAGTCCCATTATCTTCTATGGATACACAGATGTGTTCAGTTCTCTTCAGGAATTTCTCTCATTCAGCTCAATACACTTCTCCCCCACTCTCCTCTCACCCGGAACTTCTCCCAGGTCTCCAAATTCGCAGCTAAAATGTTGTTAATCTGCTGAACCCTTCCCTTATCTATCTGCAGAGATTACAGAGCTGAAATTCGCAATGCACAAGTGTGATTCCGGCCTAAAGCTACTGCCGTTGACTCTCACCAGTCTTGTACTACACAGTTGTACAGGTTCTTCTCCTGTATTGAAATCGATTACTTTGAAGTCACTGGACATTGTGAGCATCCCTCACCAGCCATGATATGACTGTAGCACAGAGACCCAGTGATGATGTCACTGCTACTAAAATAAAGTATGTAATGTATACAGGTGGCAAAGATTGTATTTAAAATTGTTATTAGCACACTGATGAGAAGGGAAAGGAAGAACCTATGAATAAGAAATATAAGCAGATTAAACATCAGCTTTAGTGTATCTAAAGTCAACAATTTCTTTTTAGTTTTGAAAGATTTATTGAAAGCTTGGAGGTTGTCAGGTTTTTGTTGCTGTGTGTGTCACCGCTGGGGAGATTTAAGCTGCCCATAAATCAATCAAAATATAGCGCTATATCGTCGGATTTGCCCCGAGTTGCGGCCGCTAGCGGTACGGTATTAACCCCCGCTAGCGGCCCTGAAAGGGTCAATACCGTCTGCAATGCGCATCTATAGAGGCGCATTGTGGGCGGTATTGCTGCGGTTTCCCATTGTTTTCCTCTCACCGCTCCAAAGATGCTGCTGACAGGAGATTTTTTTCTCTCCTGCCAGCGCATCGCCTTAGTGTGAAAGCCCTTAGGCTTTCACATTGAGATTGCTTGGCAGGAGTTTTTCAGGCGGTATAGCAACGCTATTTTTAGCGCTGTACCGCCTGAAAAACTCCTCAATGTGAAAGGGGCTTTAGTGGGCCCTGAGGAACAGGGTTGATGACCACTGCCCTAGATCGTTCCCATCCTCCCATCTCTGGCCACTGCTCCCCATCCTTTCTCCTTATGCAAAAGAAACACACACACACAAAATTTTTGTGCAAGAATTTATTATTTTTTAATGATTGCATGACGTTGGAACAGAATATTTTTTTTAAAAATTCAAACTTATAAAAAGTATTTTTTTCCTCCATAAATGTCATTTGGCTCAGTCTGCAATCTGTTTTTTTTTTTTTTTTCTACAGCCAAATTATTACAAAAACATAAAAAAAACCCTGCTAAAAGTCAGAAAAAAAAAGGAAATTATATGTATATATAAAACAGCATTTACAGTTGCACAAAATTTGCCGCTTTGGCTTTTTCAAAAAAACAAAAAATATTATCTAGATTAAACAATTTTTTTACTTTTTTCTTCTTTTAAACATAAATAAGTTAGTACAATGTTTCAGTGTCTTTACACAGAGATACACACACACACACCTCAAACTTGGTCATGATATGCTACATACAAAGACAATGCACAGGCGTCACAAAGGGAAGGGGGGTTTTACGAGAGAGTACTATATCTGGGCGCCAGCGACTTTGGCTCCCAGGAAGTGCAGTACTATCATATCGTAAGGCCTGTGGTGAAGAAGGCATATAAAAAATAAAAAAAAAAGACGCCCCAACTTTTTGTGATGGGAGGGTGGACCGTGCATCAGGAAAACTGACCTTGAACATGTGTGTTGTGACAACCGGATAGAACATGATTAAACCCCCTACTGTCCTGGGGGTGCATTGTACTGGTTCAGGGAACGTGATCGACCCCCGACTCTTCTGATAACGGAAATAGTTTGTTTGCATGAAGACATAAAGCTTAGAACCAGACTCCTGTCACACAGCTGTGCCAGTGTACAAAAGACCAGAATCATTTTTCAACCCTATCACAAATTAAAAAATAGATATATTTATATGTACACACATAAAAAAAGAAAGGTAAATAAAATAAAAAATACTGTGGAGCCATCTTTCGACACAAGCAGAGGCCTGAATACATTGTGTAGAAAGGGGAGAGTACCTCATCGACCATCTGTAAATTATGCAAGATTTGACATGTTGAAATTGAAAGTGCAGTACCCTGCCTGACCTGCAGTGGCGTTATTCACGGGTCAAGTTTTACTGCCAGAGTCAAAAAGAGTGTCTGAATATAGAAAAAATATACAACTATTTTTTTTTTTATAAAATTTGCTTCCTCGGCTTTTCCTGTAATCCTCCATGACAGCTACTTAACCCCACCAATCTATCAAATAAGAAGGGGTAAAAAAACTCAGACATTCACAGAAGTGACCGCAGTGCAATGGCCAGAGAAACCCAAACCCAAATAACGACGACATCAGTTCCCAAATGCATGATGATAGCAGTTGTTAACGCGTTTCACGCAGCAAGCATTTAATCATAATGATTAGGCACCTGCTGCGTGAAACGCGTTAAAAACTGCTGCCATCTTGCATTTGGGAACTGTGATGTCATTATGGATTTTACTGAATACAGTTTGGATTTCTCTGGCCATTGGTTAGCGGTCAACCTCTGTTCTCTGGATGTTTGGACTAAGATAATTATGTATCGAACCATAACCTAAGCGCACAGAGGGTGGGCTGATACATGGGGAGTCCACTTTGAGCAGTGCTTGTTTTTCTGTTGAAGCTCAAAAACTCTGCCCTTCCACCAATCAGGTTTAACTAGAGATCTCCACCATCACCTTCTAGTCTTACCTGGTAGGCAGGGTCTAGCGCTTGGTTATGGAGGATGAACTAGACATGTAATCTACTGCGGGTGAATTATACAAAAAATGTACTTGTTAAATTGACCTTTGTTATGTTCCTACATGGTTAACTTGAGTTAGCTCTGAACTGTGACAGGTCCCCTTTAACAGCGGGAAAAAAAAATGAGTTCTTGTTTAAGTGCTACAGGGCAAGCAGTTTTAGTGGACATCCAGCTGCCTTGCCCAATCCTGAGCTGTGATTCATTCAACCAGCATGCATTTTTTTTTTCTTAAAACGTAAGGTTCGCCACATAAAAA
Organism: Rana kukunoris; assembly: GCA_029574335.1. Classification (NCBI taxonomy): domain Eukaryota; kingdom Metazoa; phylum Chordata; class Amphibia; order Anura; family Ranidae; genus Rana; species Rana kukunoris. The sequence continues at coordinate 424,901,209 of CM056051.1, read as the reverse complement.
TAAAAACTTTTTTTTTCTGTTTATCAACTTTTTAAACTCTTTAGTTTAGAACGGGAGAGGCCCTTCTGCATAATTATATGAAAGGAAATGTGTACAAAGGCTTGTTTAAAGGAAATCTCCAAAATCTGTACTCGCTCAGCTGATTGGTCGAGTTTATATGCCTCTGGTTTGCTAGCGGAGCTTAAAATTTTGGCCATTCTATAGCGGAAGCTTGATGCAAAGGACACTGTCAAAACTGGTGCAAACAATACAAAAGGTGATGTTGCCAAAGTAGAGTTCTACTATGAAGAGGTTCTTCAATTCTTTCTTTGCTTCACTTGACAGCTGAGGACTGTGCAATGGCTGAGCCCAGATCTGAAAACAGCCATGCTAAGGTGCGCCATCTATGTTCCCAGAACTAAAAAGGAAGCTAAGGTAACATTGCTTCTAAGGCCCTATTCACACTAGTGCGACTCCAAAGCGGTGCAATTTCCAATGCGACGTTGATCTGACTTTACACTCTCTAAAAAAAAAAAAAAAAGTCACATCAACAGATGCATCAAAGTAGTGCAGGCACCTTTTCAAAGTCGCAGCGACTTTAAGCCGGGTGCCACTGAAAAAAATGGGCCGCGACTAGTCATGCTAGTTTGATGCCCAAAGTTGAATGGCAAGTTGCACAAGTGTGAATGGAGCCTTATCATCGCAACTCACAATCAGTCCTGGTTTCCCAGATCAGGGCTCTTAACCATAAAACAACCCCCAACCACAAGAGTTTAAAGCAACTCTGTAACTAGATTGTCAGCCTGAAAAAAAAAGATTAAGAATAGTAATCAGTCCGATGTAAAAGGACTACAATCTTGCTCTTAAAGTCTGGAAGTATCTTTTTTTATAGGGTAACTTAAAAAAAAATTGTGACAGAGTCGCTTTAACCGATTTCTGAAAATCACTTAAAATTCGTAATAAGTTTTTACAGATTTGCACCTACTTTTGAGATTTCTAAGAATGCCAACCCCCCCCCCCCCCCCCCCGAACTGTTACTAGAGGCAACAACCCCTTTTTTATCCTTTGTGCCAGCAACCAGAAATGCCCCCTCTCTTCAATGTATAACAGGCCTGGCCTTGTGGAAGAATTCAAAAATCAGTCAGGTGATGTTGTACTGGAGCTCCAATGTTTCTCTTCGCTCCGATTGGCACGACACCCTTCTTGTATGCGCACCCCCAACTGCCCCTCTCTCTCTAAAAAAAATTATGTGCTACATAAGAGGAAGGAGGGGGGGCAACTCAGTGTCGTGGGGCAGTAAGAGAAGTGGAAGGTGCCAAGTTGTACAATGCTACATGCGATGCCCGTCCTCTGTAGTGTTACTCTGTATCAGTGCTCTGCAGGATGCTTCCGCCAGTGACAGAGTCCGGGGGCTGAGCGGGCAGGGGGTCAGCCAACACTGGGGGAAGGGGGGAGGCTGGATCCTGCAAGAGAAAAATGACAAGACCTTTGTGAGGATTGCCAGCTGGCACACGGGCTCTACAAAAACATTCCAATACTGAACACATGCATATGGGGAGCCACCAATACAATTCTTTTTAAGACCAAGTACGAGTACCGATTTTTTTTTAAAGTACTCACCGATACCAATTGCTGGTGCCTACTTTGCCCATCGATGCATCTCTGATTCATACCAGTGCGGCTTTGACATTGTGCTACTTCAATGCGATTTCAAAGCTGCAGGTCAATACACTTCGGATCTCCGATTTCTTTGTGGCTTGCAACATCATTTTACAGAAGTCACAATGTAAGTCACAATGAAATTGAAAAAAAGTGGTGCGAATTCAGTCGCACAATGTGAACGGTTCCATTGCCGATAATGGTTCTGCACTCTTCCCAATATTCCTGGGAAAATGGCTGTACAGTGGAACCTCGGATTGCGAGTAATGCGGATAACCAGCGTTTCGCAATATGAGCACTTCATTTAAAAAAATTCTAACTCGGTTTAGCGAGTGTTGTCTTGCAAAATGAGCATGATTCAAGCCATAGCAGTGTGCAGTACCGTGTTTGGCCTGAGGAGGGGGAGCGCCAGACCCAAACGACTGATTGGCGCTGTTCGGAAATGCTTGGCAATACTCCCTTTTTGAGCTCAGCTGAGCTGTCCTCGGGCCTTTTTGTGTATTTCTGAGGATCTCTGGCGCCCACCTCTGACCACATGTGGTATTGCATGTCATTGAAGTCAATGCATTCTTCTGGAACAGATTATGCTCCTAATCCGAGGTTCTGCTGTATGTCTAAGTGGGTGCTGAAGTGCCCTCTGGCTGGAACCGTGAGCAATCAGAATGAGGAATGTCACCAGCACACCATGAATCTCCAAACATTGGGTCCAAATCTTTATTAAGTGATCACCTCATTACAGTAAACAGCAAAGATTGGGAGCCGGGCATGCAACGATAAAGGGGTCATGTGAGGCAACGAAATGTTGCTGTGTGCTGCAACGATGTAATCGTTTAATAAAGCTTTGGACCAAATTTTTGGAGACTCATGGTGTGCTGGTGACATTCCTCGTTCTGATTGCCGGTAATGGGGTGCGACTTGTCATGCGATTTTCTGAACAAATGGCACAGTCTGTAGACTTGAGGGTATCAGTTTTAGTATTGTAGCATTTGCACCAGTACAAGCATTCATGCAAAAGCTTAGGATCGACACCAATACCGGTGCATTGCTATATGCATATGTCATATTTTTTGTCTTATGATCCCTTTAACCACTTCAGCCCCGGACCATTTTGCTGGTCAATGACTGGGCTACTTTTTGCGATTCGGCACTGCGTCGCTTTAACTGACAATTGCGCGATCATGCGACGTGGCTCCCAAACAAAATTGGCGAGTTTTCTTTTGGTGGTATTTGATCACCTCTGCGGTTTTTATTTTTTGCTCTATAAACAAAAATAGAGCGACGATTATGAAAAAAAAATATATTTTTAACTTTTTGCTATAATAAATATCCCCCAAAAATATATATAAAATGTATTTTTCCCTCAGTTTAGGCGGATACATATTCTTCTATATATTTTTCGTAAATAAGCAATAAGCGCTTAATGATTGGTTTTCGCAAAAGTTATAGCGTCTACAAAATGGGGGATAGTTTTATGGCATTTTTATTAATATGTTTTTTTTTACTAGTAACGGCAGCGATCATCGATTTTTATCGGTACTGCGACATTATGGCGGACACTTCGGACACATTTTTGGGACCATTGGCATTTTTATAGCGATCAGTGCTATAAAAATGCATTAATACAGTAAAAATGTCACCGGCAGGGAAGGGGTTAACACTAGGGGGCGAGGAAGGGGTTAATTATGCTCCCTCATTGGGAGGGGGGGGGGGGTGGGACTGACTAGAGGAAATGACAGATCGCTGTTCATACATTGTATGAACATGCGATCAGTCATTTCTCCCCCTGAAAGGACCGGGAGCTGTGTGTTTACACACACAGCTCCCGGGTCTCGCTCTGTAACGAGTGATCGCGGGTTCCCAGCAGTGATTGCACCTGCCGAGCACGCGCATTGGCACCAGGGGCGAGCAGGGGGGGCACGCGACCCTAGTGGCTGAAATGTAAAATCACGTTATATTACATGATTTTGCGCAGCCGAGCCGACCTGCTGCCGTAAAACTACAGTGGGCGGTCGGCAAAAGGGTTAATCACAGACATATTCTACACATGTTCCAGGGCTGCTACATTCATTGACATCATCGCCCCATCACTAGCTGACACCAGCGGCCACAATAGAGAAAGGAGAGGTGGAGGAGCGCTGTAAGGCTTGGTTCACACTGCTGCGCTACAATTCTGTTCCATTTTTTGTCCTGTGTGAGGTGGACATAGCTGTGATTGATGTTCTAATTTATAATGTAAAAAAAAAAAAGAAAAAGGTGTCAACATCCTGTGTATTTCTTGGTTTTTGTGGAGAATAGTGTGGTGGAATTCACACATATGTGAACCATCAATGTGATTCCAGAACGATTTACATTAATGTCTATTGAGACTAAATTCGCAACGCTGTAAACTCGCACAAGACCCTTTTTTTATCGCATCGCATTCGTAGAGGAATCGCAACGCATGTATGTGAACGACCGTCATTGAAAACAATGACTTTATGGATGACGTGCGAATTTAGAATGTTTTTGATGCATCACAGTCGTTATGAACTCGCATCAGTGTGCACCGGGCCTGAGGGAGAGTATAAGAAGGTCCAAGGGCGGGCTTCAAACAAACATAGTCATTGTTCTTTAACCATCACCTCTACACTGCAAGTGCAGGCAAGCTGGCGAGTGTCTTGGCAATTCCTTAGGAAATGGTGACACCATGGTGGGGGATGTGTTCTGTGGATCGGAGACCCCAAGGGTCATACTGCTGCAATCACAGCTCCCATACACCTCCAGTCTATCTGTTCTAGTCTTAGGCCCTTCCCCCACTCTTCCCCGGAGAACCTTCCATCACAGAACTATTCTAAGGTCGTCTTACATATTTGACACATTTCTGCTATTTTCTATCACAGCTTTCAGGAAAGTCTTGTGTATAATTCTGAGTCAACGTTTCACTTAGAAAGTCAACAAAGTGTCACGTAAACGGGGTGCACAGCTGTGTATTATGTGTATATACACTCCGTAAACACGTACAGCACACACCCCAAGGCATAAACAAAGCCCTGGAAACCGCAGAGCGACGTGCAGTTTGTTTTCAAACAGAAGACACGTCACTGCCATGCTTCGCAGCTGCCCACTTCCTGCCCCCTCCCTCCCTCCTTCCACTTCCACTACCACTTGTTTACTGCAAGGTCAGCACAAGGAACCAGTCACATATACATTGGATTTATGTAACCTTATAACACACACCCCTACAGAGCGGGGGGGACACAAATAATAGAGGGGGGTGTAATGAGAAAGGGGGATAAAGAAGAGGGGGTGAAAGAGAGAAGGATAAAAGAAGAGGGGGTAATAAAGAAGAGCGGGGGAAATAAGAAAGGAAATAGAATAGAAAAAAAAAAAAGGAGGAAGATTAGAGTAGCCCAGGCGGGCCGGGATTAGAGGAGCCCAGGCGGGCCGGGATTAGAGGAGCCCAGGCGGGCCGGGATTAGAGGAGCCCAGGCGGGCCGGGATTAGAAGAGCCCAGGCGGGCCGGGATTAGAAGAGCCCAGGCGGGCCGGGATTAGAAGAGCCCAGGCGGGCCGGGATTAGAAGAGCCCAGGCGGGCCGGGATTAGAAGAGCACAGGCGGGCCGGGATTAGAGGAGCACAGGCGGGCCGGGATTAGAGGAGCCCAGGCGGGCCGGGATTAGAGGAGCCCAGGCGGGCCGGGATTAGAGGAGCACAGGCGGGCCGGGATTAGAAGAGCACAGGCGGGCCGGGATTAGAAGAGCACAGGCGGGCCGGGATTAGAAGAGCCCAGGCGGGCCGGGATTAGAAGAGCCCAGGCGGGCCGGGATTAGAAGAGCACAGGCGGGCCGGGATTAGAAGAGCACAGGCGGGCCGGGATTAGAAGAGCACAGGCGGGCCGGGATTAGAAGAGCACAGGCGGGCCGGGATTAGAAGAGCACAGGCGGGCCGGGATTAGAAGAGCACAGGCGGGCCGGGATTAGAAGAGCACAGGCGGGCCGGGATTAGAAGAGCACAGGCGGGCCGGGATTAGAAGAGCACAGGCGGGCCGGGATTAGAAGAGCACAGGCGGGCCGGGATTAGAAGAGCACAGGCGGGCCGGGATTAGAAGAGCACAGGCGGGCCGGGATTAGAAGAGCACAGGCGGGCCGGGATTAGAAGAGCACAGGCGGGCCGGGATTAGAAGAGCACAGGCGGGCCGGGATTAGAAGAGCACAGGCGGGCCGGGATTAGAAGAGCACAGGCGGGCCGGGATTAGAAGAGCACAGGCGGGCCGGGATTAGAAGAGCACAGGCGGGCCGGGATTAGAAGAGCACAGGCGGGCCGGGATTAGAAGAGCACAGGCGGGTCGGGATTAGAAGAGCACAGGCGGGTCGGGATTAGAAGAGCACAGGCGGGTCGGGATTAGAAGAGCACAGGCGGGTCGGGATTAGAAGAGCACAGGCGGGTCGGGATTAGAAGAGCACAGGCGGGTCGGGATTAGAAGAGCACAGGCGGGTCGGGATTAGAGGAGCGGGTCGGGATTAGAAGAGCAGGCGGGTCGGGATTAGAGGAGCACAGGCGGGTCGGGATTAGAAGAGCACAGGCGGGTCGGGATTAGAAGAGCACAGGCGGGTCGGGATTAGAGGAGCCCAGGCAGGTCGGGATTAGAGGAGCACAGGCGGGTCTGGATTAGAGGAGCCCAGGCGGGTCCGGATTAGAGGAGCACAGGCGGGTCAGGATTAGAGGAGCCCAGGCAGGTCGGGATTAGAGGAGCCCAGGCAGGTCGGGATTAGAGGAGCACAGGCGGGTCAGGATTAGAGGAGCCCAGGCAGGTCCGGATTAGAGGAGCACAGGCGGGTCGGGATTAGAGGAGCACAGGTGGGTCAGGATTAGAGGAGCCCAGGCGGGTCCGGATTAGAGGAGCCCAGGCAGGTCGGGATTAGAGGAGCCCAGGCAGGTCGGGATTAGAGGAGCCCAGGCAGGTCAGGATTAGAGGAGCCCAGGTAGGTCAGGATTAGAGGAGCCCAGGCAGGTCAGGATTAGAGGAGCCCAGGCAGGTCAGGATTAGAGGAGCCCAGGCAGGTCAGGATTAGAGGAGCCCAGGCAGGTCAGGATTAGAGGAGCCCAGGCAGGTCAGGATTAGAGGAGCCCAGGCAGGTCAGGATTAGAGGAGCCCAGGTAGGTCAGGATTAGAGGAGCCCAGGCAGGTCAGGATTAGAGAAGCCCAGGTAGGTCAGGATTAGAGGAGCACAGGCGGGTCAGGAATGAAGCATACACGCTGTATTAAATCCTCTTACCCGAATCCTTTACGTGCAGGGTCGGCTTTTCTTGGGGGTCTGCTCAGGCAGAGGTGTGGAGCTTCCATCTGATGTCTCTCCAGCGTCTGTTCTGTGTGTCCCCTGTGAGCTGCCGGAGGGGGGCTCTGAGGAAGGAGGATGGATATGTCAGTCCAGAGAAGGAAGACTGAGGTCACACATGATAAAGACGCCTCATACATGCAGTGGCAGGACAACAAGTCCCAGAAGTCCATGAGAGCAGTTCACACTGTTTTATCTTTGACGGGTGACAGCACTGAGCTGGGATCACATATCACCATCCAACTGCATAGCTGGCCATATACCTGCCAACTTTCCTCCACATTTCACCGAGTTGGGATTATAAACCTGGGGGGTGGGACTTGTTTTTATCACACCTGCCATGGTGGTTGCCATGTATACAGCCAGTTTATGTGATACATTGTACACAAACCTCCCACATTACACATGTATCACCTCAGCAGCCTCATTCTCCTGCAGCACAGAATGTGGTCTCAGTGTGATGTCACCATGTGTGGTCACTGTCAGTGAACTGCAGAATGCGGTCTATGGAATGCACTCACAGTAGTGTAGTCAGCAAGCATGCAGTGTGGACCCTCCAATGTGTCCACAGCAGAATCCTGTCCTAGCACACAGGGTGCAGTCTGTAGTGCGGTCAGGGGACGCAAATGATGGTCACCTTGCGGTGCAGTTGCAGCCAAAACATTACAGTCACCAGAAGTACAATGGGGTGACATTCTGCAAAAGGCGCTCATCAGAAATCGTGTGCGGTCATGAGCAGTAGATTATGGCCACAATATGCTAAATGTAGCAGCATAGTGTGGTCACAATATGCAAAGTGCGGTCTATACTGTGCAGTCATAGTCCACAGATAATGACCATCAGATGCAGAGTGCATTCACAGGATACTATGGTCCCTATATACAAAGTGCGGTCACAGAATACTATGGTCCCCATATACAGAGTGCGGTCACAGGATACTATGGTCCCCATATACAGAGTGCGGTCACAGGATACTATGGTCCCCATATACAAAGTGCGCTCCTATCACACAGAAGTCTGTAGAGTGCGGTCATAAGTAGTCGTTTACGATCTATAGAGTGAAGTGAATACAGTGTGGTCTGCAGAGTGCGGTCCTCATAAACTGAGCGGTCTGCAGAGTGCGGTCCCCATACACTGAGCGGTCTGCAGAGTGCGGTCCCCATACACTGAGCGGTCTGCAGAGTGCGGTCCCCATACACTGAGCGGTCTGCAGAGTGCGGTCCCCATACACTGAGCGGTCTGCAGAGTGCGGTCCCCATAAACTGAGTGGTCTGCAGAGTGCGGTCCCCATACACTGAGCGGTCTGCAGAGTGCGGTCCCCATACACTGAGCGGTCTGCAGAGTGCGGTCCCCATATACTGAGTGGTCTGCAGAGTGCGGTCCCATAAACTGAGTGGTCTGCAGAGTGCGGTCCCCATACACTGAGCGGTCTGCAGAGTGCGGTCCCCATACACTGAGCGGTCTGCAGAGTGGTTATTAGAGTGAAGTGCGTACAGAGGTCTGTGGAGTGTGGTCAGTAAAGTGCCTACACACAGATTGTGGTCTGTAGCAAAGTGAATACAAAGCGGTCTACAGAATGTGGTCTCCATGCACTGACTGTGGTCTAGGGTGAGATAAAAACAGTACGGTCCCTATAGTGAAGTAAGTCTAGTGCAGTCCATAGTGAAATGTGTAGATTGCGGTCCCTATACACTAACTGTGGTCTGTAGAGGGAAGCGAGTACAGTACAGTCCGTAGAGTACAGTCCTGTCACACAGAGCTCTGTATGGTGCGGTCCGTAGAGTACAGTCCTATCACACAGAGCTCTGTATGGTGCGGTCCGTAGAGTACAGTCCTATCACACAGAGCTCTGTACGGTGCGGTCCATAGAGTACAGTCCTATCACACAGAGCTCTGTACGGTGCGGTCCATAGAGTACAGTCCTATCACACAGAGCTCTGTACGGTGCAGTCCATATAGTACAGTCCTATCACACAGAGCTCTGTACGGTGCGGTCCTTGGAGTACAGTCCTATCACACAGAGCTCTGTACGGTGCGGTCCGTAGAGTACAGTCCTATCACACAGAGCTCTGTACGGTGCAGTCCATATAGTACAGTCCTATCACACAGAGCTCTGTACGGTGCGGTCCGTAGAGTACAGTCCTGTCACACAGAGCTCTGTATGGTGCGGTCCGTAGAGTACAGTCCTGTCACACAGAGCTCTGTATGGTGCGGTCCGTAGAGTACAGTCCTATCACACAGAGCTCTGTATGGTGCGGTCCGTAGAGTACAGTCCTATTACACAGAGCTCTGTACGGTGCGGTCCATAGAGTACAGTCCTATCACACAGAGCTCTGTACGGTGCGGTCCGTAGAGTACAGTCCTATCACACAGAGCTCTGTACAGTGCAGTCCATATAGTACAGTCCTATCACACAGAGCTCTGTACGGTGCGGTCCGTAGAGTACAGTCCTATCGCACAGAGCTCTGTACGGTGCGGTCCATAGAGTACAGTCCTATCACACAGAGCTCTGTACGGTGCGGTCCTTGGAGTACAGTCCTATCACACAGAGCTCTGTACGGTGCGGTCCATAGAGTACAGTCCTATCACACAGAGCTCTGTACGGTGCGGTCCGTAGAGTACAGTCCTATCACACAGAGCTCTGTACGGTGCGGTCCGTAGAGTACCGTCCTATCACACAGAGCTCTGTACAGTGCAGTCCATATAGTACAGTCCTATCACACAGAGCTCTGTACGGTGCGGTCCGTAGAGTACAGTCCTATCGCACAGAGCTCTGTACGGTGCGGTCCATAGAGTACAGTCCTATCACACAGAGCTCTGTACGGTGCGGTCCATAGAGTACAGTCCTATCACACAGAGCTCTGTACAGTGCGGTCCTTGGAGTACAGTCCTATCACACAGAGCTCTGTATGGTGCAGTCCATATAGTACAGTCCTATCACACAGAGCTCTGTACGGTGCAGTCCATATAGTACAGTCCTATCACACAGAGCTCTGTACGGTGCAGTCCATATAGTACAGTCCTATCACACAGAGCTCTGTACGGTGCAGTCCATAGAGTACAGTCCTATCACACAGAGCTCTGTACGGTGCAGTCCATATAGTACAGTCCTATCACACAGAGCTCTGTACGGTGCAGTCCATAGAGTACAGTCCTATCACACAGAGCTCTGTACGGTGCGGTCCGTAGAGTACAGTCCTATCACACAGAGCTCTGTACGGTGCGGTCCGTAGAGTACAGTCCTATCACACAGAGCTCTGTACGGTGCGGTCCGTAGAGTACAGTCCTATCACACAGAGCTCTGTACGGTGCAGTCCCTGGAGTACAGTCCTATCACACAGAGCTCTGTACGGTGCGGTCCATAGAGTACAGTCCTATCACACAGAGCTCTGTACGGTGCAGTCCCTGGAGTACAGTCCTATCACACAGAGCTCTGTACGGTGCGGTCCATAGAGTACAGTCCTATCACACAGAGCTCTGTACGGTGCAGTCCTTGGAGTACAGTCCTATCACACAGAGCTCTGTACGGTGCGGTCCGTAGAGTACAGTCCTATCGCACAGAGCTCTGTACGGTGCGGTCCGTAGAGTACAGTCCTATCACACAGAGCTCTGTACGGTGCGGTCCGTAGAGTACAGTCCTATCACACAGAGCTCTGTACGGTGCGGTCCGTAGAGTACAGTCCTATCACACAGAGCTCTGTACGGTGCGGTCCATAGAGTACAGTCCTATCACACAGAGCTCTGTACAGTGCGGTCCTTGGAGTACAGTCCTATCACACAGAGCTCTGTATGGTGCAGTCCATATAGTACAGTCCTATCACACAGAGCTCTGTACGGTGCAGTCCATATAGTACAGTCCTATCACACAGAGCTCTGTATGGTGCGGTCCGTAGAGTACAGTTCTATCACACGGAGCTCTGTACGGTGCGGTCCGTAGAGTACAGTCCTATCACACGGAGCTCTGTACGGTGCAGTCCATATAGTACAGTCCTATCACACAGAGCTCTGTACGGTACGGTCCGTAGAGTACAGTCCTATCGCACAGAGCTCTGTATGGTGCGGTCCGTAGAGTACAGTCCTATCACACAGAGCTCTGTACGGTGCAGTCCATATAGTACAGTCCTATCACACAGAGCTCTGTACGGTGCGGTCCGTAGAGTACAGTCCTATCACACAGAGCTCTGTACGGTGCAGTCCATATAGTACAGTCCTATCACACAGAGCTCTGTACGGTGCGGTCCGTAGAGTACAGTCCTATCACACAGAGCTCTGTACGGTGCGGTCCATAGAGTACAGTCCTATCACACAGAGCTCTGTACGGTGCAGTCCATATAGTACAGTCCTATCACACAGAGCTCTGTACGGTGCAGTCCATATAGTACAGTCCTATCACACAGAGCTCTGTACGGTGCAGTCCATATAGTACAGTCCTATCACAGAGCTCTGTGCGGTCCGTAGAGTACAGTCCTATCACACAGAGCTCTGTACGGTGCAGTCCATATAGTACAGTCCTATCACACAGAGCTCTGTACGGTGCAGTCCGTAGAGTACAGTCCTATCACACAGAGCTCTGTATGGTGCAGTCCATAGAGTACAGTCCTATCACACAGAGCTCTGTATGGTGCAGTCCATAGAGTACAGTCCTATCACACAGAGCTCTGTACGGTGCGGTCCATAGAGTACAGTCCTATCACACAGAGCTCTGTACTGTGCGGTCCGTAGAGTACAGTCCTATCACACAGAGCTCTGTACGGTGCAGTCCTTGGAGTACAGTCCTATCACACAGAGCTCTGTACGGTGCAGTCCATATAGTACAGTCCTATCACACAGAGCTCTGTACGGTGCGGTCCATAGAGTACAGTCCTATCACACAGAGCTCTGTACGGTGCGGTCCGTAGAGTACAGTCCTATCGCACAGAGCTCTGTACGGTGCAGTCCATATAGTACAGTCCTATCACACAGAGCTCTGTACTGTGCGGTCCGTAGAGTACAGTCCTATCACACAGAGCTCTGTACGGTGCGGTCCGTAGAGTACAGTCCTATCACACAGAGCTCTGTACGGTGCGGTCCATAGAGTACAGTCCTATCACACAGAGCTCTGTACGGTGCGGTCCATAGAGTACAGTCCTATCACACAGAGCTCTGTATGGTGCGGTCCATAGAGTACAGTCCTATCACACAGAGTTCTGTACAGTGCAGTCCTTGGAGTACAGTCCTATCACACAGAGCTCTGTACTGTGCGGTCCGTAGAGTACAGTCCTATCACACAGAGCTCTGTACGGTGCGGTCCTTGGAGTACAGTCCTATCACACAGAGCTCTGTATGGTGCGGTCCGTAGAGTACAGTCCTATCACACAGAGCTCTGTACGGTGCGGTCCTTGGAGTACAGTCCTATCACACAGAGCTCTGTATGGTGCGGTCCGTAGAGTACAGTCCTATCACACAGAGCTCTGTATGGTGCGGTCCTTAGAGTACAGTCCTATCACACAGAGCTCTGTACGGTGCAGTCCTTGGAGTACAGTCCTATCACACAGAGCTCTGTACGGTGCAGTCCATATAGTACAGTCCTATCACACAGAGCTCTGTACGGTGCGGTCCATAGAGTACAGTCCTATCACACAGAGCTCTGTACGGTGCAGTCCATATAGTACAGTCCTATCACACAGAGCTCTGTACTGTGCGGTCCGTAGAGTACAGTCCTATCACACAGAGCTCTGTACGGTGCGGTCCGTAGAGTACAGTCCTATCACACAGAGCTCTGTACGGTGCGGTCCATAGAGTACAGTCCTATCACACAGAGCTCTGTACGGTGCGGTCCATAGAGTACAGTCCTATCACACAGAGCTCTGTATGGTGCGGTCCATAGAGTACAGTCCTATCACACAGAGTTCTGTACAGTGCAGTCCTTGGAGTACAGTCCTATCACACAGAGCTCTGTACTGTGCGGTCCGTAGAGTACAGTCCTATCACACAGAGCTCTGTACGGTGCGGTCCTTGGAGTACAGTCCTATCACACAGAGCTCTGTACGGTGCGGTCCTTGGAGTACAGTCCTATCACACAGAGCTCTGTATGGTGCGGTCCGTAGAGTACAGTCCTATCACACAGAGCTCTGTATGGTGCGGTCCGTAGAGTACAGTCCTATCACACAGAGCTCTGTATGGTGCGGTCCTTAGAGTACAGTCCTATCACACAGAGCTCTGTACGGTGCAGTCTGCAGAATGTTCCCCTGGGCAGTGCCCTCCTCCCCTCCCCCATTCGGGTGTCAGTCCCCTTCCTCACCCGGGCTGCTCCTTTTCTTGGTCGGTTTGCGGTGCACCGGGCGGCGGTAGAATTCGGGCGTGTCCGGGCCCGCCTCCTCCCACTGCAGGGCGCCGTCCAGCGGGCGGTCGGTGCTGAAGTCGAAGTTCCATCGGGTGCGGCTCTCCTCCTCCATCTCCGCCCGGTACCGAGCCGCCTCCCGAGCCAGACTCTGCCCGTCCACCGGGCCGAAGAGACAGCGGCGGGCGAAGGGGCGGGGCGAGCCCGGAGCCCGAGACACCCGCTCTACGCCCGGAGAACCCGGGGATAGGCGTACGCCCGACATGGCTCAGCGGGTCACTGCCCAATATGGCGCCCGGCGGGGGGATTTAAACGCCCCCTGCCGGCGATTGGCTGCAGCCCGGAGCCTCCCGATTAAGGTGGACCGGCGCAGACATGAGACCGACGGGGACAGAGGGACAGGACACAGCGAGGACCGACAGACAGCGACAGGACACAGCGAGGACCGACAGACAGCGACAGGACACAGCGAGGACCGACAGACAGCGACAGGACACAGCGAGGACCGACAGAGAGACTGGAGTCAAGCCATCAGACAGTTCTAAATCAGTGGTCATGCTATCAGACAGGTTTTTTTGCTTGTATACACAACACAGGAAAACTAGAAATAACATAATATAATATATAAAGTAATGATTACACAGAGTTGTTACACATACACACCCCCCTCTATGATATCTTACAATACGGTGTAATTTTACTGTGGAAATTTAAAGGTACAGAGCCCCAAATACCAGCCCATTGGTTACATAGGGACATTTTTTCCAATACTTCAAAATGGGTTACTAACAAATTCCCCCATTGGACCAATACGTTTACAATGCAGATGTGTCATACACACCCCCCTCTATCATATCTTACAATAAGGTGTAATTTTACTGTGGAAATGTAAAGGTACAGAGCCCCAAATATCAGCCCATTGGTTACATAGTGAATTTTTTTCCAATACTTTAAAATGGGTTTAAAAAAAAATTCCCCCATTGGACCAATACGTTTACAATGCAGATGCGTCATACACACCCCCCTCTATCATATCTTACAATACGGTGTAATTTTACTGTGGAAATTTAAAGGTACAGAGCCCCAAATATCAGCCCATTGGTTACATAGTGAATTTTTTTCCAATACTTTAAAATGGGTTTAAAAAAAAATTCCCCCATTGGACCAATACGTTTACAATGCAGATGCGTCATACACACCCCCCTCTATCATATCTTACAATACGGTGTAATTTTACTGTGGAAATTTAAAGATACAGAACCTCAAATATCAGCCCATTGGTTACATAGGGGCATTTTTTCCAATACTTCAAAATGGGTTTAAAACAAATTCCCCCATTGGACCAATACGTTTACAATGCAGATGTGTCATACACACCCCCCTCTATCATATCTTACAATAAGGTGTAATATTACTGTGGAAATTTAAAGATACAGAGCCCCAAATATCTGCCCTTTTGTTACAAAGGGCCTTTTTTTTCAATAATTCAAAATGGGTTTAAAAAAAATTCTCCCATTGGACCAATACGTTTACAATGCAGATGTGTCATACACACCCCCCTCTATCATATCTTACAATACGGTGTAATTTTACTGTGGAAATTTAAAGATACAGAGCCCCAAATATCAGCCCATTGGTTACATAGTGAATTTTTTTCCAATACTTTAAAATGGGTTTAAAAAAAATTTCCCCCATTGGACCAATACGTTTACAATGCAGATGTGTCATACACACCCCCCTCTATCATATCTTACAATACGGTGTAATTTTACTGTGAAAATTTAAAGATACAGAGCCCCAAATATCAGCCCATTGGTTACATGGGGCCTTTTTTTTCAATATTTCAAAATGGGTTTAAAAAACAAATTCCCCCATTGGACCAATACGTTTAAAATGCAGATGTGTCATACACACCCCCCTCTATGATATCTTACAATACTGTATAATTTTACTTTGAAAATTTAAAGATACAGAGCCCCAAATGAATGAATGAATGAATGAATGAAAACTTGTATAGCGCGGCACATGCGAACTGAATCGCCTCTGGGCGCTTGTTGTTCCAGTCTCTTTTGATATCAAAAGAGAAGAGTCTTGACCTTTTTCCTGAATGCTAGGTGGTTCTCCTCCAACCGAATGCTGGTTGGTAAAGCGTTCCATAGTCTGGGACCTTGGATCGCGAATCTTCTTTCTCCTTTGGATTTGAAGTTGGCTTTCGGAACCTGGAGCAGGTTCTGATTCGTGGATCGCAAAACGCGATTGGGATTATGCGCTTTTATTATTTCGCATAAATAAATGGGGGCGTTCCCATGGACACATCTATGCGTAAGACAGAGAGCTTTAAAAGCAATTCTGTCTTTAACTGGCAGCCAATGAAGGGCTCTCAGTGAAGGTGAGATGGACTCCCAGGGTTTTTTCCCAGTCACCAGTCTGGCGGCCGTATTCTGAACGACTTGCAGACGGGCGATTTGGTACTTGGGGAGGCCGAGGTAAAGGGCATTTGCATAATCCAGCCTGGAGTTTACAATAGCTCCCACCACGACCGCTAAGTCTTCTTTGGGAATGAACGGAGTGAGTCTACGTAGTAGGCGCAGTAGATGGTGAGATCCGCTGACTACTGACCCTATTTGTGCGTCCATTGTCATAAAGGAGTCAAAAATGACCCCTAGGCTTTTGACTTTGGCGCTAGGGGTGATGAATTTGCCTAAGATAGGCGGGGGGGTCCATGCTGTTGAAAGTTGATTCCTGCGCTTGGCGTGGAACAGAAGAAGTTCTGTTTTCGCTCCGTTGAGTTTAAGATAACTCTTTGTCATCCAGTCTTCTATCAAAGAGAGACATGTCTCTAGATTGAGGTGGTAATCCTGCCTGTTGCAGATGCGGAAATAAAGTTGCGTGTCGTCTGCGTATGAGTGATAGAGCAGTTTTTGGCTGCTGATAATCTCAAAAAGAGGACGGAGATATATGTTAAACAGCACTGGTGACAGAGGCGATCCTTGAGGGACTCCGCATGTTACTGTGCGTTTTTCAGACGTAAAAGGTCCTAACTTCACTGTTTGCGATCGGTTTTCCAAAAAAGAGGAGAACCAAGATAAATCGCTTTCTGCGACTCTGGCTACTAATACCAACCTATTGGTTATATGGGTTTAAAACAAATTCTCCCATTGGACCCATACGTTTACAATGCAAATGTGTCATACACACTCCCCTCTATGATTACTTACAATACGGCGTAATTTTACTGTTTACATTTTAAGATATGAACAACTAGCACATTGGCTAGTTACAATAAATATATGACCCAATGGATGAATGGATAGAAAACTGTCTGAAAGACAGAATTCAGAGAGTAGTGGGTAATGATTCATTCTCTGAATTGGTTATCAGTGGTGTACCCCAAGGTTCAGTGCTGGGACTCTTACTTTTTAATATCTTTATAAATGATATTGGGTGTGGGATTTCTGTCTTTGCAGATGACACCAAGCTATGCACTGGAATAACGTCCTTACAGGATGTCTCCAACTTACAAGCCAACCTCAATGCACTGTCTATGTGGCAGATGAGGTTTAATGTTGATAAATGTAAAGTTATGCCCTTGGGGGCTAAGAATATGAATACATCATACATGCTAGGGGGAGTACAACTGGGGGGATCCGTAGTGGAGAGTGATCTGGGGGTTTTAGTAGATCATAAGCTCAATAATTGCATGCAATTTCCAAAGCGAGCAAAGTCCTTTCTTGTATAAGAGAGGTATGGACTCCAGAGAGAGAGATATAATTTTGCCCCTGTACAAATCATTAGTAAGACCTCATCTGGAATATGCAATTTAGTTTTGGGCACCAGCTTTAAAAAAGGATATCGGGGAACTGGAGAAAGTGCAGAGAAGGGCAACCAAACTGATAAGAGGCATGGAGGAGCTCAGCTATGAAGAAAGTTTAGAGCAACTGAATGTATTCACTCTTGAGAAGAGGAGAATAAGGGTGGATATGATCCACATGTACAAATATATTATAGGTTTGTAACAGAATGGTCCGTGGGACCCAGAGGTGCTTGAAGGGTGTGGGGTACTCCTGTGTCAGCTTCACCAATGACTCTTGTGTCTATGGTCATCCTATGTCCACTAGGGGCATAGGATGACTAAGAAATGATATCTTGGATTTCATGAGATGGGACAGTAATGGTAATTCATGTATTCCAGGATATCTTGAAAGTTGTTGGTCCTGAACCCAACAGGTCAATAGGAGAGTGTATCATTCAATGTGGAACATAGACTGTTAAGGGGGTAATTAAGTCTGCTACTGTCATGTAAACTAGCCTTAGTCAGTCTTCTAAAGACCTTTTCATTGTGTGATGCTAATTAACGCTGTTTTGTGTGAATTTATATTGATAATAAATATGTATTGTATAGCAGGTGAGAAAAGCTGGAGTCTTGATGTCTGACTTGTCAGCTGTAGCTAATTAGCTCATGTGGATTATATCGGTGCCAGAAAGTCTGACTAAAGATGTGTATTGGGCTCCTTGTGTCATGTTGTGGGTGTAGTTAAGCCATTGTTATTTGGTTGCAAATAAGAAGCCTGAATTTACCATTAACCGCTTAAGGACCGCCGCACGCAGATGTACGTCCACAAAATGGCACGTACAGGCACATGGGCGTACTGGTACGTCCCTGCCTTGTTGTGGGTCGGGGGTCCGATCGGGACCCCCTCCGCTGCGTGCGGCGGTCCTCTTACCTTGTCCTGGGATCCATCTTGAGGGGGCGGCTGCTCGATTCTGTCCACCCGTTCCGGATCGATCCCAGCGAATCGGCTGCCTCGCCGCGTGTCACTTCCTCTTCCTGTGTAATGTAAACACAGGCAGAGGAAGTGATGTCTTCTCTCCCTCGGCAGTATTTTCAAACCGCCGATAGGACAGAAGACTGACACAGTAAGTCGCACCAACACTACACATTTAACCCCCCCGATCGCCCCCACCCCCCTGTCACACTGTCACGGAATGCAGTGATCATTTATGTACTGATCACTGCATATAGTGTCAGTGTGACAATCAGTTAGTGTTAGGTCCAGGGTAGCCCCCGTACCCTGCCCAATAAAGTTTTAACCCCTTGATCACCGCCCTAGTTAACACTTTCACTCCCTATTGCCAGCGTCACTTAGCGATCATTTTTCTGATCGCTGTATTAGTGTCGCTGTTGCCGCTAGATAGGTAAAAAAAAAAATATTGCAATTTTTTTTTTTTACTAAAGACATGTGGCTGAATAAATTTTGGCCTAAATGTTTGACTAAAATTTCGTTTTTTCAATCTTTCTTATATAACAAAAAGTAAAAAATATTGTTTTTTTTCAAAAATGTCGCTCTTTTTTTGTATATAGGGCAAAAAATAAAAATAGCAGAGGCGATCAAATACCACCAAAAGAAAGCTCTATTTGTGGGAAGAAAAGGACACAAAATTTGTTTGGGAGCCACGTCGCACGACCGCGCAATTGTCTGTTAAAGCGACGCAGTGCCGAATTGTAAAAACACCTTGGGTCATTTAGCAGCATATTGGTCCGGTCCTTAAGTGGTTAAAGGATGTATCCGTTTTGAACCAGAGAACAGAGCTGTGTTTCGTTTCTGGGGAATCCATATGGGCCGTGTTCGTCTGCTGGATTGTGGAGTGTCAATAAGCTGTCGTGGGTTGGTGGAATGGAATATTGTAAACGGCGTTAACCCCTGACCATTACAAGCTCCATATAGTGACCTTGGTGTTTGAGTTATTCACTTTACGGTCAACACTGAGGACAAGAGGAAAAGAGATTTCACCTCCAAATACGGAAAGGTTTCTTCAGTTAGGCCGCGTACACAAGATCGGTCAAAACCGATGAAAACAGAATGAAGGACCGTTTCATCGGTCCAAACCGATCGTGTGTGGGCCCCATCGGTCAGTTATCCTTCGGTCAAAAAAGAGAGAACTTGCTGTAAAATTTGACCGATGGACGCCTGACCGATGGGTCAAAACCGATCGTTAGTATGCAAAATCATCGGTTAAGTGCCTCTGTGTGTTCCTCCACCATAGACAACGATCCACACCTCAAGCGTGCTCATTAGTGGTCAAAGGCTTACCAGAAGTGCTGGACCTCTTGTAACGGTCACCACCATTTACGACCTTCCATCCACCCACTTCAGCTCATACGACACTCCACAATCCAGCAGACACGATCCATATCAATTCCCCAGAAAATGAGACTGACAGCTCTATCTTCTGGTTTCAAAATGAATGAATGCTTTAATGGTTTCATCTCAGCTTTTTATGCAGTTACAAGCATGTGACAGTAATCAAAGGAGCAATGCAATCTCCACCCCCCTAGTCACACAATGAGTTGCCCTTCAATCCACATCTTTAGACAGACGTCTATCTCCGACAGACAGGTAGTCACACTGGGGCATCAATAGGCTTTAAACTGTGTTATCACACAATAGAAAGGTCTAGGAGCAGACCTGAATTAACACCTTTACACAATGGACAATGAAATGTCTAGGAATAGATGCAATTAATACCTTTCAAAAGCATGTGTCCCCAAATTGAATAGCCAAAAACTTGTGATATCTCAAGACATCCTGCAAACATGAATTATTATTAATGTCCCATCTCATGTAATACATGAATTATGATTCACTAGCCACCCAATGCCCAAAGGGGCACAGGGTGGACTCAGACCCAAGAGCTATCAGTGACACTGACAAAGGAGTATCACCCATCCTTCCAAAGTCTCTGGTTGTCCGGGTCATTCCGTTACACCTCTTTCCTAGAAAAGAAGGTCAGATGCGCTTATACATAATGCCTGCATGCATATATTGCGTCTCAGATGGTAGACAAAAAACCCTTGTTTCTCCAGAATTTCAAAGAAGGGACATGTAACAACAAAACAAAGCCTCCATAGTGCAACCAGTTCATTTTATGAAAAAGGATAATAAAAACATCAGCCAAGTGGCCGCTTACATTAGAAAGTGCCCAACCCGGTAGCCTGGTCACACTGTTTTTGAACCATCCGACGCTCTGGCAGCAGGATTTCCACTGACGGTGAAACGCACGTGAGGTACGCTGACACGAAGGTGGAGGAACCCTTGCGACTGACAGGCCTGCAGACCCAGTGTCGGGTTGGGCACTTTCTAATATAAGCGGCCACTTGGCCCATGTTTTTATTATCCTTTTTTATATAATAAACTGGTTGCACTATGGAGGCTTTGTTTTGTTGTTACATGTCCCTTCTTTAAGATTCTGGAGAACCAAGGGTTTTTTGTTTACCATCTGAGACGCAATATATGCATGCAGGCATTATGTATAAGCGCATCTGACCTTTTTTTTCTAGGAAAGAGGTCCAGCACTTCTGGTAAGTCTTTGGCCACTAATGAGCACGCTTGAGGTGTCGATCGTTGTCTATGGTGGAGGAACACACAGAGGAACTTACTTAATGAGATTCTCTATGCAATTTTTATTTTCCAGTGGCATCTTAGCTATTTGGATTTGTGACATTAAGAACTTTTTATAATTATATGTGTCCTTTATGCTGTATCACCATGGTCAAGATTTCATTATCTTTTTTGGACTCTTTTATATTTAGTAGTTTGGGGGGGGTTGGGTACTGCGGCCCCCCTACCCCAAAGTACCATGTCCCCATGTTGATAAGGACAGGGCCTCTTCCCGACAACCCTGGCCGTTGGTTGTCGGGGTCTGCGGGCGTGGGGGCTTATTGGAATCTGGGAGCCCCCTTTAATAAGGGGGCCCCCGGATACCAGCCCCCCACCCTAGGTGAATGAATATGGGGTACATCGTACTCCTACCCATTCACCTGGAGGCAAAGTGTTAATAACAAAAACACACAACACCGGGTTTTAAAATATTTTATTAGTCAGCTCCGGGGCCCCCCCTTTCTTCTTTAGCTCTTTTACGAGGGGGGTCTTCTCCGCTCTCCGGGGGTCTTCTTCCATCTTCTCCACTTCACCGCTGTTGTCTCGGCGCTCCCCAGTTCCTCTCCCTCTCGCTCTCCGGTGCCCTCTTCTTCAGGGCTGGCCGCCGCTATCTTTGTGTTAGCTCAATTACTAGCGACTGCCGCTCTTCTGCCTTATTCTCTTCTTCCTTCTTCCTATGTTGACGCAATGCTTCCTCCCGCTGTACTGCCGGGTGAGGGGCTCGCACCAATTTATAAAGGCCTTCTTCGAAGTCACAGTCCCGTCATGCTCCAGTATGGGGACTGTGACATCATAAGAGGCCTATAAAAATTTGTGAGAACCACGCACCCGGCAGTACAGCGGGAGGAAGCGTTGCGTCAACATAGGAAGAAGAGAAGAAGGCAAAAGAAGGGCATAGAAGAGCGTCATAGAAGAGCGGGCTGGCCGCCGCTAGTAATTAAGCTAACACGAAGATAGCAGCGGCCAGCCCTGAAGAAGAAGGCGCCGGAGAGCGAGCGGGAGAAGAACCGGGGAGCGCCGAGACAACAGCGGTAAAGTGGAGAAGATGGAAGAAGACCCCCAGAGAGTGGAGAAGACCCCCCCCCATGTAAAAGAGCTAAAGAAGAGAGGGGGGGACCCAGAGCTGACTAACAAAATATTTTTTTATTAACACTTTGCCTCCAGATGAATGGGTAGGGGGTACGATGTACCCCATATTCATTCACCTAGGGTGGGGTGCCGGTATCTGGGGGCCCCCTCATTAAAGGGGGCTCCCAGATTCCGATAATCCCCCCGCCAGCAGACCCCGACAACCAACGGCCAGGGTTGTCGGGAAGAGGCCCTGTCCTTATCAACATGGGGACAGGGTTCTTTGGGGTGGGGGGGCCACAGGGCCTTGTATGCCTCCTGGGGGGAATCCATGCCGGATTTTTATTAAAAATGTCGGCGTGGAGTTCCCCCTCATGATTCATACCAAACGCTGCGTGTAGAATTGGCGGGGATCCAAGTCAGATCCCCGTCACTTTTATGACGGCATTGTCTCCATCGCGGCAAGCCGGCTCGGCGCTGGCTCCCGCGATGGGGCTCGTAGGTGGTCAATCTCGCCGAGAAAGGGAGCGAGATTGACACAATGTCGCGGTAGCCTACTGTATGTATCTTTAAATTTTCAAAGTAAGATTATACCGTATTGTAAGATATCATAGAGTGGGGTGTGGATGACACACCTGCATTGTAAACGTATTGGTCCAATGGGGGAATTTGTTTTAAACCCATTTTGAAGTGATGGAAAAAAAATGTCCCTTTGTAACCAATGGGCTGATATTTGGGTCTCTGTACCTTTAAATTTCCACAGTAAAATGACACCGTATTGTAAGATATGATAGAGGGGGGTGTGTATGACACATCTGCATTGTAAACGTATTGGTCCAATGGGGGAATTTGTTTTAAACTCATTTTGAAATATAAAAATAAAAGGCCCTATGTAACCAATGGGCTGGTATTTGGGGCTCTGTATCTTTAAATTTCCACAGTAAAATTACACCGTATTGTAAGATATGATAGAGGGGGGTGTGTATGACACATCTGCATTGTAAACGTATTGGTCCAATGGGGGAATTTGTTTTAAACCCATTTTGAAATATTGGAAAAAAATTCACTATGTAACCAATGGGCTGATATTTGGGGCTCTGTATCTTTAAATTTCCACAGTAAAATTACACCGTATTGTAAGATATGATAGAGGGGGTGTGTATGACACATCTGCATTGTAAACGTATTGGTCCAATGGGGGAATTTGTTTTAAACCCATTTTGAAATATTGAAAAAAAATGTCCCTTTGTAACCAATGGGCTGGTATTTGGGGCTCTGTACCTTTAAATTTCCACAGTAAAATTACACCGTATTGTAAGATATGATAGAGGGGGGTGTGTATGACACATCTGCATTGTAAACGTATTGGTCCAATGGGGGAATTTGTTTTAACCACTTGACCACTGGGCACTTAAACACCCTTCCTAACCAGACCAATTTTCAGCTTTCGGTGCTCTCACAATTTGAATGACAATTACTCAGTCATACAACATTCTACCCATTTGAAATTTTTGTCCTTTTTTTCACACAAATAGAGCTTTCTTTTGGTGGTATTTGATCACCTCTGGGTTTTTTATTTTTTGCGCTATAAAAGAAAAACGACTGAAAATTCTGTAAAAAAAAATAAAAAAATCTTGTTTCTGTCATATTAACGGGTTATTTCTCACACACAGCATATGCATACCACAAATTACACCCCAAAACACATTCTGCTATTCCTCCCGAGTATGGCGATACCCCATGTGTGGGACTTTTACACAGCGTGGCCACATACAGAGGCCCAACATGCAGGGAACGCCATCAGGCGTTCTGGAACACCCAGACCAATTCTGACATTTCTCTCCTACATGGAAAAATAATCATTTATTTGCTAGAAAATTACATAGAACCCCAAAACATTATATATGCTTTTTTAGCAGAGACCCTAGAGAATACAATGGCGGCCGTTACAACTTTTTATCTCGCACGGTATTTTCGCAGAAATGTATTGAACGCGTGTTTTTTAAAAAACTGTTTTGTGCTTAAAACAAAACAGTAAAGTTAGCCCAATTTTTTTTCATAATGTGAAAGATGAAGTTACGCCGAGTAAATAGATACCCAACATGTCACCCTTCAAAATTGCGCACGCTCATGGAATGGCGCCAAACTTTGCTACCTAAAAATCCCCATAGGCGGTATTGCAGAGTATTGGGGTATTGCAAAGTATCATGCAGGGTATTGGGGTATTGCCGAGTATTGGGGTATTGCCGAGTATTGGGGTATTGCCGAGTATTGGGGTATTGCCGAGTATTGGGGTATCGTTGAGTACTGGAGTACTGGGGTATTGCCGAGTACTGGGGTATCGTTGAGTACTGGAGTACTGGGGTATTGCCGAGTACTGGGGTATCGTTGAGTACTGGAGTATTGGGGTATTGCCGAGTATTGGGGTATTGCCGAGTATTGGGGTATTGCCGAGTACTGGGGTATTGTTGAGTACTGGGGTATTGTTGAGTACTGGGGTATTGTTGAGTACTGGGGTATTGTTGGGTACTGGGGGATTGCTGAGTATTGTTGGGTACTGGGGATTGCAGGGTACTGGGGGGATGGCAGAGCTGGGATGTTTTGAGAGATGGCTGGATCTGTGACTGCATTTGTCACAGATCCAGCCACAGCTCAGCTGCTGACACCCCGCTCCCCCCCCCCTCTCCTCGCACACTGTACAGAGCGGAGAGGGAGGAGAGGGAGGAACCGGCGTCATCAAATGACGCCGGTTTGTTTACAAGTGATCGCGCCGTCATTTGACGGCGCGATCACGTGGTAAACGGCCGCGATCAGCGGCAATTTACCGTGATCCGTGATGCGCCGGGTCTTCTAGACCCGGCGAGCACGGACACTTTCGTGAGCGCGTCCCAGGGGACGCGCAATCGCGAAAGTGAAGGACGACGTCCCAGGGACGTCGTCCCGAGGTAACCCCGCCGCGCCGTAGCAGTAAAATGCCTATGGCGCGGTGGGAAAGTGGTTAAACCCATTTTGAAATATTGGAAAAAAAGGCCCTATGTAACCAACGGGCAGATATTTGGGGCTCTGTATCTTTAAATTTCCACAGTAAAATTACACCGTATTGTAAGATATGATAGAGGGGGGTGTGTATGACACATCTGCATTGTAAACGTATTGGTCCAATGGGGGAATTTGTTTTAAACCCATTTTGAAATATTGAAAAAAAAAAGGCCCTATGTAACCAATGGGCTGGTATTTGGGGCTCTGTACCTTTAAATTTCCACAGTAAAATTACACCGTATTGTAAGATATGATAGAGGGGGGTGTGTATGACACATCTGCATTGTAAACGTATTGGTCCAATGGGGGAATTTGTTTTAAACTCATTTTGAAATATTGAAAAAAAAAGGCCCTATGTAACCAATGGGCTGATATTTGGGGCTCTGTATCTTTAAATTTCCACAGTAAAATTACACCTTATTGTAAGATGTGATAGAGGGGGGTGTGTATGACACATCTGCATTGTAAACGTATTGGTCCAATGGGGGAATTTGTTTTAAACCCATTTTGAAATATTGGAAAAAAAGGCCCTATGTAACCAACGGGCAGATATTTGGGGCTCTGTATCTTTAAAATTACACCGTATTGTAAGATATGATAGAGGGGGGTGTGTATGACACATCTGCATTGTAAACGTATTGGTCCAATGGGAGAATTTGTTTTAAACCCATTTTGAAATATTGAAAAAAAAGGCCCTATGTAACCAACGGGCAGATATTTGGGGCTCTGTATCTTTAAATTTCCACAGTAAAATTACACCGTATTGTAAGATATGATAGAGGGGGGTGTGTATGACACATCTGCATTGTAAACGTATTGGTCCAATGGGGGAATTTGTTTTAAACCCATTTTGAAATATTGAAAAGAAAAGGCCCTATGTAACCAATGGGCTGGTATTTGGGGCTCTGTACCTTTAAATTTCCACAGTAAAATTACACCGTATTGTAAGATATGATAGAGGGGGGTGTGTATGACACATCTGCATTGTAAACGTATTGGTCCAATGGGGGAATTTGTTTTAAACCCATTTTGAAATATTGAAAAGAAAAGGCCCTATGTAACCAATGGGCTGGTATTTGGGGCTCTGTACCTTTAAATTTCCACAGTAAAATTACACCGTATTGTAAGATATGATAGAGGGGGGTGTGTATGACACATCTGCATTGTAAACGTATTGGTCCAATGGGGGAATTTGTTTTAAACCCATTTTGAAATATTGAAAAGAAAAGGCCCTATGTAACCAATAGGCTGGTATTTGGGGCTCTGTATCTTTAAATTTCCACAGTAAAATTACACCGTATTGTAAGATATGATAGAGGGGAGTGTGTATGACACATCTGCATTGTAAACGTATTGGTCCAATGGGAGAATTTGTTTTAAACCCATTTTGAAATATTGAAAAAAAAGGCCCTATGTAACCAACGGGCAGATATTTGGGGCTCTGTATCTTTAAATTTCCACAGTAAAATTACACCGTATTGTAAGATATGATAGAGGGGGGTGTGTATGACACATCTGCATTGTAAACGTATTGGTCCAATGGGGGAATTTGTTTTAAACCCATTTTGAAATATTGGATAAAAATTCACTATGTAACCAATGGGCTGATATTTGGGGCTCTGTATCTTTAAATTTCCACAGTAAAATTACACCGTATTGTAAGATATGATAGAGGGGGGTGTGTATGACACATCTGCATTGTAAACGTATTGGTCCAATGGGAGAATTTGTTTTAAACTCATTTTGAAATATAAAAATAAAAGGCCCTATGTAACCAATAGGCTGGTATTTGGGGCTCTGTATCTTTAAATTTCCACAGTAAAATTACACCGTATTGTAAGATATGATAGAGGGGAGTGTGTATGACACATCTGCATTGTAAACGTATTGGTCCAATGGGAGAATTTGTTTTAAACCCATTTTGAAATATTGAAAAAAAAGGCCCTATGTAACCAACGGGCAGATATTTGGGGCTCTGTATCTTTAAATTTCCACAGTAAAATTACACCGTATTGTAAGATATGATAGAGGGGGGTGTGTATGACACATCTGCATTGTAAACGTATTGGTCCAATGGGGGAATTTGTTTTAAACCCATTTTGAAATATTGGATAAAAATTCACTATGTAACCAATGGGCTGATATTTGGGGCTCTGTATCTTTAAATTTCCACAGTAAAATTACACCGTATTGTAAGATATGATAGAGGGGGGTGTGTATGACACATCTGCATTGTAAACGTATTGGTCCAATGGGAGAATTTGTTTTAAACTCATTTTGAAATATAAAAATAAAAGGCCCTATGTAACCAATAGGCTGGTATTTGGGGCTCTGTATCTTTAAATTTCCACAGTAAAATT
The DNA here is from genome assembly GCA_029574335.1 of Rana kukunoris. NCBI lineage: Eukaryota > Metazoa > Chordata > Amphibia > Anura > Ranidae > Rana > Rana kukunoris. The sequence continues at coordinate 424,874,032 of CM056051.1, read as the reverse complement.
ACACCGTATTGTAAGATATCATAGAGGGGGGTGTGTATGTGTAACAACTCTGTGTAATCATTACTTTAAAAATAATATTATGTTATATCTAGTTTTCCTGTGTTGTGTATACAAGCAAAAAAACCTGTCTGATAGCATGACCACTGATTTAGAACTGTCTGATGGCTTGACTTCAGTCATTGGTGATAGAGTAGGAGAAGGCAGCCTTCCCTCACTCCATGCTCTCTGCTGCCACCTGCAGGCCGGAGGGAGGAATAAGCTCAATCCTCTCTCCAGCCCTCTCAGTACTGCTCACTATACTGAGCGGGGAGCGCGTGCCTCGCGCGGGGGAAAGGACAGTCGATGACTCATTGGTGATTGGTGAAGGGGGCGGTGCTTCTCACTCGGCGCCATCTTGGATCTAGTTGTTGGACGGAAGTGACGCTGTTTCTCAGAGCGCTTCTCACAGATCGCCCTCCAGTGGATAAACCGGAGACTACATCCAAAGCTTTTTCATCCTACTTCCATCGTAGACATAGTAGGTCTCGTTATCAGTGAAATCACCATGTGTGAGGAGGAGGGGGGGAGGAGGAGGAGGGGGGAGGGGGGGTACGATGGAGAGATGGATCGGCTTGTGTATTGATCTCTCAGTGTTTTCTCTCCTCTCCTCCCCCAACACCTTACATGACAGAGGCCCTTCCATACAAATTCTACATTACTTCATTTGTAAATGGAAAAAGCCAATAAAAAGAAATATTAGTGGTAAAAAAAAAAAAAAATTGCACAGAAGGTTTACCCCCCTTCCTGCCCAGGCCATTTTTTCCCATTACAGCACTGCGTTATTTTAACCACTTAAGGACCGCCTCCTGCACATTTACGTCGGCAGAATGGCACGGCTGGGCACATCAACGTATATATATGTTGATTTTAGTACCCAGCCGTGGGTCACGGGCGCGTGCCCGTGGCGCGCTCCCGTGAGCCGGTCCGTAGCTCCAGGGCCGGGACCGCGGGACTCGCGGACCCGATCGCCGCTGCAGTGCAGGGATCCGTCCCTGGAGCTGAAGAACGGGGAGAGCCGTGTGTAAACACACCTTCCCCGTGCTTCTCTGTGGCCGCAGCATCGATCGCGTCATCCCTGTTATAGGGGGACGCGATCGATGACGTCACACCTACAGCCACACCCCCTACAGTTGTAAACACACACAGGGAACACTAAATGTCACAGCGCCCCCTTGTGGTAATTCCCAAACTGCAACTGTCATTTCCACAGTAAACAATGCAATTTAAATGCATTTTTTGCTGTGAAAATGACAATTGTCCCAAAAATGTGTCAAAATTGTCCGAAGTGTCCGCCATAATGTCGCAGTCATGAAAAAAATCGCTGATCGCCGCTATTAGTAGTAAAAAAAAAAAATTAATAAAAATGCAATAAAACTATCCCTTATTTTGTAAACGCTATAAATTTTGCGAAAACCAACCGATAAACGCTTATTGCGATTTTTTTACCAAAAATATGTAGAAGAATACGTATCGGCCTAAACTGAGCAAAAAAAATGTTTTTTTATATATTTTTGGGGGATATTTATTACAGCAAAAAGTTAAAAATATTGCATTTTTTTTAAAATTGTCGCTCTATTTTTGTTTATAGCGCAAAAAAATAAAAACCGCAGAGGTGATCAAATACCACCAAAAGAAAGCTCTACTTGTGGGAAAAAAACGCCAATTTTGTTTGGGAGCCACGTCGCACGACCGCGCAATTGTCAGTTAAAACCACGCAGTGCCGAATCGCGAAAAGGGGCAAGGTCTTTTACCTGCATTTTGGTCCGGGTCTTAACCGGTTAACTAGAAATTGCGCAGTGGCGTGACGCCGTACCCCCAAAACATAATTGGTGTCATTTTCCCCCCACAAATAGAGCTTCCCTTTGGTGGTATTTCATCGCCTCTGCGGTTTTTATTTTTTGAACCATAAACAAAAAAAAAGAGCAACAATTTTGAAACAAAAAGCAATATATTTTACTATCTGCTATAAAACATCTAAAAAAAAAAAATCGAATTTCTTCATCAATTTAGGTCAATATTTATTCTGCTACAGATTTGTGGTAAAAAAAATCCCAATAAATGAATATTGATTGGTTTGCGCAAATGTTATAGCGTCCAAAAACAATGTGATATTTTTATTATTTTTTTTTTATTAGTAATGGCAGCGATTAGTGACTTATAGCCGCACCTCTGGGCCCTTTAACTACTTCAGACCCGCGCTATAGACGAATGACGGCTACAGCGCGGGTCTGAATTTCCAACATGCCGTCAATTGACGGCCGCCCCTTTGGGCGTTCCCAGCGCACGCTGCAGAGCATGATGCGGGGAAGCCCTGTGTTGTCCGTGTCCCTTGGACACGGCCAATCACAGATCGCGGCGAACAGCCAATCAGAGTGGCCATTTGCGACGCGATCTGTGCGACGAATGAGAGATGATCTCATAGATCATCTCTCATTGCCGTTTTACACAGAGACAGCGTCCTGTCTCTGGAGAGCAGGAGACCGATCTGTGTCCCTTGTACAAAGAGACACAGATCGGTCTCCCCCCACAGTTAGAACACACCTAGGATACACATTTAACCCCTTCCTCACCCCCTAGTGTTAACCCCTTCAATGCCAGTCACATTTATACAGTAATTAGTGCATATTTATAGCACTGATCGCAGTATAAATGTGAATGGCGCCAAAAATGTGTCCAATGTGTCCACCATAACGTCGCAGTACCAATAAAAATCGCAGATCGCCGACATTTCTAGTAAAAAAAAATAATAAAAAAAAATAATTCTGTCCCCTATTTTGTAAGCGCTATAACTTTTGCGCAAACCAGTCGCTTATTACGATTTTTTTTTTTTTTTACCAAAAATATGTAGAAGAATACGTATCGCCCTAAACTGAGTGTTTTTTAAAAAAAATTGGGCTATTTATTATAGCAACAATTAAAAAATATTGTATTTTTTTTTCAAAATTTTCACTCTTTTTTGTTAATAGCGCAAAAAATTAAAACCGCACAGGTGATCAAATACCACCAAAAGAAAGCTCTACTTGTGGGGAAAAAAGGACGTCAATTGTCAGTTAAAGCGACGCAGTACCGGAAGCTGAAATTTTACCCGGGCAGGAGGGGGGTATATGTGCCCAGTAAGCAAGTGGTTAATAAAAAGAGAGAAAAAAATCTAAAAAAAAATTGAATTAAAAAAAAAAAAAGAGGGTTTGCCATCTGGGGCTATGGGGACCTTCAGGCCTCTGTGGACCTCTGATGGAGACTCTTTACCACGTGATCAGCCGTGGTAATTGGGTCAGACACGAGTAGAGGAGAGCCGATTGGCTGCTCCTCTGACAGGGGGGGGGGGGGGTTGTGCTGATCGATCATCAGCACAGCCCCCCGAGAATGCCCCCACTTGACCACCAGGGATACCACTAGACCACCAAGAATGACAATGACAGAAATAATGGATGCCAATCAGTGCCCGCACTGGATACCAATTAGTGCCCACAACGGGCATCACTGATTGGCAGGCATTGTTTGGCACTGATTGGCATCCATTAGTACAACACATACGTTTCTGCCACCTATCAGTGGCCATCTATGCCCATCCGTGGCACCTATCAGTGCCCACCCGTGCCGCCTATCAGTGCCCATCTGTGCCGCCTATCCGTGCCCATTCGTGCCCATCCCTGCCATCTATTTGTGCTGTATATTAGTGCCCATCAATGCCACCACATCAGTGCCACCTCATCGGTGCCCATCAGTGTCGCCTTATCAGTGCCCGCCAGTGCAGTACCATCAGTACCCATCAGTGAAGGATTAAACGTACTTATTTACAAGGTTTTATAACAGGAACAAAAGAAAACTTTTTTCTTCAAAATTTTCGGTAATTTTTTTTTTTGCAGAAAATAAAAATCTCAGAGGTGATAAAATACCACCAAAAAAAAGCTCTATTTGTGGGAACTAAATGATACAAATTTAGTTTGGGTACAGTGTAGCATGACTGCGCAATTGTCATCGAAAGTGCAACAGCACTGAAAGCTAAAAATTGGTCTGGGCGGGAAGGTGTATAAGAGCCCGGTATGGAAGTGGTTAAAATGACCATAGTACAGTTTATGTAAAATCTATGAAATATCAAATTTGGATACATTGTTACATGACCGAGGAATTCCCAGTCATTGGGCCAGATTCAGAGACACTTAATATTGCGCTGCGTAATCGAAATACTCTACGCTGCCGTATTTTACCAGGCTCTACACCAAATTCTGGTAGATTTTTGCCCCTACGCTACGGCGGCGTAGTTTATTTCTCGCCGCGTAATCGAAATACGCGATTAGGGGGCGTGAAGCATTTAAATTAAGCACGTCCCCACGGCGATCGAACTGCGCATGCTCTGTTCAGAAATTTCCCGCCGTGCATTCGGTTACAGTGACGTCGTTACGTAATTCGTTGTTTGAGTAGCGTGTCGTGTGAATGAGGCCTTATCCTGACATAGCCTCCAGCTGTCAGACGAGGACTCCAAGACAATTCTTACCGAAAGGGGTCGCTTCACCCTTCACCCGGATGTAGCTTCTAGCTCTTGGGTGTGCGCCCCAGACGCCACTGTTTCTGCTTATAGTAGATAACACCTGAAAAAGAATATATACTCCAGACCATTACCGCCAAAGGGGAGTCTCTTCACCCAGATGCAGCCTCTATCACTCGGGTGAAGGCCCCCAGACCATCTAACACAAAGGGTGTGTGATTGGCCGGCTATGGGGATGGAGGATGACTTTTTTGTGACAAATACCACAGAAATGGAGTCCCTTTATCCTGATGTAGCCTCCAGCTCTCAGGCGAGGATTTCAAGACAATTCTTACCGAAAGGGGTCGCTTCACCCTTCACCCGGATGTAGCTTCTAGCTCTTGGGAGTGCGCCCCAGACGCCACTGTTTCTGCCTATAGTAGATAACACCTGAAAAAGAATATATACTCCAGACCATTACCGCCAAAGGGGAGTCTCTTCACCCTGATGCAGCCTCTATTACTCGGGTGAAGGCCCCCAGACCATCAAACACAAAGGGTGTGTGATTGGCCGGCTATGGGGATGGAGGATGACTTTTTTGTGACAAATACCACAGAAATGGAGTCCCTTTATCCTGATGTAGCCTCCAGCTCTCAGGCGAGGATTTCAAGACAATTCTTACCGAAAGGGGTCGCTTCACCCTTCACCCGGATGTAGCTTCTAGCTCTTGGGTGTGCGCCCCAGACGCCACTGTTTCTGCTTATAGTAGATAACACCTGAAAAAGAATATATACTCCAGACCATTACCGCCAAAGGGGAGTCTCTTCACCCTGATGCAGCCTCTATCACTCGGGTGAAGGCCCCCAGACCATCTAACACAAAGGGTGTGTGATTGGCCGGCTATGGGGATGTAGAAGGCCTGATTTTTTTTTTCATGACACAGGCCAGGTTGCCTGAAGTGACACTCCTCCTTTCACAGCTCCAGACCATTCCAGCAGTGCAGCAGACGCTCTCATCTTAGCCTGCTCACCGTAGGGATAGTGAGAGCAGGACGCTCTCAAACGAGTCGGCTCTCCCCAGGGACAGTTTAGCCAGGCAGGCAGTCCCCCACAGCACTCCAGGATCCAGGATAGCCGCTCTTTCCACCTCCTGGGGTCCCCCCCCCCTTCCTCCAGCAACATCTCAGGCAGGTAAGCCTGAGTGAGGGATTTCTCAGGCAGGTAAGCCATTTTTCTGGAGCTGTAGGCGGCCGTCCTTTTCAGGACAAGCCGCGCCAGCTTCCACAAAACACCTCGGCTCTCTCCCTCTCCACATCTCCCCTCCAGTACGCCCACACTACTACCCACCACTCAGGATAGTATTCCCCCACCTATCCCCGCAATTTTCGTCGTCCTCAAGCGCTTTTTTCGTTGCTCCGCGCCGGCCTGTAAGGAATCGCGGCAGCCGCGATTCAAGAAAGGCCCCGGCTTCACCCGCGGGCCTAGCGGCACACCGCTCCTTACCCTCTGGCAACCCTCAGCAAACTGCCCCAACGGATCTGAAAGCCCCCCCTACCCCAGTAGTACCCCTGCTCCTCCCGGCCATCGCTCCCAGCCCCCCTGGCAGCTCCGATCCATTCAATCTGGGACCCCCCAGCCTGGATCCTGCTGCCTTGCTACACCCAGCCCCAAACTCCCCTTTCTCAACACCATCAAACTTGACTAGGATCTGAGGATTTTTTTTTTGCCTTCCTCTGGAGTAATCTGAGGATTCTTGAGAATCCTCCCCCCCCCCCCCGGTGTTGGCGACCATGGTTAATCTGCAATACTCGGCAGAGACCATTTGGGATCTGAGGTGATTTGCTGCAATACTACCAGCCATCACCAAAAAAGCCCTTCGAACTGAGCGACTTTTAAGAATCGATCAACGATCGAAAATCAAAAATCTCAGCCGTGTACCCCAGCCTAAGCACATATCATGTGCTTTGATCAACACAAGATCGGCAGTAAAACACCCCATCCTACAATACGATTTAGACTGCCTCTTTATTACAGAGAGCTAGCTGGCTCACAGCCGACTGTAACACCATTCTAGGAGAATTGGTGCCAGAAAACTATCGTATTATAACGGAAAACAGAATAGGGCAAAGAGGAGGAGGACTGGCGGTGATCCATAAGACTCATGTTGCGATCACAAAACCAATCCTTCAAAACCCTCTTCCATTTATGGAAACCCTTACTCTGCAACTGCAAGTAAACTCCCAGGAGACCGTCCGGATTCTACTCCGCTATAGGCCACCCGGCCCAAAATCGCAGCTTCTCCCATCATTGACGGACTTTATCTCCACCTATACCCTTAACAGCAAACACCTTTTGCTGCTCGGGGACTTCAACCTCTGGGCCAACTCCCCACAAGACCCCATTGCCGATGCCTGCATTGACCACCTGGAAGGATTAGGGCTTCACCAACTAGTATGTGGGCCCACACATCACACGCTCGATCTTATTTTCAGACAAGATCTGGAAATAAAAATCTTGGAAAATGAACCGTTGCCATGGACAGATCACCATGCAATTAAATTCATTATTTCCGAATTCCCCCCCTTAACAAAAACATCAAATCCAGTGAGAACACACTGGACTAGATGTCAGAAGAAGCTCCACTTGGGATTTCTTCAAAGCAACGTTAACGAAAAAAATAAAAACAATCCAGTCGCATCAAACGGCTGAAGAAACACTGGATGCCATAAACACAGCACTATTACAGTCAGCTGACTTAATAGCACCGAAACGTAAAACCCACATCCAAAAAAATAACTCCAGCTGGTTCAACAACCAGCTGGCGTTACTGAAGCAAGAGTGCAGAAGGGCGGAAGCCGCCTGGAAAAGAAGCTCTTCAGATGAGAACCTCTCCATCTACAAGGCAATAACAAGAAAATACCACAAAGAAATCTTAAAAGCCAAGAAAAACTATTTTTCAACAGCGCCCTCAACCGCCCCCGCAAACTCTTCAAGCTGGTCACTCAGACCATGAATCCAGGATGTCTTGAAGCCCCCAATTCGGACACACAAGAATTTTGCAATGAATTATCGGATCACTTCATTAATAAAATCGAGGGAATCCGGCAAAGCATTCACCAAAACAATTCCCCTCCTAGCCCCCCCCCCGTAATTATTTACACAACACCTGCAGTGATTCACCACAACCAGGTAAGTTCACGCTGGAACCCAGCTCTATTCAGACCACAAAAAATATCATCGGTACTTTGCGCAACAGCACTGCGCCTAATGATATCATCCCCACCAAACTGCTGAAGGAATGCGCCGACATCCTGGCACCTCCTATCACGCAGCTTATTAACCAATCTTTCAGGGAGGGCATAGTGCCCTCCCAGTTGAAGGAGGGCATAATTCAACCCATCTTGAAGAAACCCACCCTGGATCCTAAGGACCCACTCCACCGGCGCCCCATAACAGGCCTAAACGTTCTCTCCAAGGTCATGGAGAAAGCAGTGGTACAACAGCTGCAACAGCATCTAGATACCCACAACCTACTTGATCCATTTCAATCGGGATTCCGCCCCGGACACGGGACAGAAACAGCATTTCTCAAGATATGGGATGACATTCTTGAGACCGCAGACGAAGGAGAATCTTGTCTTTTGGTTCTGCTGGACCTAAGCACAGCCTTCGATACAGTAGACCACAAGCTTTTATTGACTCGGCTGGCTAAAGTAGCCAAAGTCGCAGAAGGCGATCTATCTTGGTTCTCCTCTTTTTTGGAAAACAGATCGCAAATAGTGAAGTTGGGACCCTTCACTTCTGAAAAACACACATTATCATGCAGAGTCCCTCAAGGATCCCCCCTGTCGCCGATGTTATTCAACATCTATCTTCGCCCTCTTTTTGAAATCATCAGCAGCCAAAAACTGCTTTATCACTCATATGCAGACGACACGCAACTGTATTTCCGCATTTGCAATAAAAAGGATCACACCTTAATCTAGAGACATGCTTCTCTTTGATAGAGGACTGGATGACAAAGAGTTATCTTAAACTCAACGGAGCGAAAACAGAACTTCTTCTGTTTCACGCCAAGCGTATGAATCAATCCACAGCAACTTGGACACCCCCGCCCATTCTGGGCACAATCATCACCCCTAGCGCCAAAGTCAAAAGTCTTGGGGTCATCTTTGACTTCTACATGACAATGGACGCACAAATAGGGTCAGTAGTCAGCGGATCTCACCATCTGCTGCGCCTACTACGCAGACTTACTCCTTTCATCCCCAAAGAAGACATAGCGGTCGTGGTGGGACCATTTGTAAACTCAAGATTGGACTATGCAAATGCCCTTTACCTCGGACTCCCCAAGTACCAAATCGCTCGTCTTCAAGTCGTTCAAAGTACGGCCGCTAGACTTGTGACTGGGAAAAAACCCTGGGAATCAATCTCACCTTCACTGAGATCCCTTCATTGGTTACCAGTAAAAGACAGAATCACCTTTAAAGCACTCTGCCTAACGCATAGATGTATCCATGGGAATGCTCCCCATTATCTTTGCGAAAAAATAAAAGCCCATAACCCCAATCGCGTTCTGCGATCCACCAATCAAAATCTACTCCAGATACCGAAAGCCAATTACAAGTCCAAAGGAGATAGAAGATTCGCTGTCCAAGGTCCCAGACTATGGAACGCTTTACCAACCAGCATTCGGTTGGAGGAGAATCACTTAGCCTTCAGGAGAAAGATCAAGACTCATCTCTTTTGATTTCAAAGGAGACAGGAACAACAAGTGCCCAGAGGCGATTTACTTCGCATGTGCCGCGCTATATAATTTTCATTCATTCATAAATATATAATATTTTACATAATCCATACAGATCTACTACTTAAAGCGGATGGCCCATTAAAACAAAATATTGAAAGCCAGCAGCTACAAATACTGCAGCTGCTGACTTTTAATATTAGGACACTTACCTGTCCTGGAGTCCAGCGGCTTCCGCAGCAGAGAGACGAGCGTTTGCTCGTCTCTGCTGCTCCCCCCTCCATCCACGGTGAGGGAACCAGGAAGTGAAGCGCTCCGGCTTCACTGCCCGGTTCCCTACGGCGCATGCGCGAGTCGTGCTGCGCCCTCCGATTGGCTCCCGCTGTGTGCTGGGAGCCGAGAGTTCCCAGCACACAACGGGTGGGCGACAGGAAGCTAGGAAAACCCGCCTTTTGCCCGACTCTGCTGTAGCCGGAAGTTGGTGCAAATACCACACAAATAAAATGTTTATGACAACCCCAGATCGATTCACAGATCGCAGTGCAGACAGGAATTGGATCACATGGGTGTGAACACCAATTGTGATCCGATTCCATTGCGGGAAAATAAAGTCCCTGCACCTTTTCTGTGCAAATCCAATGTGAGTTCTGCCATACAAACTGTCAGTTGTAGATATTAAACACTTCAATACCGGCCCAATGTCATTTGACGTCCACAGATGGGATCTCCCATCCTGGGTGGACGTCAAATGACATCCTGGGCTTTGCGGGTGGATAACTGAATGATGCCTGCAGCCAGAGGCATTATCCAGGAAGCGTCGCAGGAAGCATAGAGATGACTGGTGACTAGATCGTCACCAGTCATCTCTATGACCGTCGGAGGACCCGGGCGCGTTGTTAAGACATCACGCCCGGGTCCCCGTAAGTAAACAAAGCCGCGATTGCGACTGTAAGCCACTATTCATGAGATCGGTGAATTTTTTTGCACCGATCTCATGGTTTCCAGCCTGGCGGAGAGATGTGAGGTCTTATTGCCCCCGCATCTCTCCATAAAGAGGACCTGTCACACACATTTCCTATTACAAGGGTTTACATTCCTTGTAATTGGAATAAAAGTGAAAAAAAAATTGAAAAAACTGTAAAAAAAATAATAATAAAAAATAAGTAAAAAAATAAATAAAAGATACAAAAAAATTAAAACGCCCCTGTCCCCGGTAGCTCGCGCGCAGAAGCGAACGCACACGTAAGTCCCGCCGACATATGTAAACGCCGTTTAAACCACACATGTGAGGTATCGCCGCATGCGTTAGAGTGCCAGCAACAAATCTAGCACTAGATCTCCTCCGTAAATCTAAACTGGTAACCTGTAAAAAAAAATTAAGCGTTGCCTATGGAGATTTTTAAGTACCAAAGTTTGGCGCCATTCCATGAGTGTGCGCATAATTAAAGCGTGACATATTGGGTATCTATTTACTCGGTGTAACATCATCTTTCACATAATACAAAAAAATTGGGCCAACTTTACTGTTTTGTTATTCTTTTAATTCATGAAACATTTTTTTTACAAAAAAAGGGTGTTTGAAAAATTATTGCGCAAATACTGTGCAAGATAAAACGTTGCAATGACTGTCGTTTTATTCCCTAGGGTGTCTGCTAAAAAAACATATATATATGTTTGGGGGTTCTGCGTAATTTTCTAGCAAAAGAATGATGATTTTTACATGTAGGAGAGAAGTGCCAGAATAGGCCCGGTATGGAGGTGGTATAAAAGCCCGGTATTGAACATACGTCCAACATGAGAAAAAGGATGACTAGCATCCAGTAGAATAGCTTAGTGTAGTTAGTGTTGGTCCTGCCCTAGAAGAGTCTACCTTGCCGTGGTAGGCAGGCTTGGAATCTCTTGGTCAAAAGTGTGTCAGCGAATGGGCGAGAGGATCACTAGATCTTCACTTTTGGCCAATTGATTTTACCAAAAGACTCTTGGTTTATTCAGAGTATATATAGTTGGAAAAGGAAAAAATGTGTATAGATCCATAATTATACTTTGATAAAAACACCCAATAAAAAACTGGTATATTCCTCTTTTATTTAATCCTTCCATGACCACTTGGATGCCCAGGCCACGTTTGTAAGGCTGGAAGGGGCTCTATGGCTACTTCTTCCACTTCTGGTGTGTGTAGGGATTATTTATTTATTATGTAATAGGTGTTTATGTATTAACATGTGTCCTAACCATGCATATATGTATGTACTGACAAGCCCCTTATGTGACAGTAGTGACAACAAGGTCCTCTCAATGGAGATATCAGGGGGTCTTCTAGCTTCACCCCAAGAACAGGATCTACAATTAAATCCTGTAATGAAACATTCCCCTTAACTAGGAATCCGAGCCGATTCCTGCCAAGTGTGGCCGAGTGCCTAGCAGCAGGTCCCCCGCCTTCTGGAGCCTGTGATGGACGTCCCACTGGACCAATACTGCGCAGAGGGACGTGTAATGTCCATCACAGGCGCTGCAGGCTCCAGAAGGCGGGAATTACAAATACACATGACTCGCCACTCGGGCAGGCAGCTCTCCTCAGCTCTCCCAGGCTCTTCTGCCCTCCTCGGCTCGGGCTCCTCCTCTGATGCCGCAATGACTGACTGCTGTGACACCGCTGAGGTAGGTCAAGAGACAGTGTAATGTGTGTGTAGGTAGGTCAGGTCACTACCGTCGGTGTACATAGGTCAGGTCACTACCGTCAGTGTACAAAAAAAATAAAAACACTGGTGTTGCGCTCCCCTAATGAATAGCGTATAAACCCAGATAAATTAATGACAACCCAAAATATATAAATATATAAATAAGTGCTGTTGTGCTATAAACAAGTAAAAAAGAGTGTTATAATACTCACAAATCAGTGGTCAAGTGAGTATTATATCATTCTTTTTCACTTGTTTATAGCACAACAGCACTTTATATATTTATATATTTTTTATTGTCATTAAGTTATCCAGGTTTATATGCTATTTATTGTGGGAGTGCAACAACACTGTTTGATTTTTTTTTTTTTTTATGTACACTGACCTACATGACATACCTACACTAACCTGACCTATGGACTTTTTTGTCTGGCCAGTAAGTCTGTTTTTAAAAAAAAAACAAGCTCTCTTGCAGTTAGAGCAGTGGTCGGCAAGCCGTTGAATCCGATCTACCAGTCAACTGCGGACTCAGGAACACAGCTCTGCATTGCCTACCCAATCCACAGGACACTACATGGGAGGGAGTTGTAATTGGGGGCAGAGGACACTATGGGGGGAGGATTTAAAGTGGGGGGCACAGGACACTGCTATAGGGGTGCAGAGGACACTACATGGGGGGGTGATGTGAAGGGGGCAGAGGACACTGCTTTGGGATGGCACAGGACACTGCTATGGGGGGGGGGGGCAGAGGACATTACATGGATAGGTGATGTGAATAGGGGCAGAGGACACTGCTATGGGGGGGGGCAGAGGACACTACATGTGGGGTGTTATAATAAGGGGCAGGGGACACTACAATGGAGGGAGTGATGTGAAGGGGGGCAGAGAACACTGCTTTGGGAGGGCACAGGACACTACTATGGGGGGGGCAGAGGACACTGCTATGGGGGGCAGAGGACACTACATGGGTGGGTGATGTGAAAGGGGGGCAGAGGTCACTGCGTTGGGAGGGCACAGGAAACTGCTATGGGGGGAGCAGAGAACAGTACATAGGGGGTGTTGTAATAGGTGGCCAAGGACACTACAATGGGGAGAGTTATGTGAAGGGGGGCATATAACAGTACATAGGGGGTGTTGTAATAGGGGGCATAGGACACTACGGGGGAGGGTGAGAAAGGGGACACAGGACATTTCTAAGGGGGCAAGGGAAACTAAATAGGGAATGTTGTAAAGGGGGCAGAGGACACTACAATTCAGGGGGGGTGTGATGTGAAGGGGAGCAGAGGACGTTGCTATGAGGGGCAGGGGACACTACATGGGGGGGGATTTGAAGTGGGGCACAGGACACCGCTTTGGTGTATATACCACAATAAATGTTATTTATCTTTGTAAATCCCATATATTATGATATGTGTAAGCTCCTAATAAATTAAAAACATCTGTTTTTATAACAGTTTATACCATAAAATTCTAGCAGGGTTAGTACCTGATTTTCAGCATTTGAGTGACAGACAAGTAAGAGATTGAGAGCTGCAGCACTGAAGGAGTTAAAAATATCCTTAAACCACTTAAGCCCCCGACCATTATGCAGCAAAAGGACCAGACCCCTTTTTGCGATTCGGCACTGCGTCGCTTTAACTCACAATTGCGCGGTCGTGCGACGTGGCTCCCAAACAAAATTGACGTCCTATTTTCCCCACAAATAGAGATTTTGTTTGATGGTATTTGATCACCTCTGCGGGTTTTTTTTTTGCCCTAAAAAAACAAAAATAGAGCGACAATTTTGAAAAAAATATTTTTTACTTTTTGCTGTAATAAATATCCCCCAAAAATATATATACCGGTACATTAAAAAAAAAAAAATTCCTCAGTTTAGGCCGATACGTATTCTTCTACTTATTCTTCTTATTCGCAATAAGCGCTTATCCAGAAAAAAAGTGCTAGTGTCGCCCAACCTCCAATGTTAGCGCTGCTCAGCACTTAGGAAAAAACAATTCAAATAATTGACCCCAGACCCCCATATATCATAAAAATTGCAGCAGCTGCTTAAAAAACAAAAACATCTAAAATAAACAGTAAAAACAGAACAATTGACACTGATAAATTCCCAAAGTCCAATGTGATACTGTAGCAGCCCTACTTCCAGTGGCGGCTGGTGCTCAACATTTTTGGGGGGCGCAAACGGAAAAAAAAATTGTAGCCTCACTGTGCCCATCAAATGCAGCCACTGTGCCATCAATTTGCACCACTGTGCCATGCCATCAAACACAGCTACTGTGCCATCAATTCTCACCACTGTGTCCTTTAATGGTAGCCGCTGTGCCAATTGTCACCACTGTGCCCTTTAATTGTTGCCACTGTGCCTATTCGCTGTGGCAATTGTCCCCACTATTGTCACCACTGTGCCCATTGATGTTGCTGCTGGGGCCTGTAAAGTGCTCCTTCACCCCCCGCCCGGCACTTACCTTTACTGGAGTCAGGCATCCACGTCCCACGATGTCTTCTCCCGCCAGAACCGGCCAACCTGTTTGGCTGAGACGCCTGTCAGTCTTATCCAAGAAGCGCACAGCCTGTGCGCTCCGATATAAGCTTCCGAGATCTGAGGGCTGTACTGGGAAAGCCCATCAGAGCCGCTGGCTCTGAAAGACACTTCCGTACAGCCAACCAGCTGCCGTTATTCAGATGGCCGGACATGAGCGCTGACCATCTGAACAGAACAGCGGCAGCAACGATAATAACATAGATTTGTGCAATGCATGAATCTATGTTATTAGACTCAGTGGAGGTGAGAGCCAGAGGGGGTGGCGCTCCAGCGCCCTCTATGGACGAACCGCCACTGGCTACTTCCAAACCACTGTTTGAAACACTTCTCTATGTCACATATAGGAAATCAATGATAGTGCAGGTGGTTAAATGTCAGAAATAATCCTTATACAGTGCTCCTTTCACCAAGGAGGGAAATCACCACGTGGGGGGATTTTTACTCCCCTTTTGGGAATGCACTCACCACAATGTAAAGATAAAGAGGCCTGGAATATATATCCACATTTATCCTGGAAACTGCACTCTCCACCGGAGAGCGTAAAGTATTAGCCTGCGTGTCTCTCCTCGCCATGACAGCAAAGCCGCTCCTGCTTTTTCATTCCTGTTCCTGGTCTCGGAGGCTCCACAGTATCTCTGGTCAATCGATAGGAGTCATGAACTGACGCCCTCAGAGGAAGTCAGCCAATGAGGAAACGCGTCAGGGCGTGACTTCTATCGAATTAACCAGGAACAGGAAAGAAAAAGCACGAGCGGCTTTGCTGTCATGGTGAGGAGAGACACACAGGCACAATACTAATACTTTACGCTTGAAATTGTTAACATTGTGGTACACACATTGTATAGGGTACCTATGGGGCATAATAAACTTGTTTAAACGATATCACACTATATAAGTTTTTTTCCATCATATGTGATTGCGGTTTTAACCAAACAAGCCAATCAGCCGGTAGAGAGAGCAATTTCCAGGATAAATGTGGATATATATTCCAGGCCTCTTTATCTTTACATTGTGGTGAGTGCATCCCCAAAAGGGGAGTAAAAATCCCCCCACGTGGTGATCGCCCTCCTTGGTGAAAGGAGCACTGTATAAGGATTACTTATGACATTTAACCACCAGCACTATCATTGATTTCCTATATGTGACATAGAGAAGTGTTTCAAACGCTGCTACAGTATCACATTGGACTTTGGGACTTTATCAGTGTCAATTGTTCTGTTTTACTGTTTATTTTAAATAATCGTTTATCGATTGGTTTGCGCAAAATTTATAGCGTTTACAAAATAAGGGATAGTTTTATTTCATTTTTATTAATAATTTTTGTTTACTAATAATGTCAGCGAGCAACGATTTTTTTCCTGACTGCGACATTTTGGTAGACACATCGGACAATTTTGACACATTTTTAGGACCATTGTCATTTTCACAGCGAAAAGTGCTATAAAAATGCACTGATTACTGTAAAAATGACAATTGCAGTTTAGGAGTTAACAACTAGGGGGCACTGTAGGGTTTAAGTGTGACCTCATATGTGTTTCTAACTGTAGGGGGCGGGGCTGGATGTATGACGTCATTGATTGCCTTTCCCTATATCAGGGAACAGATGATCGCTGACATTGCCACAATGAAGAATGGGAAAGGTGTGTTTACACTCACCTCTCCCTGTTCTTCAGCTCGTGGGACCGATCGCGGAACACTGGCGGTGATCGGGTCCCGCTGGCGCGGTCACGGAGGTTCGGACTGGGTCACGAGCGCACCCCCATGGCTGGGCACTTAAAGAGGACATACAGGTACGTCCTTGTGCCCAGCCGTGCCATTCTGCCAACGTATATCGGCATGAAGGGGTCCTTAAGTGGTTAAGATTCATTACTTGACATGTGTAAATCCATAGCTTCCAACTGTCCCTCATTTGGAGCGAGGGTTTCTAATGTGGGATCAAGTCCCTTTTGCCTTCTTAGTCATAGTTGTGTGCAGTCCATTGCATTAGGGTGTACCCCAAAGCTCAAACACATGTCTGTGTGTGTATATGTATGTATACATATATATATATTGTGACAGGAAGTCAGGTAAATCTGTGGGTGTTGTCACAGACGGGAGATATATTTCTGCCTTGTTTAGACAATTCACCAATTACTATCAGGTGTCGGCTGCAGAAATAGCCAGAAAGGTTTAAGGGCGTTGGAAAGCTTTAGCTGTTCAGAATGAGGCAATTAAGGCCTCTATAAGTTATCCAGAGGATGACTACTGATTGCTGCATCCTGAGGCTTTTAGAGTTAAGGAGAGCAGTGAGAAAGACTTCTGAAGAGGTGAGGTGGTGTTGATTTTTCTGTGTGATAAAAATCAAAAAGACTATTGTTTTTCTGCTGTATGACCAGCAGTGTCTGCCCAGCAGTAGGCTGTGCCAGACTTCATAGATAGGTTCCTGTGTGGTGAAGGTAGACGCCCCTAATGGGAAGGGTTTATTTTATGTTTTGTTTATGCTGTTTGGATGCTTGCACTTGTTTCCAGCAATATGGAAGAATAAACCATATCCTTTGTTTTCAACCATCCTCGGCTGCCTCTCTGTATAGCTCAGTGTGTAGTGAACCCACCCAGGGGGTCACACACAACCTCTGTGTGTTTTTATTCCTGTGCTATAAACAAAACAATAGCCACAATTAAAAAAAAAAAAACAATATTTTTTACTTTTTTGCTAATTTTATATCCAAATAAAAAAAAAAGTTTTTTTTTCCTCAGTTTTGGCCGATATGTATTCTTCTAGATATTTTAGATTTAAAAAAAATCGTAATAAGCGTATATTGATTGGTTTGCGCAAATGTCGGGAAAACAAAGACGTCATATGACGTCTGCCCAGAGGGAGGAAGGATGCCTGCCGCTGTCATTTTACTATACAGCGTAGAGCAAGTGGTTATTTATATACCTTATATAGAACCCATTATGGAGATTCCCCTCTCTATTTATCCTGTTTATCATTATTATTGAAAGTGAAATTTAAAAAAAAAATCCAACATTTTGGGTTGACATTTCGAACAGTAATAAAGGCAAAATTCCCAATGGGGACACTAGTTCTGGTGATTCTGGTAAAACCCAGTAAGAGCAAAAGAAAAAAAAAGCTGACAGGGGATATAATCCACCTTTACTCTATCCAAAATAATAATAATAAAAGCTACCTTCTGTTACTGTTTAAATCGTTTTACAAGTACAGCATTACCAATAAGGGATTACTTGACTTTTAATTACTTAACCGGTTAAGACCCGGACCAAAATGCAGGTAAAAGACCTTGCCCCTTTTTGCGATTCGGCACTGCGTCATTTTAACTGACAATTGCGCGGTCGTGCGACGTAAATGTGCAGGAGGCGGTCCTTAAGTGGTTAAATACTCTCCTGCCAGAAGAGTTAGACTAGGTGTTAGGGCAAATATATACATATGAAAGGTATTCCCATCTTTTTCTACGCCAATCAACGCCAATCAATGCCACATCTAGTAACAGCAGCACTCAAATGGCTCATAAGTCATTTATATGTTTCTATCACATTAGTAAATAAAAAATAGATAAATGCAGAAACATTTCTGATTTCATTATAATATAAAGAAAAAAAACAAAGAGTTTTAAAATGATATATGCCTTTTCAAATTGTGTCAGTTGTTGCAAATGTTCATGTTTCCCAACATACAATAATGGGCTGTATTTGCATAAATAGAAACAAATGTATTAATGGTACAATTTATTTTGGTACTTAGATATGATTGTGTCGCTGTAACATTCCACTGAGAAGTCACCAATACTAATAAAAGAGGCGTCCGGTTCCATGGGGGTGTAGGCTCAAATGAATGGAATTTCTGTAACAGACAGGTATTGAAAGAAATAAAGTGTGGCTTAGTAAATACTGGGATCACCCTGGGTGAGGATCACTGGGACATTACAGGGGACAGATGCCATTTGAAAAGTGTTTGGGCTTTAATCAGGGGTGACCATTTGCACAATCAGTGCGAGTTTGACAGCCTCTTAGATTGGAAATCGACTTGAAGCTTGTAGGCAGGTGAAGTCTATTTTCTCCACAGCAGGTGGCGCTCTTCCGCAGTGGCACTGTTGTGGAAAGTCAAGAGAAACAGGGTTACTTTATGGTTTCCTGGATCACTGGGGAGGCTACCCCAGTGCAGGGATATGCAATTAGCGGACCTCCAGCTGTTGCAAAACTACAAATCCCATCATGCCTCTACCTCTGGGTGTCATGCTTGCGGCTGTCAGAGTCTTGTTATGCCTCATGGGACTTGAAGTTCTGCAAGAGCTGGAGGTCCACTAATTGCATATCCCTGCCCTAGTGGATGCTACCACCCAATATGACTCAAGCAGCCATCTTGTGTCAATCAGAACCTATTTAAGGCCCTGGCTCCAAGGTTTGGTACAGGGAGTAGGGACAGGTATCTCATCAGTTAGGGACAGTTCTAGTGGTAGGGAAAAGGTCCCAGATGAGAAGGGAAAAGGTAGGGGTGCTGCTCTTCTAGATATAGCTCTGGCTGGATATTCCACCCTGCAGTTCTGTTGCTGTGAATACAAGTTTTATACTGCACCTGACTGTGTGACTTATTGCCGAGGCCAACACTCCCCTCCCCCCAGACTGACAATGCTGCTGTCCAAAGGTGCTCCCTGTGCTCCTTCATCCAGAATGGAGGCCCCCATAATACAGGAAGGGTGCTACTTGCCAGATCACTTGGTAAAAACAGAGGGAGAAAGCCTAAAAAGAAAACTAATGTAACCACCACAACTAAGGATTATTAAAGGGGTAGTTCCCCCAAAAACCTTTTTTTTCAAATTGATTGAGGCTCGTATTGTCAAGGGGAATCGGGTGTTTTTTTTTTTAGAATTGAAGCAGTACTTACCGTTTTAGAGATGCATCGTCTCCGTCGCTTCCAGGTATGGTCTTTGGGGAAGGGCGTTCCTGTTTGACTGACAGGCTTCCGACGGTTGCATACATCGTGTCACGATTTTCCGAAAGTAGCCGAACGACTGTGCGCAGGCGCAGTATAGAGCCGCACCAGCGCTCGGCTTCTTTCGGCTACTCGTGACGCGATGTATGCAACCGTCGGAAGCCTGTCAATCAAATAGGAATGCCCAGACCAGACGATCATACCCAGAAGCGACGGAGATGATGCATCTCTAAAACGGTAAGTACTGCTTCAATTCTAAAAAAAAAACCCACCCCTTTAAGCAACAATATATGACATTTTGGGTTTAGTAAATCAATTGACAAAATAACGGCCTACTGTATACATAACCCTTAAAGTGGTTGTAAACCTTTTACAATCACTTTATGCTACAGATAAGCCTATAATAAGACTGACCTGTAGCTAATCAGGATATCTCCTAAATCTGCACTGTTTAGGAGATCTCCCCTGTCCCCCGCACATGCCAATGTCATCGGCACATGCGCAATAAAGCAAACTGTCAATGGCACGGAGGAAGCAATGGCATAGTGGCTCCCATGCGCATGCACAGGTGTGACGTCATTGCGGCTCCAGCCTTCACACCGCTGGAGCCGGCCATACCCGG
This sequence comes from Rana kukunoris, assembly GCA_029574335.1. Classification (NCBI taxonomy): domain Eukaryota; kingdom Metazoa; phylum Chordata; class Amphibia; order Anura; family Ranidae; genus Rana; species Rana kukunoris. The sequence continues at coordinate 424,854,010 of CM056051.1, read as the reverse complement.
GAGTCACTCCGGGAGAGATGTCGCCAGCCGGAGGGGGTACAAGGACCACTGCAGTGCTATGCATACTAGCAAATTATGCCTTTGTCTTGCAGGTTGTTTTTTTAAAGCATATACATTTTTTTTTTTAAACCTGTAAGGCAAAAACCATAATGAGTTAGTATGCACCGCATACTAGCTCATACTGAAATACTTACCTCTGAACGAGAAGAAGAGAACTTACCTGGTCCACGCGGAGCGGCAATGACGTCACTCCCGCACGTGCGCGCGGGAGATTTTAAATCGGCAAGGTCCGGCGGATGCCGGTCCTTTCGCTGTAGATCCCCCCTGCGCATGCACCGCTGCAATCAGCGGCGCATTGCGAGGGAAATATCTCATAAACCGTACAGGTTTAGGAGATATTCTTTATACCTACAGGTAAGTCTTATTATAGGCTTACCTGTAGGTAAAAGTGAAAAAGTGGGGCTTACAACCACATCAATAGAGTTTACAACCACTTTAAAGGCTTCTTAACCACTTGCTTACTGGGCACATACACCCCCCTCCTGCCCAGGTGAAATTTCAGCTTCCGGCACTGCGTCGCTTTAACCGACAATTGCGCGGTCGTGCGACGTGTCTCCCAAACAAAATTGGCGTCCTTTTTTTCCCACAAATAGAGCTTTCTTTTGGTGGTATTTGATCACCTCTGCGGTTTTTATTTTTTGCGCTATAAACAAAAATAGAGCGACAATTTTGAAGAAAAATACAATATTTTTTATTTGTTGCTATAATAAATATCCCGATTTAAAAAAAAAAAAAAAAAACAGTTTTTTTTCTCAGTTTAGGGCGATACGTATTCTTCTACATATTGTTGGTTAAAAAAAATAAATAAATCGCAATAAGCAATAAGATATTATTTTTTATTATTTTTTTTTTACTAGAAATGGCAGCGATCTGCGATTTTAATTGGTACTGCGATGTTTTGGCGGACACATTTGACAGATTTTTGGCGCCATTCACATTTATACTGCGATCAGTGCTATAAATATGCACTAATTACTGTATAAATGTGACTGGCATTGAAGTGGTTAACACTAGGGGGTGAGGAAGGGGTTAAATGTGTATTCTAGGTGTGTTCTAACTGTGGGGGGAGGGGGGGTGACTGGGGAGGTGACCGATCTGTGCCCCTATGTACAAGAGACACAGATCGATCTCCTCCTCTCCAGAGACAGGACGCTGTCTCTGTGTAAAAACGGCAATGAGAGATGATCTATGAGATCATCTCTCATTCGCCCACCGATCGCATCGCAAACGGCCACTCTGACTGGCCGTTCGCCGCGATCTGTGATTGGGCGTGTCCAAGGGACACGGACAACACAGGGCTTCCCCGCAGCCCGCTCTACAGCATGCGCTGGCGGCCATCAAAAGACGGCATGTTGGCTTTTCAGACCCGCGCTGTTGCCGTCATCCGACGGTAGCGCGGGTCTCAAGTGGTTAAAACTTAATAATGAAAAATCGATATGAGATGATAAATAAAAATGTATGACTATTTTTCTCATAACTTTTTTTATAATACTTTTTTAACTCTCTTTTATATCATGTGGGGGCAGGTGAAGGTTGCTTATTGGCTGCTTTATATTTCTACCAAAAATATGTAGAAGAATACGTATCGGCCTAAACTGAAGAAAATATACATTTTTTTTAATTTTTGGGGAATATTTATTATAGCAAAACGTAAAAAATATTGCTTTTTTTTTAAATTGTCGCTCTATTTTGTTTTTAGAGCACAAAAAATAAAAACCGCAGAGGTGATCAAATACCACCAAAAGAAAGCTCTATTTGTGGGAAAAAAGGACGCCAATTTTGTTTCGGTGCAACGTCGTACGACCGCGCAATTTTCAGTTAAAGCGACGCAGTGCCGAATCGCGAAAAGTGGTCAGGAAGGGGGGTAAATTCTTCCGGGGCTGAAGTGGTTCAATAAATCACTTTGAGGAAGTATTAATAAATACAGAGCTGCATTCATATGTGTCTGCCTGGAGTTTAGCTTAAAAAAGCTGTCACTGCTGAAGGCAGCTGAGTCAGGAATTTGCGTCTGACACGGTAATTGGCGTTTACGATTGAATCAGCAGCTCCAGCGCAGAGATGAATGGCTTGGCTTGCGTTGCTGTTGGTTATAACCAGGTCAGAAATCTGGATGGTGTCCTCGCTTCGCTCGCTGTAGGATGAGGTTCTCCCCGGGGAACGGGTTAAAATAGAAGACTATTAACCACTTAAGGACCGCCGCACGCACATTTACGTCCACAGAATGGCATGGCTGGGCACAAGGGCGTATTATATATAGGTCCTCGCCTAGTAGCGGGTCGGGGGTCCAATCGGGACCCCCTCCACGGCGTGGGGCGGTCCCCATGTCTCCGGGAGCGATCCGGGATGAGCGGGCGGATGTCCGTCTTTGCCCGCCCCCCCGCGTTTGCTCCCAGCCAATCTCTGCACTTCCCCACCCTGTCACTTCCTCCTCCTGTGTTTACACAGGAAGGGGGAAGTGATGTAATCTCTCATCGCAGCGGTATTTCCAACCGCTGCGATGAGAGAAACACCTCACAGTAAGTCTGCACTAACACTACACTGACACACACACACATAGGCACACTTAACCCCTTGCGATCTGACCCCCCACCCCCCCTGTCACAGTGTCACTGAATGCAGAGAACTAATCACTGCATTTAGTGTCATTGTGACAGACAGTGTAAAAGTCAGTTAGTGTTAATTTCAGGATAGCCCCCCCACCCCCGATAATAAAGTTTTAACCCCCTGATCACCGCCCTAGTTAACCCTTTCACTCCCTATTGCCAGCGTCACTAAGCGATCATTTTTCTGATCGCTGTATTAGTGTCGCTGTTCCCGCTAGGTAGCTATTTTTTTTTATTGCGATTTTTTTTTTTTACTAAAGACATGTGGCTAAATTAATTTTGGTCTAAATGTTTGACTAAAATTTAGTTTATTTGATTTTTTTTTAACAAAAAGTAAAAAATAGTGTTTTTTTTTTCAAAAATGTCGCTCTATTTTTGTATATAGCGCAAAAAATAAAATCGCAGAGGCGATCAAATACCACCAAAAGAAAGCTTTATTTGTGGGAAGAAAAGGACGCACATTTTGTTTGGGAGCCACGTCGCACGACCGCGCAATTGTCTGTTAAAGCGACACAGTGCCGAATCGCAAAAACACCTTGGGTCATTTACCAGCGTATTGGTCCGGGTCTTAAGTGGTTAATAGCTACATGGCAGGTTGTGTGTATGGTATTGGCAGAACGCTTACCAAGGCCACATTTGCACATGTATTGCTCTGAATGTGAAATGATGAAGCCTGCCCCCCCAATCCATCAAATGATGACTATTTACAGGATGCCATGGCAGATCTACCTCTATTTCCTCTTCTATATCTGAATGCCCTTTATTCTGTGCCTCTCCCTCCTCCTCTGGCTTGTATTATTTTAGTAAGAATGAGTTTTATTTACAGAGAAGAGCTTGCGTCCAGCTTGCAGCGCGGTTCTGACGTCACGTCTCAGCTGAGTTTTAGGGGAAAAAAATCTGATTTCTCTGCTGCTGGATATGGAGGAAGCTTTAGCCGCATGATTGATGGAGGAAATTAAGGTATTAAAGGGTCAGTACAGATCGAATTGTATTTATAATTAAAGGTGGAGTCCCCTGGGCTGAGTTACCTTCAGGTTATAATGACAATAAATGAAGAGATCTCCCCATTATAGCTCCTAGCTCTGTTCTCGTTTAGCGATCTTAAAGGGGCTGTAAAGGTACATTTTTTTCCCTAGATAGCTTCCTTTACCTTAGTGCAGTCCTCCTTCACTTACCTCATCCTTCCATTTTGCTTTTAAATGTCCTTATTTCTTCTGAGAAATCCTCACTTCCCGTTCTTCTGTCTGTAACTACTCACAGTAATGCAAGGCTTTCTCCCTGGTGTGGAGTGCCGTGCTCACCCCCTCCCTTGGACTACAGGAGAGTCAGGACGCCCACTAACACACAGCTCCATAGAGAGTGTCCTGACTCTCCTGTAGTCCAAGGGAGGGGGCGAGCACGACACTCCACACCAAGGAGAAAGTCTCACATTACTGTGTGGAGTTACAGACAGAAGAACAGGAAGTGAGGTTTTCTCAGAAGAAATAAGCACATTTAAAATCAAAACGGAAGGATGAGGTAAGTGAAGGGGGACTGCACTAAGGTAAAGGAAGCTATTTAGGGGGGGAAAAAATTGTACCTGGGAAAAGTAAAAATCCTACCTTGCAATGGGGCTACCCCTGGACTGTATGGGTTAGCTGCTCATTTATGCCTAGGGGGCAGGTAGGGCTATGAGCGAAAATGGAAATAGAAGCGCCATACTACTGTTAAGCGGAACAACTCTATTCCAATAAAAGTTAAGAGAACAATCTAAGAAAAAAAACGGGTTTTGGGGGTCCAATCGCTCCCCCTTCATCAGGGCTCTGTGCTGTGAATGTACACAGCAGATCAGGCATCGCTTTGTCTTCAACATTGGCACGTCCGCAGTACAAGTGGTAAGTGATTAATGTACAGATCATACACAAAGTGAGAAAGAAGTGAAGCGGTTAATGTACAGGTCACATGCAGTGGGAGGATGGAGATGAAGGGGTTAATGTGCAGGATGGAGCAGCCCAAAGATAAGTCAGCTTCTTTCATTCAACCAGAAGGTTGAACAAAAAAATAAATAATTTGATGCGGAGGGGGGAATCTTCCCAGCTGAGCTATTGTGTTCTGACTCTGATTGGCGTTGCAGGCTTTAGACGGCGGGACTGATCAAGCGGGGGGAAAATTCCAGGCAGGACGGTTGTACAGAAGTATTAAAGAAGGGGCAAATACTGTGCTAATGGTGGAAATAGTGAATATATATATATATATATATATATATATATATACACACACACACAATGAATTCAGTGAAAAAATAGAAATGACAAAAGCGTATGTAGCACTACCTACGAAGGAGCTGCTGGTTTGATTTGGGTGGCACGTTACCTCTATTCCTTCTCCATCTGGGGTATGCGATGAGAGTTGAGAAGAACTGCAATGTCCACACTTTAGGTGCCTTTTTCTGTGCTTTATTTCCCAACGTGGTAAAATAATAAAAGTAGTAGTTGAAAAGGTAGGAAGAGTAATAGGTAGTAGGTTCAGGTGTATAACTTTGTTCGGAAACAATCCTGCTTCCAGCAATAAAACTTTCATCGCCACTCTAGCCAAAGTGGGTATTATGTACCTGGATAGGCCTGTCTCACTAGCCTAGTAGTCAGGATGTCACACGGAAACTTTAGCAAAGTCTCTGCCACAGACCTTCCCAAAGGTGGAGATGTATTCGGTCCAGAATCCTTCTCAACACAGGATTAAGCACCCGGATCGCTCTTGAATAAACTTGTGAACTTAGGACTGGCAGACGACCATCATTCAGACTTTCAGTAATGGTGCATCCTTCAATGAAGTTCAAGGCCTCTCCTGAGATACCAGCCTCGTGCTCGGTGCACTGCAAGACAGGTTCTTCATCGAGTGGCTTCCTTCCTCCAGGACGGACAGCACAGGACCACTCTGCAAACGTAAACCCAGTCTGACTACCGGGCTACTTAGTAGATCACAACCCCGGACCAACTGGGTCCCGGAGCCAGGAACACATGAATACGCACACCCGGCTAGGAGGGCCACTCACAGGGGGTGGTGGGACGACAGACCAGCAATCGACCATCCTGGTTCAATGGCGTCTGTCCCTTAAGTACTCCTCCCCAGCATCAGCCCCCACTCATTGGCTGCCGAGGGGAAGACCCAAATCCCCTTGACCTGACTGCTGCCACCCTTGACCTGGGGTGGTAATGGCATTCCAGACAACAATAGTGGTCACTCACAGTACAGCCATGGCTGGAACAGAGGCCCAAAATTTGAAAGAATCATACAGTCTGAGTCAACTAACTCTCAGACTACCCTCCAAATTTAAAGCAGCACCGGCTAAAAAGTAGCAGGCCGCTACACCTGAAAAAAAGGAATGTTGTGACAAATTAAATCAATACAAAGTCCACAAAATCCAAAAGAAATTAAATCCAGTTCCACAGTGTGATCAAAATAAATGAGATTGAAAGTGAAGTTGTAGATGGCTATCTACCAACACCAAGGAATGAGTTCCTTCTCGTGGGACACACTACAGAAAACAGGGACCCTTAGGCTGCATTCACACCTGAGCGCAGTGTTTTGCCGTGGTTTTACAGCGTTTTGTCACAATATTTGTGGCGTTTTTTTACAGCGATTTGCCACGTTTTTTTACCGCGTTTGGTCGCAAATTTGGACAGGTCTAGGGCAGGGGTGTATTTAGGTTTTGTGCTGCCCTAGGCCTGGTGAAACTTGCGCACCCCCTACTTTATATGACGCACCCCTTCCTTTTTAAGACCCTTCCTGTCATTTTCATGGGATGAGGACAGAGGGATGCAGTGGGATGAGCACAGGGCGACAGGGTGGGATGAGCACAGGGCGACAGGGTGGGATGAGCACAGGGGGACAGGGTGGGATGAGCACAGGGGGACAGGGTGGGGTGAGCACAGGGCGACAGGGTGGGGTGAGCACAGGGCGACAGGGTGGGGTGAGCACAGGGCGACAGGGTGGGATGAGCACAGGGCGACAGGGTGGGATGAGCACAGGGCGACAGGGTGGGATGGGCACAGGGCGGGATGAGCACAGGGGGGCAGGGTGGGATGAGCACAGGGGGGCAGAGCATCTTTTAATTTGGGGGAGAGGGTGGTATAGGGATATTTGCTGGGGAGTGATTTGAGAAGAAAGATGATATGTGCTAGTGTGGGGGGGGGGGATCAGACCCCCCACTAGCACATATCTTCTTCCCTCTCAAATCATTTCCCAGCACATATCCCCATACCACCCTCTCCTCTCCCATCACTTCATTCGTTCACCTCGTATCTGCCTGCCCCCCTCCTTCCCTCCTAGTTACTGTGTCCTCTCTCTCTCTCTCACTGAAGTTGTCCCACATACCAGCAGCATGCCTCTCTTAGTTGTGTCTCTCCTCGACTCCTCCTTCTGGCTATGTACACAGGAACATTGAGCCACCCCCCACAAAGTGCCGCCCTAGGCCTGGGCCTTGTTGGCCTAGGCCATAATACATCTCTGGTCTAGGGTCACCAATGTTAAAAACAGAAAAACGCCCAAATCTGCCTAAAAAAAAGTCCCAGAACTTGTTTGAGCTTCAGATGTTTTTGAACTTCTGGCTTCAGGCGTTTTGTAGTGGAGATGTGAACTATCTCCATAGAGAATAATATATTTTTTCCCCTCCAGCGTTTTGTAGCTTTAGGCTTCAAGCTACAAAACGCTTAGGTGTGAATGAGGTCTTACCGGATCGGGTGGACCTCCCGACAGTAGCAAGGTCACAGATGCCCACAGACTTAACACTCTGCGGGGTATTGGGTTCATCCGTGAAATCAGAATCTCCAGGTTCCTATCGATCTCCTCACCACAGGTTGCTATATAGCCATCCTGAGTGTAACTGGAACACTCTCTTCAATGAGCATCTAAGCCCTCCCTCGGACCAAGGGGTAGGCGTATAGTGGGATAAGAAAGGACTAGGATAGTGCGTTAACTTTCTCAAACGCTGGGTGATTTATTCGATCCAAGAAAACAAATAACATCAAATTTAAAATAGCCGGCAAAAACGAAAGCTAAAAAATGAGCGCCCGTGCTTCCGGGGTCACGTGGGGACGTAGTGATGTCAATATGTAACATCGCCCTGACATGTTTAGTCAGAAAATGAAGTTTTCAAAGGCTGTACAGAAGTAGATTGGAACAAAAGGTGGTCAGAATGGTCTTGTAGGGATCTTCAACAATAGTACTTACCTTGAAATGCTTTATTATCCCATATAGGCTCCTGTCTCCTATCACTGCATGTAATATATGCAGGGATGGACTGGGACAATAAAGTGGCCCTGGACTTCAGCCAGACCGGCCCCTTTTATTTTTCCAAACACACATGGCCGCCGGGCACTCGCGCCGGGCCACGACCGCTGCCGCGGGCGTGCGCCCTAGATCGCCGGGAACACAGGACTTCATATGACGTCCACCCGGATCGGCGAGGGGTTCCTGCCGCCGTCATTTCCCTATGGCGTGGTATGGAAGTGGTTAAAAAAATCAGAATGACAGTCACAGTTCATAATCTTCATACACATATCACATTATTACATCAGTTATTATGACCAGTGGTGGCAGACATTACATTCCTCCGCCCCCCCCCTCACAGACTGGCATTCTGATTTTTTTAATACGCAGCATGGCGAGGGGGGGGGAAATGTACTGTCTGCCACCACTGGTCATAGTAACTGATGTAATAAGTGTATGAAGATTATGAACTGTTCATAATCTTTATACACATATCACATCAGTAACTATGACCAGTGGTGGCAGATTTACCCCCCCCCCCATGCTGCATATTAAAAAAATCTGAATGGCAGTCACAGATCATAATCCGCATACATCCGATCAAACTGTACTGTAGTCAGATGCCTTAGTAGGTTTGTGTTAACCTTACTTGTTTAACTTACTGGCACCTGGCAATGGTGGTGGTGGCACTGACTGTATCATCGTTCCTCGTTCCTCCTCGGCAGGGCTGGCTCCGCCTCCTCTTGTAACTTGAACAGCCTCTCTCCTCGGGCTAGGCTCCTCCTCCCATCCCCTCCCGCATACGGCCGTGACCCCTGAGATACGTCACACCGCTGGGAGGGGAGCAGGGCCGCTCTAAACATAGGAGGAGCCGGAGGGAAGTGGCAGCCGCAGCGTGATGGACGGTTATTGGCTGACGGCGCCGCCGACGCCGGATACGTGCAGCCAGGTAAATAAATACAGAATCACTGACATTGACAGTGATTGACAGCCGGCCCAATTCCGATCAGCCCACCGGGAATCTCCCGGTACTCCCGATGGCCAGTCCATCGCTGAATATATGCAATTTAGGGCATCTGCCAAGAATCAAGTGACTCATATACCATATGTACTGAGGAGCAGGCATATGTAAACCAAGTCAATGTAACACGCCTGTTCAATGTGTGAAAAAATAAGGGCTTATTAGAACAGATTTAGACAGAACATTGGTGAGTGAACTGGAAGCACCACATAAAATAGACTTACTGTATCTGGGAGGATAAACAAAGAAAATCCAGCTCTGCATAACTGAAGAAGCAAAAGGTCTTCCATATAAAAGATGCACATCTGAAGGTCCTGTACCAGGCAGAGGCAGGTTAAAGCGTATCTAAACACAAAACTAAAAATGTCATATATAGCATATTACCAGTTCTTCGATTTAGTGGCTGCATTTGTTTTTTTTTTAGGCCTTCTCCCCTTTTCTTTTTGCCTGGAGATCCTGCGAATAACACACTTTATGTCCCTTTATGTTATATTAATTGTATCTATGGAGGGAGCCAATGTTGTCACACAGACTTGACATCGAATGTGTCTGCTTTTGTTCATCTCCACTTGCGATGTGATGGGATTAGTAGAAACATAAAGATATTAATTTGTGCTTTTTAACTATCTCAGGAATAGACAAGGACCTTGGCCTAAAAACCTGGACATTTCATCGTGATAAGAGGATTTGTCCAGGATTACGATCCCTCCCTCTTTATCCGCTGGGCGGATAATGAGGTCCTTACGTTCGCAGAGGCTTTTTAAGCCTTTTCTGATGTTGGGATCAAAATACGTCTTTTTGGTGGGGAGATCTTCCAAGTCCTTGAGGACTAGATCTTTGAACACTTTGACACTCGGTGCCATGGGGCATGGAGGATTGAATAAAGACGGATTAGATAGTCCTGTATGGACCACATCAGATGAAATTTCGGGGAGATTGGACCTTCCCGGTTTATTCAGAAAAAATCTTTGAATATTAAGTTTGCGAACGTATTTTTGGACATCTATGAATGTATTAAATTTATTAAAAGTTTTAGGGGGAACAAATTTTAGACCTTTGTCCAAAACCACCTTTTCTGCTACTGTAAGAACCGAACTGCTTAAATAAAAAATGCCAGCTCCTATGTCCACGCCTCTGAGACCCTCCACCGTACGGTGAGTTACGGGTCCGCGGAATCTGGTAAGAGTATTTCACCACTTTCACATTACCAAGATTTTGGATTGCATTCTCTGGGATATATGAACTTATATGTACCCACTGGGAAAGGAATTGACATCAATGTGACCCACAGAGTGTGAGGATCTACACCTTCTTCCTGTGATTATATTTTTTGACCCAAAGTCAACACCTGTGATCTTTGGGATTATATTACGTGCTGTCTCTTTAACCTCCCTGGCGTTATGATTCTGTCTGGAATTTTGTACCAAAAGCGTTGCAATTGTTTTGTAAGTACTTACTTAAATCTATCTAAACAAGAGTCTAATAGGCATCCCGGGTATGATTTTTTTTTTATTAAAAATTATAATATAATAAATAATTATAAAAAATTATAACAAATAATAATATAATTATAGTAAAAATTATTCAATAATGTAATCAAATCAAAATCACTGAAATTTGCTCAGTTGCAGAATTTTTGCTGTCATAATTTTTTTTTTTTATGACGAATTTCCCCACAGATCGCTATCGCTAAATTCTGCAAGTGATTATAATTTATTATCGCTGTTTTTTAGCTGCTCTAAAACAATTTTTGCCATAAAGGGACACTTTTGGTTGCTATGGGCAATCTACAGTTTGCAGGGAGAAAGAAAAGTTTTTATTATATAAAATGACATGCAGGGCACTGGGCAGACCACTAGGGACATGGGGGGTGTGTATTTTTTACATACAGTACTGTAATCTATAAGATTACATTGTACTGTATGTAAAGTGTTTGTTTACATTTTTGAATTTGGCGCCGTTCTCCGTCCCCGTGCGACGTAACGTCGCAGGGAACGGAGCTCGGCGGCACACGGGGACGCTGTGTGAATCGAGCGAGCACCCGCTCGCTCACACAGCGTGGATGCATCGCTGGATCCAGGGAGAAGGTAAGTAAACAGTCTCTGGATTCAGCGAGGCGAGCCCGTGTCTGACACGGGATCAACAATAGTAGCAGCAAATTTTTACCCCGTGTCAGACACGGGAAAAACGCCAAGGAGGTTAAAGGACTAAAGTCTTGCTTGTAATCTACCACACTGTGTTATTTTTTGTTTGAACATTATCATTGATATTACCAATAAACACCGGTTTATTGGCTCAAGTTTGAAACCTTTGTGGCCTTGTTGGTATCTCGAGATATGCCGTGTAAGTGTAAATATGCGCCGTTGTATCTGTGCGTCGTGCCCACAGAACTAAGATACGCCTAAAAAATGGCTTCATCCGACCAACGTAACTTGCCTACGCCGGCGTATAGTGGGCGTATATTTACGCGGGACGCATTTGGCACTCCCATTGATTTTCAATGCAAATATGCAAATGAGGGAGATACACCGATTGACAAACGTACTTGCGCCCGGCACATGTTTTAAGCGATTTGCGTAAGGTTTACGTCTGGCGTAAAGTTATTCCCCATATTGGAGGCGCAACTCATGCAAAGGTATGGACCAGGGAACGAACGCCGTCAAATTTTACGTCGTTTACGTTGTATGTGAATAGGGCTGGGCGGAGGTTACGTTCACGTCGTAGGCAGTGATTCGACGTATCTTAGCCAGTTGTTTCGACGTGATTGTGAGCATGCGCACTGGGATGCGTCCAAGGTACGACGCATGCGCAGTTCATTTTAAGTACTTGTCTGAAGCTCAGCCCATCATTTGCACAGGGCCACGTTTCATTTAAATGTATCATGCCCACTTCCACCTACTTTGACTTACGCCTACGACTATACACTACGCCGATGCAACGTTGGGAGCATTTGCTTTGTGAATTCCATGCTTCCCTCTCTGCGTTGCGCCGGTGTAGCGTAAAGAAGATACGCTACGGCGGCATAAATATGCGCCTATGTATGTGAATCCGGGCCATTGTATTTCTGGCAAGATCCACAGATATTTTTTGTACTTGCCATTCTAAGCCTGAAAAAAGAAAACAAAAGCACCTATCCATCTAAGCTGCAATATATTTCATTTTTGATGTAAACCCAATTCATGAAATTTGAGCTGGGCACATACATCTGCAGTCTTTTATGTTTCTTCAAAGAGTTAAAGGGGTTGTAAAGGTAAAAGTTTTTTCACCTTAATGCACTATACTTACCTGACCCCTCAAGTTCCCGCGCTCGGCCTCCTGCTGTCCACTGATTTCTGCAAAAGTGAAGAGGAAGATGCTGCAGACATTGGCACTTCTGGAAAGGTCAATTTCCTGGTCCCGCCCGCGCCATGCGCTGTGGTTACATAGTTAGTCTGGCTGAAAAAAGATCATCTAGTTCAACCATCAAAAGGGGAAATTGTACAATTCCATATACACAATCCTATACCCACAGTTGATCCAGAGGAAGGCAAACAAACAGCAAACCATGATCCAATTTGCTCCAGCAGGGGAAAAAAATCCTTCCTGATCCCCCGAGAAGCAATTGGACATTCTCTGCATCAACTTTACCTATAAATGTCAGTACCCAGTTATTTTATGTACATTTAGGAAGGAATCCAGGCCTTTTATAAAATAAATATACTGAACTGGACAGAACCAACTCTGAAGGGAGTCTACTGTATTACACATCTTCACAGCTCTTACTTTGAAGAAGCCTTTCCGTATTTGGAGATTCAATCTCTTTACCCCCAGATGTAAAGAGTGGCCCCTTGTCCTCTGTGATGACCTTAAAGTGAATTAATCTACACAAGTTCACTGTATAGACCCCTTATGTATTTATACATGTTGACCAAATCTCTCCTTAAAGCGGAGCTCCACTCAGGAAAACAACATTTTACAATGTTGTTTAAAAAAAAAAAAAAAAAACCTGAAAAAAAAAAAAAAAAATACTCACCCGAAATAGCTGTTGCTATGCGGAAGTCCGTAATCTGCCTCTTCCACACCGCGGTGTCTTTTCTTCTTGTCCTTCTCCTTGTAAATGGGGCGCGCTGCTTTCTGGGAACTGTGTGTGTTCTCAGAGAGCAGCGCGCCCATTTACAAGCCAGCGTGAGACTCACACAGGCGCAGTAGGAAATGGGCAGTGAAGCCGTACGGAGCGATCGCGGGACCGGCATCGGGGGGGCCGTCAGCGCGGGCGCCTAGGACAGGTAAGTGTCCTTATTTAAAGTCAGCAGCTACACTGTTAGTAGCTGCTGACTTTAAAAAAAAAAAAAAATCGCGGCTGGAGCTCCTCTTTAAAGTGATAGTAAAGGTTTTAAAAAAGAAATAACAAACATGTCATATTTACCTCCACTGTGCAGTTCGTTTTGCACAGAGTTTCCCCGAGCGTCCTCTTCTGGGGTCCTATGGCAGCTGTCGTGGCTCCTCCCTGCAAGAGCTAACCACCTTTGGGGGCACGCTCCCATGTGATACAGTCGGCAGGCATAGTCACAAAGTGTATGACTCGGCCCGCCCCCCGGGGCACCGCGTCATTGGATTTAATTGACAGCAGCACAAGCCAATGGCTGCGCAGCTATCAATCTATCCAATGAAGAGCCAAGAACCCTGGGTAACGATCAAGAGCATTCAGGACGCGGGACTTTCCAGGGCTCAGGTAAGTAAAGGTGGGCTGGGGAGCCACTACTCGTCGGAAGTTTTTTCACCTTAATACATAGAATGCATTAAGGTGAAAAACCATGTACCTTTACAACCCCTTTAATCTCCCCTTCTCAAGAGATAATAAATGCAGCTCCTCATAGCTGAGCTCTTCCATGCCTCTTATTAGTTTGGTTGCCCTTCTCTGCACTTCTTCCTCCCACCGACTCCTACAAATGCCTACAGGGGCCTGCAGATCGAACCACTATCAGCACTGATGGTAAAATGTGATTAATTTAAGGGTAACACAAATGCAATCGGTCCCATCTGTGCAGGAAGCCCAAGCAAAAAACGTAATAAAATAATACAGCTACCCAGTCATAGTGTATGAAAACCTTTTGGACTATTAGGCCCCATGTACACAGGACGCTGCTAAACGTACATTCAGAGGCAGTTTGATGCTTTTTTCAACTGCCCCTGAACTTATTCAATGTTATCCTATGTGATAGGTTTCTCCCGATACCAGTATCGATATGGGGACCGATACCGAGTATTTTTCAGGAGTACTTGTACTCCCGCAAATGCCCCCGATGCCTCATCCGATACTAACCCCAGACCCCCCCGCCGCCGCAACAAACGCCGCCGCCGCTGCATACCGCAATGGCGCCTGGTTAAACAACATGCGGGGAACATTACAGCTTTCATTTGAATAGCTGTAGTGTTTCCCGCCGTGCCGTGTATAGACACTCCCCCTTGCTCGGGATTGGACGGGTGATCAGTCCAATCCTGAGCAAGGGGGAGTGTCTATACACGGCACAGCGGGAAACACTGCAGCTATTCAAATGAAAGCTGTGATGTTCCCCGCACGCTGTTTAACTAGGCGGCAACATCTAGGTATGGGGGGACATGGCTAGATATACGGGGGACATGGCTGGATATATGCCACCGGTGTCCCGCGATCGGGTCACAGAGAGGAAGAACGGGGAGAAGTAAGTGTAAACAAACCTTCCCCGTTCTTCCTAGTGTGGCTGTCACTGATCGTCTGTTCTCCGTGTTAAGGAACGACGATCAGTGACGTCACATGCAGAGCCACGCCCTCCCACAGTAAGAACACTCCCTTAGGACACACTTAACCCCTACAGCACCCCCTTCACTGCCAGTGCCATTTTCACAGTGATCAGTGCATTTTTATAGCACTTTTCGCCGTGAAAACTACAATGGTCCCAAAAATCTTTCAAAAGTGTCCGCCATAATGTCGCAGTCACGAAAAAAATCACTGATCGCCGCCATTACTAGTGTGCTGCCCCAATATGGGCATAGAATATGAGATGCATAGCCTCAGTTAATATTAGCATTGTTATATAGATTATAGTTCATATAGTGTGGTTTGCCTAACTATTTTCTCATAGCTAAATCTATGTGTTATCCTATGCTGCCATCTAGTGGCCTTTCTTGCAATGTACATGTTCTCTGTAATTCCTCATTAGTTACCACATTTTCCAGTTTATGTATGCCCCTCCCTACTTCCTGTGGGTAGTACTTCCTGTGTCATTCCCTCAGCTAGCAAGCCACATGTACAAGGACACACATGTATCTGCACGGTACTTGGGAATGGCATCATCTTTTGACCGCACAATACTATTACCATTCATCTGCTGTTCCTGTTATCTGCTGTAACCCCTGAAGTTAAAGAATAAACACCTCTTTTGAATGAATCGGTATTGACGAGTTCAGCTATCTGACAAGGATTGTCCGCAGTGAGTACATCTACTTATACAGGCCAGGCATAGAGGTCTCAGCAAGGGATATATCGCTATCACAACAATCGGAGTCAGAATAGTCAAAAGATGCATAGAATTCTTACAGCCTGCTGGGTATATGTGTGTGCCTAATCTGCAATCAAGCTCAGTGCCAGCCGCCATCTTGTGAAAGCACATTGTCGCTCAAGCTTACTGTGCTTCATGTGAATGTTGAAAGCTGCTAAATTGAACTGTGTTACCCCACCTGTCTAAGCTGCTGTTTGTCTTCTTAAAGAGACAGTACCATTTTTTACAAAACCGTGAAAAATGTCTAGACAAGGCTCTGAACACTCTTTTATGGAAGAACCAACGCAGATTCATCATGCCTCTGAACCCGCAGACGTACAGGGAGCAGACTCTGCAGATATTGCTGAACAGAGTGTAAGACCCAAGCGTACAATAAAACCAACACAGAAACTCAGAGAAAACTATGAATACACTAGAGATGAGTTCTCCAGCAAGCTGTCAGACCTCTGGAACAAAACTTCACACTGCATGTCAGTTTTGCCACACTTTAATGATCAACCAGCTGAATTAAGAGACTCTATAGATCGCCTATCTGCTGCGTATGAACATTACCAGCGGCTGTCTGCAAAATACACTGCCTTCTTGCAAGACTGTAATATAGAGGACTTTGCAGCAAAACTGACCAAGACTGATGCACTGAACCAACAAAGGGATCTCTTAGTGCAAAATGCTCAGTGTAAGGCAGAACTCCGCATTGCTCAACTGCAAGAGACCAGATCTCACAGATCAATATCAACCAAGCACACTGCACGTTCTTCTAGATCCTCTCGCTCCAGAAGTTCAACATTAAGCGACAAGCTAATAGAGGCCCGCGCTGATGCTGAATCCAGAAAAGCGCAAAGCACCCTTGCTAAGAAAGAAGCAGAGATGGAAGCCCAAAGCAAAGCTCTGCAAGCAGAGATGGCTGCTCGCCAAGCAGAGATGGCTGCTCGCCAGGCAGAGATGGAAGCTCAAATAAAGATTCTGCAAATAGAGAAAGAGGAAGCAGGTGCCCTAGCAAGGCTGAAAGTCCTTGAACAAGCAATGGGTCAAAGTACTAATTCAGACTGTCTTATCCCAGCAGAACTGGAAGATCCAATTGAACGCACCAGTGAATATGTGCTAAAGCATAATGCTTACAAAGTTACAGAGTCATCTCCTATACCTCCTACTAACAACACTGTTCTGACTCTCAACACAGTGACCTCTCAGCTCCAAATGCCTGAGCCTCCTCAAGTCCACAACACAAGTGCATCTACGCAGCAAACCACATCGACTCCTGCCAACAACAAGGTGACTTCCAGCGACAAGCCGCAGCTACAGCCACAGCCAGCAGAAGCCTTAGAGACTACACCAAAGTTAAGCGCTCATGCAACATCATTTTATCCTGGTAAACCTCACCCTTCTTCACCAGAGAACTTTCACACCCAAGGGGTTCCACAAGTTACTTTGGCACCAAAGAGTGAGAGATCAGACTCGAATGACTTCGCCAGATATATGGCACACCGTGAGCTCATTAACACTAGCCTCTCAAGGTTTGATGACTGTCCAGAGAGCTACAGGGCCTGGAGATCAACCTTCAAGGCTGCTATTGCTGATTTCAACCTTACTGCCAAGCAGGAACTTGATTATCTCATAAAGTCGCTGGGGCCAGAATCTGCAAATCGTGTTAAAAGACTGAGGACAGTACATGTTGACCACCCAGATGCAGGTCTTGTTGCTGCATGGGCAAGACTTGAGCAAGCCTATGGTAGCTCAGAAGCCATAGAAAGCGCTCTATTCAAGAGACTGCAAAACTTCCCAAAAATAGGGACCAAAGACTATCGCAAGCTCCAAGATCTAAGTGACCTCCTCATGGAGTTAGAGTTGGCAAAGACAGACCCACGTCTACCTGGACTAAGCTTCCTGGACACTGCTCATGGTGTCAATCCAGTGGTGTCTAAACTGCCATACGGCCTGCAAGAGAGATGGGCGCAGCAGGGCTCAAGGTACAAAAGAGACTATGACGTATCCTTTCCTCCATTCTCATATTTTTGCAGGTTCATCAGTGAACAAGCCTGGATGAGAAATGATTTCAGCTTCAGTGAACCCAACTTACCTGCTTCATCATCATCACCATCACCAAGGTATGATAACACAGCAGCTAAACGCAGAGACTTTCATAGAGCAATATCTGTTAAAAGGACAGACGTCTCACCACCTGTGTCCTCTCATGCATACCAGAGTGATTTGGGTGGTAGAGATAAAGATCCTAATCGTCAGTGCCCTATTCACAAGAAGCCTCACCCTCTTAAGAAATGCCGAGAGCTGAGAGCAAAGACTTTACAAGAGCGCAGGGAGATTCTCCAGAAACTTGGAGTATGCTACAGGTGCTGTGCTTCTTATAGTCATTTTGCCAAGGACTGTAAAGTTGTCATCAAGTGCACAGAATGCAGTAGCGAAAGACACGTGACAGCTATGCATCCTACTCCACTTACAGACAGCCCACAGCAGCTACCTACCTCCACCCCTCTCTCAAATCATGGCGGGGAACAACAAAGCCACGCTCTAGCCAAGGAGAATGTTTCTTCTTCATGCACAGAAGTCTGTGGAGAAGGTTTAGATCACAAGTGCTGTGCCAAGATATGCCTTGTTAAGGTATACCCAGAGGATCAACCTGAAAAAGCTGCCAGGATGTATGCCATAATAGATGAACAGAGCAACAGATCCCTGGTCAAGCCTAAATTCTTTGAGATCTTTGGCATTGAGGGTCATGCCACACCGTATACTCTCAGAACCTGTTCTGGTCACGTAGAGACTTTCGGCAGAAGGGTCGATGGGTTCATGGTGTCTCATATCGAAGGGAAAGAGGGCATACTCCTACCAACATTAGTTGAGTGTGACCAGATACCAGACGAACGAGAAGAGATTCCTACTCCAGAGGCTGCATATCACCATCCTCACTTAAGGCACCTTGTTGATGAGATTCCCGCAATGGACATTAATGCTGAAATCTTAGTTTTGCTAGGAAGAGACATTCTCAGAGTACATAAGGTACGTGAGCAGTGTGATGGACCTGAGGATGCCCCTTATGCACAAAGACTTGATCTAGGCTGGGTAATAGTGGGCGATGTATGCTTGGATAGAATGTGTACGTCATCTGAGATCCACTCCTTCAAAACTTACATGTTAGGAAATGGACGTGCATCCCACTTCAAAGAGTGCCCTCACCATTATGAAGTAAAGGAGAAGCCTCTTGACATCATCCAAGTACCTGATGTCACTCCTATCCTTTGTGACGACAACCTAGGTACCACAGTGTTTTGTACCACAAGTGACGACAACAAAATAGCCTTGTCAGTTGAAGACAGAGAGTTCATCAAAATAATGGACAAAGAATTCTTCAAGGATGAGTCCAACAGCTGGGTTGCACCATTGCCTCTTCGTGCTGCAAAGGTCAAACTGCCAAACAATCGTGAACAGGCTTTATCCAGATTCAACTCACTTCAACGAACACTAAAGAACAGGCCTGAAATGAAGGACCATTTCATTACCTTTATGAAGAGGATCTTTGACAATGAGCACGCTGAGCCAGCTCCACCTCTTCAAATACACGATGAGTGCTGGTACCTACCTTTCTTCGGAGTGTACCATCCACGTAAGCCAAAACAAATCAGGGTAGTGTTCGACTCCAGTGCCAAGCATCAGGGCATATCCCTGAACGATATTCTTCTCACTGGCCCTAACCTAACCAACAACCTTGTAGGTGTACTCATGAGGTTCAGAAGAGAGCCAGTTGCCATAACTGCTGACATTGAACAAATGTTTCATTGCTTTATTGTACAAGAAGACCATAGGAACTTCCTAAGGTTTCTGTGGCACCGTGACAACAACATGGACAATGAGATGATTGAATACCGCATGAAGGTTCATGTTTTCGGAAATAGCCCCTCACCTGCCGTTGCAACATACGGTTTACGAAGGACTGCTCTTGATGGAGAACAGGAGTATGGTGCAGATGCTCGACATTTCGTCGAGAGAGACTTCTATGTGGATGACGGACTTAAATCTTTACCTACAGCGGAAGAAGCCATAGACCTGCTCCAAAGGACACAAGGTATGCTTTCTGAGGCTAACCTCAGACTACACAAGATTGCCTCAAACAGTGTTGCTGTTATGAAAGCCTTTCGACCTGGCGATCATGCCACAGGGTTTAAAGACTTAAATCTGGGGATGGACATGCCACCTGTGCAGAGAAGTCTGGGCCTTCGGTGGGACTTATTAAAAGACACCTTCGGTTTTCAAGCCAGCTCTGCAGACAAGCCATTTACCAAGCGTGGAGTTCTGTCAGTGGTGAACAGCCTATACGATCCAGTGGGATTTGTGGCGCCCATCACCATACAAGGTAAATCCATGCTTAGGCAGCTCTCAGAGACTATCAAAGATTGGGATGCTCCACTACCAATAGACAAACTTTCAAAGTGGGAGTCCTGGAAACAATCGTTACATGCCTTAGATGGAATCTGTATACCACGCTGCTACACTCCAACTTCCCTTGCTACCAGTCAGAGGAAAGAGCTTCACATCTTCTCAGATGCATCTACTGAGGCCATAGCGGCCGTTGCCTACCTCAAGGCGAGAGATTCAGCTAATCTAACCCATGTAGGGTTTCTGTTTGGGAAAGCTAAGTTAGCACCCAAGCCTGAACACACAATTCCTAGGCTTGAACTTTGTGGGACTGTGCTAGCTGTAGAAATTGCAGATTTCATACTGCGTGAGCTAGACATTCAGATAGATGACATCAAATTCTACACAGACAGCAAGGTTGTTCTGGGCTACATATACAACCAGACTAAACGTTTCTATGTCTATGTCAGCAACCGTGTAGAGAGAATAAGAAAATCATCTAAACCTGAACAATGGCATTATGTTCCATCTGAAATTAATCCTGCAGATCATGGCACCAGGCCAGTGTCTGCGAGTGCCTTTGTAAATTCTTCTTGGTTAAAAGGTCCTGAATTCTTGCTGGCTGATCCAGAAGAAACCACGGCTGATGTCTTCAGTCTTCTAGAACCCGACAAAGATCCAGAGGTTCGTCCTGAAGTTAAAACCCTTGTCACCAGAACTGAACAAAGACGTGCCTTGGGCTGTCAACGCTTTGAACGTTTCTCCAAGTGGACAAGGCTGGTACGCACCACCGCAAGGTTAGTTCATATTGCACGCTGCTTTCACACGAAGCCCACAGATGCTCACTGTCAAGGTTGGCACATGTGCCAAAAGCTCCTTTCTGCAAAAGACATTCCTGAAGCTGAACTGATCGTAATACGCAGTGTACAACAGGATGTCTTTGGCTCAGAAATCAGACGTATCCGTGACAAGGGGGACATTCCAAAAAACAGTCCAATTGCTAACCTGAACCCATTCATTGACAATGATGGCACGTTAAGGGTTGGTGGACGCTTAAACAAGGCTAAGTTCAGTGAGCAAGAACAGAATCCTCTCATTATACCTGCTCGCCATCACATCACCACTTTGCTCATACGGCACTACCATGAAGAGGTGAAAGTTTCAAGACAAGGGACTGTAAAGACTTTCATCAGACCTATCACGGAACTCATTTTGCTCTTGCCGTTTGGAGACTGAACTTACTTGGGTATGCTGTTGGATCCTACCTGCGACTTCGAGAAGGAAGTATCTGGGACTTTAGTTGTCACAACTTGAAGCTTTATATTATAGTTGTTGTTGCATTATATGCATGTTCTCCATTATGTCTTTCAGGTTTTCAAGACATCAGCAAATTGCGCTGTTGTTTATTTGCATAACTACCGTTGTATTAGGTAAATAGTGGCATTACCATGCCAGACGGGGAGTGTGCTGCCCCAATATGGGCATAGAATATGAGATGCATAGCCTCAGTTAATATTAGCATTGTTATATAGATTAGAGTTCATATAGTGTGGTTTGCCTAACTATTTTCTCATAGCTAAATCTATGTGTTATCCTATGCTGCCATCTAGTGGCCTTTCTTGCAATGTACATGTTCTCTGTAATTCCTCATTAGTTACCACATTTTCCAGTTTATGTATGCCCCTCCCTACTTCCTGTGGGTAGTACTTCCTGTGTCATTCCCTCAGCTAGCAAGCCACATGTACAAGGACACACATGTATCTGCATGGTACTTGGGAAAGGCATCATCTTTTGACCGCACAATACTATTACCATTCATCTGCTGTTCCTGTTATCTGCTGTAACCCCTCAAGTTAAAGAATAAACACCTCTTTTGAATGAATCGGTATTGACGAGTTCAGCTATCTGACAAGGATTGTCCGCAGTGAGTACATCTACTTATACAGGCCAGGCATAGAGGTCTCAGCAAGGGATATATCGCTATCACAACAATCAGAGTCAGAATAACTAGTAAAAATAAAAATATTAATAAAAATGCCATAAAACTATCCCCTATTTTGTAAACGCTACAACTTTTGCGCAAATATATATTTGGGGGATATTTATTACAGCAAAAAGTTAAAAATATTGAATTTTTTTCAAAATTGCCGCTCTATTTTTGTTTATAGCGCAAAAAATAAAAATAAAAAAAATCGCAGAGGTGATTAAATTCCACCAAAAGAAAGCTCTATTTTTGGGAAAAAAAGGACGCCAATTTTGTTTGGGAGCTACATCGCACGACCGCGCATTGTCAGTTAAAGCGACGCAGTGCCGAATCACAAAAAGGGGCCAAGTCCTTTACCTGCATAATGGTCCGGGGGTTAAGTGGTTAACCACTTAAGGACCGCCGCATGTACATTTACGTCGGCAGAATGGCACCAACAGCACATCAACGTATATATACGTTGGTGCCTTGAGGTGGGTCGGGGGTCCGATCGGGACCCCCCCCCCCAGTACATGCGGCGGTCCGCGCGGCTGTACGAGCGATCAGAGCAGAGGGGGCGGCGGTTCGTTTTTGTCCGCCCCCTCCGGATCGCTCTCAGCCAATGCGCACGCCCCCCCGCCCTGTCACTTCCTCCTCCTGTGTAAACACAGGAAGGAGGAAGCGATGTGATCTCTCCCTCTGCGTTTTTTTCAACCACCGCTGAGGAGAGATCACAACACAAGTAAGTCTGCACTAACACTTCACTGACACACACTACACATAAACACATTTAACCCCCCCTGATCGCACACCCCCCTCCCCCTGTCACAGTGTCACTGAATGCAGTAATCATACATGTATGATTACTGTATTTAGTGTCAGTGTGACAGTCAGTTAGTGTTAGGTCCTGGGTAGCCCCCGTACCCCCCCTAATAAAGTTTTAACCCCTTGATCACCGCCCTAGTTAACCCTTTCACTCCCTATTGCCAGCATCACTAAGCGATCATTTTTCTGATCGCTGTATTAGTGTCGCTGTTCCCGCTAGGTAGCTAATTTTTTTTTTATTGCGATTTTTTTTTTACTAAAGACATGTGGCTAAATAAATTTTGGCCTAAATGTTTGACTAAAATTTAGTTGATTGATTTTTCTTATAACAAAAAGTAAAAAAATATTGTTTTTTTTTCAAAAATGTCGCTCTATTTTTGTATGTAGCGCAAAAAATAAAAAAATCGCAGAGGCGATCAAATACCACCAAAAGAAAGCTCTATTTGTGGGAAGAAAAGGACGCAAATTTTGTTTGGGAGCCACGTCGCACGACCGCGCAATTGTCTGGTAAAGCGATGCAGTGCCGAATCGCAAAAAAACCCTTGGGTCATTTGGCAGCATATTGGTCCGGTCCTTAGGTGGTTAAGCTAGTGTATTGTTGGTTTACTTACCTTTTCCTACGATTTCCCTTCTAAGGGCCAGATTCAGCAACACTTGCGCTGGAGTATTTCGATATGCGCCGCGTAACTGTGAAGATGCGCCGTCGTTTCTATGTGCCCGTACCCACCAAACTAGATGCGCCCAATAACGGGCCATTTGCGACCGGCGGAACGTTCCGACGCCAGAGTATCGTCAGCGCTTAATTTCGCTTGGCGCATCAGTCGCGCCTATTGATTTCCCCTGCAAATATGCAAATGAGGGATTTTTCTCAATTCACGAACGGATTAGCACCATACGCTGGCTACATGCGCCGCGCGTATCTCGTCCGTCCGGCGCAAAGTTATTTCTACAAAAGGCTGCTTTATCTTTACTCCAGATGGCCACAGGTCAGCAGGAGAGCAGCTACAGCAGCGTTACCGACGAAACTAGCAAGCTGAACAACCACACTTGCAAGGACAACACCTCTGTGTGCCAACATGCCGGGGGCACTCGTGGTCCTAAGACTAGTACTGGGTCCCTCGCTACGGAGGAGGCGGGCACGTGAGAGGATATACCGCACGCGTATGAACCTCTTTGGCATGGGTGATGAGGAGGTGTATCGCCTCTTCAGATTCAGCCCAGATGCAATACTTGAACTAACCACAACCCTGCAGGGTGACATCACCAGCAAGACACACCGCTCACAAGCAGTGCAGCCACTGGTGAAGGTCCTGGCAACACTTCATTTCCTTGCAAGTGGATCATTCCAGCGTACAAGTGGAGTGGTGGCTGGGATGTCACAGTCCTCCATAAGCAGATGTGTGCACCAGGTTGTCCCTGCAATCCTCAGACGCATGTCCAACCAGTTCATCAGACCCACCACTGAGGAGCTGCGGCTGAAGGCAATGACAGATTTCTACAACATTGCCAGATTCCCACGCACTGTGGGGGCCATTGATTGCACACATGTGGCCCTTCAGCCCCCCAGTGCCACAGAGCACATATACCGCAATCGGAAGCATTGGCATTCCATCAACGTACAGGTGATAGCCGATGCCCAACGCCTCATATGGCACGTCCGTGCCAAACACCCCGGGTCCAGCCATGACAGCTTCATATACAATCAGAGTCCCATCCCAGCAGAATTCGAGCAGAACATGTATGGGGACAGCTGGCTGGTTGGTGAGTGACATGGGAGTCAGGCATGACTATCCCCTCCCGTGATGCACATCAGAAGTGGCACATGCATGACTAACATTCTCCTGTCTTTTACCTTACAGGTGACTCTGCATATGCACTGGGACCCCATCTAATGACTCCTTTCCGGAACCCCCAAACCAGAGGAGAGAGAAAATACAATGAAGCACACATCAAAACTCATGCAGTGGTGGAGCAAACATTCGGGCTCCTGAAGTCCCGTTTCCGCTGCCTGGATAGGCATTCTGCACAACTTTGCTATGAGAAAAGGCCTGCAGATTGACATGCGTGATGACCTGACCCCCGACCCACACAGTCCCCACCTGCCAGAGGAGAACCAGTCTGCTGATGGAAGAGCCGTCAGGAGGGTCCTCGCCGTAGGCATCTTTGGACACTAAACCAAAACATTGATCACACGGACAATGCACGCGTGTACACCACTGATGTCCCTAGATCACACACACCACATGCACATCGCATTGGATTAGCCCAAGTCCAGCATGTAGGACTTGGGAGCAGCAACGCCAGCGTCAAGGCCCCAATGATGTCACTGTCCATTCATACACCTTTCACACGTCATTCATACAGCCGTGGGGTTAACTTCACCACCACGGCCGAGGGTGACACCCCTTACTGTCAGGAGTGCCACCCCCTCACATTCACACACCATTCACACTGTCCCCTGCACTCCTGACCGTGTGCAGTTCAAAAGAAATAAAAAATCTCATAACCTGAGCAAGAAAATAAAATATAAACTCATAACCTGAGTATAAAAATAACAAAAAACTCATAACCTGAGTAATAAAAAAAAAATATATAAACCAAATAAAAAAAAAACCCTCATCTGGGATGACGGGGGCTCCTCCTTGGGGGCACTCTCGGGCTCCTCAGCTGCCTGGAGGGAGTGGGTGGTGGTGGGGGTGTGGGGGCAGCTTGAGGAGGCTGATCCCTGGGTGGGCCACTCCGGGCAGCTGTTGGCTGCATGCCCTCCAAGGCCACTGCAATCGGGCTCAGATAGAGGTTAGTCTGGGCCTGCATCCTCAACTGGCGGGTGACTTGATGCCGCTGGTCACGCTGCCGCTGCCTCCCCTCTTCCCGGATGGCAGCAGTGTTGGCATGTACAGCTGCTGTCAGGTGCCGGACATCAGCCTGCACCTCCCCCAGGCTGGTAACAAGGTTCTGAACACCACTGGGCAGCTGCGACATGGAGCCCAGGCTGTCAGCGACCCGGTCCAGGTGGCCAGCAATCTCCCCCATCTGCTGGGTCTGCTTGGCGTGGTCCAACAGCACCTGGTCCTCGACCAGATCACACACCCCCCTGGTCTTCCAGGTGGCCTTCCTGGGGGCAGGAGAAGGTTGTCCCCGTGGGGATGGAGTCGCCCTTGAGGGGCTACCGAGGGATGGGGGAGGGGATGACAGAGGGCCCTGCTGAAGAGGAGGACTCCTCCAACAATAAGATGAAGTCCTGTTCAGGGACAGGCTCCTCCACAACCACCTCTGCAGAGGTGGTGTGGGCACTCTCCTCCACCTCGGTCTCTTCAGCACCCAGGGGCTCATCATCACGATCCCGTTGGGAGGTTGGGGTGGACTGGCCGCCAAGAGATGATGGCCCAGCTCCGTCATCTGTGGATGACAAAAAAAGGGGACACATGTTGGTGGTCCCACACACTTGGCACATGTACCCTCCCCCCCCCCACATGCAACACACCAAATAGGGGATAAAAAACACTTACCTGTCCTGGAGAACTTCCTCCATGGAGTCATATCCAGGGACCCCCTCCAACTGCTCCCTGTCCAGGCAGCGTGCGACCACCTCCTCCTCTGCGGTCAGGCTGACAGGACATGGGGGACCACCACCTGTGCCCCTCTCATGCCTCCTGATGGTGGCCACCTTGCCCCTGACCTTGCGCCGCAAGTCATTTATTTTTTTCTGAATGTCAGAAGCAGTCCGGGTGGAGTACCCCAAGACATTCACCCTGGCAGCAATGGTCTCCAGGATGCCCTGCTTTCTCTCCCAGCTGGTCTTCCGGCTTTTTTTCCCATGGAGTAACTCATTAACAGACTCCATTGCAGATATGATGACCGAGACCTCCTGGGAATTAAAATTGAGGTTCCTCCTCTCTTTGGGGGTAGCGGGAGCAGCCATCACTGAGCAAAAGTATCTTCCCTGGGGTGGGGGGAAACGGAACTACTTTTGCGCCGGAATGGCGTTTCCGCCTGCGCTTTTAAGCGCCCAACGGAATGCATTGCGCTGACGTTTCCCGGGAATTGGTGCCGACGGAAGTTGTGAGCATGCGCACAAGGGGGCGAGTGGAGCCGCACTCACTGCGCATGCTCCGTGGATGATGCGCTGAACGTAAGCCTCTGCGCTGGGCTCCGCCCATCATTTACATATGATCACACCCACTTCCACTTGCGTCGGGTTACGCCAGCGCATTATCGTTACTCTGGCGCAAGTTTACGCGCAACTGCTATGTGAATAACAGTACTTGCGCTGAAAGGGTCGTCAGAGTAACGTAAATGAGAAGCGTTACTCTGGAGCAAAGATGCTCTCATCTACCTGAATCTGGCCCTAAATGTTTTTTTTTCCTTGTCTGAATTTCTCACTTCCTGTTTCTTCTCAGTAAGCTTGCCCCATCATGCGAGCCGTTCTGGCTGGGGGTTAGTCAGTGTGCTCGCTCCCTCCTTTGGGACTACACAGGGTCTCCCCGCAGGGATGTAGTCTGAAGGGAGGGAGCGAGAATGCTGACTAACCCCCAGCCAGGCTTGGATGATGGGGGCAAGCTTACTAAGGATGAACAGGAAGTAGGAAATTCAGACAAAGAAAAAAAAAACATTTAGGGCCAGATTCAGGTAGAAGTTACGCGGCTTATCTGTAGATAAGCCGCGCAACTTCTAACCTACGCCGGCGTACCTGTTTTCTGTATTCAGAAAACAAGATACGCCAGGATTTAGTCCAGATACGAGCGGCGTAATACTATTTAGCCGTCGTATCGGAACTGCAATTTTAAAATGGCCGCCGGGGGCGTTCTCGCTGATTTACGCTGAGAATATGTAAATCAGCGAGATACGCCAATTCACGATCGTACGCGGGCCCGACGCAGTGACTTTACAACGTTTCCGTAAGAGTTTCGTGGCGTAAAGAAAAACATGCCCCCTAGGTGGCGTATCCTATGTTAAGTACGGCCGTCGTTCCCGCGTCGCCATTTTAAAATCGAACGTCGTTTGCGTAAGTCGTCCGTGAATGGGGCTGGACCCCATTTACGTACACGTTGAAAACAAATGACGTCCTTGCGACGTCATTTTGCACAATGCACGTCGGGAAGTTTTTGGGACGGCGCATACACAGTACGTTCGGCACAGGAACGCGCCTAATTTAAATGGTCGACGCCCCCTACCCGGCTCATTAGAATTACGTGGGCTTGCGCCGGGGGATTTTCGCTACGCCGCCGCAACTTTACAGGCAAGTGCTTTGTGAATCAAGCACTTGCTCTAGAAAGTTGCGGCGGCATAGTGTAAATGCCTAACGCTACGCCGCCGCAAATGTATATGAATCTGGCCCTTAGAAGGGAAATTGAAGGAAAGGGTAAGTGAACCAACAATGCCCTAGCTTAAAGGAACCTATTTAGAAAATGAAAAACTAACCTTTACAACCCCTTTAAGTGACTAAAATATTTTGTGGCAGTAATGCACAACATATATTTTGGAAGATCTGAGGAAATACGTTGTATACGCATTTTAACTACTTCCCGACCGCCCACCGCAGTTATACGTCATCACTTTGGAGATGGATTTCTCGATAACGGCAGCAGCTGCTGCCACAACCGAGATATCCATCTCTTCTGTGGGCGGTCGGGTAAACGATAATGGCGGTCTCCATGGCGGATTCGCCGCAAGATCGCCGTTATCGGTGGCGGGCGAGCCCCCCCTCCCGCTGCGCTCCCGGGCCCTCCGCCGCTTACCGGAGCCGTCGGTAGCGGCGGAGGCGATCGGGTGCGCTCCCGTGTTCAGTGAGGATGCGAGTGAGGGAAAAATTTCCCTCGTCCATCCCCGTAGCTCTGCTGGGCGGAAGTGACGTCAAAACGTCAGTTCCGCCCAGCGTCTTAAAGAGACATCTTTTTTTTAAAGTCATTTGAAAAATGACATTTTACATTTTTGATATTTTTTTTGCATTTAAGCCTAAATATGAGATCTGAGGTCTTTTTGACCCCAGATCTCATATTTAAGAGGACCTGTCATGCTTTTTTCTATTACAAGGGATGTTTACATTCCTTGTAATAGGAATAAAAGTGATAATTTTTTTTATTTTTTTATTTTAGTGTTAAAAAATGGTAAAATAAATACAAATAAATACGAAAACAAAAAAAAATGTTTAAATCGCCCCGTCCCGACGAGCTCGCATGCAGAAGCGAACGCATACGCGAGTAGCACCCGCATATGAAAACGGTGTTCAAACCACACAAGTGAGGTATCGCCGCGATCGTTAGAGCGAGAGCAATAATTCTAGCCCTAGACCTCCTCTGTATCTCAAAAAATGCAACCTGTAGAAATTTTTAAACATCGCCTATCGAGATTTTTAAGGGTAAAAGTTTGACGCCATGCCACGAGCGGGCGCAATTTTTAAGCGTGACATGTTGGGTATCATTTTACTCGGCGTAACATTATCTTTCACAATATGTAAAAAAATTGGGCCAAATTTATTGTTGTCTTATTTTTTAATTTAAAAAAGTGAATTTTTTCCAAAAAAAGTGCGCTTGTAAGACCGCTGCGCAAATACGGTGTAACAAAAAGTATTGCAATGACTGCAATTTTATTCTCTAGAGTGTTAGAAAAAAATATATATAATGTTTGGGGGTTTTAAGTAATTTTATAGCAAAAAAAAAATGTTTTAGTCTCGTAAAAACACAGAATCTGAAAAACAGGCTCGGGGCTAAAGTGGTTAAAGGAACCTATTTAGAAAATGAAAAACTAACCTTTACAACCCCTTTAAGTGACTAAAATATTTTGTGGCAGTAATGCACAACATATATTTTGGAAGATCTGAGGAAATACGTTGTATACGCATTTTAAAACCAACAAAAGAAAGTAAGGAGCCAGAGAACATCTACTATATTCACCCGCTGCTCCGTATGCTCAGTCTCTAGAGAAAAGATCATTTCTAGGGATTTCAGAAAGTTCCAGAGCACATTATTCTCCGTAACAAAACAGAAACAGATAAAACATTTTATATTCTGCAATGTTAACCTTGAAAGAGAATGCAATAAAAATATTATATTCTTCAGACTCAGAGTATGAGAATTATATTGTGAGGCTTGGGATCAAGTGTTCCAATGCTAGGTTTCCCTGCCCATGCCGTGTACATGGACACAAAAAGGTTCATATCCTTATGTTTATGCATTGCCAGCGTACTCTTCCTGAGCAGCTTAAATTCACAAATATTCCTGAATGAAAAATAAAAGGCAGAGCTTAAAGGGGTGTTCCAGCCAAAAATGGTGTTTATTAAAAGTCAGCAGCTACAAAAAGTGTAGCTGCTGGCTTTTAATAAACACTCACTTACCTGCTCCTGCGTTCCAGCGACGCGCCGACCGGGGCTCCGCTCCTCTGCCCCCCTCCCCGGCCGGCGTCTCCATCCTGTCTGTGGGCACCCAGCCGTGACAGCCTTCGGCTTCACGGCCGGGCACCCACTGCGCATGCGCGTGCCGTACTGCGCATGCGTGCGCGGCGCGGCTCGCCGCTGATTGGAGAGGCGATCGCATGGGACCTGTCAGTGTCCCATGTGATCGCCTACAGGGAGGGGGCTGGTGTAGGCGATTAAGCTTAATCGCCTAACCAGCCCCTCGGCGGAAGCAGGAAGTGGGACAGGAAGTCCCACTCCTACTGAAGCCCCCACTCCCCCCCCAAAAAAATTACATGCCAAATGTGGCATGTATGGGGGTGAGGAGTGGATTAAGAAGGGGTCATATTTTTGGGTGGAACACCCCTTTAACAAGAAGAGTTTACATTTCCGCTAGGGTTGTCCTGATACCACTTTTTTAGGACCGAGTACAAGTACCGATACTTTTTTTCATGTACTCGCCGATACCGAATACCGATACTTTTTTTAAATGTCATGTGACCGTTTTCAAACCACAATACAGACTAAGGATATTTTCTTTAGAATTATGAAGAACTCTAACTCAAGACATTATAAAAGAATAAAAATGAGTAAAAATGAATAAAAATGTTTTATTTGCTTGTCACGCAGTAGTAAAAAACTCAAAGAATTTTCACAGAACATGTTGATAAATACAAAAAAAGTATTCTATTTAGGTACAAGTACTCCCGCAAATACTTGGTATTGGTCCTGATACTGATACTAGTATCGGTATCTGGACAACCCTAATTTCCGCACACAGTGGGGTAGATTCACATAGAGATCCGACGGTGTATCTACTGATACACCTTCGTATCTGTGAGATCCGACGCTCGGATCTATGCGGCTGATTCCTCGAATCAGGTTCCGCATAGATCTCCCTTAGAGCCGACTGGTGTAAGTGAGTTACACTGTCGGATCTTAGGCTGCAATCTCCCGCCGTCCGCTAGGTGGCGCTTCTGTTATTATACGCGACGAATATGCAAATGAGGAGAACCGCCGATTCAGAAACGAACGCCCGGCCGTCGCTTTTTTTTTACGTCGTTTGCGTTCGGCTTTTTCCGGCGGATCTTTAGTGTTGCTCACAAATATTCGCATTGCGAATATTCGTTACGAATATTGCATATTCGAGTATTCGCGTATAAATCGAATATTGCGGCGAATATTCGCTATTGCGAATATTCGTATTTTTTCTAATTTATTTTTAAAACAGATCACATCCTAGTGATCTCCATCGACGTCTAAAAGCATTGCTGGTATGATTAGAGACCCTGGGCCGAGTAGCTGAGGCGATCCTTTTATGTTGCTGAATATTCGCAATGCGAATATTCGTATTACGAATATTCGCAAATACTTTCTCTGCCCTTCTTTTGCATCAGACCTGTGTATTGCGATCTTAGAGCTTAGCATTTTTTTAAATATCACGAATATTCGATATTAACGAATATTTCGCGAATATTCTTCTATATATACGCGAAATAACGCGAAATCGAATATGGCGTATTCCGCTTAACACTACGGATCGTTACCCCTGCTATATGTGGGGTAAGTGCGGCGTATCCTATGTTAAGTATGGCCGTCGTTCCCGCGTCGAGTTTGGAATTTTTTACGTCGTTTACGTAAGTCGTTCAGGGAATACGGCCATACGTTAATAGCGTTAACGTCGAAAACAAGGACGTCCTTGCGACGTCATTTGAAGCAATGCACGCTGGGAAATTTAGCCGGCGGTGCATGCGCAGTACGATCAGCGCGGGGACGCGTGTGATTTAAATAGTAAACTCCCCCTAGCCGCAGAATTTGCATTCCGCCGGGGGATTTATGATCCGCCAGGGCAACTTACGAGGCAAGGGCTGCAAATATAGCACTTGCCTCAAAAACTGGCGCAGGCGGATCGTAAAAAAGATAGATCACGCAGATCAAAAGATCCGCTGATCTATGTGAATCTACCCCAGGGTGTCCCCAATTAGTGGAGCAGCTAGACATTCCTTCACCTGGGGGAAAGACAGGGGCAGTGGACACTGTCGGTATATATATATATATATATATATATTTTATTGTTATTATTATTTTATTTCTCTATTTTTACATTTTTTTTTTTTATTTACAATTTTTAGGATCCCTGTTGGGGGTCTTTGGTGAAAAATTATGTGTCTAAACAGACCCCTGATGTCTCACTTTTCAGACAGAGATTCCTCACCCCAGGTGTCTGGGGTCAGTGTAGGTGATGGGTAGGTGTCTGGGGTCAGTGTAGGTGTCTGGGGTCAGTGTAGGTGTCTGGGGTCAGTGTAGGTGTCTGGGGTCAGTGTAGGTGATGGGTAGGTGTCTGGGGTCAGTGTAAGTGACGGGTAGGTGTCTGGGGTCAGTGTGTGTGATGGGTAGGTGTCTGGGGTCAGTGTAGGTGTCTGGGGTCAGTGTAGGTGTCTGGGGTCAGTGTAGGTGATGGGTAGGTGTCTGGGGTCAGTGTAGGTGTCTGGGGTCAGTGTAGGTGATGGGTAGGTGTCTGGGGTCAGTGTAGGTGATGGGTAGGTGTCTGGGGTCAGTGTAGGTGATGGGTAGGTGTCTGGGGTCAGTGTAGGTGATGGGTAGGTGTCTGGGGTCAGTGTAATGTGAGTAGTGCAGGTAGGTAAGTCAGGGGGTCAGTGTAGGGGTCATATAGGTCACATGTATTCAAAAAATGGAAAGAGTGCAGCGCTATGTGGTTAAAACCATGTGTGAAATACATTTTTAAACCTTGAAATGTAAACAAATATGTGAAAAATTAAAAAGAAAACGAATGCAGAGTCCCAAAAGAACACAACATAGTCCGTGAAGGGTTAACTCCTAAAAGTGAAAGTGAACATAAAGTTTGGTGAATAAGTCCTAAAATAAGCCGGGGTATTGCCAGAGAAGGAGTGAGTGATACAAATCTTCCCAGGAGCACCAAACTTTGGGCCAGATTCAGAAAGATCCGTGGATCCCCGATACGTTACGCCGCTGTAAATATTTGCGCAAGTTCTTTATTCAGAAAGAACTTGCACCATTATTTACAGCGGCGTAACGTATGTGTGGCGGCGTAAGGCCGCGCAATTCAAATGTCTGAAGTGGGGGCGTGATTCATGTAAATGGATCATCACCCCACGTAATTCACGTTTTTTTTGGACGGCGCATGCGCCGTCCGTGGACGTTCCCAGTGCGCATGCGTGAAATCACGGCGCTTTTCCTCAATGAAAACGTTGTGAACGTTACTAACGTCGAGCCCCATTCCCGAACGAATTACGCAAACGACGTAACCGACGTTCCATTCGACGCTGTCCCGACGTCCATACTTAACATTGGCTATGCCTCCTATAGCAGGGGTAACATTACGCCGCTCGTCGAACGCTTACGCAAACGACGTAAACTACGACGCGCCGCCGCAAGTACGTTCGGGAATCGCCGTAAATCGCTCATTTGCATATATTACGCGATTACCGCCGTAAGCGCCACCTAGCGGCCAGCGTAATAATGCAACTAAGATACGATGGTGTAACAGACTTACGGCGCTCGTATCTTAGAAGAAAGCCGGCGGATCTTCTTTTCAGAATAGCAAAAAAAACGCTGACAACCCACGCTACGCCACTGATAGTGTGTACCGTCCAGCAACCACCCAGCCCGAGCCCTCCGCTCTGATGTGTATCCTCCCCCGGGTCCCCCCTCTCTGCCCTGATGTCATGTGTCCAGCAACCCCTCCGCCCCCCCCCCCCCCCCCCCCAAGGGCGCGCTCTGATGTGTGTCCAGCATGTATATTGACTGATCTGCCCCCCCTCCCCCAGGGTGCATTAATTAGCAGTGGTGAAGCAGCAATGGGCACGTGTGAGATGGCATTTGATGGACACTGGTGAAGCGGCATTGATGGGCGCTGGGTGAGGCTGTATTTAATAGGCACAGGTATGATGGCATTTGATGGGCACATATGAGACTACATTGATTGGCATTGGTGAAGCAGCATTGATGGGCACAGGTGAGGCTGTATTTGATGGGCACAGGTGAGGCTATATTTGATGCGCACAGGTGAGATGGAATTTGATGGGCACAGGTGAGGCTGCATGGATTGGTGCTGGTGAAGCAGCATTAATGGGCACTGGGTGAAACTGTATTTAATGGGCACAGGTAAGATGGCATTTAATGGGCACATATGAGGCTGTATTTGATGGGCACAGATGAGGCTGTATGGATTGACACTGGTGAAGCGGCATTGATGGGCGCTGGGTGAGGCTGTATATAATGGGCACAGGTGAGATACCATTTGATGGGTACATATGAGGCTGAATTGATTGGCACTGGTGAAGCAGCATTGATGGGCATTGGGTGAGGCTGTATTTAATGGGTACAGGTGAGAACAAGGCCGATGCTACCACTAGGCAAACTAGGCAGCCTAGGGCACCTGGCCACTGGTGTTCCTATTCTCTTCCCGTTGCAGAAAGCAACTAAATCTCAGCATCAGCAGGCAGCCGCTGCTCCGTTCACAGATAGTGTCAGAGACGCAGTGCCTGGCGGAGGGCTCTGTCTGTGTCCTGACTCCAGAATTAATGGAAGCAACCAAACATTCATTGATGGGTGCTGGTGAGGCTGCATTTGACGAGCGCTTCATTAGAAAGGTGGGGTATACATGGGCAGGGCAAAGGGTGTGGGGTTAGGGGTGGAGCCAAGGGTGTCAAAAAACCTTGCACCAGCCCTGCCATAGATGCATAATTGTAGAGGCTGTAGAGAACAGTGCGCCATTGCAAACTTATATTTTGAGGTTTTAATTACATTATTTTAATAGTTGTGAACTAAAGTGGGCTGGTCTAAGGCATGAAACTCCAGGGCTGAAAATGAGTCCCACTCCGGCCCTGCCTGTAGTACTGAGAATAGTTATGCCAAAGGGAAAAAGTATTGTGTAGGAAACAAGGGAAGGGGGAGGGGAAGAAAAAAAAAACAGTAAAAAAAGAAAAAGGGGGGGGTTCAGGGGGACCCTTGTGTCTCTTCCATGTTCAGGAAAGGGAGGTTTAACCTCACCTAAACACTGCTAAAAGACTAATGCTGCGTACACACGATCATTTTTCAGCATGAAAAAAAAACATTGTTTTTCAGCATGTCCAAAAAAATACGTTTTTCCAATTTTATCAATAAAAACAAACGTTGCCCACACACGTTTTTGAAAAATGATGAGCAAAGCGCGGTGACGTACGACGGCACTCTAAAGGGTGAAGTTATATTTGCCTTTGGGCTGCTTTAGCTGATTCCGTGTTAGTAAAAGACGATTTGCGCTTTTCTGTCTGTTACAGCGTGATGAATGTGCTTACAGTACCTGCCGCCGAGAATGTGTTTTTTGCACGACAGCATCGCGCTGATTCTCGGCGACAGGGTGCCAACATCTCGCACTCTCTGGAATAGTAAAAGCACATTCCAGTGAGCGCGTCATAGAAGCGACGGGGATTCCCGCCAATTCTACACGTTGGCGGCGTTTGTTATGAATCCTGAGGGGGAACTCCCCGCTGGATTTTAAATAAAAATCCGGCATGGGTTCCCCCCTCAGGAGCATACCGGGCCCTTAGATCTGTTATGGGTTGTAAGGAGACCCCCCCTACGCCGAAAAAACGGCGTGGGGGTCCCCCCACAATCCATACCAGACCCGTATCCAAAGCCGGCCGGTCAGGAAGGGAGTGGGGGCGAGCGAGCGCCCCCCCTCCTAAGCCATACCGGGCAGCATGCCCTCAACATGGGGGGGTCAGGTGCTCTGGGGCAGGGGGGCGCACTGCAGCCCCCCCACCCCAGAGCACCCTGTCCCCATGTTGACGAGGACAGGGCCCCTTCCCGACAACCCTGGACGTTGGTTGTCGGGGTATGCGGGCGGGAGGCTTATCGGAATCTGGGAGCCCCCAGATACCAGCCCCCCACCCTAAGTGAATGAGTAGGGGTACATCGTACCTAGGGTTGCCACCTGTCCGGTTTTGACCCGGACAGTCCGGGTTTGGACACATGTGTCCGGTTTTCAAGCCGCCTGAAACCCGGGCACATTTTTTAAATTTAAAAAAAAAATTTTTTTTTTTTTTTTTTCTGCTGTCCGTTTTATTTTTTATTTTTTTCCGTCCATCCTGTAATCAGAGGCCTCGGCAGCCTGCCCGGCCGCAACAGAGCTAAAAAGATAGATTGAAGTTTGTTCCCGTTGCCGCCCAGAGTGAGTGAGTCCCGCCTCCCTGCCTGGCACTTGCTTTGCCTGCTGTGTATGATCTCCCCAGCTTGTCTGACTCAGTAGTGTGTGTGTGAGCTGTGCCAGCGCCGCCCACAGCACTGCTCTCTGTTAGCCCCCCCCCTGTGTGTGCATCGTGCAGGCAGCGCTGAGCGCAGCCATGTTGACCTGGGACTGACTGGTTCTCTCAGACTCTCTCCCATCACCGTCGCTGTCCCGACAGGCTGACACAACTCTCCGACTCTACAGTGAGTGAGTCAGTGAGGGACTGTATCCTAGCAACCGGAACGCTTATGCAGGAGGGGAGGAGTCTCGAGCGAGAGCATGGTGTTAGACTCCGCCCCCTTAGGTTCATACACAGCGTAGCGGCTCCTGACCTGAAAGGTAAGGGGTGTTTTTTCCACGCTCTAAGGGGGAGGGGGATAATCGGAAGGGGTCCCGTCCTGGCCCTGGGGAGGTCTATTATGCATGCTGATATAAAGGGGGGGCCCTGCCCTGGGGAGGTTGATGCATGCTGGTACAAAGGGGGGCCCTGGCTGGAGTAGGTCTATGGTGCATTGTGTGTCTTCTCCTGAGGTCTCTGTGTCACCTGCCCTTCCAACAGCCTGCCTCTCAGTCAGCACACCCCCGCAGTAAGCCACCCCCTCTGTGAGCCCCCCTCTCTCTGTGAGCCCATCCCCCTCTCTGTGAGCCCCCCCCCCTCTGTCAGCCCATCCCCCTCCCTGTGAGCCCCTCTCTCTGTGACCCCCCCCCCTCTCTGTGAGCCCCCCTATCTCTGTGAGGCCACCACCTCTCTGTGAGCCTCCCTCTGTCAGCCCATCCCCCTCTCTGTAAGCCCCTCTCTCTGTGAGCCCCCCTCTCTGTGAGCCCACCCCCTCAGCCCATCCCCTCTCTCTGTGAGCCCATGCCCCCTCTCTGTGAGCCCCCCCTCAGCCCACCCCTCTCTCTGTGAGCCCACCCCCTCTCTCTGTGAGCCCATCCCCTCTCTCTGTGAGCCCATCCCCTCTCTCTGTGAGCCCATCCCTTCTCTCTGTGAGCCCATCCCCCTCTCTGTGAGCCCCCCCCTCTGTCAGCCCATCCCCCTCCCTGTGAGCCCCTCTCTCTGTGACCCCACCCCCTCTCTGTGAGCCCCCCTATCTCTGTGAGGCCACCCCCTCTCTGTGAGCCTCCCTCTGTCAGCCCACCCCCCCTTCTCTGTAAGCCCCTCTCTCTGTGAGCCCCCCTCTCTGTGAGCCCACCCCCCTCAGCCCATCCCCTCTCTCTGTGAGCCCATCCCCTCTCTGTGAGCCCCCCCTCAGCCCACCCCTCTCTCTGTGAGCCCCCCCCTCAGCCCACCTCTCTCTCTCTGTGAGCCCCCCTCAGCCCATCCCCTCTCTCTGTGAGCCCACCCCCTCTCTCTGTGAGCCCATCCCCCTCTCTCTGTGAGCCCATACCCTCTCTCTGTGAGCCCATCCCTTCTCTCTGTGAGCCCATCCCCCTCTCTGTGAGCCCATCCCCCTCTCTGTGAGCCCCCCCTCTGTCAGCCCACCCCCCTCCCTGTGAGCCCCTCTCTCTGTGACCCCACCCCCTCTCTGTGAGCCCCCCCCCCCCTATCTCTGTGAGGCCACCCCCTCTCTGTGAGCCTCCCTCTGTCAACAGCCCATCCCCCTTCTCTGTAAGCCCCTCTCTGTTCTCTGTGAGCCCCCCTCTCTGTGAGCCCACCCCCCTCAGCCCATCCCCTCTCTCTGTGAGCCCATCCCCTCTCTGTGAGCCCCCCTCAGCCCACCCCTCTCTCTGTGAGCCCCCCCCTCAGCCCACCTCTCTCTCTCTGTGAGCCCCCCTCAGCCCATCCCCTCTCTCTGTGAGCCCACCCCCTCTCTCTGTGAGCCCATCCCCCTCTCTCTGTGAGCCCATCCCCTCTCTCTGTGAGCCCATCCCCTCTCTCTGTGAGCCCATACCCTCTCTCTGTGAGCCCATCCCTTCTCTCTATGAGCCCATCCCTTCTCTCTGTGAGCCCCCCCTCTCTGTCAGCACCCCCACCTCTGGTTTAGCCCCCCCTCTGTCAGAACCCACCCCCTCTTTGTCAGCCCACTCTCTCTCTGTTAGCACCCCCCCCCCCCTCCTCTGTCAGCCCACCCCCTCTCTCTCCTGCCTCCTCCCCCCTTACCTCCTCCTCTCTTACCACCTCTTTTCCCCCCCTCAGGTGGTGGAGGCCCCATGATTCCTAACAGCGGCCCTGTGAGTGTACCAGTTCAAATGTGTCTTGCCAACACACTGGGCACAGCGATGCAGCATCTGCCTCTACTTTGCCTTATCCTAAAGCCCCCCCCCACACACAATGGAAGGAAGGGAAATGGCACTACAGAAGAGCAGCTTCGCTCTGCCCCCAAACTCCGGCTCCCACACTTCCTGGCTCTAAACGGCTCTCTGTAAAGCAGTATAATGAGGGTCTTTAGGAACAGGGGACACTGATGGGGGGGTCCCTGATCCAATAGAGAGCTCTAAGGGGGTGCTGATATGAGGGGACTCTGAGCTAATGCAGAGGGGGTGCTGGCTGCTAGTGACCCATTAGATCAGCCCCCCCTTTCCCTAGAGACCTCTACTAAATAAGGGAAACTTTCTTTATATCAGCACCCACATTAGATCAGTGTGTCCTTGTATTACCTAAAAATAAATTAAAATGCAGTGCAACCCTCCCTATAATTATATTATTTTAAATGTGAGAAAATAATTCTGAATGATGGTGAAAACCCCCAAGTGAAATCCAAGTACTAATACACTCCAATCTTATTTAAACATATGCTGTGCAATCTCCATATATACATATACACATATAATAATGTATAAATAGAGGTGTAAAAACATTCCAAAATGTGTTGTGCTAATATTTTCCATGCAGCTTTTTTCGATTTTTTTTTTTGCCATGCACCCCGAAAGTGTTCGGGTTTGGCTTGAAGAAAAGGTGGCAACCCTAATCGTACCCCTACCCATTTACCTGCAAGAAAAGTGTAAACACAAATGTAACAGAATGGCCCGTGACACCAGAGAGACGTTGGAAGGATGAGAGATACTCTTGTGCCAGCAGCAACAATAACTCTTGGGTCGAAATCCACCCTGTGCCCTTTTGGGTGTAGGGTGGCTAATAGTGACATCATAATTCATATATTACATGAGATGGGACATTATTAATACTTCATATTTCAGGACTGAGATATCACAAGGAGTCATGATGACATGACCAGGTCAGCCAGACGGTGAGTCATACCGTTTGTATAATAGGCTATTAAAATATCTTAAGGTGTTGGCTATTCAATGTAAAGGCACCCACTCTCACAAGACTCTGCCATTGTGTGATAAAACTGTCTAGAGAACTTATTCAACTAGATGTCTGTGTTACTATTCAAGCTTAATTGAACCCTATTGAAGATGCGGTGCCGACCGGTCTACATGGTTAGCTTACCTGAATGCCTTTTAGAGTGTGATTGAAGCCCCCCATGGTGTGAAGGGGGGTGGAGATTGCATTGTCCTGTGACTAACTGCATTATGCTTGAGACTGTATAAGAAGCTGAGAAAATACTAATAAATTGTCATATCTTTGGAAGCAAGAACGAGCTCTGTCTCGTCTTATTCTGGGAAAGGATATGGATCGTGTATGCAATATTGTCGGAGTGTGTCAGATAAGCTTGTCGTGGTTGGATGGGAAAGTCGTAAGCGGTGGTGACCGTTACAACAAATAAACCACACAGGGTATTAAAATATTTTATTAGTTGACCGCGGGGGGGGGGGGGGGGTGGTGTGTGGTCGCTTTTATAAAAGCGCCCCCCCCGGCGGGCTTTTCCCGACATCTTCGGCGGGGGGGTGGGTGCCGCTGTTCTTCGCGCGTCTGGTTCTGTTTCTTCCCCGTCGGGGGGAGGTCGCTTTTATAAAAGCGCCCACTCCCCGGCGGGCTTCCTTCGACATCTTCGGCGGGGGGGGGTGTTCTCCGCTCTCCGGGGTCTTCTCCCACTCTCCGGGGGTCTTCTTCCGCTCTCCGCTCTTGATTTGGCGCTCTCCGGTGCCACCTTCTTCTTCAGGACTGGCCGCCGCTTCTGTCACACCTACCGGAGCATGATGGGACTGCGACGTCACAAGATAGGCCTATAAAAGTCGCTGGGAGCCGCGCGCCCAGCATAACAGCGAGAGGAAGCGTCGAGTCAACATCTGGAGAAGAGAAGAAAAAGACGTGACAGAAGGAAGCCCCCGGCAGGCGGAAGAGAACCAGACGGCGGCGAAGAACAGCGGCACCCACCCCCCCGCCGAAGATATCGGAAGAAGCCTGCCGCAGTGCGCCCCCCTGACCCAGAGCACCTGACCCCCCCCATGTTGAGGCCATGCTGCCCAGTACAGCTTAGGAGGGGGGGGCGCTCGCCCCCACTACCTTCCTGACCAGCCGGCGTGCTTTGGATACGGGTCTGGTATGGATTGTGGGGGGACTCGCAGGTGGTCAATCTCGCTGAGAAAGGGAGCGAGACTGACACAATATCGCAGTCACCTACTGTACTCCATTATGAACGGTAGTTTTACCAGAACGAGCGCTCCCATCTCATAACTTGCTTCTGAGCATGCGCGGGTTTAAAAAATAGTTTTAGCCCACACACGGTCATTTTTTACAACCCAAGAAACGACATCGTTAAAAAATGCAGCATCGATCATTTTAAATTACGTTTTTGAAAAAACTACATTTTTTTTCCATGCCGAAAAATTATCGTGTGTATGCAGCATTATGCAGCGTACACACGGTCATTTTTTGTGATGAAATAAAACGACGTTTAAAAAACGGCACGCGCGCTCGTTCGTTACAGAGCGGGGACCGGGAGCTTTGTGTGTAAACACAAAGCTCCTGGTCCTGTCAGCGGGGGGAAACGCTGATCTTCCGTTCATACAATGTATGAACGGAAGATCAGTGATTTCCCCTAGTGAGGCCACCCCCCCACAGAACACACCCAGGAACACACTTAACCCCTTCCTCGCCCTCTAGTGTTTAACCCCTTCACTGCCAATGGCATTTTTATAGCATTGATCGCTAAAAAAAAGCCAATGGTCCCAAAAATGTGTCAAAAGTGTCCGCCATAAGGTCGCAGTACTAAAAATAAAATTCATCTCGTCGCCATTACTAGTAAAAAAATAATAATAAAAATGCCAAAAAAACTACCCCCTATTTTGTAAACGCTATGACTTTTTGCGCAAACCAATCAAACTATAATTGCAATTTTTTTTTACGAAAAATATGTAGAAGAATACGTATCGGCCTAAACTGAGGGAAAAAAAAGGTTTTTATATATTTTGTTTGGGGACATTTATTACAGCAAAAAGTAAAAAAATATAGAATTTTTTTCAAAAAAGTCGTTCTATTTTTGTTTATAAAAACGTTGTTTTGTTTTATGAGATAAAACAACGTTTTTTTTTACATCACAAAAAGTGATTGTGTGTAAGCGGCATTAGAGTACATTGACACACAGGCTTTTAAGGAATTGAGTTTAGGACCTTTGGCAAAAAAAATTTGCCAGTGTACATGAAGCCTAAATCAGCACTTTGATGTCCTCACAT
The DNA here is from genome assembly GCA_029574335.1 of Rana kukunoris. Lineage (NCBI taxonomy): Eukaryota > Metazoa > Chordata > Amphibia > Anura > Ranidae > Rana > Rana kukunoris. Next base: position 424,812,245 of record CM056051.1, on the reverse strand, counting down.
AAACACAGAGACATTTCTTATAAAATAAAAGTTTCTTTTTAGGGGAACCACCCCTTTAAGTGACAGACGCCATTGAACCAGGGGTCGTCGATTGCTGGTCTGTCGTCCCACCACCCCCCGTGAGTGGCCCTCCTGGCCGGGTTGTGCGTATTCATGTGTTCCTGGCTCCGGACCAGTTGGTCCGGGGTTGTGATTTATACCTAATAGACTAGGTATATCAGACATTTGCAGATTTGCAGAGTGTTCGTCCGTTGTGGTCCTTGGAAGGAAGCCACTCGATGAAGAACCTTCATCTTGCACCGAGCACGAGGCTGGTATCTCAGGAGAGGCCTTGAACTTCATTGAAGGATGCACCATTACTGAAAGGCTGAATGATGGTCGTCTGCCAGTCCAGTAAGTTCACAAGTTTATTCAAGAGCGATCCGGGTGCTTAATCCTGTGTTGAGAAGGATTCTGGACCGAATACATCTCCACCTTTGGGAAGGTCTGTGGCAGAGACTTTGCTAAAGTTTCCGTGTGACATCCTGACTACTAGGCTAGTGAGACAGGCCTATCCAGGTACACAATACCCACTTTGGCTAGAGTGGCGATGAAAGTTTTATTGCTGGAAGCAGGATTGTTTCCGAACAAAGTTATACACTGAACCTACTACCTATTACTCTTCCTACCTTTTCAACTACTACTTTTATTATTTTACCACGTTGGGAAATAAAGCACAGAAAAAGGCACCTAAAGTGTGGACATTGCAGTTCTTCTCAACTCTCATCGCATACCCCAGATGGAGAAGGAATAGAGGTAACGTGCCACCAAATCAAACCAGCAGCTCCTTCGTAGGTAGTGCTACATACGCTTTTGTCATTTCTATTTTTTCACTGAATTCATTGTGTGTGTTTGTGTGTGTGTGTATATATATATATATATATATTCACTATTTCCACCATTAGCACAGTATTTGCCCCTTCTTTAATACTTCTGTACAATCCTGCCTTGGAATTTTCCCCGCTTGATCAGTCCCGCGTCTAAAGCCTGCAACGCCAATCAGAGTCAGAACACAATAGCTCAGGGGAAGATTCCCCCTCCGCATCAAATTATTTATTTTTTTGTTCAACCTTCTGGTTGAATGAAAGAAGCTGACTTATCTTTGGGCTGCTCCATCCTGCACATTAACCCCTTCATCTCCATCCTCCCACTGCATATGACCTGTACATTAACCGCTTCACTTCTTTCTCACTTTGTGTATGATCTGTACATTAATCACTTACCACTTGTACTGCGGACGAGCCAATGTTGAAGACAAAGCGATGCCTGATCTGCTGTGTACATTCACAGCACAGAGCCCTGATGAAGGGGGAGCGATTGGACCCCCAAAACCGTTTTTTTTTTTTTCTTAGATTGTTCTCCTAACTTGTATTGGAATAGAGTTTTTCCGCTTAACAGTAGTATGGCGCTTCTATTTCCATTTTCGCTCATAGCCCTACCTGCCCCCTAGGCATAAATGAGCAGCTAACCCATACAGTCCAGGGGTAGCCCCATTGCAAGGTAGGATTTTTACTTTTCCCAGGTACAATTTTTTTCCCCTAAATAGCTTCCTTTACCTTCGTGCAGTCCCCCTTCACTTACCTCATCCTTCCGTTTTGATTTTAAATGTCCTTATTTCTTCTGAGAAAACCTCACTTCCTGTTCTTCTGTCTGTAACTCCACACAGTAATGTGAGACTTTCTCCTTGGTGTGAGTGTCGTGCTCGCCCCCTCCCTTGGACTACAGGAGAGTCAGGACACTCTCTATGGAGCTGTGTGTTAGTGGGCGTCTCCTGACTCTCCTGTAGTCCAAGGAGGGGGTGAGCACGTCACTCCACACCAGGGAGAAAGCCTTGCATTACTGTGAGTAGTTTACAGACAGAAGAACGGGAAGTGAGGATTTCTCAGAAGAAATAAGGACATTTAAAAGCAAAATGGAAGGATGAGGTAAGTGAAGGAGGACTGCACTAAGGTAAAGGAAGCTATTTAGGGGAAAAAATGTACCTTTACAACACCCTTTAAGATCGCTAAACGAGAACAGAGCTAGGAGCTATAATGGGGAGATCTCTTCATTTATTGTCATTATAACACCTGAAGGTAACTCAGCCCAGGGGACTCCACCTTTAATTATAAATACAATTCGATCTGTACTGACCCTTTAATACCTTAATTTCCTCCATCAATCATGCGGCTAAAGCTTCCTCCATATCCAGCGCAGCAGAGAAATCAGATTTTTTTCCCCTAAAACCCAGCTGAGACGTGACGTCAGAACCGCGCTGCAAGCTGGACGCAAGCTCTTCTCTGTAAATAAACTCATTCTTACTAAAATAATACAAGCCAGAGGAGGAGGGAGAGGCACAGAATAAAGGGCATTCAGATATAGAAGAGGAAATGAGGTAGATCTGCCATGGCATCCTGTAAATAATCATCATTTGATGAATTGGGGGGGGGTGGGGGTGCAGGCTTCATCATTTCACATTCAGAGCAATACATGTGCAAATGTGGCCTTGGTAAGCGTTCTGCCAATACCATACGCACAACCTGCCATGTAGCTATAAACCATAGAAAGAAAGGAGTCACCGCTCCAGGTAGGATCACTAAATGGTTACAGGTGGTGCAGGATACCGAGGGTGCTGGCGGTGCACTAAGCAAAATGAAGACAAAGAAAAATGGATAGCTGTTACTCCAAAACCTGATGGGTGGTCTTTTATTCAATAGACAGCATGTACAAAAATAGGGTCACAGCAGTGGAAACAAGGAACAGCCGACGCGTTTCGCACTGGATCAGTGCTTATTCATGGCTGATGAATAAGCACTGATCCAGTGCGAAACGCGTCGGCTGTTCCTTGTTTCCACTGCTGTGACCCTATTTTTGTACATGCTGTCTATTGAATAAAAGACCACCCATCAGGTTTTGGAGTGCGGCTATCCATTTTTCTTTGTCTTCATTTAGCTATTAACCACTTAAGACCCGGATCAATACGCTGGTAAATGACCCCAAGGTGTTTTTTGCGATTCGGCACTGCGTCGCTTTAACAGACAATTGCGCGGGTCGTGCGACGTGGCTCCCAAACAAAATGTGCGTCCTTTTCTTCCCACAAATAGAGCTTTCTTTTGGTGGTATTTGATCGCCTCTGCGATTTTATTTTTTGCGCTATATACAAAAATAGAGCGAAATTTTTGAAAAAAAACCACTATTTTTTACTTTTTGTTAAAAAAAAAATCAAATAAACTAAATTTTAGTCATACATTTAGACCAAAAATTAATTAAGCCATAAAAAAAAAATAGCGACACTAATACAGCGATCAGAAAAATGATCGCTTAGTGACGCTGGCAATAGGGAGTGAAAGGGGTTAACTAGGGCGGTGATCAGGGGTTTTAAAACTTTATTAGGGGGGTGGGGGGGGCTATCCTGAACCTAACACTAACTGACTTTAAAGGCCGCGTACACACGATCGAATTTGTCTGCTGAAAAACGGTCCGATGGACCGTTTCAGCAGACATCTCCGATCGTGTGTATGGGCTAGCGGACAGATTTGTCCAACCCGACAGATTTCAAAGCATGCTTTGAAATCTATCGGGTGGGAATCTGTCCGCCCAACATGTTGCTGGTTAGTACACTTACCAGCAGACATGTTCGTCCCGCACCGCCGCCGCACCGCCGCCGAATGGATTCGGCGCATGCGCAGAAGTGTTTTACTTCCTGGTGCGGTGACGTGGCGGCGTCAACGTCACCGCCACGTCACCGAACGTCAGCACGCCGTCTGCTGGCGGGGATTTTGTTTGCTCGTGTGTACACGCGAGCCAAACCAAAATCCCAGCAGACAGATTTGTTCAAATCTGTCGGACGGACAGATTTGAACAAATCTGTCTGTCCGCTCTTGTGTACGAGGCCTATGTGTGTGTGTGTCAGTGTAGTGTTTGTGCAGACTTCTACTGTGAGGTGTTTCTCTCATCGCAGCGGTTGGAAATACCACTGCGATGAGAGATTACATCACTTCCCCTTCCTGTGTAAACACAGGAGAAGGAAGTGACAGGGGGGGAGGAGCGCAGAGATTGGCTGGGAGCGATCGCCGGGGGGGCAGGCAAAGACGGACATCCGCCCCCGCTCGTCCCGGATCGCTCCCGGAGACATGGGGACCGCCGCACGCCGCGAAGGGGGTCCCGTTTGGACCCCCGACCCGCTACTGGGCGAGGACGTATATATACGCCCTTGTGCCCAGCCATGCCATTCTGTGGACGTAAATGTGCGTGTGTGGCGGTCCTTAAGTGGTTAATAGTCTTCTATTTTAACCGTTCCCGGGGAGAACCTCATCCTACAGCGAGCGAAGCGAGGACACCATCCAGATTTCTGACCTGGTTATAACCAACAGCAACGCAAGCCAAGCCATTCATCTCTGCGCTGGAGCTGCTGATTCAATCGTAAACGCCAATTACCGTGTCAGACGCAAATTCCTGACTCAGCTGCCTACAGCAGTGACAGCTTTTTTAAGCTAAACTCCAGGCAGACACATATGAATGCAGCTCTGTATTTATTAATACTTCCTCAAAGGGGTTTATTGAACCACTTCAGAATTTACCCCCCTTCCTGACCACTTTTCGCGATTCGGCACTGCGTCGCTTTAACTGAAAATTGCACGGTCGTACGACGTTGCACCGAAACAAATTGGCGTCCTTTTTTTCCCACAAATAGAGCTTTCTTTTGGTGGTATTTGATCACCTCTGCGGTTTTTATTTTTTGTGCTCTAAAAACAAAATAGAGCGACAATTTAAAAAAAAAGTAATATTTTTTACGTTTTGCTATAATAAATATTCCCCAAAAATTAAAAAATATTATATTATTTTCTTCAGTTTGGCCGATACGTATTTCTTCTACATATTTTTGGTTAAAAAAAGAAAATTGCATTTGGTAAAAAAAAAAAATATTATTTTCTTCAGTGTACGCCGATCGTATTCTTTTACATTTGTTGGGTAAAAATATAAAGCAGCCAATAAGCAACTTCACTGCCCCACATGATATAAAGAGATTGAAAAAGTATTATAAAAAACGATGGTGTGAGAAAAATAGTCATACATTTTTATTTATCTTTCATATCGATTTTTCATTATTAGTTTTAACCACTGAGACGCGCTTACGTCGGATGAGGAACAGGCGGGTAATTGAAAAGACAAATGCTGGTTTTTACGGCCGCCCC